>CAJVRE020000087.1:1365879-2565879 GCA_911622165.2 Bombus sylvestris
GGTTACTTGTCAAATTCTGTAATGATCATATTTGTACTAGTAGATATCTTCTGTATTAAGTAACAACGATGGCTGATTCCAGTGACATATTCATTACACGCCCCTAACACTAATCATAATGTTAACCCGACATAGAGAGTTATCTCTCGTACCGCCCAAGTCATGGATAATCTTTAAAAGTTGCACTCTAATACCGATCCTTTACCATATGCCAAATTGATCTTGCTATTCATGAATGATATTTCGTAAAAAGAAAAAAGGAAAAAAAGAATCCAACTTTTGCATAATTTTGGCGATAAATGTTACAATTTTCTGTTTGCCATGAAAGAAAATCATGTCGAATTTTATACTTTTTGCTACAAAAATATTTACATTTTACTAACGGTAAGTATATAGCAAGTATATTCCGGAAATGTACATCTGAAGCATATTATAAAAATCTGAAATTAAAAAATGAAATTACCGATTCATTCTTTTTTCTTTCTAACGCAAGAAATATATTGTTAAACGATTCTTCTTACTTTAAATCTGTTGTATATCTTCATATTCAAAATCTTCAATTGTTGCAACGCATAGATGATCGTCATTAAGTTAGTTAATTTCAAATCTGTTTCCAAGTCATTTCATCGCTCATATTAAAATAATTGTATTCTTCTTCGTTAGAAAATACAGAAAGAGCCATTCATCCAATAGCGCATGGAATTGCATACAACCAAGACATCAAATTAGACGAAATAGTGAAGATTACAACATAGTTGTTTTACTTCATGTTTCGATGTTCATACAAATGAACTTGTAATCAGATTCTTTCTATAAGATTTAGTGTGTTCAAAAAAAAAAAAAAAAAAAAAAGAATGAAGCATGATATAAGGACTCGCATTCATATATAGTTTGAATAAACCAATTCCGTTGGCACCGAGAGTACTTTGAAATACGACAGTTCTAAATAGTCTAATTGTCATACACGCATAAATTTCCACCATATACAGATTTGTTGACCGTTTAATCGAAAACGATACATACTGAATCATTTTCTCATTTATCTATCCATGGAAAACGTTGATCGAAATGTTGATGAAGGTAAAATAGTAATTCATTTTGTCCTTCCATTTGGAAAGTGCTTTTCTGGATCGTTTGATATTACTTTCTGAAATATATTCATAATTTCCACAATTCAAAAAACACTTACTAATCGTTTTTTTCACATTCACGCGTAATTTGTCCTTCGACCTGAATACCCTTACTTTATAAAAAAATATATGTTTTGCTTATATTTACTACCATTATGCTATATATTTGGAATATTTTTGCATCAATAGTTTGCATGCAAATGCAACTGCGTGCGAATTTTATGTGCGTAATGAATCCGCCAAATAATTATATTAAATTTGCAAATTTTGAGTCTGAAAAACATTCGACTTCAATGATTATACTTTGACTTTTTCCTGCCGGAAAACTGATGGAACAAAAATTTGTTGCGTCTATCATGTACTTACGTAATTAAAACGTAAGACAAAACTTTTATAAATATAAAAATTTTCATAAAAATTTTGACGCAACGCATTTGAACATTTTATGACGCATTGTATTAATATCACATTGTTCCTCTTTTTTTTGTGAATATAATAAAAGCAATGACATTTAAACGATACATACATGTTTAGATGCCTCCCACAATATGGCTTTCCCATGGAGCAGGAGGCTTGTTATAAAATTTCACGTCATAAATGTAATTTCCTTCAACTTCCTAAAGCAAAAATTATAAGCGTCGACCCAGAAATGACCAACATACAGCAGAAACACTTAAATAATACAAATTTCATATTTGGGTATTACATATTTCTAAGAATTTAACACTACCATGCTCGTTACCATGCTTCAAATGACTTTATATTGGAATTATTTGTATGGTATGCCCATTTCCTTATCACCCTTTATTTTCCTTTTGCTTCCGTAGAGGAGTGACAAGACCATTTGTATCCTCCCTGTCTTTGTCCATTATACATCCTACACATTTTCACAAATAACAAAAAATAGCAAGGACAAATATAGCTTCAACGTATACAGTCATCACAATGAAATGTGAATCATCTCTTGCAGATCTAAAATATTA
The DNA here is from genome assembly GCA_911622165.2 of Bombus sylvestris. Lineage (NCBI taxonomy): Eukaryota > Metazoa > Arthropoda > Insecta > Hymenoptera > Apidae > Bombus > Bombus sylvestris. Next base: position 1,367,993 of record CAJVRE020000087.1, read on the forward strand.
AACGCGAAACGATCATCTTAATTTAGGATAGATTATAACAGACACACAATCTGCTAGTTTCTTCCTTTCTTAGCAATGATCCGTTCCATTGTCAAACAAGTACTTCCTTCGGTAGCTGGATGAATTGCAGATTTATATTGTATTATGCTTATCATTATACCGCAAGTACTTTGAGTTACTGAAATTGCAGAACCATTTCCTCTTATTGAATGCAAAACATACAGCACGAACACGTTTTCCATTATCAAAATATCACACACAAACGTCTCATCCATTGTATCAAAGTGATAAGAGACAGACGCAGCACCAGTCCTGTAGTAGCTCATAATACAACAAGTCGCACCAATTTCTCGATTTTCCCCAATTTATATTCAATGTTCGTAATAATCATCCTTCATATAGAATAGTTACCTTTATCCAAAGCATACCACCTCCCTCTCGCTCTCTTTAAATATATGACCTTTCTCTTCTTAATCAATGTCTCCCAAAAACGAATTTAGTAGAAAGTATACGACGACATCTATAACTATTCAGTTAGAAACTGCCTGTAGTTGTTTAGCTGTACACGACGAGTACAATTATTTCGGGTACTCCTGCGGTACAAAACAGACACCCAAACGGGTTCATATTTCAACAGAAAAACATTTAAAAAAATAGTTATAAATGCATGATACTTAATACCGCACTTGGCATCACGTATAAGTAAAAATAAATTTCTTCAAACAAATTTCAAGTTAAATCTTTAGCTTGCGTAATTATATCAAACTTGTTCGATTAACAACGTGCTATTTACGTCATGTTTTGACAACTGACTCATCGATGATGTATTTCCTCGGAACTGAAAAAGGAACGTGCATAATTTTGTCCTCCATCAACGCTCAAAATATTATCCATTCAATCTTAAAATACGCTGCTTTCCTACTATCGGTATGTAAAAGATTTCTCACTCACAGTATCCATCAATCCGTAATTTGTATAAATATTATTGCAGCTTCTCGCGTCACTTGAACTGTAATATAAACCAGTCTTTTATTTCCGTTACACCTCTGCATACCATTTGTCGGGAACAATACATCTTATTCGTTAATCTAATAACATGTAAACTTCTTCATTTGTTCTAAGATCGATCAATGGATAAGTGAAGAGAATATTGAAATCTGTGAAAATAAGTATCCAGTAATACGACTTCCGAACCGACATATTCATTGCAATGCTTGTCAAATTTCATAGTAATTTCCTATCCATATTAAACATATTTCATATATGTTCATGTCTGTTATTTTGATTAGTTGTGCTACTTGCAGTAATACGCAATTCTGGATCATGCAGATTCAACAAAGATGCATTCAATTTACTCCATACCTCAAAAGGCTACTATCATCTTAATTCAAATGGGAAGACACAGAGCTGTGACAGTATTCAGCTTGCTCAACTTTGAACAAGGCATATTGATAAGCCAGAGTAACTCACGTACAACTTGGCGGTACAAGCGTTGGAAAAACTTTTCTGGACCTGAGGAAACACATTTGCACAGATAACGAACAAAAGGGATTAGAGCTCACCGAATAAGACTTGCTACAATTTGCTGTAGTTTGTCACAATAAGCCTACGTGTATCGCGCGTCAGACGATTTTGGAATTAGTTGATGCTTGGATGTTCAAGATAAGGAAGCACGAAGTGATCAGACGTTTATGTACAACGTGATCATGGTACGACTCATCGTCAGCCAGAAAATTTTACGCACGATTTTCTAAAAACAAAGACTTTTCCCCTTTATTTATCCCATACCAATCCTCTCTCGTCACTCCTTATCTCATACACAGACAGGCCAAACAATGTCGCCGATCACGGCCAACAGTCTGGACACATGTGCGGACCTCTTGCCTGCGACAGAATTTTGTTATGTGTAGTATGCTGGACTGAAAAGGACTAATATGGCGAATTAGAGGATTGCAGAAAAATTGCAAACATTTTCCAAAATCTATTAACCTCATTTTATTTCTTCGAAAGTCTACAAAACTGTTAATTAACATTAAGCAAATATACAAAATCTTCACGTTCGGAATAATGGAGCGAATATTTGAAACGGTACTATGAAATCTATAAGTTAAAATGCATACATTGCATACATACACAAATAAACACGTGCATACGTTACACACATACACACATGCATACAAATTTTCTTCAAACTACAAGACAGACATTCAAAGTACATAATGTTTTATGTAAATCGCCATATTTTCGAAAATAAAAAATACCGAATCAAACACTCTTCCAACATATTCCGAACGCTCGTCATTACTTATATTACTAAAAAAAAAAAAAAAAAAAAAAAAAAAAGAAATTGTAAAGGGGAACGCATTGTTCCCGATACGATTTACAAACCAAACCAATGAACGGTGTTACAGACTAGAGAACATGGGGTCCCCAATGGTGCGGTACGCTTCAGCATCCTCATGAACACCAACTCCCTCCGCCTGTCCCAATGCCATCTCAAACGGTCAAACTGCAAGTAAAAAATAACCAGATATTAATGCGATTTCTATTTCGGCAGCACCGACGTATTGCACGGTGTTCCATAATCGCTTGAGATTCCATATAGTAGTTGTTGAAATCTCTACGCATTTGGTAGATAAAAAGTTGCGAGAAATCATCCTCTTGTCAAAGTAGTCACACACTCTTCTAGGTCTTCCAAACCTGATCGCTTGCATTTCTCCCATTACTTCAGCGTTGTAATGGTGCTTTTATTTCTGACAACTTAGACATGCAATTGTCAAAACTGCTCAGTTCAGGACACAATTCAGGATCTTTCCAGGGATTGTTCTGCTGAGACATGTCTTCATCATCGCGGAGTTCATAATTTGTATAATTTGCCTCCTTCAATAATTGTTTTCTAAGTCGCTGGCAATTATAAATCTCCAAGTGTTAGCTTCGCGCGCAATTCACGTCTAGCTTTGTCAAAAGTACACCTCAGCACTGTTTCAATCCGTAAATCGCGTATGCCGTTTCGCCGACACTCTATTTGTTTACGGCGGATTCTACGGATCCATCGTACTAACCGTTCAGGACTACTTGGCTTGGCGTCAATATCCCGAACTCGCTCTTCATACTTCGCCATGATGACGGCTTGGCAGTTTTCTTAATTTATTGAAATACAAATGTCCTCTTTTTTGAGGTTAACACAGTACCGATGATACGATATTCACGTTTTCTTACAGATTTCTCGAGTATTTCACTTAATTATTGAATAAGTAATAAGTATACCAACCCGTATTTCTCTTGCGTTTTGTTGTAATCCAAAATAGTACAGGTTCACAAAACTCCACACACAAAATATTTGAAACTATCGAGTAACGCACGATGTTCACCGCTCCAAGGCTACACAGCAAATGCCTACACTGACCCTCTAATGGCGGCTATATATACCCCCACCCTTGCCTTTCTGTAGCAGTCCTCCGCCCGAACATAAGAAAATAGTTCCTTATAAAATCTTACATTATTATAATTTTTCAAAAATACTTTGTTAAATCCACTCAATTTTTTAAAGTATTTGCGACAATTTTAATGCAAAACTTTACACACTTTTTACATTATATTAAAATTGCGGTTAATTTCTAACCAATCGCGTGCGCCAGTTTGCACGACGTCATTTCCGGTGCGGATATTCTCTAATGGCGCCAAATCTCTTCACACATTATAGAGGACGTGAATTAATGTTGATCTATTAGACAGAATGAAAATCTGATGTATCATTTATGATACATTTTAATTTTTGAATTTTTTTTTTATTTTAATTTTTGTTGAATTTTATCGGTATAATAAATATTAACAAACGGTCGATTCATTTTAATATCTTTATCTCTGCTTAAAAATAATATTTTTATCAATTCTACTACTAACTAATAATACTAATTACTAATAACTAGCGATACTACTAACAATTCTTAAATTTTATGATCAAAGTCAAGTTTCAGATATTTTTAAAACATACGGCAATCCTTAAAAATTTATTAGACATGTACAATCTACGAGCATTTTTTAACTATTAGAGTTGTAATATTAGTACTTCGATATTTTACTTTCTTTATTAGTAACGTTATTATCATGTACTCACACAGCTTTTGTTTTCATGCAGCTTAAATCTTACGCTTCTTGATATTTAATATGTATGATTTTCTATGACCATCTTATTGATTGTTATCGTGGTCAGCAGTAAGAAACTGATGGTATATATAAGGACCTTCCTTCCTCATTTGCTTGCTTTGCTGAATTCTAAAAAATTGGTATCGCTAACCTTTACGGTGACATGATCCTGTTGGTTTGCTACTTTTTTTTTTTTTTTTTTTTTTACATGTATGCATATTGTGCTGAATTAAATGTTCGTGAGCCGCACAAAGTATATTTATGTGTCTGCCGCCAATACGTCTTACTGCATCTTTGCAAAATCCTGCATTTATAACCTCCTTTCAACCCCACGAAGTCTTACGTCGGTAGCCTCCTATTTGTCCTACAAAGTCCCGCGTCGGTAGTCTCCTCGTGGTCCTACAAAATCCTACCTTGGTAGCCTCCTCTGAATAGCACGAACTCACATATTGGTAACTCCCTTCTCCGGATAGCAGGTAATAAATAACAGCAACGCCCATTTCCCTCACTTTCTGAACGAGGGTTGTCCCCGACGAATCCGATGATCTCGTGCCCTGAGACGCACCCCATCACAGTCTTCCTCTGCAGCGTCACGGTGACGAAGAGACACACTCTCGTGTGATCTCGTCCGCGAGTAAAACAACGTCCTTACGATCAGTGGATATTTCACGTTTTAGCAAAGAGCCCGACTTAGACTTTGGAGGGAGGTGTATTCGTTGTCCCGTTGAACGCGGATTCGTCGTTGAACTTGGGATCATTGTCATTAGTATCTCGAGTATCTGGCTACCTACCACGGTTACTTGTCAAATTCTGTAATGATCATATTTGTACTAGTAGATATCTTCTGTATTAAGTAACAACGATGGCTGATTCCAGTGACATATTCATTACACGCCCCTAACACTAATCATAATGTTAACCCGACATAGAGAGTTATCTCTCGTACCGCCCAAGTCATGGATAATCTTTAAAAGTTGCACTCTAATACCGATCCTTTACCATATGCCAAATTGATCTTGCTATTCATGAATGATATTTCGTAAAAAGAAAAAAGGAAAAAAAGAATCCAACTTTTGCATAATTTTGGCGATAAATGTTACAATTTTCTGTTTGCCATGAAAGAAATCATGTCGAATTTTATACTTTTTGCTACAAAAATATTTACATTTTACTAACGGTAAGTATATAGCAAGTATATTCCGGAAATGTACATCTGAAGCATATTATAAAAATCTGAAATTAAAAAATGAATTACCGATTCATTCTTTTTTCTTTCTAACGCAAGAAATATATTGTTAAACGATTCTTCTTACTTTAAATCTGTTGTATATCTTCATATTCAAAATCTTCAATTGTTGCAACGCATAGATGATCGTCATTAAGTTAGTTAATTTCAAATCTGTTTCCAAGTCATTTCATCGCTCATATTAAAATAATTGTATTCTTCTTCGTTAGAAAATACAGAAAGAGCCATTCATCCAATAGCGCATGGAATTGCATACAACCAAGACATCAAATTAGACGAAATAGTGAAGATTACAACATAGTTGTTTTACTTCATGTTTCGATGTTCATACAAATGAACTTGTAATCAGATTCTTTCTATAAGATTTAGTGTGTTCAAAAAAAAAAAAAAAAAAAAAGAATGAAGCATGATATAAGGACTCGCATTCATATATAGTTTGAATAAACCAATTCCGTTGGCACCGAGAGTACTTTGAAATACGACAGTTCTAAATAGTCTAATTGTCATACACGCATAAATTTCCACCATATACAGATTTGTTGACCGTTTAATCGAAAACGATACATACTGAATCATTTTCTCATTTATCTATCCATGGAAAACGTTGATCGAAATGTTGATGAAGGTAAAATAGTAATTCATTTTGTCCTTCCATTTGGAAAGTGCTTTTCTGGATCGTTTGATATTACTTTCTGAAATATATTCATAATTTCCACAATTCAAAAAACACTTACTAATCGTTTTTTTCACATTCACGCGTAATTTGTCCTTCGACCTGAATACCCTTACTTTATAAAAAAATATATGTTTTGCTTATATTTACTACCATTATGCTATATATTTGGAATATTTTTGCATCAATAGTTTGCATGCAAATGCAACTGCGTGCGAATTTTATGTGCGTAATGAATCCGCCAAATAATTATATTAAATTTGCAATTTTGAGTCTGAAAAACATTCGACTTCAATGATTATACTTTGACTTTTTCCTGCCGGAAAACTGATGGAACAAAAATTTGTTGCGTCTATCATGTACTTACGTAATTAAAACGTAAGACAAAACTTTTATAAATATAAAAATTTTCATAAAAATTTTGACGCAACGCATTTGAACATTTTATGACGCATTGTATTAATATCACATTGTTCCTCTTTTTTTGTGAATATAATAAAAGCAATGACATTTAAACGATACATACATGTTTAGATGCCTCCCACAATATGGCTTTCCCATGGAGCAGGAGGCTTGTTATAAAATTCACGTCATAAATGTAATTTCCTTCAACTTCCTAAAGCAAAAATTATAAGCGTCGACCCAGAAATGACCAACATACAGCAGAAACACTTAAATAATACAAATTTCATATTTGGGTATTACATATTTCTAAGAATTTAACACTACCATGCTCGTTACCATGCTTCAAATGACTTTATATTGGAATTATTTGTATGGTATGCCCATTTCCTTATCACCCTTTATTTTCCTTTTGCTTCCGTAGAGGAGTGACAAGACCATTTGTATCCTCCCTGTCTTTGTCCATTATACATCCTACACATTTTCACAAATAACAAAAAATAGCAAGGACAAATATAGCTTCAACGTATACAGTCATCACAATGAAATGTGAATCATCTCTTGCAGATCTAAAATATTAAACGCGAAACGATCATCTTAATTTAGGATAGATTATAACAGACACACAATCTGCTAGTTTCTTCCTTTCTTAGCAATGATCCGTTCCATTGTCAAACAAGTACTTCCTTCGGTAGCTGGATGAATTGCAGATTTATATTGTATTATGCTTATCATTATACCGCAAGTACTTTGAGTTACTGAAATTGCAGAACCATTTCCTCTTATTGAATGCAAAACATACAGCACGAACACGTTTTCCATTATCAAAATATCACACACAAACGTCTCATCCATTGTATCAAAGTGATAAGAGACAGACGCAGCACCAGTCCTGTAGTAGCTCATAATACAACAAGTCGCACCAATTTCTCGATTTTCCCCAATTTATATTCAATGTTCGTAATAATCATCCTTCATATAGAATAGTTACCTTTATCCAAAGCATACCACCTCCCTCTCGCTCTCTTTAAATATATGACCTTTCTCTTCTTAATCAATGTCTCCCAAAAACGAATTTAGTAGAAAGTATACGACGACATCTATAACTATTCAGTTAGAAACTGCCTGTAGTTGTTTAGCTGTACACGACGAGTACAATTATTTCGGGTACTCCTGCGGTACAAAACAGACACCCAAACGGGTTCATATTTCAACAGAAAAACATTTAAAAAAATAGTTATAAATGCATGATACTTAATACCGCACTTGGCATCACGTATAAGTAAAAATAAATTTCTTCAAACAAATTTCAAGTTAAATCTTTAGCTTGCGTAATTATATCAAACTTGTTCGATTAACAACGTGCTATTTACGTCATGTTTTGACAACTGACTCATCGATGATGTATTTCCTCGGAACTGAAAAAGGAACGTGCATAATTTTGTCCTCCATCAACGCTCAAAATATTATCCATTCAATCTTAAAATACGCTGCTTTCCTACTATCGGTATGTAAAAGATTTCTCACTCACAGTATCCATCAATCCGTAATTTGTATAAATATTATTGCAGCTTCTCGCGTCACTTGAACTGTAATATAAACCAGTCTTTTATTTCCGTTACACCTCTGCATACCATTTGTCGGGAACAATACATCTTATTCGTTAATCTAATAACATGTAAACTTCTTCATTTGTTCTAAGATCGATCAATGGATAAGTGAAGAGAATATTGAAATCTGTGAAAATAAGTATCCAGTAATACGACTTCCGAACCGACATATTCATTGCAATGCTTGTCAAATTTCATAGTAATTTCCTATCCATATTAAACATATTTCATATATGTTCATGTCTGTTATTTTGATTAGTTGTGCTACTTGCAGTAATACGCAATTCTGGATCATGCAGATTCAACAAAGATGCATTCAATTTACTCCATACCTCAAAAGGCTACTATCATCTTAATTCAAATGGGAAGACACAGAGCTGTGACAGTATTCAGCTTGCTCAACTTTGAACAAGGCATATTGATAAGCCAGAGTAACTCACGTACAACTTGGCGGTACAAGCGTTGGAAAAACTTTTCTGGACCTGAGGAAACACATTTGCACAGATAACGAACAAAAGGGATTAGAGCTCACCGAATAAGACTTGCTACAATTTGCTGTAGTTTGTCACAATAAGCCTACGTGTATCGCGCGTCAGACGATTTTGGAATTAGTTGATGCTTGGATGTTCAAGATAAGGAAGCACGAAGTGATCAGACGTTTATGTACAACGTGATCATGGTACGACTCATCGTCAGCCAGAAAATTTTACGCACGATTTTCTAAAAACAAAGACTTTTCCCCTTTATTTATCCCATACCAATCCTCTCTCGTCACTCCTTATCTCATACACAGACAGGCCAAACAATGTCGCCGATCACGGCCAACAGTCTGGACACATGTGCGGACCTCTTGCCTGCGACAGAATTTTGTTATGTGTAGTATGCTGGACTGAAAAGGACTAATATGGCGAATTAGAGGATTGCAGAAAAATTGCAAACATTTTCCAAAATCTATTAACCTCATTTTATTTCTTCGAAAGTCTACAAAACTGTTAATTAACATTAAGCAAATATACAAAATCTTCACGTTCGGAATAATGGAGCGAATATTTGAAACGGTACTATGAAATCTATAAGTTAAAATGCATACATTGCATACATACACAAATAAACACGTGCATACGTTACACACATACACACATGCATACAAATTTTCTTCAAACTACAAGACAGACATTCAAAGTACATAATGTTTTATGTAAATCGCCATATTTTCGAAAATAAAAAATACCGAATCAAACACTCTTCCAACATATTCCGAACGCTCGTCATTACTTATATTACTAAAAAAAAAAAAAAAAAAAAAAAAAAAGAAATTGTAAAGGGGAACGCATTGTTCCCGATACGATTTACAAACCAAACCAATGAACGGTGTTACAGACTAGAGAACATGGGGTCCCCAATGGTGCGGTACGCTTCAGCATCCTCATGAACACCAACTCCCTCCGCCTGTCCCAATGCCATCTCAAACGGTCAAACTGCAAGTAAAAAATAACCAGATATTAATGCGATTTCTATTTCGGCAGCACCGACGTATTGCACGGTGTTCCATAATCGCTTGAGATTCCATATAGTAGTTGTTGAAATCTCTACGCATTTGGTAGATAAAAAGTTGCGAGAAATCATCCTCTTGTCAAAGTAGTCACACACTCTTCTAGGTCTTCCAAACCTGATCGCTTGCATTTCTCCCATTACTTCAGCGTTGTAATGGTGCTTTTATTTCTGACAACTTAGACATGCAATTGTCAAAACTGCTCAGTTCAGGACACAATTCAGGATCTTTCCAGGGATTGTTCTGCTGAGACATGTCTTCATCATCGCGGAGTTCATAATTTGTATAATTTGCCTCCTTCAATAATTGTTTTCTAAGTCGCTGGCAATTATAAATCTCCAAGTGTTAGCTTCGCGCGCAATTCACGTCTAGCTTTGTCAAAAGTACACCTCAGCACTGTTTCAATCCGTAAATCGCGTATGCCGTTTCGCCGACACTCTATTTGTTTACGGCGGATTCTACGGATCCATCGTACTAACCGTTCAGGACTACTTGGCTTGGCGTCAATATCCCGAACTCGCTCTTCATACTTCGCCATGATGACGGCTTGGCAGTTTTCTTAATTTATTGAAATACAAATGTCCTCTTTTTTGAGGTTAACACAGTACCGATGATACGATATTCACGTTTTCTTACAGATTTCTCGAGTATTTCACTTAATTATTGAATAAGTAATAAGTATACCAACCCGTATTTCTCTTGCGTTTTGTTGTAATCCAAAATAGTACAGGTTCACAAAACTCCACACACAAAATATTTGAAACTATCGAGTAACGCACGATGTTCACCGCTCCAAGGCTACACAGCAAATGCCTACACTGACCCTCTAATGGCGGCTATATATACCCCCACCCTTGCCTTTCTGTAGCAGTCCTCCGCCCGAACATAAGAAAATAGTTCCTTATAAAATCTTACATTATTATAATTTTTCAAAAATACTTTGTTAAATCCACTCAATTTTTTAAAGTATTTGCGACAATTTTAATGCAAAACTTTACACACTTTTTACATTATATTAAAATTGCGGTTAATTTCTAACCAATCGCGTGCGCCAGTTTGCACGACGTCATTTCCGGTGCGGATATTCTCTAATGGCGCCAAATCTCTTCACACATTATAGAGGACGTGAATTAATGTTGATCTATTAGACAGAATGAAAATCAGATGTATCATTTATGATACATTTTAATTTTTGAATTTTTTTTTTATTTTAATTTTTGTTGAATTTTATCGGTATAATAAATATTAACAAACGGTCGATTCATTTTAATATCTTTATCTCTGCTTAAAAATAATATTTTTATCAATTCTACTACTAACTAATAATACTAATTACTAATAACTAGCGATACTACTAACAATTCTTAAATTTTATGATCAAAGTCAAGTTTCAGATATTTTTAAAACATACGGCAATCCTTAAAAATTTATTAAACATGTACAATCTACGAGCATTTTTTAACTATTAGAGTTGTAATATTAGTACTTCGATATTTTACTTTCTTTATTAGTAACGTTATTATCATGTACTCACACAGCTTTTGTTTTCATGCAGCTTAAATCTTACGCTTCTTGATATTTAATATGTATGATTTTCTATGACCATCTTATTGATTGTTATCGTGGTCAGCAGTAAGAAACTGATGGTATATATAAGGACCTTCCTTCCTCATTTGCTTGCTTTGCTGAATTCTAAAAAATTGGTATCGCTAACCTTTACGGTGACATGATCCTGTTGGTTTGCTACTTTTTTTTTTTTTTTTTTTTTACATGTATGCATATTGTGCTGAATTAAATGTTCGTGAGCCGCACAAAGTATATTTATGTGTCTGCCGCCAATACGTCTTACTGCATCTTTGCAAAATCCTGCATTTATAACCTCCTTTCAACCCCACGAAGTCTTACGTCGGTAGCCTCCTATTTGTCCTACAAAGTCCCGCGTCGGTAGTCTCCTCGTGGTCCTACAAAATCCTACCTTGGTAGCCTCCTCTGAATAGCACGAACTCACATATTGGTAACTCCCTTCTCCGGATAGCAGGTAATAAATAACAGCAACGCCCATTTCCCTCACTTTCTGAACGAGGGTTGTCCCCGACGAATCCGATGATCTCGTGCCCTGAGACGCACCCCATCACAGTCTTCCTCTGCAGCGTCACGGTGACGAAGAGACACACTCTCGTGTGATCTCGTCCGCGAGTAAAACAACGTCCTTACGATCAGTGGATATTTCACGTTTTAGCAAAGAGCCCGACTTAGACTTTGGAGGGAGGTGTATTCGTTGTCCCGTTGAACGCGGATTCGTCGTTGAACTTGGGATCATTGTCATTAGTATCTCGAGTATCTGGCTACCTACCACGGTTACTTGTCAAATTCTGTAATGATCATATTTGTACTAGTAGATATCTTCTGTATTAAGTAACAACGATGGCTGATTCCAGTGACATATTCATTACACGCCCCTAACACTAATCATAATGTTAACCCGACATAGAGAGTTATCTCTCGTACCGCCCAAGTCATGGATAATCTTTAAAAGTTGCACTCTAATACCGATCCTTTACCATATGCCAAATTGATCTTGCTATTCATGAATGATATTTCGTAAAAAGAAAAAAGGAAAAAAAGAATCCAACTTTTGCATAATTTTGGCGATAAATGTTACAATTTTCTGTTTGCCATGAAAGAAATCATGTCGAATTTTATACTTTTTGCTACAAAAATATTTACATTTTACTAACGGTAAGTATATAGCAAGTATATTCCGGAAATGTACATCTGAAGCATATTATAAAAATCTGAAATTAAAAAATGAATTACCGATTCATTCTTTTTTCTTTCTAACGCAAGAAATATATTGTTAAACGATTCTTCTTACTTTAAATCTGTTGTATATCTTCATATTCAAAATCTTCAATTGTTGCAACGCATAGATGATCGTCATTAAGTTAGTTAATTTCAAATCTGTTTCCAAGTCATTTCATCGCTCATATTAAAATAATTGTATTCTTCTTCGTTAGAAAATACAGAAAGAGCCATTCATCCAATAGCGCATGGAATTGCATACAACCAAGACATCAAATTAGACGAAATAGTGAAGATTACAACATAGTTGTTTTACTTCATGTTTCGATGTTCATACAAATGAACTTGTAATCAGATTCTTTCTATAAGATTTAGTGTGTTCAAAAAAAAAAAAAAAAAAAAAGAATGAAGCATGATATAAGGACTCGCATTCATATATAGTTTCAATAAACCAATTCCGTTGGCACCGAGATTACTTTGAAATACGACAGTTCTAAATAGTCTAATTGTCATACACGCATAAATTTCCACCATATACAGATTTGTTGACCGTTTAATCGAAAACGATACATACTGAATCATTTTCTCATTTATCTATCCATGGAAAACGTTGATCGAAATGTTGATGAAGGTAAAATAGTAATTCATTTTGTCCTTCCATTTGGAAAGTGCTTTTCTGGATCGTTTGATATTACTTTCTGAAATATATTCATAATTTCCACAATTCAAAAAACACTTACTAATCGTTTTTTTCACATTCACGCGTAATTTGTCCTTCGACCTGAATACCCTTACTTTATAAAAAAATATATGTTTTGCTTATATTTACTACCATTATGCTATATATTTGGAATATTTTTGCATCAATAGTTTGCATGCAAATGCAACTGCGTGCGAATTTTATGTGCGTAATGAATCCGCCAAATAATTATATTAAATTTGCAATTTTGAGTCTGAAAAACATTCGACTTCAATGATTATACTTTGACTTTTTCCTGCCGGAAAACTGATGGAACAAAAATTTGTTGCGTCTATCATGTACTTACGTAATTAAAACGTAAGACAAAACTTTTATAAATATAAAAATTTTCATAAAAATTTTGACGCAACGCATTTGAACATTTTATGACGCATTGTATTAATATCACATTGTTCCTCTTTTTTTGTGAATATAATAAAAGCAATGACATTTAAACGATACATACATGTTTAGATGCCTCCCACAATATGGCTTTCCCATGGAGCAGGAGGCTTGTTATAAAATTCACGTCATAAATGTAATTTCCTTCAACTTCCTAAAGCAAAAATTATAAGCGTCGACCCAGAAATGACCAACATACAGCAGAAACACTTAAATAATACAAATTTCATATTTGGGTATTACATATTTCTAAGAATTTAACACTACCATGCTCGTTACCATGCTTCAAATGACTTTATATTGGAATTATTTGTATGGTATGCCCATTTCCTTATCACCCTTTATTTTCCTTTTGCTTCCGTAGAGGAGTGACAAGACCATTTGTATCCTCCCTGTCTTTGTCCATTATACATCCTACACATTTTCACAAATAACAAAAAATAGCAAGGACAAATATAGCTTCAACGTATACAGTCATCACAATGAAATGTGAATCATCTCTTGCAGATCTAAAATATTAAACGCGAAACGATCATCTTAATTTAGGATAGATTATAACAGACACACAATCTGCTAGTTTCTTCCTTTCTTAGCAATGATCCGTTCCATTGTCAAACAAGTACTTCCTTCGGTAGCTGGATGAATTGCAGATTTATATTGTATTATGCTTATCATTATACCGCAAGTACTTTGAGTTACTGAAATTGCAGAACCATTTCCTCTTATTGAATGCAAAACATACAGCACGAACACGTTTTCCATTATCAAAATATCACACACAAACGTCTCATCCATTGTATCAAAGTGATAAGAGACAGACGCAGCACCAGTCCTGTAGTAGCTCATAATACAACAAGTCGCACCAATTTCTCGATTTTCCCCAATTTATATTCAATGTTCGTAATAATCATCCTTCATATAGAATAGTTACCTTTATCCAAAGCATACCACCTCCCTCTCGCTCTCTTTAAATATATGACCTTTCTCTTCTTAATCAATGTCTCCCAAAAACGAATTTAGTAGAAAGTATACGACGACATCTATAACTATTCAGTTAGAAACTGCCTGTAGTTGTTTAGCTGTACACGACGAGTACAATTATTTCGGGTACTCCTGCGGTACAAAACAGACACCCAAACGGGTTCATATTTCAACAGAAAAACATTTAAAAAAATAGTTATAAATGCATGATACTTAATACCGCACTTGGCATCACGTATAAGTAAAAATAAATTTCTTCAAACAAATTTCAAGTTAAATCTTTAGCTTGCGTAATTATATCAAACTTGTTCGATTAACAACGTGCTATTTACGTCATGTTTTGACAACTGACTCATCGATGATGTATTTCCTCGGAACTGAAAAAGGAACGTGCATAATTTTGTCCTCCATCAACGCTCAAAATATTATCCATTCAATCTTAAAATACGCTGCTTTCCTACTATCGGTATGTAAAAGATTTCTCACTCACAGTATCCATCAATCCGTAATTTGTATAAATATTATTGCAGCTTCTCGCGTCACTTGAACTGTAATATAAACCAGTCTTTTATTTCCGTTACACCTCTGCATACCATTTGTCGGGAACAATACATCTTATTCGTTAATCTAATAACATGTAAACTTCTTCATTTGTTCTAAGATCGATCAATGGATAAGTGAAGAGAATATTGAAATCTGTGAAAATAAGTATCCAGTAATACGACTTCCGAACCGACATATTCATTGCAATGCTTGTCAAATTTCATAGTAATTTCCTATCCATATTAAACATATTTCATATATGTTCATGTCTGTTATTTTGATTAGTTGTGCTACTTGCAGTAATACGCAATTCTGGATCATGCAGATTCAACAAAGATGCATTCAATTTACTCCATACCTCAAAAGGCTACTATCATCTTAATTCAAATGGGAAGACACAGAGCTGTGACAGTATTCAGCTTGCTCAACTTTGAACAAGGCATATTGATAAGCCAGAGTAACTCACGTACAACTTGGCGGTACAAGCGTTGGAAAAACTTTTCTGGACCTGAGGAAACACATTTGCACAGATAACGAACAAAAGGGATTAGAGCTCACCGAATAAGACTTGCTACAATTTGCTGTAGTTTGTCACAATAAGCCTACGTGTATCGCGCGTCAGACGATTTTGGAATTAGTTGATGCTTGGATGTTCAAGATAAGGAAGCACGAAGTGATCAGACGTTTATGTACAACGTGATCATGGTACGACTCATCGTCAGCCAGAAAATTTTACGCACGATTTTCTAAAAACAAAGACTTTTCCCCTTTATTTATCCCATACCAATCCTCTCTCGTCACTCCTTATCTCATACACAGACAGGCCAAACAATGTCGCCGATCACGGCCAACAGTCTGGACACATGTGCGGACCTCTTGCCTGCGACAGAATTTTGTTATGTGTAGTATGCTGGACTGAAAAGGACTAATATGGCGAATTAGAGGATTGCAGAAAAATTGCAAACATTTTCCAAAATCTATTAACCTCATTTTATTTCTTCGAAAGTCTACAAAACTGTTAATTAACATTAAGCAAATATACAAAATCTTCACGTTCGGAATAATGGAGCGAATATTTGAAACGGTACTATGAAATCTATAAGTTAAAATGCATACATTGCATACATACACAAATAAACACGTGCATACGTTACACACATACACACATGCATACAAATTTTTCTTCAAACTACAAGACAGACATTCAAAGTACATAATGTTTTATGTAAATCGCCATATTTTCGAAAATAAAAAATACCGAATCAAACACTCTTCCAACATATTCCGAACGCTCGTCATTACTTATATTACTAAAAAAAAAAAAAAAAAAAAAAAAAAAGAAATTGTAAAGGGGAACGCATTGTTCCCGATACGATTTACAAACCAAACCAATGAACGGTGTTACAGACTAGAGAACATGGGGTCCCCAATGGTGCGGTACGCTTCAGCATCCTCATGAACACCAACTCCCTCCGCCTGTCCCAATGCCATCTCAAACGGTCAAACTGCAAGTAAAAAATAACCAGATATTAATGCGATTTCTATTTCGGCAGCACCGACGTATTGCACGGTGTTCCATAATCGCTTGAGATTCCATATAGTAGTTGTTGAAATCTCTACGCATTTGGTAGATAAAAAGTTGCGAGAAATCATCCTCTTGTCAAAGTAGTCACACACTCTTCTAGGTCTTCCAAACCTGATCGCTTGCATTTCTCCCATTACTTCAGCGTTGTAATGGTGCTTTTATTTCTGACAACTTAGACATGCAATTGTCAAAACTGCTCAGTTCAGGACACAATTCAGGATCTTTCCAGGGATTGTTCTGCTGAGACATGTCTTCATCATCGCGGAGTTCATAATTTGTATAATTTGCCTCCTTCAATAATTGTTTTCTAAGTCGCTGGCAATTATAAATCTCCAAGTGTTAGCTTCGCGCGCAATTCACGTCTAGCTTTGTCAAAAGTACACCTCAGCACTGTTTCAATCCGTAAATCGCGTATGCCGTTTCGCCGACACTCTATTTGTTTACGGCGGATTCTACGGATCCATCGTACTAACCGTTCAGGACTACTTGGCTTGGCGTCAATATCCCGAACTCGCTCTTCATACTTCGCCATGATGACGGCTTGGCAGTTTTCTTAATTTATTGAAATACAAATGTCCTCTTTTTTGAGGTTAACACAGTACCGATGATACGATATTCACGTTTTCTTACAGATTTCTCGAGTATTTCACTTAATTATTGAATAAGTAATAAGTATACCAACCCGTATTTCTCTTGCGTTTTGTTGTAATCCAAAATAGTACAGGTTCACAAAACTCCACACACAAAATATTTGAAACTATCGAGTAACGCACGATGTTCACCGCTCCAAGGCTCACAGCAAATGCCTACACTGACCCTCTAATGGCGGCTATATATACCCCCACCCTTGCCTTTCTGTAGCAGTCCTCCGCCCGAACATAAGAAAATAGTTCCTTATAAAATCTTACATTATTATAATTTTTCAAAAATACTTTGTTAAATCCACTCAATTTTTTAAAGTATTTGCGACAATTTTAATGCAAAACTTTACACACTTTTTACATTATATTAAAATTGCGGTTAATTTCTAACCAATCGCGTGCGCCAGTTTGCACGACGTCATTTCCGGTGCGGATATTCTCTAATGGCGCCAAATCTCTTCACACATTATAGAGGACGTGAATTAATGTTGATCTATTAGACAGAATGAAAATCAGATGTATCATTTATGATACATTTTAATTTTTGAATTTTTTTTTTATTTTAATTTTTGTTGAATTTTATCGGTATAATAAATATTAACAAACGGTCGATTCATTTTAATATCTTTATCTCTGCTTAAAAATAATATTTTTATCAATTCTACTACTAACTAATAATACTAATTACTAATAACTAGCGATACTACTAACAATTCTTAAATTTTATGATCAAAGTCAAGTTTCAGATATTTTTAAAACATACGGCAATCCTTAAAAATTTATTAAACATGTACAATCTACGAGCATTTTTTAACTATTAGAGTTGTAATATTAGTACTTCGATATTTTACTTTCTTTATTAGTAACGTTATTATCATGTACTCACACAGCTTTTGTTTTCATGCAGCTTAAATCTTACGCTTCTTGATATTTAATATGTATGATTTTCTATGACCATCTTATTGATTGTTATCGTGGTCAGCAGTAAGAAACTGATGGTATATATAAGGACCTTCCTTCCTCATTTGCTTGCTTTGCTGAATTCTAAAAAATTGGTATCGCTAACCTTTACGGTGACATGATCCTGTTGGTTTGCTACTTTTTTTTTTTTTTTTTTTTTACATGTATGCATATTGTGCTGAATTAAATGTTCGTGAGCCGCACAAAGTATATTTATGTGTCTGCCGCCAATACGTCTTACTGCATCTTTGCAAAATCCTGCATTTATAACCTCCTTTCAACCCCACGAAGTCTTACGTCGGTAGCCTCCTATTTGTCCTACAAAGTCCCGCGTCGGTAGTCTCCTCGTGGTCCTACAAAATCCTACCTTGGTAGCCTCCTCTGAATAGCACGAACTCACATATTGGTAACTCCCTTCTCCGGATAGCAGGTAATAAATAACAGCAACGCCCATTTCCCTCACTTTCTGAACGAGGGTTGTCCCCGACGAATCCGATGATCTCGTGCCCTGAGACGCACCCCATCACAGTCTTCCTCTGCAGCGTCACGGTGACGAAGAGACACACTCTCGTGTGATCTCGTCCGCGAGTAAAACAACGTCCTTACGATCAGTGGATATTTCACGTTTTAGCAAAGAGCCCGACTTAGACTTTGGAGGGAGGTGTATTCGTTGTCCCGTTGAACGCGGATTCGTCGTTGAACTTGGGATCATTGTCATTAGTATCTCGAGTATCTGGCTACCTACCACGGTTACTTGTCAAATTCTGTAATGATCATATTTGTACTAGTAGATATCTTCTGTATTAAGTAACAACGATGGCTGATTCCAGTGACATATTCATTACACGCCCCTAACACTAATCATAATGTTAACCCGACATAGAGAGTTATCTCTCGTACCGCCCAAGTCATGGATAATCTTTAAAAGTTGCACTCTAATACCGATCCTTTACCATATGCCAAATTGATCTTGCTATTCATGAATGATATTTCGTAAAAAAAAAAAAAAAGAAAAAAAGAAAAAAAGAATCCAACTTTTGCATAATTTTGGCGATAAATGTTACAATTTTCTGTTTGCCATGAAAGAAATCATGTCGAATTTTATACTTTTTGCTACAAAAATATTTACATTTTACTAACGGTAAGTATATAGCAAGTATATTCCGGAAATGTACATCTGAAGCATATTATAAAAATCTGAAATTAAAAAATGAATTACCGATTCATTCTTTTTTCTTTCTAACGCAAGAAATATATTGTTAAACGATTCTTCTTACTTTAAATCTGTTGTATATCTTCATATTCAAAATCTTCAATTGTTGCAACGCATAGATGATCGTCATTAAGTTAGTTAATTTCAAATCTGTTTCCAAGTCATTTCATCGCTCATATTAAAATAATTGTATTCTTCTTCGTTAGAAAATACAGAAAGAGCCATTCATCCAATAGCGCATGGAATTGCATACAACCAAGACATCAAATTAGACGAAATAGTGAAGATTACAACATAGTTGTTTTACTTCATGTTTCGATGTTCATACAAATGAACTTGTAATCAGATTCTTTCTATAAGATTTAGTGTGTTCAAAAAAAAAAAAAAAAAAAAGAATGAAGCATGATATAAGGACTCGCATTCATATATAGTTTCAATAAACCAATTCCGTTGGCACCGAGATTACTTTGAAATACGACAGTTCTAAATAGTCTAATTGTCATACACGCATAAATTTCCACCATATACAGATTTGTTGACCGTTTAATCGAAAACGATACATACTGAATCATTTTCTCATTTATCTATCCATGGAAAACGTTGATCGAAATGTTGATGAAGGTAAAATAGTAATTCATTTTGTCCTTCCATTTGGAAAGTGCTTTTCTGGATCGTTTGATATTACTTTCTGAAATATATTCATAATTTCCACAATTCAAAAAACACTTACTAATCGTTTTTTTCACATTCACGCGTAATTTGTCCTTCGACCTGAATACCCTTACTTTATAAAAAAATATATGTTTTGCTTATATTTACTACCATTATGCTATATATTTGGAATATTTTTGCATCAATAGTTTGCATGCAAATGCAACTGCGTGCGAATTTTATGTGCGTAATGAATCCGCCAAATAATTATATTAAATTTGCAATTTTGAGTCTGAAAAACATTCGACTTCAATGATTATACTTTGACTTTTTCCTGCCGGAAAACTGATGGAACAAAAATTTGTTGCGTCTATCATGTACTTACGTAATTAAAACGTAAGACAAAACTTTTATAAATATAAAAATTTTCATAAAAATTTTGACGCAACGCATTTGAACATTTTATGACGCATTGTATTAATATCACATTGTTCCTCTTTTTTTGTGAATATAATAAAAGCAATGACATTTAAACGATACATACATGTTTAGATGCCTCCCACAATATGGCTTTCCCATGGAGCAGGAGGCTTGTTATAAAATTCACGTCATAAATGTAATTTCCTTCAACTTCCTAAAGCAAAAATTATAAGCGTCGACCCAGAAATGACCAACATACAGCAGAAACACTTAAATAATACAAATTTCATATTTGGGTATTACATATTTCTAAGAATTTAACACTACCATGCTCGTTACCATGCTTCAAATGACTTTATATTGGAATTATTTGTATGGTATGCCCATTTCCTTATCACCCTTTATTTTCCTTTTGCTTCCGTAGAGGAGTGACAAGACCATTTGTATCCTCCCTGTCTTTGTCCATTATACATCCTACACATTTTCACAAATAACAAAAAATAGCAAGGACAAATATAGCTTCAACGTATACAGTCATCACAATGAAATGTGAATCATCTCTTGCAGATCTAAAATATTAAACGCGAAACGATCATCTTAATTTAGGATAGATTATAACAGACACACAATCTGCTAGTTTCTTCCTTTCTTAGCAATGATCCGTTCCATTGTCAAACAAGTACTTCCTTCGGTAGCTGGATGAATTGCAGATTTATATTGTATTATGCTTATCATTATACCGCAAGTACTTTGAGTTACTGAAATTGCAGAACCATTTCCTCTTATTGAATGCAAAACATACAGCACGAACACGTTTTCCATTATCAAAATATCACACACAAACGTCTCATCCATTGTATCAAAGTGATAAGAGACAGACGCAGCACCAGTCCTGTAGTAGCTCATAATACAACAAGTCGCACCAATTTCTCGATTTTCCCCAATTTATATTCAATGTTCGTAATAATCATCCTTCATATAGAATAGTTACCTTTATCCAAAGCATACCACCTCCCTCTCGCTCTCTTTAAATATATGACCTTTCTCTTCTTAATCAATGTCTCCCAAAAACGAATTTAGTAGAAAGTATACGACGACATCTATAACTATTCAGTTAGAAACTGCCTGTAGTTGTTTAGCTGTACACGACGAGTACAATTATTTCGGGTACTCCTGCGGTACAAAACAGACACCCAAACGGGTTCATATTTCAACAGAAAAACATTTAAAAAAATAGTTATAAATGCATGATACTTAATACCGCACTTGGCATCACGTATAAGTAAAAATAAATTTCTTCAAACAAATTTCAAGTTAAATCTTTAGCTTGCGTAATTATATCAAACTTGTTCGATTAACAACGTGCTATTTACGTCATGTTTTGACAACTGACTCATCGATGATGTATTTCCTCGGAACTGAAAAAGGAACGTGCATAATTTTGTCCTCCATCAACGCTCAAAATATTATCCATTCAATCTTAAAATACGCTGCTTTCCTACTATCGGTATGTAAAAGATTTCTCACTCACAGTATCCATCAATCCGTAATTTGTATAAATATTATTGCAGCTTCTCGCGTCACTTGAACTGTAATATAAACCAGTCTTTTATTTCCGTTACACCTCTGCATACCATTTGTCGGGAACAATACATCTTATTCGTTAATCTAATAACATGTAAACTTCTTCATTTGTTCTAAGATCGATCAATGGATAAGTGAAGAGAATATTGAAATCTGTGAAAATAAGTATCCAGTAATACGACTTCCGAACCGACATATTCATTGCAATGCTTGTCAAATTTCATAGTAATTTCCTATCCATATTAAACATATTTCATATATGTTCATGTCTGTTATTTTGATTAGTTGTGCTACTTGCAGTAATACGCAATTCTGGATCATGCAGATTCAACAAAGATGCATTCAATTTACTCCATACCTCAAAAGGCTACTATCATCTTAATTCAAATGGGAAGACACAGAGCTGTGACAGTATTCAGCTTGCTCAACTTTGAACAAGGCATATTGATAAGCCAGAGTAACTCACGTACAACTTGGCGGTACAAGCGTTGGAAAAACTTTTCTGGACCTGAGGAAACACATTTGCACAGATAACGAACAAAAGGGATTAGAGCTCACCGAATAAGACTTGCTACAATTTGCTGTAGTTTGTCACAATAAGCCTACGTGTATCGCGCGTCAGACGATTTTGGAATTAGTTGATGCTTGGATGTTCAAGATAAGGAAGCACGAAGTGATCAGACGTTTATGTACAACGTGATCATGGTACGACTCATCGTCAGCCAGAAAATTTTACGCACGATTTTCTAAAAACAAAGACTTTTCCCCTTTATTTATCCCATACCAATCCTCTCTCGTCACTCCTTATCTCATACACAGACAGGCCAAACAATGTCGCCGATCACGGCCAACAGTCTGGACACATGTGCGGACCTCTTGCCTGCGACAGAATTTTGTTATGTGTAGTATGCTGGACTGAAAAGGACTAATATGGCGAATTAGAGGATTGCAGAAAAATTGCAAACATTTTCCAAAATCTATTAACCTCATTTTATTTCTTCGAAAGTCTACAAAACTGTTAATTAACATTAAGCAAATATACAAAATCTTCACGTTCGGAATAATGGAGCGAATATTTGAAACGGTACTATGAAATCTATAAGTTAAAATGCATACATTGCATACATACACAAATAAACACGTGCATACGTTACACACATACACACATGCATACAAATTTTCTTCAAACTACAAGACAGACATTCAAAGTACATAATGTTTTATGTAAATCGCCATATTTTCGAAAATAAAAAATACCGAATCAAACACTCTTCCAACATATTCCGAACGCTCGTCATTACTTATATTACTAAAAAAAAAAAAAAAAAAAAAAAAAAAAGAAATTGTAAAGGGGAAC
Source organism: Bombus sylvestris (assembly GCA_911622165.2). Lineage (NCBI taxonomy): Eukaryota > Metazoa > Arthropoda > Insecta > Hymenoptera > Apidae > Bombus > Bombus sylvestris. Next base: position 1,391,500 of record CAJVRE020000087.1, read on the forward strand.
GCATTGTTCCCGATACGATTTACAAACCAAACCAATGAACGGTGTTACAGACTAGAGAACATGGGGTCCCCAATGGTGCGGTACGCTTCAGCATCCTCATGAACACCAACTCCCTCCGCCTGTCCCAATGCCATCTCAAACGGTCAAACTGCAAGTAAAAAATAACCAGATATTAATGCGATTTCTATTTCGGCAGCACCGACGTATTGCACGGTGTTCCATAATCGCTTGAGATTCCATATAGTAGTTGTTGAAATCTCTACGCATTTGGTAGATAAAAAGTTGCGAGAAATCATCCTCTTGTCAAAGTAGTCACACACTCTTCTAGGTCTTCCAAACCTGATCGCTTGCATTTCTCCCATTACTTCAGCGTTGTAATGGTGCTTTTATTTCTGACAACTTAGACATGCAATTGTCAAAACTGCTCAGTTCAGGACACAATTCAGGATCTTTCCAGGGATTGTTCTGCTGAGACATGTCTTCATCATCGCGGAGTTCATAATTTGTATAATTTGCCTCCTTCAATAATTGTTTTCTAAGTCGCTGGCAATTATAAATCTCCAAGTGTTAGCTTCGCGCGCAATTCACGTCTAGCTTTGTCAAAAGTACACCTCAGCACTGTTTCAATCCGTAAATCGCGTATGCCGTTTCGCCGACACTCTATTTGTTTACGGCGGATTCTACGGATCCATCGTACTAACCGTTCAGGACTACTTGGCTTGGCGTCAATATCCCGAACTCGCTCTTCATACTTCGCCATGATGACGGCTTGGCAGTTTTCTTAATTTATTGAAATACAAATGTCCTCTTTTTTGAGGTTAACACAGTACCGATGATACGATATTCACGTTTTCTTACAGATTTCTCGAGTATTTCACTTAATTATTGAATAAGTAATAAGTATACCAACCCGTATTTCTCTTGCGTTTTGTTGTAATCCAAAATAGTACAGGTTCACAAAACTCCACACACAAAATATTTGAAACTATCGAGTAACGCACGATGTTCACCGCTCCAAGGCTACACAGCAAATGCCTACACTGACCCTCTAATGGCGGCTATATATACCCCCACCCTTGCCTTTCTGTAGCAGTCCTCCGCCCGAACATAAGAAAATAGTTCCTTATAAAATCTTACATTATTATAATTTTTCAAAAATACTTTGTTAAATCCACTCAATTTTTTAAAGTATTTGCGACAATTTTAATGCAAAACTTTACACACTTTTTACATTATATTAAAATTGCGGTTAATTTCTAACCAATCGCGTGCGCCAGTTTGCACGACGTCATTTCCGGTGCGGATATTCTCTAATGGCGCCAAATCTCTTCACACATTATAGAGGACGTGAATTAATGTTGATCTATTAGACAGAATGAAAATCTGATGTATCATTTATGATACATTTTAATTTTTGAATTTTTTTTTATTTTAATTTTTGTTGAATTTTATCGGTATAATAAATATTAACAAACGGTCGATTCATTTTAATATCTTTATCTCTGCTTAAAAATAATATTTTTATCAATTCTACTACTAACTAATAATACTAATTACTAATAACTAGCGATACTACTAACAATTCTTAAATTTTATGATCAAAGTCAAGTTTCAGATATTTTTAAAACATACGGCAATCCTTAAAAATTTATTAGACATGTACAATCTACGAGCATTTTTTAACTATTAGAGTTGTAATATTAGTACTTCGATATTTTACTTTCTTTATTAGTAACGTTATTATCATGTACTCACACAGCTTTTGTTTTCATGCAGCTTAAATCTTACGCTTCTTGATATTTAATATGTATGATTTTCTATGACCATCTTATTGATTGTTATCGTGGTCAGCAGTAAGAAACTGATGGTATATATAAGGACCTTCCTTCCTCATTTGCTTGCTTTGCTGAATTCTAAAAAATTGGTATCGCTAACCTTTACGGTGACATGATCCTGTTGGTTTGCTACTTTTTTTTTTTTTTTTTTTTTACATGTATGCATATTGTGCTGAATTAAATGTTCGTGAGCCGCACAAAGTATATTTATGTGTCTGCCGCCAATACGTCTTACTGCATCTTTGCAAAATCCTGCATTTATAACCTCCTTTCAACCCCACGAAGTCTTACGTCGGTAGCCTCCTATTTGTCCTACAAAGTCCCGCGTCGGTAGTCTCCTCGTGGTCCTACAAAATCCTACCTTGGTAGCCTCCTCTGAATAGCACGAACTCACATATTGGTAACTCCCTTCTCCGGATAGCAGGTAATAAATAACAGCAACGCCCATTTCCCTCACTTTCTGAACGAGGGTTGTCCCCGACGAATCCGATGATCTCGTGCCCTGAGACGCACCCCATCACAGTCTTCCTCTGCAGCGTCACGGTGACGAAGAGACACACTCTCGTGTGATCTCGTCCGCGAGTAAAACAACGTCCTTACGATCAGTGGATATTTCACGTTTTAGCAAAGAGCCCGACTTAGACTTTGGAGGGAGGTGTATTCGTTGTCCCGTTGAACGCGGATTCGTCGTTGAACTTGGGATCATTGTCATTAGTATCTCGAGTATCTGGCTACCTACCACGGTTACTTGTCAAATTCTGTAATGATCATATTTGTACTAGTAGATATCTTCTGTATTAAGTAACAACGATGGCTGATTCCAGTGACATATTCATTACACGCCCCTAACACTAATCATAATGTTAACCCGACATAGAGAGTTATCTCTCGTACCGCCCAAGTCATGGATAATCTTTAAAAGTTGCACTCTAATACCGATCCTTTACCATATGCCAAATTGATCTTGCTATTCATGAATGATATTTCGTAAAAAGAAAAAAGGAAAAAAAGAATCCAACTTTTGCATAATTTTGGCGATAAATGTTACAATTTTCTGTTTGCCATGAAAGAAATCATGTCGAATTTTATACTTTTTGCTACAAAAATATTTACATTTTACTAACGGTAAGTATATAGCAAGTATATTCCGGAAATGTACATCTGAAGCATATTATAAAAATCTGAAATTAAAAAATGAATTACCGATTCATTCTTTTTTCTTTCTAACGCAAGAAATATATTGTTAAACGATTCTTCTTACTTTAAATCTGTTGTATATCTTCATATTCAAAATCTTCAATTGTTGCAACGCATAGATGATCGTCATTAAGTTAGTTAATTTCAAATCTGTTTCCAAGTCATTTCATCGCTCATATTAAAATAATTGTATTCTTCTTCGTTAGAAAATACAGAAAGAGCCATTCATCCAATAGCGCATGGAATTGCATACAACCAAGACATCAAATTAGACGAAATAGTGAAGATTACAACATAGTTGTTTTACTTCATGTTTCGATGTTCATACAAATGAACTTGTAATCAGATTCTTTCTATAAGATTTAGTGTGTTCAAAAAAAAAAAAAAAAAAAAGAATGAAGCATGATATAAGGACTCGCATTCATATATAGTTTCAATAAACCAATTCCGTTGGCACCGAGATTACTTTGAAATACGACAGTTCTAAATAGTCTAATTGTCATACACGCATAAATTTCCACCATATACAGATTTGTTGACCGTTTAATCGAAAACGATACATACTGAATCATTTTCTCATTTATCTATCCATGGAAAACGTTGATCGAAATGTTGATGAAGGTAAAATAGTAATTCATTTTGTCCTTCCATTTGGAAAGTGCTTTTCTGGATCGTTTGATATTACTTTCTGAAATATATTCATAATTTCCACAATTCAAAAAACACTTACTAATCGTTTTTTTCACATTCACGCGTAATTTGTCCTTCGACCTGAATACCCTTACTTTATAAAAAAATATATGTTTTGCTTATATTTACTACCATTATGCTATATATTTGGAATATTTTTGCATCAATAGTTTGCATGCAAATGCAACTGCGTGCGAATTTTATGTGCGTAATGAATCCGCCAAATAATTATATTAAATTTGCAATTTTGAGTCTGAAAAACATTCGACTTCAATGATTATACTTTGACTTTTTCCTGCCGGAAAACTGATGGAACAAAAATTTGTTGCGTCTATCATGTACTTACGTAATTAAAACGTAAGACAAAACTTTTATAAATATAAAAATTTTCATAAAAATTTTGACGCAACGCATTTGAACATTTTATGACGCATTGTATTAATATCACATTGTTCCTCTTTTTTTGTGAATATAATAAAAGCAATGACATTTAAACGATACATACATGTTTAGATGCCTCCCACAATATGGCTTTCCCATGGAGCAGGAGGCTTGTTATAAAATTCACGTCATAAATGTAATTTCCTTCAACTTCCTAAAGCAAAAATTATAAGCGTCGACCCAGAAATGACCAACATACAGCAGAAACACTTAAATAATACAAATTTCATATTTGGGTATTACATATTTCTAAGAATTTAACACTACCATGCTCGTTACCATGCTTCAAATGACTTTATATTGGAATTATTTGTATGGTATGCCCATTTCCTTATCACCCTTTATTTTCCTTTTGCTTCCGTAGAGGAGTGACAAGACCATTTGTATCCTCCCTGTCTTTGTCCATTATACATCCTACACATTTTCACAAATAACAAAAAATAGCAAGGACAAATATAGCTTCAACGTATACAGTCATCACAATGAAATGTGAATCATCTCTTGCAGATCTAAAATATTAAACGCGAAACGATCATCTTAATTTAGGATAGATTATAACAGACACACAATCTGCTAGTTTCTTCCTTTCTTAGCAATGATCCGTTCCATTGTCAAACAAGTACTTCCTTCGGTAGCTGGATGAATTGCAGATTTATATTGTATTATGCTTATCATTATACCGCAAGTACTTTGAGTTACTGAAATTGCAGAACCATTTCCTCTTATTGAATGCAAAACATACAGCACGAACACGTTTTCCATTATCAAAATATCACACACAAACGTCTCATCCATTGTATCAAAGTGATAAGAGACAGACGCAGCACCAGTCCTGTAGTAGCTCATAATACAACAAGTCGCACCAATTTCTCGATTTTCCCCAATTTATATTCAATGTTCGTAATAATCATCCTTCATATAGAATAGTTACCTTTATCCAAAGCATACCACCTCCCTCTCGCTCTCTTTAAATATATGACCTTTCTCTTCTTAATCAATGTCTCCCAAAAACGAATTTAGTAGAAAGTATACGACGACATCTATAACTATTCAGTTAGAAACTGCCTGTAGTTGTTTAGCTGTACACGACGAGTACAATTATTTCGGGTACTCCTGCGGTACAAAACAGACACCCAAACGGGTTCATATTTCAACAGAAAAACATTTAAAAAAATAGTTATAAATGCATGATACTTAATACCGCACTTGGCATCACGTATAAGTAAAAATAAATTTCTTCAAACAAATTTCAAGTTAAATCTTTAGCTTGCGTAATTATATCAAACTTGTTCGATTAACAACGTGCTATTTACGTCATGTTTTGACAACTGACTCATCGATGATGTATTTCCTCGGAACTGAAAAAGGAACGTGCATAATTTTGTCCTCCATCAACGCTCAAAATATTATCCATTCAATCTTAAAATACGCTGCTTTCCTACTATCGGTATGTAAAAGATTTCTCACTCACAGTATCCATCAATCCGTAATTTGTATAAATATTATTGCAGCTTCTCGCGTCACTTGAACTGTAATATAAACCAGTCTTTTATTTCCGTTACACCTCTGCATACCATTTGTCGGGAACAATACATCTTATTCGTTAATCTAATAACATGTAAACTTCTTCATTTGTTCTAAGATCGATCAATGGATAAGTGAAGAGAATATTGAAATCTGTGAAAATAAGTATCCAGTAATACGACTTCCGAACCGACATATTCATTGCAATGCTTGTCAAATTTCATAGTAATTTCCTATCCATATTAAACATATTTCATATATGTTCATGTCTGTTATTTTGATTAGTTGTGCTACTTGCAGTAATACGCAATTCTGGATCATGCAGATTCAACAAAGATGCATTCAATTTACTCCATACCTCAAAAGGCTACTATCATCTTAATTCAAATGGGAAGACACAGAGCTGTGACAGTATTCAGCTTGCTCAACTTTGAACAAGGCATATTGATAAGCCAGAGTAACTCACGTACAACTTGGCGGTACAAGCGTTGGAAAAACTTTTCTGGACCTGAGGAAACACATTTGCACAGATAACGAACAAAAGGGATTAGAGCTCACCGAATAAGACTTGCTACAATTTGCTGTAGTTTGTCACAATAAGCCTACGTGTATCGCGCGTCAGACGATTTTGGAATTAGTTGATGCTTGGATGTTCAAGATAAGGAAGCACGAAGTGATCAGACGTTTATGTACAACGTGATCATGGTACGACTCATCGTCAGCCAGAAAATTTTACGCACGATTTTCTAAAAACAAAGACTTTTCCCCTTTATTTATCCCATACCAATCCTCTCTCGTCACTCCTTATCTCATACACAGACAGGCCAAACAATGTCGCCGATCACGGCCAACAGTCTGGACACATGTGCGGACCTCTTGCCTGCGACAGAATTTTGTTATGTGTAGTATGCTGGACTGAAAAGGACTAATATGGCGAATTAGAGGATTGCAGAAAAATTGCAAACATTTTCCAAAATCTATTAACCTCATTTTATTTCTTCGAAAGTCTACAAAACTGTTAATTAACATTAAGCAAATATACAAAATCTTCACGTTCGGAATAATGGAGCGAATATTTGAAACGGTACTATGAAATCTATAAGTTAAAATGCATACATTGCATACATACACAAATAAACACGTGCATACGTTACACACATACACACATGCATACAAATTTTCTTCAAACTACAAGACAGACATTCAAAGTACATAATGTTTTATGTAAATCGCCATATTTTCGAAAATAAAAAATACCGAATCAAACACTCTTCCAACATATTCCGAACGCTCGTCATTACTTATATTACTAAAAAAAAAAAAAAAAAAAAAAAAAAAGAAATTGTAAAGGGGAACGCATTGTTCCCGATACGATTTACAAACCAAACCAATGAACGGTGTTACAGACTAGAGAACATGGGGTCCCCAATGGTGCGGTACGCTTCAGCATCCTCATGAACACCAACTCCCTCCGCCTGTCCCAATGCCATCTCAAACGGTCAAACTGCAAGTAAAAAATAACCAGATATTAATGCGATTTCTATTTCGGCAGCACCGACGTATTGCACGGTGTTCCATAATCGCTTGAGATTCCATATAGTAGTTGTTGAAATCTCTACGCATTTGGTAGATAAAAAGTTGCGAGAAATCATCCTCTTGTCAAAGTAGTCACACACTCTTCTAGGTCTTCCAAACCTGATCGCTTGCATTTCTCCCATTACTTCAGCGTTGTAATGGTGCTTTTATTTCTGACAACTTAGACATGCAATTGTCAAAACTGCTCAGTTCAGGACACAATTCAGGATCTTTCCAGGGATTGTTCTGCTGAGACATGTCTTCATCATCGCGGAGTTCATAATTTGTATAATTTGCCTCCTTCAATAATTGTTTTCTAAGTCGCTGGCAATTATAAATCTCCAAGTGTTAGCTTCGCGCGCAATTCACGTCTAGCTTTGTCAAAAGTACACCTCAGCACTGTTTCAATCCGTAAATCGCGTATGCCGTTTCGCCGACACTCTATTTGTTTACGGCGGATTCTACGGATCCATCGTACTAACCGTTCAGGACTACTTGGCTTGGCGTCAATATCCCGAACTCGCTCTTCATACTTCGCCATGATGACGGCTTGGCAGTTTTCTTAATTTATTGAAATACAAATGTCCTCTTTTTTGAGGTTAACACAGTACCGATGATACGATATTCACGTTTTCTTACAGATTTCTCGAGTATTTCACTTAATTATTGAATAAGTAATAAGTATACCAACCCGTATTTCTCTTGCGTTTTGTTGTAATCCAAAATAGTACAGGTTCACAAAACTCCACACACAAAATATTTGAAACTATCGAGTAACGCACGATGTTCACCGCTCCAAGGCTACACAGCAAATGCCTACACTGACCCTCTAATGGCGGCTATATATACCCCCACCCTTGCCTTTCTGTAGCAGTCCTCCGCCCGAACATAAGAAAATAGTTCCTTATAAAATCTTACATTATTATAATTTTTCAAAAATACTTTGTTAAATCCACTCAATTTTTTAAAGTATTTGCGACAATTTTAATGCAAAACTTTACACACTTTTTACATTATATTAAAATTGCGGTTAATTTCTAACCAATCGCGTGCGCCAGTTTGCACGACGTCATTTCCGGTGCGGATATTCTCTAATGGCGCCAAATCTCTTCACACATTATAGAGGACGTGAATTAATGTTGATCTATTAGACAGAATGAAAATCAGATGTATCATTTATGATACATTTTAATTTTTGAATTTTTTTTTTATTTTAATTTTTGTTGAATTTTATCGGTATAATAAATATTAACAAACGGTCGATTCATTTTAATATCTTTATCTCTGCTTAAAAATAATATTTTTATCAATTCTACTACTAACTAATAATACTAATTACTAATAACTAGCGATACTACTAACAATTCTTAAATTTTATGATCAAAGTCAAGTTTCAGATATTTTTAAAACATACGGCAATCCTTAAAAATTTATTAAACATGTACAATCTACGAGCATTTTTTAACTATTAGAGTTGTAATATTAGTACTTCGATATTTTACTTTCTTTATTAGTAACGTTATTATCATGTACTCACACAGCTTTTGTTTTCATGCAGCTTAAATCTTACGCTTCTTGATATTTAATATGTATGATTTTCTATGACCATCTTATTGATTGTTATCGTGGTCAGCAGTAAGAAACTGATGGTATATATAAGGACCTTCCTTCCTCATTTGCTTGCTTTGCTGAATTCTAAAAAATTGGTATCGCTAACCTTTACGGTGACATGATCCTGTTGGTTTGCTACTTTTTTTTTTTTTTTTTTTTTACATGTATGCATATTGTGCTGAATTAAATGTTCGTGAGCCGCACAAAGTATATTTATGTGTCTGCCGCCAATACGTCTTACTGCATCTTTGCAAAATCCTGCATTTATAACCTCCTTTCAACCCCACGAAGTCTTACGTCGGTAGCCTCCTATTTGTCCTACAAAGTCCCGCGTCGGTAGTCTCCTCGTGGTCCTACAAAATCCTACCTTGGTAGCCTCCTCTGAATAGCACGAACTCACATATTGGTAACTCCCTTCTCCGGATAGCAGGTAATAAATAACAGCAACGCCCATTTCCCTCACTTTCTGAACGAGGGTTGTCCCCGACGAATCCGATGATCTCGTGCCCTGAGACGCACCCCATCACAGTCTTCCTCTGCAGCGTCACGGTGACGAAGAGACACACTCTCGTGTGATCTCGTCCGCGAGTAAAACAACGTCCTTACGATCAGTGGATATTTCACGTTTTAGCAAAGAGCCCGACTTAGACTTTGGAGGGAGGTGTATTCGTTGTCCCGTTGAACGCGGATTCGTCGTTGAACTTGGGATCATTGTCATTAGTATCTCGAGTATCTGGCTACCTACCACGGTTACTTGTCAAATTCTGTAATGATCATATTTGTACTAGTAGATATCTTCTGTATTAAGTAACAACGATGGCTGATTCCAGTGACATATTCATTACACGCCCCTAACACTAATCATAATGTTAACCCGACATAGAGAGTTATCTCTCGTACCGCCCAAGTCATGGATAATCTTTAAAAGTTGCACTCTAATACCGATCCTTTACCATATGCCAAATTGATCTTGCTATTCATGAATGATATTTCGTAAAAAAAAAAAAAAAGAAAAAAAGAAAAAAAGAATCCAACTTTTGCATAATTTTGGCGATAAATGTTACAATTTTCTGTTTGCCATGAAAGAAATCATGTCGAATTTTATACTTTTTGCTACAAAAATATTTACATTTTACTAACGGTAAGTATATAGCAAGTATATTCCGGAAATGTACATCTGAAGCATATTATAAAAATCTGAAATTAAAAAATGAATTACCGATTCATTCTTTTTTCTTTTTAACGCAAGAAATATATTGTTAAACGATTCTTCTTACTTTAAATCTGTTGTATATCTTCATATTCAAAATCTTCAATTGTTGCAACGCATAGATGATCGTCATTAAGTTAGTTAATTTCAAATCTGTTTCCAAGTCATTTCATCGCTCATATTAAAATAATTGTATTCTTCTTCGTTAGAAAATACAGAAAGAGCCATTCATCCAATAGCGCATGGAATTGCATACAACCAAGACATCAAATTAGACGAAATAGTGAAGATTACAACATAGTTGTTTTACTTCATGTTTCGATGTTCATACAAATGAACTTGTAATCAGATTCTTTCTATAAGATTTAGTGTGTTCAAAAAAAAAAAAAAAAAAAAGAATGAAGCATGATATAAGGACTCGCATTCATATATAGTTTCAATAAACCAATTCCGTTGGCACCGAGATTACTTTGAAATACGACAGTTCTAAATAGTCTAATTGTCATACACGCATAAATTTCCACCATATACAGATTTGTTGACCGTTTAATCGAAAACGATACATACTGAATCATTTTCTCATTTATCTATCCATGGAAAACGTTGATCGAAATGTTGATGAAGGTAAAATAGTAATTCATTTTGTCCTTCCATTTGGAAAGTGCTTTTCTGGATCGTTTGATATTACTTTCTGAAATATATTCATAATTTCCACAATTCAAAAAACACTTACTAATCGTTTTTTTCACATTCACGCGTAATTTGTCCTTCGACCTGAATACCCTTACTTTATAAAAAAATATATGTTTTGCTTATATTTACTACCATTATGCTATATATTTGGAATATTTTTGCATCAATAGTTTGCATGCAAATGCAACTGCGTGCGAATTTTATGTGCGTAATGAATCCGCCAAATAATTATATTAAATTTGCAATTTTGAGTCTGAAAAACATTCGACTTCAATGATTATACTTTGACTTTTTCCTGCCGGAAAACTGATGGAACAAAAATTTGTTGCGTCTATCATGTACTTACGTAATTAAAACGTAAGACAAAACTTTTATAAATATAAAAATTTTCATAAAAATTTTGACGCAACGCATTTGAACATTTTATGACGCATTGTATTAATATCACATTGTTCCTCTTTTTTTGTGAATATAATAAAAGCAATGACATTTAAACGATACATACATGTTTAGATGCCTCCCACAATATGGCTTTCCCATGGAGCAGGAGGCTTGTTATAAAATTCACGTCATAAATGTAATTTCCTTCAACTTCCTAAAGCAAAAATTATAAGCGTCGACCCAGAAATGACCAACATACAGCAGAAACACTTAAATAATACAAATTTCATATTTGGGTATTACATATTTCTAAGAATTTAACACTACCATGCTCGTTACCATGCTTCAAATGACTTTATATTGGAATTATTTGTATGGTATGCCCATTTCCTTATCACCCTTTATTTTCCTTTTGCTTCCGTAGAGGAGTGACAAGACCATTTGTATCCTCCCTGTCTTTGTCCATTATACATCCTACACATTTTCACAAATAACAAAAAATAGCAAGGACAAATATAGCTTCAACGTATACAGTCATCACAATGAAATGTGAATCATCTCTTGCAGATCTAAAATATTAAACGCGAAACGATCATCTTAATTTAGGATAGATTATAACAGACACACAATCTGCTAGTTTCTTCCTTTCTTAGCAATGATCCGTTCCATTGTCAAACAAGTACTTCCTTCGGTAGCTGGATGAATTGCAGATTTATATTGTATTATGCTTATCATTATACCGCAAGTACTTTGAGTTACTGAAATTGCAGAACCATTTCCTCTTATTGAATGCAAAACATACAGCACGAACACGTTTTCCATTATCAAAATATCACACACAAACGTCTCATCCATTGTATCAAAGTGATAAGAGACAGACGCAGCACCAGTCCTGTAGTAGCTCATAATACAACAAGTCGCACCAATTTCTCGATTTTCCCCAATTTATATTCAATGTTCGTAATAATCATCCTTCATATAGAATAGTTACCTTTATCCAAAGCATACCACCTCCCTCTCGCTCTCTTTAAATATATGACCTTTCTCTTCTTAATCAATGTCTCCCAAAAACGAATTTAGTAGAAAGTATACGACGACATCTATAACTATTCAGTTAGAAACTGCCTGTAGTTGTTTAGCTGTACACGACGAGTACAATTATTTCGGGTACTCCTGCGGTACAAAACAGACACCCAAACGGGTTCATATTTCAACAGAAAAACATTTAAAAAAATAGTTATAAATGCATGATACTTAATACCGCACTTGGCATCACGTATAAGTAAAAATAAATTTCTTCAAACAAATTTCAAGTTAAATCTTTAGCTTGCGTAATTATATCAAACTTGTTCGATTAACAACGTGCTATTTACGTCATGTTTTGACAACTGACTCATCGATGATGTATTTCCTCGGAACTGAAAAAGGAACGTGCATAATTTTGTCCTCCATCAACGCTCAAAATATTATCCATTCAATCTTAAAATACGCTGCTTTCCTACTATCGGTATGTAAAAGATTTCTCACTCACAGTATCCATCAATCCGTAATTTGTATAAATATTATTGCAGCTTCTCGCGTCACTTGAACTGTAATATAAACCAGTCTTTTATTTCCGTTACACCTCTGCATACCATTTGTCGGGAACAATACATCTTATTCGTTAATCTAATAACATGTAAACTTCTTCATTTGTTCTAAGATCGATCAATGGATAAGTGAAGAGAATATTGAAATCTGTGAAAATAAGTATCCAGTAATACGACTTCCGAACCGACATATTCATTGCAATGCTTGTCAAATTTCATAGTAATTTCCTATCCATATTAAACATATTTCATATATGTTCATGTCTGTTATTTTGATTAGTTGTGCTACTTGCAGTAATACGCAATTCTGGATCATGCAGATTCAACAAAGATGCATTCAATTTACTCCATACCTCAAAAGGCTACTATCATCTTAATTCAAATGGGAAGACACAGAGCTGTGACAGTATTCAGCTTGCTCAACTTTGAACAAGGCATATTGATAAGCCAGAGTAACTCACGTACAACTTGGCGGTACAAGCGTTGGAAAAACTTTTCTGGACCTGAGGAAACACATTTGCACAGATAACGAACAAAAGGGATTAGAGCTCACCGAATAAGACTTGCTACAATTTGCTGTAGTTTGTCACAATAAGCCTACGTGTATCGCGCGTCAGACGATTTTGGAATTAGTTGATGCTTGGATGTTCAAGATAAGGAAGCACGAAGTGATCAGACGTTTATGTACAACGTGATCATGGTACGACTCATCGTCAGCCAGAAAATTTTACGCACGATTTTCTAAAAACAAAGACTTTTCCCCTTTATTTATCCCATACCAATCCTCTCTCGTCACTCCTTATCTCATACACAGACAGGCCAAACAATGTCGCCGATCACGGCCAACAGTCTGGACACATGTGCGGACCTCTTGCCTGCGACAGAATTTTGTTATGTGTAGTATGCTGGACTGAAAAGGACTAATATGGCGAATTAGAGGATTGCAGAAAAATTGCAAACATTTTCCAAAATCTATTAACCTCATTTTATTTCTTCGAAAGTCTACAAAACTGTTAATTAACATTAAGCAAATATACAAAATCTTCACGTTCGGAATAATGGAGCGAATATTTGAAACGGTACTATGAAATCTATAAGTTAAAATGCATACATTGCATACATACACAAATAAACACGTGCATACGTTACACACATACACACATGCATACAAATTTTCTTCAAACTACAAGACAGACATTCAAAGTACATAATGTTTTATGTAAATCGCCATATTTTCGAAAATAAAAAATACCGAATCAAACACTCTTCCAACATATTCCGAACGCTCGTCATTACTTATATTACTAAAAAAAAAAAAAAAAAAAAAAAAAAAAGAAATTGTAAAGGGGAACGCATTGTTCCCGATACGATTTACAAACCAAACCAATGAACGGTGTTACAGACTAGAGAACATGGGGTCCCCAATGGTGCGGTACGCTTCAGCATCCTCATGAACACCAACTCCCTCCGCCTGTCCCAATGCCATCTCAAACGGTCAAACTGCAAGTAAAAAATAACCAGATATTAATGCGATTTCTATTTCGGCAGCACCGACGTATTGCACGGTGTTCCATAATCGCTTGAGATTCCATATAGTAGTTGTTGAAATCTCTACGCATTTGGTAGATAAAAAGTTGCGAGAAATCATCCTCTTGTCAAAGTAGTCACACACTCTTCTAGGTCTTCCAAACCTGATCGCTTGCATTTCTCCCATTACTTCAGCGTTGTAATGGTGCTTTTATTTCTGACAACTTAGACATGCAATTGTCAAAACTGCTCAGTTCAGGACACAATTCAGGATCTTTCCAGGGATTGTTCTGCTGAGACATGTCTTCATCATCGCGGAGTTCATAATTTGTATAATTTGCCTCCTTCAATAATTGTTTTCTAAGTCGCTGGCAATTATAAATCTCCAAGTGTTAGCTTCGCGCGCAATTCACGTCTAGCTTTGTCAAAAGTACACCTCAGCACTGTTTCAATCCGTAAATCGCGTATGCCGTTTCGCCGACACTCTATTTGTTTACGGCGGATTCTACGGATCCATCGTACTAACCGTTCAGGACTACTTGGCTTGGCGTCAATATCCCGAACTCGCTCTTCATACTTCGCCATGATGACGGCTTGGCAGTTTTCTTAATTTATTGAAATACAAATGTCCTCTTTTTTGAGGTTAACACAGTACCGATGATACGATATTCACGTTTTCTTACAGATTTCTCGAGTATTTCACTTAATTATTGAATAAGTAATAAGTATACCAACCCGTATTTCTCTTGCGTTTTGTTGTAATCCAAAATAGTACAGGTTCACAAAACTCCACACACAAAATATTTGAAACTATCGAGTAACGCACGATGTTCACCGCTCCAAGGCTACACAGCAAATGCCTACACTGACCCTCTAATGGCGGCTATATATACCCCCACCCTTGCCTTTCTGTAGCAGTCCTCCGCCCGAACATAAGAAAATAGTTCCTTATAAAATCTTACATTATTATAATTTTTCAAAAATACTTTGTTAAATCCACTCAATTTTTTAAAGTATTTGCGACAATTTTAATGCAAAACTTTACACACTTTTTACATTATATTAAAATTGCGGTTAATTTCTAACCAATCGCGTGCGCCAGTTTGCACGACGTCATTTCCGGTGCGGATATTCTCTAATGGCGCCAAATCTCTTCACACATTATAGAGGACGTGAATTAATGTTGATCTATTAGACAGAATGAAAATCTGATGTATCATTTATGATACATTTTAATTTTTGAATTTTTTTTTATTTTAATTTTTGTTGAATTTTATCGGTATAATAAATATTAACAAACGGTCGATTCATTTTAATATCTTTATCTCTGCTTAAAAATAATATTTTTATCAATTCTACTACTAACTAATAATACTAATTACTAATAACTAGCGATACTACTAACAATTCTTAAATTTTATGATCAAAGTCAAGTTTCAGATATTTTTAAAACATACGGCAATCCTTAAAAATTTATTAGACATGTACAATCTACGAGCATTTTTTAACTATT
Organism: Bombus sylvestris; assembly: GCA_911622165.2. NCBI lineage: Eukaryota > Metazoa > Arthropoda > Insecta > Hymenoptera > Apidae > Bombus > Bombus sylvestris. The sequence goes on from CAJVRE020000087.1 coordinate 1,407,286, forward strand.
AGAGTTGTAATATTAGTACTTCGATATTTTACTTTCTTTATTAGTAACGTTATTATCATGTACTCACACAGCTTTTGTTTTCATGCAGCTTAAATCTTACGCTTCTTGATATTTAATATGTATGATTTTCTATGACCATCTTATTGATTGTTATCGTGGTCAGCAGTAAGAAACTGATGGTATATATAAGGACCTTCCTTCCTCATTTGCTTGCTTTGCTGAATTCTAAAAAATTGGTATCGCTAACCTTTACGGTGACATGATCCTGTTGGTTTGCTACTTTTTTTTTTTTTTTTTTTTTTACATGTATGCATATTGTGCTGAATTAAATGTTCGTGAGCCGCACAAAGTATATTTATGTGTCTGCCGCCAATACGTCTTACTGCATCTTTGCAAAATCCTGCATTTATAACCTCCTTTCAACCCCACGAAGTCTTACGTCGGTAGCCTCCTATTTGTCCTACAAAGTCCCGCGTCGGTAGTCTCCTCGTGGTCCTACAAAATCCTACCTTGGTAGCCTCCTCTGAATAGCACGAACTCACATATTGGTAACTCCCTTCTCCGGATAGCAGGTAATAAATAACAGCAACGCCCATTTCCCTCACTTTCTGAACGAGGGTTGTCCCCGACGAATCCGATGATCTCGTGCCCTGAGACGCACCCCATCACAGTCTTCCTCTGCAGCGTCACGGTGACGAAGAGACACACTCTCGTGTGATCTCGTCCGCGAGTAAAACAACGTCCTTACGATCAGTGGATATTTCACGTTTTAGCAAAGAGCCCGACTTAGACTTTGGAGGGAGGTGTATTCGTTGTCCCGTTGAACGCGGATTCGTCGTTGAACTTGGGATCATTGTCATTAGTATCTCGAGTATCTGGCTACCTACCACGGTTACTTGTCAAATTCTGTAATGATCATATTTGTACTAGTAGATATCTTCTGTATTAAGTAACAACGATGGCTGATTCCAGTGACATATTCATTACACGCCCCTAACACTAATCATAATGTTAACCCGACATAGAGAGTTATCTCTCGTACCGCCCAAGTCATGGATAATCTTTAAAAGTTGCACTCTAATACCGATCCTTTACCATATGCCAAATTGATCTTGCTATTCATGAATGATATTTCGTAAAAAGAAAAAAGGAAAAAAAGAATCCAACTTTTGCATAATTTTGGCGATAAATGTTACAATTTTCTGTTTGCCATGAAAGAAATCATGTCGAATTTTATACTTTTTGCTACAAAAATATTTACATTTTACTAACGGTAAGTATATAGCAAGTATATTCCGGAAATGTACATCTGAAGCATATTATAAAAATCTGAAATTAAAAAATGAATTACCGATTCATTCTTTTTTCTTTCTAACGCAAGAAATATATTGTTAAACGATTCTTCTTACTTTAAATCTGTTGTATATCTTCATATTCAAAATCTTCAATTGTTGCAACGCATAGATGATCGTCATTAAGTTAGTTAATTTCAAATCTGTTTCCAAGTCATTTCATCGCTCATATTAAAATAATTGTATTCTTCTTCGTTAGAAAATACAGAAAGAGCCATTCATCCAATAGCGCATGGAATTGCATACAACCAAGACATCAAATTAGACGAAATAGTGAAGATTACAACATAGTTGTTTTACTTCATGTTTCGATGTTCATACAAATGAACTTGTAATCAGATTCTTTCTATAAGATTTAGTGTGTTCAAAAAAAAAAAAAAAAAAAAGAATGAAGCATGATATAAGGACTCGCATTCATATATAGTTTCAATAAACCAATTCCGTTGGCACCGAGATTACTTTGAAATACGACAGTTCTAAATAGTCTAATTGTCATACACGCATAAATTTCCACCATATACAGATTTGTTGACCGTTTAATCGAAAACGATACATACTGAATCATTTTCTCATTTATCTATCCATGGAAAACGTTGATCGAAATGTTGATGAAGGTAAAATAGTAATTCATTTTGTCCTTCCATTTGGAAAGTGCTTTTCTGGATCGTTTGATATTACTTTCTGAAATATATTCATAATTTCCACAATTCAAAAAACACTTACTAATCGTTTTTTTCACATTCACGCGTAATTTGTCCTTCGACCTGAATACCCTTACTTTATAAAAAAATATATGTTTTGCTTATATTTACTACCATTATGCTATATATTTGGAATATTTTTGCATCAATAGTTTGCATGCAAATGCAACTGCGTGCGAATTTTATGTGCGTAATGAATCCGCCAAATAATTATATTAAATTTGCAATTTTGAGTCTGAAAAACATTCGACTTCAATGATTATACTTTGACTTTTTCCTGCCGGAAAACTGATGGAACAAAAATTTGTTGCGTCTATCATGTACTTACGTAATTAAAACGTAAGACAAAACTTTTATAAATATAAAAATTTTCATAAAAATTTTGACGCAACGCATTTGAACATTTTATGACGCATTGTATTAATATCACATTGTTCCTCTTTTTTTGTGAATATAATAAAAGCAATGACATTTAAACGATACATACATGTTTAGATGCCTCCCACAATATGGCTTTCCCATGGAGCAGGAGGCTTGTTATAAAATTCACGTCATAAATGTAATTTCCTTCAACTTCCTAAAGCAAAAATTATAAGCGTCGACCCAGAAATGACCAACATACAGCAGAAACACTTAAATAATACAAATTTCATATTTGGGTATTACATATTTCTAAGAATTTAACACTACCATGCTCGTTACCATGCTTCAAATGACTTTATATTGGAATTATTTGTATGGTATGCCCATTTCCTTATCACCCTTTATTTTCCTTTTGCTTCCGTAGAGGAGTGACAAGACCATTTGTATCCTCCCTGTCTTTGTCCATTATACATCCTACACATTTTCACAAATAACAAAAAATAGCAAGGACAAATATAGCTTCAACGTATACAGTCATCACAATGAAATGTGAATCATCTCTTGCAGATCTAAAATATTAAACGCGAAACGATCATCTTAATTTAGGATAGATTATAACAGACACACAATCTGCTAGTTTCTTCCTTTCTTAGCAATGATCCGTTCCATTGTCAAACAAGTACTTCCTTCGGTAGCTGGATGAATTGCAGATTTATATTGTATTATGCTTATCATTATACCGCAAGTACTTTGAGTTACTGAAATTGCAGAACCATTTCCTCTTATTGAATGCAAAACATACAGCACGAACACGTTTTCCATTATCAAAATATCACACACAAACGTCTCATCCATTGTATCAAAGTGATAAGAGACAGACGCAGCACCAGTCCTGTAGTAGCTCATAATACAACAAGTCGCACCAATTTCTCGATTTTCCCCAATTTATATTCAATGTTCGTAATAATCATCCTTCATATAGAATAGTTACCTTTATCCAAAGCATACCACCTCCCTCTCGCTCTCTTTAAATATATGACCTTTCTCTTCTTAATCAATGTCTCCCAAAAACGAATTTAGTAGAAAGTATACGACGACATCTATAACTATTCAGTTAGAAACTGCCTGTAGTTGTTTAGCTGTACACGACGAGTACAATTATTTCGGGTACTCCTGCGGTACAAAACAGACACCCAAACGGGTTCATATTTCAACAGAAAAACATTTAAAAAAATAGTTATAAATGCATGATACTTAATACCGCACTTGGCATCACGTATAAGTAAAAATAAATTTCTTCAAACAAATTTCAAGTTAAATCTTTAGCTTGCGTAATTATATCAAACTTGTTCGATTAACAACGTGCTATTTACGTCATGTTTTGACAACTGACTCATCGATGATGTATTTCCTCGGAACTGAAAAAGGAACGTGCATAATTTTGTCCTCCATCAACGCTCAAAATATTATCCATTCAATCTTAAAATACGCTGCTTTCCTACTATCGGTATGTAAAAGATTTCTCACTCACAGTATCCATCAATCCGTAATTTGTATAAATATTATTGCAGCTTCTCGCGTCACTTGAACTGTAATATAAACCAGTCTTTTATTTCCGTTACACCTCTGCATACCATTTGTCGGGAACAATACATCTTATTCGTTAATCTAATAACATGTAAACTTCTTCATTTGTTCTAAGATCGATCAATGGATAAGTGAAGAGAATATTGAAATCTGTGAAAATAAGTATCCAGTAATACGACTTCCGAACCGACATATTCATTGCAATGCTTGTCAAATTTCATAGTAATTTCCTATCCATATTAAACATATTTCATATATGTTCATGTCTGTTATTTTGATTAGTTGTGCTACTTGCAGTAATACGCAATTCTGGATCATGCAGATTCAACAAAGATGCATTCAATTTACTCCATACCTCAAAAGGCTACTATCATCTTAATTCAAATGGGAAGACACAGAGCTGTGACAGTATTCAGCTTGCTCAACTTTGAACAAGGCATATTGATAAGCCAGAGTAACTCACGTACAACTTGGCGGTACAAGCGTTGGAAAAACTTTTCTGGACCTGAGGAAACACATTTGCACAGATAACGAACAAAAGGGATTAGAGCTCACCGAATAAGACTTGCTACAATTTGCTGTAGTTTGTCACAATAAGCCTACGTGTATCGCGCGTCAGACGATTTTGGAATTAGTTGATGCTTGGATGTTCAAGATAAGGAAGCACGAAGTGATCAGACGTTTATGTACAACGTGATCATGGTACGACTCATCGTCAGCCAGAAAATTTTACGCACGATTTTCTAAAAACAAAGACTTTTCCCCTTTATTTATCCCTACCAATCCTCTCTCGTCACTCCTTATCTCATACACAGACAGGCCAAACAATGTCGCCGATCACGGCCAACAGTCTGGACACATGTGCGGACCTCTTGCCTGCGACAGAATTTTGTTATGTGTAGTATGCTGGACTGAAAAGGACTAATATGGCGAATTAGAGGATTGCAGAAAAATTGCAAACATTTTCCAAAATCTATTAACCTCATTTTATTTCTTCGAAAGTCTACAAAACTGTTAATTAACATTAAGCAAATATACAAAATCTTCACGTTCGGAATAATGGAGCGAATATTTGAAACGGTACTATGAAATCTATAAGTTAAAATGCATACATTGCATACATACACAAATAAACACGTGCATACGTTACACACATACACACATGCATACAAATTTTCTTCAAACTACAAGACAGACATTCAAAGTACATAATGTTTTATGTAAATCGCCATATTTTCGAAAATAAAAAATACCGAATCAAACACTCTTCCAACATATTCCGAACGCTCGTCATTACTTATATTACTAAAAAAAAAAAAAAAAAAAAAAAAAAAGAAATTGTAAAGGGGAACGCATTGTTCCCGATACGATTTACAAACCAAACCAATGAACGGTGTTACAGACTAGAGAACATGGGGTCCCCAATGGTGCGGTACGCTTCAGCATCCTCATGAACACCAACTCCCTCCGCCTGTCCCAATGCCATCTCAAACGGTCAAACTGCAAGTAAAAAATAACCAGATATTAATGCGATTTCTATTTCGGCAGCACCGACGTATTGCACGGTGTTCCATAATCGCTTGAGATTCCATATAGTAGTTGTTGAAATCTCTACGCATTTGGTAGATAAAAAGTTGCGAGAAATCATCCTCTTGTCAAAGTAGTCACACACTCTTCTAGGTCTTCCAAACCTGATCGCTTGCATTTCTCCCATTACTTCAGCGTTGTAATGGTGCTTTTATTTCTGACAACTTAGACATGCAATTGTCAAAACTGCTCAGTTCAGGACACAATTCAGGATCTTTCCAGGGATTGTTCTGCTGAGACATGTCTTCATCATCGCGGAGTTCATAATTTGTATAATTTGCCTCCTTCAATAATTGTTTTCTAAGTCGCTGGCAATTATAAATCTCCAAGTGTTAGCTTCGCGCGCAATTCACGTCTAGCTTTGTCAAAAGTACACCTCAGCACTGTTTCAATCCGTAAATCGCGTATGCCGTTTCGCCGACACTCTATTTGTTTACGGCGGATTCTACGGATCCATCGTACTAACCGTTCAGGACTACTTGGCTTGGCGTCAATATCCCGAACTCGCTCTTCATACTTCGCCATGATGACGGCTTGGCAGTTTTCTTAATTTATTGAAATACAAATGTCCTCTTTTTTGAGGTTAACACAGTACCGATGATACGATATTCACGTTTTCTTACAGATTTCTCGAGTATTTCACTTAATTATTGAATAAGTAATAAGTATACCAACCCGTATTTCTCTTGCGTTTTGTTGTAATCCAAAATAGTACAGGTTCACAAAACTCCACACACAAAATATTTGAAACTATCGAGTAACGCACGATGTTCACCGCTCCAAGGCTACACAGCAAATGCCTACACTGACCCTCTAATGGCGGCTATATATACCCCCACCCTTGCCTTTCTGTAGCAGTCCTCCGCCCGAACATAAGAAAATAGTTCCTTATAAAATCTTACATTATTATAATTTTTCAAAAATACTTTGTTAAATCCACTCAATTTTTTAAAGTATTTGCGACAATTTTAATGCAAAACTTTACACACTTTTTACATTATATTAAAATTGCGGTTAATTTCTAACCAATCGCGTGCGCCAGTTTGCACGACGTCATTTCCGGTGCGGATATTCTCTAATGGCGCCAAATCTCTTCACACATTATAGAGGACGTGAATTAATGTTGATCTATTAGACAGAATGAAAATCAGATGTATCATTTATGATACATTTTAATTTTTGAATTTTTTTTTTATTTTAATTTTTGTTGAATTTTATCGGTATAATAAATATTAACAAACGGTCGATTCATTTTAATATCTTTATCTCTGCTTAAAAATAATATTTTTATCAATTCTACTACTAACTAATAATACTAATTACTAATAACTAGCGATACTACTAACAATTCTTAAATTTTATGATCAAAGTCAAGTTTCAGATATTTTTAAAACATACGGCAATCCTTAAAAATTTATTAAACATGTACAATCTACGAGCATTTTTTAACTATTAGAGTTGTAATATTAGTACTTCGATATTTTACTTTCTTTATTAGTAACGTTATTATCATGTACTCACACAGCTTTTGTTTTCATGCAGCTTAAATCTTACGCTTCTTGATATTTAATATGTATGATTTTCTGTGACCATCTTATTGATTGTTATCGTGGTCAGCAGTAAGAAACTGATGGTATATATAAGGACCTTCCTTCCTCATTTGCTTGCTTTGCTGAATTCTAAAAAATTGGTATCGCTAACCTTTACGGTGACATGATCCTGTTGGTTTGCTACTTTTTTTTTTTTTTTTTTTTTTACATGTATGCATATTGTGCTGAATTAAATGTTCGTGAGCCGCACAAAGTATATTTATGTGTCTGCCGCCAATACGTCTTACTGCATCTTTGCAAAATCCTGCATTTATAACCTCCTTTCAACCCCACGAAGTCTTACGTCGGTAGCCTCCTATTTGTCCTACAAAGTCCCGCGTCGGTAGTCTCCTCGTGGTCCTACAAAATCCTACCTTGGTAGCCTCCTCTGAATAGCACGAACTCACATATTGGTAACTCCCTTCTCCGGATAGCAGGTAATAAATAACAGCAACGCCCATTTCCCTCACTTTCTGAACGAGGGTTGTCCCCGACGAATCCGATGATCTCGTGCCCTGAGACGCACCCCATCACAGTCTTCCTCTGCAGCGTCACGGTGACGAAGAGACACACTCTCGTGTGATCTCGTCCGCGAGTAAAACAACGTCCTTACGATCAGTGGATATTTCACGTTTTAGCAAAGAGCCCGACTTAGACTTTGGAGGGAGGTGTATTCGTTGTCCCGTTGAACGCGGATTCGTCGTTGAACTTGGGATCATTGTCATTAGTATCTCGAGTATCTGGCTACCTACCACGGTTACTTGTCAAATTCTGTAATGATCATATTTGTACTAGTAGATATCTTCTGTATTAAGTAACAACGATGGCTGATTCCAGTGACATATTCATTACACGCCCCTAACACTAATCATAATGTTAACCCGACATAGAGAGTTATCTCTCGTACCGCCCAAGTCATGGATAATCTTTAAAAGTTGCACTCTAATACCGATCCTTTACCATATGCCAAATTGATCTTGCTATTCATGAATGATATTTCGTAAAAAGAAAAAAGGAAAAAAAGAATCCAACTTTTGCATAATTTTGGCGATAAATGTTACAATTTTCTGTTTGCCATGAAAGAAATCATGTCGAATTTTATACTTTTTGCTACAAAAATATTTACATTTTACTAACGGTAAGTATATAGCAAGTATATTCCGGAAATGTACATCTGAAGCATATTATAAAAATCTGAAATTAAAAAATGAATTACCGATTCATTCTTTTTTCTTTCTAACGCAAGAAATATATTGTTAAACGATTCTTCTTACTTTAAATCTGTTGTATATCTTCATATTCAAAATCTTCAATTGTTGCAACGCATAGATGATCGTCATTAAGTTAGTTAATTTCAAATCTGTTTCCAAGTCATTTCATCGCTCATATTAAAATAATTGTATTCTTCTTCGTTAGAAAATACAGAAAGAGCCATTCATCCAATAGCGCATGGAATTGCATACAACCAAGACATCAAATTAGACGAAATAGTGAAGATTACAACATAGTTGTTTTACTTCATGTTTCGATGTTCATACAAATGAACTTGTAATCAGATTCTTTCTATAAGATTTAGTGTGTTCAAAAAAAAAAAAAAAAAAAAAGAATGAAGCATGATATAAGGACTCGCATTCATATATAGTTTGAATAAACCAATTCCGTTGGCACCGAGAGTACTTTGAAATACGACAGTTCTAAATAGTCTAATTGTCATACACGCATAAATTTCCACCATATACAGATTTGTTGACCGTTTAATCGAAAACGATACATACTGAATCATTTTCTCATTTATCTATCCATGGAAAACGTTGATCGAAATGTTGATGAAGGTAAAATAGTAATTCATTTTGTCCTTCCATTTGGAAAGTGCTTTTCTGGATCGTTTGATATTACTTTCTGAAATATATTCATAATTTCCACAATTCAAAAAACACTTACTAATCGTTTTTTTCACATTCACGCGTAATTTGTCCTTCGACCTGAATACCCTTACTTTATAAAAAAATATATGTTTTGCTTATATTTACTACCATTATGCTATATATTTGGAATATTTTTGCATCAATAGTTTGCATGCAAATGCAACTGCGTGCGAATTTTATGTGCGTAATGAATCCGCCAAATAATTATATTAAATTTGCAATTTTGAGTCTGAAAAACATTCGACTTCAATGATTATACTTTGACTTTTTCCTGCCGGAAAACTGATGGAACAAAAATTTGTTGCGTCTATCATGTACTTACGTAATTAAAACGTAAGACAAAACTTTTATAAATATAAAAATTTTCATAAAAATTTTGACGCAACGCATTTGAACATTTTATGACGCATTGTATTAATATCACATTGTTCCTCTTTTTTTGTGAATATAATAAAAGCAATGACATTTAAACGATACATACATGTTTAGATGCCTCCCACAATATGGCTTTCCCATGGAGCAGGAGGCTTGTTATAAAATTCACGTCATAAATGTAATTTCCTTCAACTTCCTAAAGCAAAAATTATAAGCGTCGACCCAGAAATGACCAACATACAGCAGAAACACTTAAATAATACAAATTTCATATTTGGGTATTACATATTTCTAAGAATTTAACACTACCATGCTCGTTACCATGCTTCAAATGACTTTATATTGGAATTATTTGTATGGTATGCCCATTTCCTTATCACCCTTTATTTTCCTTTTGCTTCCGTAGAGGAGTGACAAGACCATTTGTATCCTCCCTGTCTTTGTCCATTATACATCCTACACATTTTCACAAATAACAAAAAATAGCAAGGACAAATATAGCTTCAACGTATACAGTCATCACAATGAAATGTGAATCATCTCTTGCAGATCTAAAATATTAAACGCGAAACGATCATCTTAATTTAGGATAGATTATAACAGACACACAATCTGCTAGTTTCTTCCTTTCTTAGCAATGATCCGTTCCATTGTCAAACAAGTACTTCCTTCGGTAGCTGGATGAATTGCAGATTTATATTGTATTATGCTTATCATTATACCGCAAGTACTTTGAGTTACTGAAATTGCAGAACCATTTCCTCTTATTGAATGCAAAACATACAGCACGAACACGTTTTCCATTATCAAAATATCACACACAAACGTCTCATCCATTGTATCAAAGTGATAAGAGACAGACGCAGCACCAGTCCTGTAGTAGCTCATAATACAACAAGTCGCACCAATTTCTCGATTTTCCCCAATTTATATTCAATGTTCGTAATAATCATCCTTCATATAGAATAGTTACCTTTATCCAAAGCATACCACCTCCCTCTCGCTCTCTTTAAATATATGACCTTTCTCTTCTTAATCAATGTCTCCCAAAAACGAATTTAGTAGAAAGTATACGACGACATCTATAACTATTCAGTTAGAAACTGCCTGTAGTTGTTTAGCTGTACACGACGAGTACAATTATTTCGGGTACTCCTGCGGTACAAAACAGACACCCAAACGGGTTCATATTTCAACAGAAAAACATTTAAAAAAATAGTTATAAATGCATGATACTTAATACCGCACTTGGCATCACGTATAAGTAAAAATAAATTTCTTCAAACAAATTTCAAGTTAAATCTTTAGCTTGCGTAATTATATCAAACTTGTTCGATTAACAACGTGCTATTTACGTCATGTTTTGACAACTGACTCATCGATGATGTATTTCCTCGGAACTGAAAAAGGAACGTGCATAATTTTGTCCTCCATCAACGCTCAAAATATTATCCATTCAATCTTAAAATACGCTGCTTTCCTACTATCGGTATGTAAAAGATTTCTCACTCACAGTATCCATCAATCCGTAATTTGTATAAATATTATTGCAGCTTCTCGCGTCACTTGAACTGTAATATAAACCAGTCTTTTATTTCCGTTACACCTCTGCATACCATTTGTCGGGAACAATACATCTTATTCGTTAATCTAATAACATGTAAACTTCTTCATTTGTTCTAAGATCGATCAATGGATAAGTGAAGAGAATATTGAAATCTGTGAAAATAAGTATCCAGTAATACGACTTCCGAACCGACATATTCATTGCAATGCTTGTCAAATTTCATAGTAATTTCCTATCCATATTAAACATATTTCATATATGTTCATGTCTGTTATTTTGATTAGTTGTGCTACTTGCAGTAATACGCAATTCTGGATCATGCAGATTCAACAAAGATGCATTCAATTTACTCCATACCTCAAAAGGCTACTATCATCTTAATTCAAATGGGAAGACACAGAGCTGTGACAGTATTCAGCTTGCTCAACTTTGAACAAGGCATATTGATAAGCCAGAGTAACTCACGTACAACTTGGCGGTACAAGCGTTGGAAAAACTTTTCTGGACCTGAGGAAACACATTTGCACAGATAACGAACAAAAGGGATTAGAGCTCACCGAATAAGACTTGCTACAATTTGCTGTAGTTTGTCACAATAAGCCTACGTGTATCGCGCGTCAGACGATTTTGGAATTAGTTGATGCTTGGATGTTCAAGATAAGGAAGCACGAAGTGATCAGACGTTTATGTACAACGTGATCATGGTACGACTCATCGTCAGCCAGAAAATTTTACGCACGATTTTCTAAAAACAAAGACTTTTCCCCTTTATTTATCCCATACCAATCCTCTCTCGTCACTCCTTATCTCATACACAGACAGGCCAAACAATGTCGCCGATCACGGCCAACAGTCTGGACACATGTGCGGACCTCTTGCCTGCGACAGAATTTTGTTATGTGTAGTATGCTGGACTGAAAAGGACTAATATGGCGAATTAGAGGATTGCAGAAAAATTGCAAACATTTTCCAAAATCTATTAACCTCATTTTATTTCTTCGAAAGTCTACAAAACTGTTAATTAACATTAAGCAAATATACAAAATCTTCACGTTCGGAATAATGGAGCGAATATTTGAAACGGTACTATGAAATCTATAAGTTAAAATGCATACATTGCATACATACACAAATAAACACGTGCATACGTTACACACATACACACATGCATACAAATTTTCTTCAAACTACAAGACAGACATTCAAAGTACATAATGTTTTATGTAAATCGCCATATTTTCGAAAATAAAAAATACCGAATCAAACACTCTTCCAACATATTCCGAACGCTCGTCATTACTTATATTACTAAAAAAAAAAAAAAAAAAAAAAAAAAAGAAATTGTAAAGGGGAACGCATTGTTCCCGATACGATTTACAAACCAAACCAATGAACGGTGTTACAGACTAGAGAACATGGGGTCCCCAATGGTGCGGTACGCTTCAGCATCCTCATGAACACCAACTCCCTCCGCCTGTCCCAATGCCATCTCAAACGGTCAAACTGCAAGTAAAAAATAACCAGATATTAATGCGATTTCTATTTCGGCAGCACCGACGTATTGCACGGTGTTCCATAATCGCTTGAGATTCCATATAGTAGTTGTTGAAATCTCTACGCATTTGGTAGATAAAAAGTTGCGAGAAATCATCCTCTTGTCAAAGTAGTCACACACTCTTCTAGGTCTTCCAAACCTGATCGCTTGCATTTCTCCCATTACTTCAGCGTTGTAATGGTGCTTTTATTTCTGACAACTTAGACATGCAATTGTCAAAACTGCTCAGTTCAGGACACAATTCAGGATCTTTCCAGGGATTGTTCTGCTGAGACATGTCTTCATCATCGCGGAGTTCATAATTTGTATAATTTGCCTCCTTCAATAATTGTTTTCTAAGTCGCTGGCAATTATAAATCTCCAAGTGTTAGCTTCGCGCGCAATTCACGTCTAGCTTTGTCAAAAGTACACCTCAGCACTGTTTCAATCCGTAAATCGCGTATGCCGTTTCGCCGACACTCTATTTGTTTACGGCGGATTCTACGGATCCATCGTACTAACCGTTCAGGACTACTTGGCTTGGCGTCAATATCCCGAACTCGCTCTTCATACTTCGCCATGATGACGGCTTGGCAGTTTTCTTAATTTATTGAAATACAAATGTCCTCTTTTTTGAGGTTAACACAGTACCGATGATACGATATTCACGTTTTCTTACAGATTTCTCGAGTATTTCACTTAATTATTGAATAAGTAATAAGTATACCAACCCGTATTTCTCTTGCGTTTTGTTGTAATCCAAAATAGTACAGGTTCACAAAACTCCACACACAAAATATTTGAAACTATCGAGTAACGCACGATGTTCACCGCTCCAAGGCTACACAGCAAATGCCTACACTGACCCTCTAATGGCGGCTATATATACCCCCACCCTTGCCTTTCTGTAGCAGTCCTCCGCCCGAACATAAGAAAATAGTTCCTTATAAAATCTTACATTATTATAATTTTTCAAAAATACTTTGTTAAATCCACTCAATTTTTTAAAGTATTTGCGACAATTTTAATGCAAAACTTTACACACTTTTTACATTATATTAAAATTGCGGTTAATTTCTAACCAATCGCGTGCGCCAGTTTGCACGACGTCATTTCCGGTGCGGATATTCTCTAATGGCGCCAAATCTCTTCACACATTATAGAGGACGTGAATTAATGTTGATCTATTAGACAGAATGAAAATCAGATGTATCATTTATGATACATTTTAATTTTTGAATTTTTTTTTTATTTTAATTTTTGTTGAATTTTATCGGTATAATAAATATTAACAAACGGTCGATTCATTTTAATATCTTTATCTCTGCTTAAAAATAATATTTTTATCAATTCTACTACTAACTAATAATACTAATTACTAATAACTAGCGATACTACTAACAATTCTTAAATTTTATGATCAAAGTCAAGTTTCAGATATTTTTAAAACATACGGCAATCCTTAAAAATTTATTAAACATGTACAATCTACGAGCATTTTTTAACTATTAGAGTTGTAATATTAGTACTTCGATATTTTACTTTCTTTATTAGTAACGTTATTATCATGTACTCACACAGCTTTTGTTTTCATGCAGCTTAAATCTTACGCTTCTTGATATTTAATATGTATGATTTTCTGTGACCATCTTATTGATTGTTATCGTGGTCAGCAGTAAGAAACTGATGGTATATATAAGGACCTTCCTTCCTCATTTGCTTGCTTTGCTGAATTCTAAAAAATTGGTATCGCTAACCTTTACGGTGACATGATCCTGTTGGTTTGCTACTTTTTTTTTTTTTTTTTTTTTTACATGTATGCATATTGTGCTGAATTAAATGTTCGTGAGCCGCACAAAGTATATTTATGTGTCTGCCGCCAATACGTCTTACTGCATCTTTGCAAAATCCTGCATTTATAACCTCCTTTCAACCCCACGAAGTCTTACGTCGGTAGCCTCCTATTTGTCCTACAAAGTCCCGCGTCGGTAGTCTCCTCGTGGTCCTACAAAATCCTACCTTGGTAGCCTCCTCTGAATAGCACGAACTCACATATTGGTAACTCCCTTCTCCGGATAGCAGGTAATAAATAACAGCAACGCCCATTTCCCTCACTTTCTGAACGAGGGTTGTCCCCGACGAATCCGATGATCTCGTGCCCTGAGACGCACCCCATCACAGTCTTCCTCTGCAGCGTCACGGTGACGAAGAGACACACTCTCGTGTGATCTCGTCCGCGAGTAAAACAACGTCCTTACGATCAGTGGATATTTCACGTTTTAGCAAAGAGCCCGACTTAGACTTTGGAGGGAGGTGTATTCGTTGTCCCGTTGAACGCGGATTCGTCGTTGAACTTGGGATCATTGTCATTAGTATCTCGAGTATCTGGCTACCTACCACGGTTACTTGTCAAATTCTGTAATGATCATATTTGTACTAGTAGATATCTTCTGTATTAAGTAACAACGATGGCTGATTCCAGTGACATATTCATTACACGCCCCTAACACTAATCATAATGTTAACCCGACATAGAGAGTTATCTCTCGTACCGCCCAAGTCATGGATAATCTTTAAAAGTTGCACTCTAATACCGATCCTTTACCATATGCCAAATTGATCTTGCTATTCATGAATGATATTTCGTAAAAAAAAAAAAAAAAGAAAAAAAGAAAAAAAGAATCCAACTTTTGCATAATTTTGGCGATAAATGTTACAATTTTCTGTTTGCCATGAAAGAAATCATGTCGAATTTTATACTTTTTGCTACAAAAATATTTACATTTTACTAACGGTAAGTATATAGCAAGTATATTCCGGAAATGTACATCTGAAGCATATTATAAAAATCTGAAATTAAAAAATGAATTACCGATTCATTCTTTTTTCTTTCTAACGCAAGAAATATATTGTTAAACGATTCTTCTTACTTTAAATCTGTTGTATATCTTCATATTCAAAATCTTCAATTGTTGCAACGCATAGATGATCGTCATTAAGTTAGTTAATTTCAAATCTGTTTCCAAGTCATTTCATCGCTCATATTAAAATAATTGTATTCTTCTTCGTTAGAAAATACAGAAAGAGCCATTCATCCAATAGCGCATGGAATTGCATACAACCAAGACATCAAATTAGACGAAATAGTGAAGATTACAACATAGTTGTTTTACTTCATGTTTCGATGTTCATACAAATGAACTTGTAATCAGATTCTTTCTATAAGATTTAGTGTGTTCAAAAAAAAAAAAAAAAAAAAGAATGAAGCATGATATAAGGACTCGCATTCATATATAGTTTCAATAAACCAATTCCGTTGGCACCGAGATTACTTTGAAATACGACAGTTCTAAATAGTCTAATTGTCATACACGCATAAATTTCCACCATATACAGATTTGTTGACCGTTTAATCGAAAACGATACATACTGAATCATTTTCTCATTTATCTATCCATGGAAAACGTTGATCGAAATGTTGATGAAGGTAAAATAGTAATTCATTTTGTCCTTCCATTTGGAAAGTGCTTTTCTGGATCGTTTGATATTACTTTCTGAAATATATTCATAATTTCCACAATTCAAAAAACACTTACTAATCGTTTTTTTCACATTCACGCGTAATTTGTCCTTCGACCTGAATACCCTTACTTTATAAAAAAATATATGTTTTGCTTATATTTACTACCATTATGCTATATATTTGGAATATTTTTGCATCAATAGTTTGCATGCAAATGCAACTGCGTGCGAATTTTATGTGCGTAATGAATCCGCCAAATAATTATATTAAATTTGCAATTTTGAGTCTGAAAAACATTCGACTTCAATGATTATACTTTGACTTTTTCCTGCCGGAAAACTGATGGAACAAAAATTTGTTGCGTCTATCATGTACTTACGTAATTAAAACGTAAGACAAAACTTTTATAAATATAAAAATTTTCATAAAAATTTTGACGCAACGCATTTGAACATTTTATGACGCATTGTATTAATATCACATTGTTCCTCTTTTTTTGTGAATATAATAAAAGCAATGACATTTAAACGATACATACATGTTTAGATGCCTCCCACAATATGGCTTTCCCATGGAGCAGGAGGCTTGTTATAAAATTCACGTCATAAATGTAATTTCCTTCAACTTCCTAAAGCAAAAATTATAAGCGTCGACCCAGAAATGACCAACATACAGCAGAAACACTTAAATAATACAAATTTCATATTTGGGTATTACATATTTCTAAGAATTTAACACTACCATGCTCGTTACCATGCTTCAAATGACTTTATATTGGAATTATTTGTATGGTATGCCCATTTCCTTATCACCCTTTATTTTCCTTTTGCTTCCGTAGAGGAGTGACAAGACCATTTGTATCCTCCCTGTCTTTGTCCATTATACATCCTACACATTTTCACAAATAACAAAAAATAGCAAGGACAAATATAGCTTCAACGTATACAGTCATCACAATGAAATGTGAATCATCTCTTGCAGATCTAAAATATTAAACGCGAAACGATCATCTTAATTTAGGATAGATTATAACAGACACACAATCTGCTAGTTTCTTCCTTTCTTAGCAATGATCCGTTCCATTGTCAAACAAGTACTTCCTTCGGTAGCTGGATGAATTGCAGATTTATATTGTATTATGCTTATCATTATACCGCAAGTACTTTGAGTTACTGAAATTGCAGAACCATTTCCTCTTATTGAATGCAAAACATACAGCACGAACACGTTTTCCATTATCAAAATATCACACACAAACGTCTCATCCATTGTATCAAAGTGATAAGAGACAGACGCAGCACCAGTCCTGTAGTAGCTCATAATACAACAAGTCGCACCAATTTCTCGATTTTCCCCAATTTATATTCAATGTTCGTAATAATCATCCTTCATATAGAATAGTTACCTTTATCCAAAGCATACCACCTCCCTCTCGCTCTCTTTAAATATATGACCTTTCTCTTCTTAATCAATGTCTCCCAAAAACGAATTTAGTAGAAAGTATACGACGACATCTATAACTATTCAGTTAGAAACTGCCTGTAGTTGTTTAGCTGTACACGACGAGTACAATTATTTCGGGTACTCCTGCGGTACAAAACAGACACCCAAACGGGTTCATATTTCAACAGAAAAACATTTAAAAAAATAGTTATAAATGCATGATACTTAATACCGCACTTGGCATCACGTATAAGTAAAAATAAATTTCTTCAAACAAATTTCAAGTTAAATCTTTAGCTTGCGTAATTATATCAAACTTGTTCGATTAACAACGTGCTATTTACGTCATGTTTTGACAACTGACTCATCGATGATGTATTTCCTCGGAACTGAAAAAGGAACGTGCATAATTTTGTCCTCCATCAACGCTCAAAATATTATCCATTCAATCTTAAAATACGCTGCTTTCCTACTATCGGTATGTAAAAGATTTCTCACTCACAGTATCCATCAATCCGTAATTTGTATAAATATTATTGCAGCTTCTCGCGTCACTTGAACTGTAATATAAACCAGTCTTTTATTTCCGTTACACCTCTGCATACCATTTGTCGGGAACAATACATCTTATTCGTTAATCTAATAACATGTAAACTTCTTCATTTGTTCTAAGATCGATCAATGGATAAGTGAAGAGAATATTGAAATCTGTGAAAATAAGTATCCAGTAATACGACTTCCGAACCGACATATTCATTGCAATGCTTGTCAAATTTCATAGTAATTTCCTATCCATATTAAACATATTTCATATATGTTCATGTCTGTTATTTTGATTAGTTGTGCTACTTGCAGTAATACGCAATTCTGGATCATGCAGATTCAACAAAGATGCATTCAATTTACTCCATACCTCAAAAGGCTACTATCATCTTAATTCAAATGGGAAGACACAGAGCTGTGACAGTATTCAGCTTGCTCAACTTTGAACAAGGCATATTGATAAGCCAGAGTAACTCACGTACAACTTGGCGGTACAAGCGTTGGAAAAACTTTTCTGGACCTGAGGAAACACATTTGCACAGATAACGAACAAAAGGGATTAGAGCTCACCGAATAAGACTTGCTACAATTTGCTGTAGTTTGTCACAATAAGCCTACGTGTATCGCGCGTCAGACGATTTTGGAATTAGTTGATGCTTGGATGTTCAAGATAAGGAAGCACGAAGTGATCAGACGTTTATGTACAACGTGATCATGGTACGACTCATCGTCAGCCAGAAAATTTTACGCACGATTTTCTAAAAACAAAGACTTTTCCCCTTTATTTATCCCATACCAATCCTCTCTCGTCACTCCTTATCTCATACACAGACAGGCCAAACAATGTCGCCGATCACGGCCAACAGTCTGGACACATGTGCGGACCTCTTGCCTGCGACAGAATTTTGTTATGTGTAGTATGCTGGACTGAAAAGGACTAATATGGCGAATTAGAGGATTGCAGAAAAATTGCAAACATTTTCCAAAATCTATTAACCTCATTTTATTTCTTCGAAAGTCTACAAAACTGTTAATTAACATTAAGCAAATATACAAAATCTTCACGTTCGGAATAATGGAGCGAATATTTGAAACGGTACTATGAAATCTATAAGTTAAAATGCATACATTGCATACATACACAAATAAACACGTGCATACGTTACACACATACACACATGCATACAAATTTTCTTCAAACTACAAGACAGACATTCAAAGTACATAATGTTTTATGTAAATCGCCATATTTTCGAAAATAAAAAATACCGAATCAAACACTCTTCCAACATATTCCGAACGCTCGTCATTACTTATATTACTAAAAAAAAAAAAAAAAAAAAAAAAAAAAGAAATTGTAAAGGGGAACGCATTGTTCCCGATACGATTTACAAACCAAACCAATGAACGGTGTTACAGACTAGAGAACATGGGGTCCCCAATGGTGCGGTACGCTTCAGCATCCTCATGAACACCAACTCCCTCCGCCTGTCCCAATGCCATCTCAAACGGTCAAACTGCAAGTAAAAAATAACCAGATATTAATGCGATTTCTATTTCGGCAGCACCGACGTATTGCACGGTGTTCCATAATCGCTTGAGATTCCATATAGTAGTTGTTGAAATCTCTACGCATTTGGTAGATAAAAAGTTGCGAGAAATCATCCTCTTGTCAAAGTAGTCACACACTCTTCTAGGTCTTCCAAACCTGATCGCTTGCATTTCTCCCATTACTTCAGCGTTGTAATGGTGCTTTTATTTCTGACAACTTAGACATGCAATTGTCAAAACTGCTCAGTTCAGGACACAATTCAGGATCTTTCCAGGGATTGTTCTGCTGAGACATGTCTTCATCATCGCGGAGTTCATAATTTGTATAATTTGCCTCCTTCAATAATTGTTTTCTAAGTCGCTGGCAATTATAAATCTCCAAGTGTTAGCTTCGCGCGCAATTCACGTCTAGCTTTGTCAAAAGTACACCTCAGCACTGTTTCAATCCGTAAATCGCGTATGCCGTTTCGCCGACACTCTATTTGTTTACGGCGGATTCTACGGATCCATCGTACTAACCGTTCAGGACTACTTGGCTTGGCGTCAATATCCCGAACTCGCTCTTCATACTTCGCCATGATGACGGCTTGGCAGTTTTCTTAATTTATTGAAATACAAATGTCCTCTTTTTTGAGGTTAACACAGTACCGATGATACGATATTCACGTTTTCTTACAGATTTCTCGAGTATTTCACTTAATTATTGAATAAGTAATAAGTATACCAACCCGTATTTCTCTTGCGTTTTGTTGTAATCCAAAATAGTACAGGTTCACAAAACTCCACACACAAAATATTTGAAACTATCGAGTAACGCACGATGTTCACCGCTCCAAGGCTACACAGCAAATGCCTACACTGACCCTCTAATGGCGGCTATATATACCCCCACCCTTGCCTTTCTGTAGCAGTCCTCCGCCCGAACATAAGAAAATAGTTCCTTATAAAATCTTACATTATTATAATTTTTCAAAAATACTTTGTTAAATCCACTCAATTTTTTAAAGTATTTGCGACAATTTTAATGCAAAACTTTACACACTTTTTACATTATATTAAAATTGCGGTTAATTTCTAACCAATCGCGTGCGCCAGTTTGCACGACGTCATTTCCGGTGCGGATATTCTCTAATGGCGCCAAATCTCTTCACACATTATAGAGGACGTGAATTAATGTTGATCTATTAGACAGAATGAAAATCTGATGTATCATTTATGATACATTTTAATTTTTGAATTTTTTTTTTATTTTAATTTTTGTTGAATTTTATCGGTATAATAAATATTAACAAACGGTCGATTCATTTTAATATCTTTATCTCTGCTTAAAAATAATATTTTTATCAATTCTACTACTAACTAATAATACTAATTACTAATAACTAGCGATACTACTAACAATTCTTAAATTTTATGATCAAAGTCAAGTTTCAGATATTTTTAAAACATACGGCAATCCTTAAAAATTTATTAGACATGTACAATCTACGAGCATTTTTTAACTATTAGAGTTGTAATATTAGTACTTCGATATTTTACTTTCTTTATTAGTAACGTTATTATCATGTACTCACACAGCTTTTGTTTTCATGCAGCTTAAATCTTACGCTTCTTGATATTTAATATGTATGATTTTCTATGACCATCTTATTGATTGTTATCGTGGTCAGCAGTAAGAAACTGATGGTATATATAAGGACCTTCCTTCCTCATTTGCTTGCTTTGCTGAATTCTAAAAAATTGGTATCGCTAACCTTTACGGTGACATGATCCTGTTGGTTTGCTACTTTTTTTTTTTTTTTTTTTTTTTACATGTATGCATATTGTGCTGAATTAAATGTTCGTGAGCCGCACAAAGTATATTTATGTGTCTGCCGCCAATACGTCTTACTGCATCTTTGCAAAATCCTGCATTTATAACCTCCTTTCAACCCCACGAAGTCTTACGTCGGTAGCCTCCTATTTGTCCTACAAAGTCCCGCGTCGGTAGTCTCCTCGTGGTCCTACAAAATCCTACCTTGGTAGCCTCCTCTGAATAGCACGAACTCACATATTGGTAACTCCCTTCTCCGGATAGCAGGTAATAAATAACAGCAACGCCCATTTCCCTCACTTTCTGAACGAGGGTTGTCCCCGACGAATCCGATGATCTCGTGCCCTGAGACGCACCCCATCACAGTCTTCCTCTGCAGCGTCACGGTGACGAAGAGACACACTCTCGTGTGATCTCGTCCGCGAGTAAAACAACGTCCTTACGATCAGTGGATATTTCACGTTTTAGCAAAGAGCCCGACTTAGACTTTGGAGGGAGGTGTATTCGTTGTCCCGTTGAACGCGGATTCGTCGTTGAACTTGGGATCATTGTCATTAGTATCTCGAGTATCTGGCTACCTACCACGGTTACTTGTCAAATTCTGTAATGATCATATTTGTACTAGTAGATATCTTCTGTATTAAGTAACAACGATGGCTGATTCCAGTGACATATTCATTACACGCCCCTAACACTAATCATAATGTTAACCCGACATAGAGAGTTATCTCTCGTACCGCCCAAGTCATGGATAATCTTTAAAAGTTGCACTCTAATACCGATCCTTTACCATATGCCAAATTGATCTTGCTATTCATGAATGATATTTCGTAAAAAGAAAAAAGGAAAAAAAGAATCCAACTTTTGCATAATTTTGGCGATAAATGTTACAATTTTCTGTTTGCCATGAAAGAAATCATGTCGAATTTTATACTTTTTGCTACAAAAATATTTACATTTTACTAACGGTAAGTATATAGCAAGTATATTCCGGAAATGTACATCTGAAGCATATTATAAAAATCTGAAATTAAAAAATGAATTACCGATTCATTCTTTTTTCTTTCTAACGCAAGAAATATATTGTTAAACGATTCTTCTTACTTTAAATCTGTTGTATATCTTCATATTCAAAATCTTCAATTGTTGCAACGCATAGATGATCGTCATTAAGTTAGTTAATTTCAAATCTGTTTCCAAGTCATTTCATCGCTCATATTAAAATAATTGTATTCTTCTTCGTTAGAAAATACAGAAAGAGCCATTCATCCAATAGCGCATGGAATTGCATACAACCAAGACATCAAATTAGACGAAATAGTGAAGATTACAACATAGTTGTTTTACTTCATGTTTCGATGTTCATACAAATGAACTTGTAATCAGATTCTTTCTATAAGATTTAGTGTGTTCAAAAAAAAAAAAAAAAAAAGAATGAAGCATGATATAAGGACTCGCATTCATATATAGTTTCAATAAACCAATTCCGTTGGCACCGAGATTACTTTGAAATACGACAGTTCTAAATAGTCTAATTGTCATACACGCATAAATTTCCACCATATACAGATTTGTTGACCGTTTAATCGAAAACGATACATACTGAATCATTTTCTCATTTATCTATCCATGGAAAACGTTGATCGAAATGTTGATGAAGGTAAAATAGTAATTCATTTTGTCCTTCCATTTGGAAAGTGCTTTTCTGGATCGTTTGATATTACTTTCTGAAATATATTCATAATTTCCACAATTCAAAAAACACTTACTAATCGTTTTTTTCACATTCACGCGTAATTTGTCCTTCGACCTGAATACCCTTACTTTATAAAAAAATATATGTTTTGCTTATATTTACTACCATTATGCTATATATTTGGAATATTTTTGCATCAATAGTTTGCATGCAAATGCAACTGCGTGCGAATTTTATGTGCGTAATGAATCCGCCAAATAATTATATTAAATTTGCAATTTTGAGTCTGAAAAACATTCGACTTCAATGATTATACTTTGACTTTTTCCTGCCGGAAAACTGATGGAACAAAAATTTGTTGCGTCTATCATGTACTTACGTAATTAAAACGTAAGACAAAACTTTTATAAATATAAAAATTTTCATAAAAATTTTGACGCAACGCATTTGAACATTTTATGACGCATTGTATTAATATCACATTGTTCCTCTTTTTTTGTGAATATAATAAAAGCAATGACATTTAAACGATACATACATGTTTAGATGCCTCCCACAATATGGCTTTCCCATGGAGCAGGAGGCTTGTTATAAAATTCACGTCATAAATGTAATTTCCTTCAACTTCCTAAAGCAAAAATTATAAGCGTCGACCCAGAAATGACCAACATACAGCAGAAACACTTAAATAATACAAATTTCATATTTGGGTATTACATATTTCTAAGAATTTAACACTACCATGCTCGTTACCATGCTTCAAATGACTTTATATTGGAATTATTTGTATGGTATGCCCATTTCCTTATCACCCTTTATTTTCCTTTTGCTTCCGTAGAGGAGTGACAAGACCATTTGTATCCTCCCTGTCTTTGTCCATTATACATCCTACACATTTTCACAAATAACAAAAAATAGCAAGGACAAATATAGCTTCAACGTATACAGTCATCACAATGAAATGTGAATCATCTCTTGCAGATCTAAAATATTAAACGCGAAACGATCATCTTAATTTAGGATAGATTATAACAGACACACAATCTGCTAGTTTCTTCCTTTCTTAGCAATGATCCGTTCCATTGTCAAACAAGTACTTCCTTCGGTAGCTGGATGAATTGCAGATTTATATTGTATTATGCTTATCATTATACCGCAAGTACTTTGAGTTACTGAAATTGCAGAACCATTTCCTCTTATTGAATGCAAAACATACAGCACGAACACGTTTTCCATTATCAAAATATCACACACAAACGTCTCATCCATTGTATCAAAGTGATAAGAGACAGACGCAGCACCAGTCCTGTAGTAGCTCATAATACAACAAGTCGCACCAATTTCTCGATTTTCCCCAATTTATATTCAATGTTCGTAATAATCATCCTTCATATAGAATAGTTACCTTTATCCAAAGCATACCACCTCCCTCTCGCTCTCTTTAAATATATGACCTTTCTCTTCTTAATCAATGTCTCCCAAAAACGAATTTAGTAGAAAGTATACGACGACATCTATAACTATTCAGTTAGAAACTGCCTGTAGTTGTTTAGCTGTACACGACGAGTACAATTATTTCGGGTACTCCTGCGGTACAAAACAGACACCCAAACGGGTTCATATTTCAACAGAAAAACATTTAAAAAAATAGTTATAAATGCATGATACTTAATACCGCACTTGGCATCACGTATAAGTAAAAATAAATTTCTTCAAACAAATTTCAAGTTAAATCTTTAGCTTGCGTAATTATATCAAACTTGTTCGATTAACAACGTGCTATTTACGTCATGTTTTGACAACTGACTCATCGATGATGTATTTCCTCGGAACTGAAAAAGGAACGTGCATAATTTTGTCCTCCATCAACGCTCAAAATATTATCCATTCAATCTTAAAATACGCTGCTTTCCTACTATCGGTATGTAAAAGATTTCTCACTCACAGTATCCATCAATCCGTAATTTGTATAAATATTATTGCAGCTTCTCGCGTCACTTGAACTGTAATATAAACCAGTCTATTATTTCCGTTACACCTCTGCATACCATTTGTCGGGAACAATACATCTTATTCGTTAATCTAATAACATGTAAACTTCTTCATTTGTTCTAAGATCGATCAATGGATAAGTGAAGAGAACATTGAAATTTAACGTTATATAGTATTGCGTTATGACATGTAACGTTATATAGTATTACGTTATAACGTATAACGTCTTATAGCATATCAGTATATCGTATGACGTTATATAGTATTACGTTATAACGTATAACGTTATATGGTACTAAATTATAACGTATACGTTATATGGTATTACGTTATGAAACGTTATATGTTATTACGTTATAACGTATGGCGTTATATAGCATATCAGTATAACGCATAACGGTATGTTATGTTATGTTATAACGGATAACGTTGTACAGCATATCAGTATAACGTATAACGATATATGGTGTTATCTTATAACGTATGACGTTCCATAGAATATGAGTATAACGTATCACGTTATGTAGTATTACGTTATAACGTTAAACGCTTTATGGTATTACGTTATAATGCTTAACGTTATATAGCATATGAGTATAACGTATAACGTTATATAGTGTTATGTTATAACGGATAACGTCTTATAGCATATTAGTATAACGTATAACGATATATAGACTTATGTTATAACGTATAACGTTCTATTGTGTATGAGTGTAACGTATCACGTTGTATAGTATTACGTCATAACGCAAAACGTTATATGGTATTACGTTATGATGCTTAACGTTATATAGCATGTTAGTATAGCGTATAACGTTATATAGTGTTACGTTATAACGTATAACGGTATATAGTGTTACGTTATGACGTATAACGTCGTATAGCATATTAGTATTACGTATAACGTTATATAGTACTACGTTATAACGTATAATGTTATATGGTATTACGTTATAACGTATAAAGTTATATAGTGTTACGTTATAACGTATAACGTTATATAGTGTTACGTTATAACGTATAACGTCGTATAGCATATCAGTATAACGTGTAACGTTATATAGTATTACGTTACAACGTAAAACGTTATAGTGCTTAACGTTATATAATATATTAGTATGACGTATAACGATATATAGTGTATGTTATAACGTATAACGTTATATAGTATTACGTTATAACGTAAAACGTTATATGGTATTACGTTATAACGATTATCGTTATATAGGATATCAGTATAACGTATAACGATATATAGAGTATGTTATAGCGTATAATGTTATATGGTGTTACGTTATAACGTAGAACGTTATATGGTATTACGTTATACCGATTATCATTTGATAGCATATAAGTATAACGTATAACGTTATATAGTATAACGTTATAACGTAGAACGTTAGATGGTATTTTGTTATAATGCTTAAGGTTATATAATATATTAGTATAACGTGTAACGATATATAGTGTATGTTATAACGTATAACGTTATATAGTATTACGTTATAACGTATAAGGTTGTATAGCATATCAGTATAACCTTTAACGTTATATAGTATTACGTTACAACGTAATACGTTATATGGTATTACGTTATAATGCTTAACGTTATATAATATATTAGTATGACGTGTAACGATATATAGTGTACTTTATAAAGGATAACGTTATATAGTATTACGTTATAACGTAAAACGTTATATGGTGTTACGTTATAATGCTTAACGTTATATAGCATATTAGTATAGCGTATAACGATACATAGTGTATGTTATAGCGTATAATGTTATATGGTATTACGTTATAACGTATAACGTCCTACAGTGTTACGTTATAACGTATAACGTTATATAGTGTTACGTTATAACGTATAACGTTATATAGTGTTACGTTATAACGTATAACGTCGTGTAGCATATTAGTATTACGTATAACGTTATATAGTATTACGTTATAACGTATAACGTTATATGGTATTACGTTATAACGATTATCGTTATATAGGATATCAGTATAACGTATAACGATATATAGAGTATGTTATAGCGTATAATGTTATATGGTGTTACGTTATATAGTGTTACGTTATATCGTATAACGTCGTACAGCATATTAGTATAACGTATAACGTTATATAGTATTACGTTATAACGTATAACGTCATATGGTATTACATTATAACGTATAAAGTTATATGGTATTACATTATAACGTATAAAGTTATATGGTATTACATTGTAACGTATAAAGTTATATGGTATTACATTATAACGTATAAAGTTATATGGTATTACATTATAACGTATAACGTTATATGATATTACGTTATACCGATTATCGTTAGATAGCATATTAGTAAAACGCATAACGATATATAGTCTTATGTTATAACGTATAACGTTATATGGTATTACGTTATAACGATTAACGTTATATAGCATATCAGTATAACGTATAACGATATATAGTGTATGTTATAGCGTATAATGTTATATGGTATTACGTTATATAGTTTTACGTTATATCGTATAACGTCGTATAGCATATTAGTATAACGTATAACGTTATATAGTATTACCTTATAACGTATAACGTTATATGGTATTACATTATAACGTATAAAGTTATATGGTATTACATTATAACGTATAAAGTTATATGGTATTACATTATAACGTATAAAGTTATATGGTATTACATTATAACGTATAACGTTATATGATATTACGTTATACCGATTAACGTTAGATAGCATATTAGTAAAACGCAAACGATTTATAGTCTTATGTTATAACGTATAACGTTATATGGTATTACGTTATAACGATTAACGTTATATAGCATATCTGTATAACGTATAACGATATATAGTGTATGTTATAGCGTATAATGTTATATGGTATTACGTTATATAGTGTTACCTTATAACGTATGACGTTGCATAGAATATGAGTATAACGTATCACGTTATGTAGTATTACGTTAGAACGTAAAACGTTATATGGTATTACGTTATAATGCTTAACGTTATATAGCATATCAGTATAACGTATAACGTTATATACTGTTATGTTATATGGGATAAGGTTTAACAGCATATCAGTATAACGTATAACGATATATAGTGTATGTTATAGCGTATAACGTTATATGGTATTGCGTTATAACGTATAACGTTATATGGTATTACGTTATAACGTATAACGTTATATGGTATTACGTTATGATGCTTAACGTTATATAGCATATTAGTATAACGTATACCGGTATATAGTGTATGTTATAGCGTATAATGTTATATGATATTACGTTATAACGTATAACGCTATATGGTATTACGTTATAACGTATAACGCTATATGGTATTACGTTATAACGTATAACGTTATATGGTATTACGTTATACCGATTATCATTAGATAGCATATTAGTATAACGTATATCGATATATAGTGTATGCTATAACGTAAAACGTTATATAGTATTACGTTATAACCCAAAACGTTATATTCTATTACGTTATAACCTTTAACGTTATGTGGTATTGCGCTATAACGTATAACGTTGTATAGTATTACGTTATAACGACTAACGTTATATAGCATATAAGTGTAACGTATGACGATATATAGTGTTATGCTATAACGAATTACGTTATATAGTATAACGTTATAACGTTTAAAGTTATAAGGAACTACTTTATAACATTGAACGTTATATAGTATTGCGTTATGCCGTGTAACGTTGTATAGTATTACGTTATAACGTATAACGTCGTATAGCACGTCAGTATATCGTATAACGTTATATAGTATTACGATGTAACGTATAACGTTATATTGTATTACATTTTAACGTATAACGTTATATAGTATTACGTTATAACGACTAACGTTATATAGCATATTAGTATAACGTATAACGTTATATAGCATGACGTTGTGACGTAAAACGCTATATGGTATAATGTTATAATGCCTAACGTTATATAGCATATTAGTATAACGTATAACGATATACAGTGTATGTTATAACGTTTAGCGTTACAGAGACTATTAATATAACCTATAACGTTATATAGTATTACGCTATAACGTATATGGTTATATAGTATTACATTATAACGTACAGCGTTATATGGTATTACGTTATACCGTAAAACGTTATATAGTATTACAGTATAACGTATAACGTTATATGGCATTACGTTATACCGGTTAACGTTAAATAGCACATTAGTATGACGTATCACGATATATAGTGTTATGTTATAACGTATAACGTTGTATAGCATATGAGTATAACGTATCACGTTATGTAGTATTACGTTAAAACGTAAAACGTCATATGGTATTACGCTATAATGCTTATCGTTATATAGCATATTAGTATATCGTATAACGATATATAGTGTTATGTTATAACGAATAACGTTGTATAGCATATGAGTATAACGTGTGACGTTAAATAGTATTACGTTATAACGTATAGCGTTATATATCATATCAGTATAACGTATAACTTTATACAGTATTACGTGATATCGTGTAACGTTATATAGTATTATAATATAACGACTAACGCTATACAGCTTATTAGTGTAACGTATAACGGAATATAGTGATATGTTATAGCGTATAACGTCGTATGGCATATGTGTGTAACGTATCACGTTATATAGTATTACGTTATAATGCTTAATGTTATATAGCATATTAGTATAACGTATAACGTTATATGGTATTACGTTAGAATGTATAGCGTTATATAGCATATCAGTATAACGTATAACGTTATATAGTATTTCGTTATAACGTATAGCGTTATATAGTGTTACATTTTAACGTATAACGTTATATAGTATTACGTTATAACGACTAACGTTATATAGCATATTAGTATAACGTATAACGTTATATAGCATGACGTTGTGACGTAAAACGCTATATGGTATAATGTTATAATGCCTAACGTTATATAGCATATTAGTATAACGTATAACGATATACAGTGTATGTTATAACGTTTAGCGTTACAGAGACTATTAATATAACCTATAACGTTATATAGTATTACGCTATAACGTATATGGTTATATAGTATTACATTATAACGTACAGCGTTATATGGTATTACGTTATACCGTAAAACGTTATATAGTATTACAGTATAACGTATAACGTTATATGGCATTACGTTATACCGGTTTACGTTAAATAGCACATTAGTATGACGTATCACGATATATAGTGTTATGTTATAACGTATAACGTTGTATAGCATATGAGTATAACGTATCACGTTATATAGTATTACGTTAAAACGTAAAACGTCATATGGTATTACGCTATAATGCTTATCGTTATATAGCATATTAGTATATCGTATAACGATATACAGTGTTATGTTATAACGAATAACGTTGTATAGCATATGAGTATAACGTGTGACGTTAAATAGTATTACGTTATAACGTATAGCGTTATATATAATATCAGTATAACGTATAACTTTATACAGTATTGCGTGATATCGTGTAACGTTATATAGTATTATAATATAACGACTAACGCTATACAGCTTATTAGTGTAACGTATAACGGAATATAGTGATATGTTATAGCGTATAACGTCGTATGGCATATGTGTGTAACGTATCACGTTATATAGTATAACGTTATAATGCTTAATGTTATATAGCATATTAGTATAACGTATAACGTTATATGGTATTACGTTAGAATGTATAGCGTTATATAGCATATCAGTATAACGTATAACGTTATATAGTATTTCGTTATAACGTATAGCGTTATATAGTGTTACGTTAAAACATATAGCGTTATACGGTACTACGTTATAACGTTTAACGTTTTTTAGCATATTAGTATAACGTATAACGTTATATAGTATTACGTTATAACGTATAGCGTTATATAGCATTTCAGTATAACGTATAAAGGTATAGAGTGTTATGTTATAACGTATAACGTTGTATAGCATATGTGTTTAACGTATCACGTTATATAGTATTACGTTATAACGTATAACGTTATATGGTATTACGTTATAATGTATAGCGTTATATAGCATATCAGTATAACGTATAACGTTATATAGTATTATGATATAACGTATAACGTTACATAGTATTACGTTAAATCGTATAACGTTATACGGTACCACGTTATAACGTTTAACGTTATATAGCATATCAGTATAACGTATAACGATATATAGTGTATGTTATGACGTAAAACGTTATATGGTAAGACGTTATAATGCTTAACGTTATATAGCATATTAGTATAACGTTTCACGTTATATAGTATTACGTTATAATGTATAGCGTTATATAGCATATTAGTATAACGTATAACGATATATAGTGCTATGTTATAACGTATAACGTTGTATAGCATATGTGTGTAACGTATCACGTTATATAGTATTACGTTATAACGAATAACGTTATATGGTATTACGTTATAAAGTTTAACGTTATATAGCATGTTAGTATAACGTATAACGATATATAGTGTTATGTTATAACGTATAACGTTGTATAGCATATGAGTATAACGTATCACGTTATATATTATTAGGTTATAACGTAAAACGTTATATGGTACTTCGTTATAATGCTTAGCGTTACATTGTATATTAGTATAACGTATAACGTTATATGGTATTACGTCATAACGTATAGCGTTATATGGCATACCAGTATAACGTATAACGTTATACAGTATTGAGTGATATCGTGTAACGTCATATAGTATCACGTTGAAACGTATAACGTTATATGGTAAGACGTTATAATGCTTAACGTTACATAGCATATTAGTATAACGTATAACGGTATATGGTATTACGTTAGAATGTATAGCGTTATATAGCATATCAGTATAACATATAACGTTATATAGTATTACGTTATAACGTATAACGTTGTATAGCATATGTGTGTAACGTATAACGTATAACGTTATGTAGTATTACTTTATAACGTATAACGTTATATAGTATTACGTTATAACGTAAAACGTTATATGGTATTACGTTATAATGCTTAACGTTACATAGTATATTAGTATAACGTATAACGTTATTTAGTATTACGTTACAACTTATAGCGTTATATGGCATATCAGTATAACGTATAGCGATATACAGTATTACGTGATATCGTGAAACGTTATATAGTATCACGTTAAAACGTATAGCGTTATACGGTGCTACGTTATAACCTTTATCGTTATATGGTATTGCGTTATAACGTATAGCGTTATATAGCATATCCGTATAACGTATAACGTTATATAGTATTACGTTATAACGTACAACGTTGTATAGCATATCAGTATAACATACAACCTTGTACAGTATTACGTGATATCGTGTAACGTTTAATAGTATTACGTTATAACGTAAAACGTTATATGGTATTACGTTATAATGCTTAACGTTACATAGTATATTAGTATAACGTATAACGTTATTTAGTATTACGTTATAACTTATAGCGTTATATGGCATATCAGTATAACGTATAGCGATATACAGTATTACGTGATATCGTGAAACGTTATATAGTATCACGTTAAAACGTATAGCGTTATACGGTGCTACGTTATAACCTTTAACGTTATATGGTATTGCGTTATAACGTATAGCGTTATATAGCATATCCGTATAACGTATAACGTTATATAGTATTACGTTATAACGTATAACGTTGTATAGCATATCAATATAACGTATAACGGTATATAGTATTACGTTAAAGCGTATAACGTTATATGGTATTACGTTATAACGTTTAACGTTATATAGCATGTGAGTATAACGTATAACGATATGTAGTGTTAGGTTATAAGGTATAACGTTGTATGGCATATGTGTGTAACGTATCACGTTATATAGTATTACGTTATAACGTAAAACGTTCTATAGCATATCAGTATAATGTGTAACGTTATATAGTTTTACGTTACAACGTAAAACGTTATAATCCTTAACGTTATATAATATATTAGTATAACGTATAAAGGTATATAGAGTATGTTATAACGTATAACGTTATATAGTATTATGTTATAACGTATAACGTTGTATAGCATATCAGTTAACGTATAACGTTACATAGTATTACGTTATAACGTAAATCGTTATATGGTATTACGTTATAATGCTTAACGTTATAAAATGTATTAGTATTACTTATAAGGATATATAGTGTATGTTATAACCTATAACGTTATATAATATTACGTAATAATGTATAACGTTATATGGTATTACGTTATAACGTTTAACGTCATATAGCATGTGAGTATAACGTATAACGATATGTAGTGTTAGGTTATAAGGTATAACGTTGTATGGCATATGTGTGTAACGTATCACGTTATATAGTATTACGTTATAACGTAAAACGTTCTATAGCATATCAGTATAATGTGTAACGTTATATAGTTTTACGTTACAACGTAAAACGTTATAATCCTTAACGTTATATAATATATTAGTATAACGTATAAAGGTATATAGAGTATGTTATAACGTATAACGTTATATAGTATTATGTTATAACGTATAACGTTGAATAGCATATCAGTATAACGTTTAACGTTATATAGTATTACGTTATAACGTAAATCGTTATATGGTATTACGTTATAATGCTTAACGTTATAAAATGTATTCATATTACGTATAAGGATATATAGTGTATGTTATAACATATAACGTTATATAGTATTATGTTATAACGTATAACGTTATATGGTATTACGTTATAATGCTTAACGTTATATAGCATATCAGTATAACGTATAACGATATATAGTGTATGCTATAGAGTATAACGATGTATATCATATGAGCATAACGTATCACATTATATAGTATTAAGTTATAGCGTAAAACGTTATATGGTATTACGTTATAACGTTTAACGTTATATAGCATATTAGTATAACGTATAACGTCATATAGTATTACGCTATAACGTAAAACGTTATATGGTATTACGTTATAACGTTTAACGTTATATAGCATATTAGAAAAACGCATAACGATATATAGTGTATGTTATAAAGTATAACGATGTATAGCATATGAGTATAACGTATCACATTATATAGTATTACGTTATAACGTAAAACGTTATATGGTATTGCGTTATAACGTTTAACGTTATATAGCATATTAGTATAACGTAAAGCGTTATATAGTGTTGCGTTATAACGCATAGCGTTATATAGCATATCAGTATAACGTATAACGTTATATAGTATTACGTTATAACGTATACTGTTGTATAGCATATGAGTATATCGTATCACGTAATATAGTATTACGTTATAACGTAAAGAGTTAGATGGTATTACGTTACAGTGATTAATCGTTGTATAATATATTAGTAAAACCTATAACGATATATAGTGTATGATATAACGTATTACGTTATTTCGTTTAGCGTTATATAGTATACCAGTAAAACGTATAACGTTATATAGTATTACGTTATAACGTAAAACGTTATATGGTATTATGTTATAGTGCTTAACGTTATATACTATTACTTTTTAACGTATAAGGTTACATAGTGTTACGTTATAACGCATAACATTGTATAGCATATGAGTATAAGGTATCACGTTATATAGTATTACGTTATAACGTAAAACGTCGAATGGTATCACGTTATATAGTAATACGTTTTAACGTAAAGCGTTATATGGTATTACGTTATAATGATTAACGTTATATAATATATTAGCATAACGTATAACCATATGTAGTGCATGTTACAGCGTATAACGTTATATAGTATTACGTTATAACGTAAAACGTTACATGGTATTACGTTATAATGATTAACGTTATATAGCATATTAGTATAACGTATAACGTTGTATGGTATTATCTTAGAACGTATAACGTTGTATAGCATATAAGTACAACGTATCACGTTATATAGTATTACGTTATAACGTAAAGCGTTACATGGTATTACGTTATAATGATTAACGTTATATAATATATTAGTATAACGTATAACGATATGTAGTGCATTTTACAACGTATAACGTTATATAGTATTACGTTATAATGCTTAACGTTATATAGCATATTGGTATAACGTGTAACGATATATAGTATATGTTATAACGTATAACGTTATATAGTATTACGTTATTACGTATTTCGTTATATGGTATTACGTTACAACGTATAGCGTTATATAGCATATCAGTATAACGTATAACGTTATATAGTATTACGTTATAACGTAAAACGTTCTATGGTATTACGTTATAACGTGTAACGTTATAAGGTATTACGCTATAACTTATAACGATTTATAGTGTTATGTTATAACGTATAACGTTGTATAGCATATGTGTGTAACATATCACGTTATATCGTATTACGTTATAACGTATAACGTTGTATACCATATCAGTACAACGTATACCGTTATATAGTGTAACGATATAACGTATAACGTTATATGGTATTACGTTATAACGTGTAACGTTATATGGTATTACGTTATAACGTATAACGTTATATGGTATTACGTTATATCGTATAAATATATATAGTGTTATGTTATAACGTATAACGTAGTATGGCATATCAGTATAACGTATGACGTTATATAGTATTACGTCATAACGTAAAACGTTATATGGTTTTACGTTATAATGCTTAACGTTATATAATATATTAGTGTAACGTATAACGATATACAGTGAATGTTATAACGTATAGCGTTATATAGCATATCAGTATAACGTATAACGTTATATAGTATTACGTTATAACGTATAACGTTCTATAGCATATCAGTATAATGTGTAACGTTATATAGTTTTACGTTACAACGTAAAACGTTATAATGCTTAACGTTATATAATATATTATTATAACGTATAAAGGTATATAGAGTATGTTATAACGTATAACGTTATATAGTATTATGTTATAACGTATAACGTTGTATAGCATATCAGTTAACGTATAACGTTACATAGTAGTACGTTATAACGTAAATCGTTATATGGTATTACGTTATAATGCTTAACGTTATAAAATGTATTAGTATTACTTATAAGGATATATAGTGTATGTTATAACGTATAACGTTATATAATATTACGTAATAATGTATAACGTTATATGGTATTACGTTATAGCGTTTAACGTTATATAGCATGTTAGTATAACGTATAACGATATATAGTGTTAGGTTATAACGTAAAACGTTGTATAGAATAAGTGTGTAACGTATCACGTCATATAGTATAACGTTATAATGTATAGCGTTATATAGCATATCAGTATGACGTATCACATTATATAGTATTACGCTATAACGTAAAACGTTATATGGTATTATGTTATAGTGCTTAACGTTATATAATATATTAGTATGTCGTATAACGATATATAGTGTATGCTATAATGTATAACGTTATATACTATTACTTTTTAACGTATAAGGTTATATAGTGTTACGTTATAACGTATAACGTTGTATAGCATGTCAGTATAACGTATAACGTTATATAGTATTACGTTATAACGTAAAACGTTATATGGTATTACGTTGTAATGCTTAACGTCATATAATATATTAGTATAACGTATAACGATATGTAGTGCATGTTACAGCGTATAACGTTATATAGTATTACGTTATAACGTAAAACGTTACATGGTATTACGTTATTATGATTAACGTTATATAGCATATTAGTATAACGTATAACGTTGTATAGTGTTATCTTAGAACGTATAACGTTGTATAGCATATAAGTACAACGTATCACATTATATAGTATTACGCTATGACGCAAAACGTTATATGGTATTGCGTTATAACGTTTAACGTTATATAGCATATTAGTATAACGTAAAGCGTTATATAGTATTGCGTTATAACGTATAGCGTTATATAGCATATCAATATAACGTATAACGTTATATAGTATTACGTTATAACGTATACTGTTGTATAGCATATCAGTATATCGTATCACGTAATATAGTATTACGTTATAACGTAAAGAGTTAGATGGTATTACGTTACAGTGATTAATCGTTATATAATATATTAATAAAAAGTAAAACGATATATAGTGTATGTTATAACGTATAACGTTATATGGTATTACGTTATAACGTTTAGCGTTATATAGTATACCAGTAAAACGTATAACGTTATATAGTATTACGTTATAAACCATAACGGTATATGATGTTACGATACAACGTATAGCGTTATATAGGATATCAGTATAACGTACAACGTTATATAGTATTACGTTATATGGTATTACGTTTTAATTCTTAACATTGTATTGCATATTAGTGCAACGTGTAACGCTATATAGTATGACGTTATATGATAGCGTATTAGTATAACGTATAACGATATATAGTGCTATGTTACAATGTATAGCGTTATATAGCATATCAGAATAAAGTATAATGTGATATAGTATTACGTTATAACGTATAGCGTTATATAGCATATCAGTATAACGTATAACGTAATCAAGTATGACGTTATAATGTATAACGTTGTATAGTGTCACGTCTCGCGCTGCGCACGCGCCGTAACAAAGGCCTAAAATCTACCAATAGCGCGAGACGGCGCCTCAACTCGAAATAAAATCTAACAATTCGGTTAGAAACCGAATTCTAGCTTCGCAAACCGCCACATGACACCCCCCCCCTCTTCTATGTTTGAACAAACTATAAATACACGTAGCAACATGGAAGAACGGTTAATATTAGTTCACTTATTTCTTCAGATTGTATTCATTATTATTCAGATTATTATTTGTTCATTATTCAAATAATTCCTTAGTTCTGTGTGATTAGTTCCTCTGTGCTTGGTGATTGATTCCTGGGTTCTTGGTGATCAGTCCCTCGACTTTTGGCAAGTAATTTCCTTGCTATAGCGATTCGCTCTCAATTCGTCAAGGTCTTAATATTTCAGTTACTTTGACCTCTAGTTCTTTAGTTCTTTAGTTCCTTAGCTTTAGTTCCTTAGCTTTAGTTCCTTAGCTTTAGTTCCTTTATCTTCTAGTTTTCTCAGTTTTAGTTCTTAAATATTTCAATTCTTTAATTCTTTACTTTAATTCTTTGTTCCGTTTAATTCTCAGTTCTTGTCAATTTTCGTTAATCGACGCGCTCGTATTTGTCAATTTGTAAACTGTCGGTAATCACGCGAATTTAAATCTTGTAATCAGTAAAGCGTATCACGGTCAATTGTAAGTTCGAATATTCTAAATAATTCTGTTAATAACCAATCAAAAATCAGAATTAACTCTTGTTGTGAAAATTAATTGTTTTACAATATAATCAGATTAAACGACCATTTATCTTCGCCAACTTTCATCCTCTCCCGTGCCAGTACTCCTGCGCATAGCAGGTTAGCCGAAAGGTGGAGTTTAGTCGAAAGATAACGATAATAAAAATACTAATTGAAGCAATCCTTAGATTGTTTCTGGTGGCAGCAACTACTATTTACCTGAATTTCAAAGATAACGGTAACGGAAACCGAACAACAGAAGCAAAAACGTAACACCATATAACGTTTTACGTTATAACGCAATCCTTTATAACTTGTCACGTTACACACATATGCTATACAACGTTATACGTTATAACATAACACTATATACCGCTATACGTTATACTGATATGCTATATAACGCTATTCGTTATAACATCCTACTATATAACGTTATACGTTATACTAATATGCTATGTAACATTAAGCATTAGAACGCAATACTGTATAACTTGTCACGTTACACGCATATGCTATACGACGTTATATGTTATAACATAACACTATATACCGCTATACGTTATGCTGATATGCTATACAACGTTATACGTTATAACATACACTATGTATCGTAATACGTCATACCAATATGCTATATAAAGTTAAGCATTATAACGTAATACCATATAACGTTTTACGTTATAACGTAATACTATATAACGTTTTAAGTTATACTGATATGCTATACAACGTTATACGTTATAACATAACACTATATATCGTTATACGTTACACTAATATGCTATATAACGTTATACGTTATATAATACACTACATATCGTCATACGTAATACTAATATATTATATAATGTTAAGCATTATAACGTAATACCATATAACGTTTTACGATATAACGCAATACTATATAACGTTATACGTTATACTGATACGCTATACAACGTTATACGTTATACTGATATGCTACACGACGCTATACATTATAAC
This sequence comes from Bombus sylvestris, assembly GCA_911622165.2. NCBI lineage: Eukaryota > Metazoa > Arthropoda > Insecta > Hymenoptera > Apidae > Bombus > Bombus sylvestris. Next base: position 1,446,753 of record CAJVRE020000087.1, read on the forward strand.
GTAATACTTTATAACGATATACGTTATACCAATATGCTATATAACGTTAAACGTTATAACGTAATACCACATAACGTTATATGTTATAACGTAATACTATATAACGTTATACGTTATAAAATACACTAAATATCGTTATACGTAATACTAATATATTACGTAACGTTAAGCATTATAACGTAATACCATATAACGTTTTACGTTATAACTCAATACTATATAATGTTATACGTTATACTGATATGCTATAAAACGTTATACGTTATAACGTAATACTATATAACGTTATACGTTATAGTGGTATGCTATACAACGTTATACGTTATAACGTTATACTATATAACGTGATACGTTACACACATATGCTATACAACGTTCTACGTTATAACATACACTATATATCGTTATACGTAATACTAATATATTACATAACGTTAAGCATTATAACGTAATACTATATAACGTTTTACGTTATAACGCAATACTACATAACGCTATACGTTATACTGATATGCTATACAACGTTATACGTTATAACGTAATATCATATAATGTTATACGTTATAACGTAATACTATATAACGTTATACGTTATAACATACACTATATATCGTTATACGTAATACTAATATATTATAGAAAGTTAAGCACTATAACGTAATACTATATAACGTTATAGGTTATATTGATATGCTATACAACGTTATATGCTATAACGTAATACAATATAACGTTATACGTTATACTGATATGATATACAACGCTATACATTATAACGCAATACTGTATAACGTTAAGAGTTATAACGTGGTACCACATAACGTTATACGTTTTATCGTGATACTATATAACGTTACAGGATATCACGTAATACTCTATAACAGTATACGTTATACTGATATGCTGTACAACGTTATACGTTATAACGTCATACTATATAACGTGATACGCAACACACATATGCTATACAACGTTATACGTTATAACCTATCACTGTATATCGTTATACGTTATACTAACATGCTATACAACGTTAAACGTTATAACGTAATACTGTATAACGTTATACGTTATAAAATACACTATATATCGTTATACGTAATACTAATATATTACATAACGTTAAGCATTATAACGTAATACCAAATAACGCTTTACGTTATAACGCAATACTATATAACGTTATACGTTATACTGATATGCTATACAACGTTATACGTTATAACGTAATACTATATAACGTTATATGTTATACTGATATGCTATCCAACGTTATACGTTATAACGTAATACTATATAACGTGAAAGGTTACACACATATGCTATAAAACGTTATACGTTATAACATAACACTATATATCGTTATACGTTATACTCGCATGCTATACAACGTTAAACGATATAACGTAATAGCATATAACGTTATACGTTATAACGCAATACTATATAACGTTATAGGTTATAACGTAGTACCATATAACTTTATACGTTTTAACGTGACAATATATAACGTTACACGGTATAACGTAATACTGTATAACGTTATACGTTATACTGATATGCTATATAACGCTATACGTTATAACGTATTACTGTAAAACGTTATACGTTATACTGATATGCTATATAACGTTATACGTTATACTGATATGCTGTACATCGTTATACGTTATAAGTTAATACTATATAACGTGATACGTAACACACATATGCTATACAACGTTATACGTTATAACGCAATATTATATAACGTGATACGTTACACACATATGCTATACAACGTTCTACGTTATAACAGACACTATATATCGTTATACGTAATACTAATATATTACATAACGTTAAGCATTATAACGTAATACCATATAACGTTTTACGATATACTGATATGCTATACAACGTTATACGTTATAACGTAATACTATATAACGTTATACGTTATACTGATATGCTATCCAACGTTATACGTTATAACGTAATACTATATAACGTGAAAGGTTACACACATATGCTATAAAACGTTATACGTTATAACATAACACTATATATCGTTATACGTTATAGCATAACACTATATATCGTTATACGTTATACTAGCATGCTATACAACGTTAAACGATATAACGTAATAGCATATAACGTTATACGTTATAACGCAATACTATATAACGTTATAGGTTATAACGTAGTACCATATAACTTTATACGTTTCAACGTGATAATATATAACGTTACACGGTATCACGTAATACTGTATAACGTTATACGTTATACTGATATGCTATATAACGCTATACGTTATATCGTCATACTATATAACGTTATACGTTATACTGATATGCTATATAACGCTATACGTTATAGCGTCATACTATATAACATTATCCGTTATACTGATATGCTGTACAACGTTATACGTTATAACCTAACACTGTATATCGTTATACGTTATACTAACATGCTATATAACGTTAAACGTTATAACGTACTACCATATAACGTTATACGTTGTAACGTAACAGTATATAACGTTATACGTTACAACATAACACTATATATCGTTATACGTTACTCTAATATGCTATATAACGTAATACTATATAACGTGATACGTTACACACGTATGCTATACAACGTTCTACGTTATAACATACACTATATATCGTTATACGTTATACTAATATGCTATATATCGTTAAGCATTATAACGTAATACCATATATCGTTTTACGTTATAACGTAATACTATATAACGTTATACGTTATACTGATATGCTATACAACGTTATACGTTATAACATACAATATATATCGTTATGCGTTATACTAATATACTATATAACGTTAAGTATTACAACGTAATACCATATAACGTTTTACGTTATAACGTAAGACTATATAACGTTATACGTTATACTGACATACTATACAACGTTATACGTTAAAACGTCATACTCTATGACGTTATACGTTATACTGATATGCTATACAACGTTATACATAATAACGCAATACTATATAACGTGATACGTTACGCACATATGCTATACAACGTTATACGTTATAACCTAACACTGTATATCGTTATACGTTATACTAATATGCTATATAACCTTAAACGTTATAACGTAATACCATATAACGTTATACGTTATAACGTCATACTATGTAACGTTGTTCGTTATAACATGCAGTATATATTGTTATACGTAATACAAATATAATATATAACGTTAAGCATTATAACGTAATACGATATAATGTTTTACGTTATAACATAATACTTTATAACGTATTACGGTATACTGGTATGCTATACAACGTTATACGGTAGAAAGTAATACTATATGACGTTATACGTTATACTCATATGCTATACAACGTTATGATTTATAACGTAATACTATACAACGTTATACGTTATAACATAACACTATATATCGTTATACGTTACACTAATATGCTATATAACGTTAAACGTTATAACGTAATATCATATAACGTTATGAGTTATAACGTAATCCCATATAACGTTATACGTTATAACGTAACACTATATAACGTTATACGTTATATAATACACTACATATCGTCATACGTAATACTAATATATTATATAATGTTAAGCATTATAACGTAATACCATATAACGTTTTACGTTATAACTCAATACTATATAACGTTATACGTTATACTGATATGCTATAAAACGTTATACGTTATAACGTAATACTATATAACGTTATACGTTATAGTGATATGCTACACGACGCTATACATTATAACGTAATACTTTATAACGATATACGTTATACCAATATGCTATATAACGTTAAACGTTATAACGTAATACCACATAACGTTATATGTTATAACGTAATACTATATAACGTTATACGTTATAAAATACACTAAATATCGTTATACGTAATACTAATATATTACGTAACGTTAAGCATTATAACGTAATACCATATAACGTTTTACGTTATAACTCAATACTATATAACGTTATACGTTATACTGATATGCTATAAAACGTTATACGTTATAACGTAATACTATATAACGTTATACGTTATAGTGATATGCTATACAACGTTATACGTTATAACGTTATACTATATAACGTGATACGTTACACACATATGCTATACAACGTTCTACGTTATAACATACACTATATATCGTTATACGTAATACTAATATATTACATAATGTTAAGCATTATAACGTAATACTATATAACGTTTTACGTTATAACGCAATACTACATAACGCTATACGTTATACTGATATGCTATACAACGTTATACGTTATAACGTAATACTACATAACGTTATACGTTATACTGATATGCTATTCAACGTTATACGTTATAACGTAATACTATATAACGTGAAAGGTTACACACATATGCTATAAAACGTTATACGTTATAACATAACACTATATATCGTTATACGTTATACTAACATGCTATATAACGTTAAACGATATAACGTAATACCATATAACGTTATACGTTATAACGTAATATCATATAATGTTATACGTTATAACGTAATACTATATAACGTTATACGTTATAACATACACTATATATCGTTATTCGTAATACTAATATATTATAGAAAGTTAGGCACTATAACGTAATACTATATAACGTTATAGGTTATATTGATATGCTATACAACGTTATATGCTATAACGTAATACAATATAACGTTATACGTTATACTGATATGATATACAACGCTATACATTATAACGCAATACTGTATAACGTTAAGAGTTATAACGTGGTACCACATAACGTTATACGTTTTATCGTGATACTATATAACGTTACAGGATATCACGTAATACTGTATAACAGTATACGTTATACTGATATGCTATATAACGCTATACGTTATAACGTCATACTATATAACGTTATACGTTATACTGATATGCTGTACAACGTTATACGTTATAACGTAATACTATATAACGTGATACGTAACACACATATGCTATACAACGTTATACGTTATAACCTATCACTGTATATCGTTATACGTTATACTAACATGCTATACAACGTTAAACGTTATAACGTAATACTATATAACGTTATACGTTATAAAATACACTATATATCGTTATACGTAATACTAATATATTACATAACGTTAAGCATTATAACGTAATACCAAATAACGCTTTACGTTATAACGCAATACTATATAACGTTATACGTTATACTGATATGCTATACAACGTTATACGTTATAACGTAATACTATATAACGTTATATGTTATACTGATATGCTATCCAACGTTATACGTTATAACGTAATACTATATAACGTGAAAGGTTACACACATATGCTATAAAACGTTATACGTTATAACATAACACTATATATCGTTATACGTTATACTCGCATGCTATACAACGTTAAACGATATAACGTAATAGCATATAACGTTATACGTTATAACGCAATACTATATAACGTTATAGGTTATAACGTAGTACCATATAACTTTATACGTTTCAACGTGATAATATATAACGTTACACGGTATCACGTAATACTGTATAACGTTATACGTTATACTGATATGCTATATAACGCTATACGTTATATCGTCATACTATATAACGTTATACGTTATACTGATATGCTATATAACGCTATACGATATAGCGTCATACTATATAACGTTATCCGTTATACTGATATGCTGTACAACGTTATACGTTATAACCTAACACTGTATATCGTTATACGTTATACTAACATGCTATATAACGTTAAACGTTATAACGTACTACCATATAACGTTATACGTTGTAACGTAACAGTATATAACGTTATACGTTACAACATAACACTATATATCGTTATACGTTACTCTAATATGCTATATAACGTAATACTATATAACGTGATACGTTACACACGTATGCTATACAACGTTCTACGTTATAACATACACTATATATCGTTATACGTTATACTAATATGCTATATATCGTTAAGCATTATAACGTAATACCATATATCGTTTTACGTTATAACGTAATACTATATAACGTTATACGTTATACTGATATGCTATACAACGTTATACGTTATAACATACAATATATATCGTTATGCGTTATACTAATATGCTATATAACGTTAAGTATTACAACGTAATACCATATAACGTTTTACGTTATAACGTAAGACTATATAACGTTATACGTTATACTGACATACTATACAACGTTATACGTTAAAACGTCATACTCTATGACGTTATACGTTATACTGATATGCTATACAACGTTATACATAATAACGCATTACTATATAACGTGATACGTTACGCACATATGCTATACAACGTTATACGTTATAACCTAACACTGTATATCGTTATACGTTATACTAATATGCTATATAACCTTAAACGTTATAACGTAATACCATATAACGTTATACGTTATAACGTCATACTATGTAACGTTGTTCGTTATAACATGCAGTATATATTGTTATACGTAATACAAATATAATATATAACGTTAAGCATTATAACGTAATACGATATAATGTTTTACGTTATAACATAATACTATATAACGTATTACGGTATACTGGTATGCTATACAACGTTATACGGTAGAAAGCAATACTATATGACGTTATACGTTATACTCATATGCTATACAACGTTATGATTTATAACGTAATACTATACAACGTTATACGTTATAACATAACACTATATATCGTTATACGTTACACTAATATGCTATATAACGTTAAACGTTATAACGTAATATCATATAACGTTATGAGTTATAACGTAATCCCATATAACGTTATACGTTATAACGTAACACTATATAACGTTATACGTTATATAATACACTACATATCGTCATACGTAATACTAATATATTATATAATGTTAAGCATTATAACGTAATACCATATAACGTTTTACGATATAACGCAATACTATATAACGTTATACGTTATACTGATACGCTATACAACGTTATACGATATAACGTCATACTATATGACGTTATACGTTATACTGATATGCTACACGACGCTATACATTATAACGTAATACTTTATAACGATATACGTTATACCAATATGCTATATAACATTAAACGTTATAACGTAATACCACATAACGTTATATGTTATAACGTAATACTATATAACGTTATACGTTATAAAATACACTAAATATCGTTATACGTAATACTAATATATTACGTAACGTTAAGCATTATAACGTAATACCATATAACGTTTTACGTTATAACTCAATACTATATAACGTTATACGTTATACTGATATGCTATAAAACGTTATACGTTATAACGTAATACTATATAACGTTATACGTTATAGTGATATGCTATACAACGTTATACGTTATAACGTTATACTATATAACGTGATACGTTACACACATATGCTATACAACGTTCTACGTTATAACATACACTATATATCGTTATACGTAATACTAATATATTACATAACGTTAAGCATTATAACGTAATACTATATAGCGTTTTACGTTATAACGCAATACTACATAACGCTATACGTTATACTGATATGCTATACAACGTTATACGTTATAACGTAATACTACATAACGTTATACGTTATACTGATATGCTATTCAACGTTATACGTTATAACGTAATACTATATAACGTGAAAGGTTACACACATATGCTATAAAACGTTATACGTTATAACATAACACTATATATCGTTATACGTTATACTAACATGCTATATAACGTTAAACGATATAACGTAATACCATATAACGTTATACGCTATAACGTAATACTATATAACGTTATACGTTATACAATGCACTATATATCGTTATACGTAATACTAATATATTATATAATGTTAAGCATTATAACGCAATACCATATAACGTTTTACGATATAACGCAATACTATATAACGTTATACGTTATACTGATATGCTATACAACGTGAAACGTTATAACGTAATACCATATAACGTTATACGTTATAACATAACACTATATATCGTTATACGTTACACTAATATGCTATATAACAATAGTCGTTATAACGTAATACTATATAACGTTATAGGTTATAACGCAATACTACATAACGTTATACGTTATACTGATGTGCTATTCAACGTTATATGTTATAACGTAATACTATATATCATTATACGTTATACTGATCTGCTATAGAACGCTATACGTTATAACATCATACTATATAACGTTATACGATATACTGATATGCTATACAACGTTATACGTTATAACGTAATACTATATACCGTGATAAGTTACACACATATGCTATAGAACGCTATACGTTATAACATCATACTATATAACGTTATACGTTATACTGATATGCTATACAACGTTATACGTTATAACCTAATACTATATAACGTTACACGTTATAGTGATATGCTATACAACGTTATACGTTATAACGTAATACTATATAACGTGATACGTTATACTAATATACTATATAACGTTAAACGTTATAACGTAATACTATATAACGTTATACGTTATACTAATATACTATATAACGTTAAACGTTATAACGTAATACTATATAATGTTATACGTTATAATATACACTATATATCGTTATACGTAATACTAATATATTATAGAAAGTTAAGCACTATAACGTAATACTATATAACGTTATAGGTTATACTGATATGCTATACAACGTTATACGTTATTACGTAATACAATATAACGTTATACGTTATACTGATATGCTATACAACGCTATACATTATAACGCAATACTATATAACGTTAAGAGTTATAACGCGGTACCATATAACGTTATACGTTTTATCGTGATACTATATAACGTTACAGGATATCACGTAATACTGTATAACATTATACGTTATACTGATATGCTATATAACGCTATACGTTATAACGTAATACCATATAACGTTTTACTTCATAATGTAATACTACATAACGTTCTACGTTATACTGATATGCTGTAAAACGTTATAGGTTATAACGTAACACTATATGCCGTTATACGTTATACGAATATGCTATATAACGTTTAACGTTATAACGTAATACTACATAACGTTATGCGTTACACTAATATGCTATATAACGTTAGTCGTTATAACGTAATACTATATAACGTGATACGTTACACACATATGCTATACAACGTTATACCTTATAATGTAATACAATATAACGTTATACGTTATACTAATATACTATATAACGTTAAACGTTATAACGTAATACTATATAACGTTATACGTTATACTAATATACTATATAACGTTAAACGTTATAACGTAATACTATATAACATTCTACGTTATACTGATATGCTGTACAACGTTATACGTTATAACGTAACACTATATGCCGTTATACGTTATACGAATATGTTATATAACGTTTAACGGTATAACGTAATACCATATAACGTTATACGTTATAACGTTATACTATGTGACGTTGTACGTTATAACATACAGTATATATCGTTATACGTAATACTAATATAGTATATAACGTTAAGCATTATAACGTAATACCATATAACTCTTTACGTTATAACGTAATACTATATAACGTTATACGTTATACTGATATGCTATACGACGTTATACGTTATACTGTAATACTATATAACGTTATAAGTTATAATGATATGCTACATAACGCTATACGTTATAGAGTCATACTATATAACGTTATACGTTATACTCATGTGCTATACAACGTTATACGTTATAACATACACTATATATCGTTATACGTAATACTAATATGCTATATAACTTTAAGCATTATAACGTAATACCATATAACGTTATACGTTATAACATAACACTGTATATCCTTACACGTTATACTAATATATTATATAACGTTAAGCATTATAACGTAATACCATATAACGTTTTACGTTATAACGTAATACTACATAACGTTATACGTTATACTCATACGCTATACAACGTTATACGTTATAACATAACACTATATACCGTTATACGTTACACTAATATGCTATATAACGTTAGTCGTTATAACGTAATACTATATAACGTGGTACGTTACACACATATGCTATACAACGTTATACGTTATAACATAACACTGTATATCGTTACACGTTATACTAATATATTATATAACGTTAAGCCTTATAACGTAATACTATATAACGTTATACGTTATAACATACACTATATATCGTTATACGTTATACTAAAATACTCTATAACGTTAAACGTTATAACGTAATACTATATAACGTTATACGTTATACTGATATGCTATACAACCTTATACGTTATAACATAACACTGTATATCGTTACACGTTATGCTAATATATTATATAACGTTAAGCCTTATAACGTAATACTATATAACGTTATACGTTATAACATACACTATATATCGTTATACGTTATACTAATATACTATATAACGTTAAACGTTGTAACGTATAACTATATAACGTTATACGTTATACTGATATGCTATACAACATTATACGTTATAAAGTAATACTATATAGCGTTATACGTTATACTAATATACTATATAACGTTAAACGTTATAACGTAATACTATATAACGTTATACCTTACACTAATATGCTATATAACGTTAAGCATTATAACGTAATACCATATAACGTTTTACGTTATAATGTAATACTATATAACGTTATACGTTACACTAATATGCTATATAACGTTAAGCATTATAACGTTATACCATATAACGTTTTACGTTAAAACGTAATACTATATTACGTTATACGTTATACTAATATGCTATGTAACGTTAAGCATTATAACGTAATACAATATAACGTTTTACGTTCTAACGTTGTACTATATAACGTTATACGTTACACTAATATGCTATATAACGTTAAGCATTAGAACGTTATACCATATAACGTTTTACGTTATAACGTAATACTATATAACGTTATACGTTTTACTAATATACTATATAACGTTATACGTTATAACGTAATGCTATGTAACGTTAAACGTTATAACGTAATATTATATAACGTTATACGTTATACTCATGTGCTATACAACGTTATACGTTATAACGTAATACCATATAACGATTTACGCTATAACGTAATACTATATAACTCTATTCGTTATACTGATATGCTATACAACATTATACGTTATAACGTAATACTACGTAACGTTATACGTTATACAGATATGCTGTATAACGCTATACATTATAACGTAATACTATATAACGTTATACGTTACACTAATATGCTGTATAACGTTAAGCATTAGAACGTTATACCATATAACGTTTTACGTTATAACGTAATACTATATAACGTTGTACGTTATACTGATATGCTATACAATATTATACGTTATAACGTAATACTATATAACGTGATACGTTACACACATATGCTATACAACGTTATACCCTATAATGTAATACAATATAACGTTATACGTTATACTAATATACTATATAACGGTATACGTTATAACGTAATACTATGTAACGTTAAACGTTATAACGTAATGTTATATAGCATTATACGTTATACTCATGTGCTATACAACGTTATACGTTATAACGTTATACTATGTAACGTTGTACGTTATAACATACAGTATATATCGTTATACGTAATACTAATATAATATATAACGTTAAGCATTATAACGTAATACCATATAACTCTTTACGTTATAACGTAATACTATATGACGTTATACGTTATACTGATATGCTATACAACGTTATACGTTATAATGTAATACTATATAACGTTATAAGTTATACTGATATGCTATATAACGCTATACGTTGTAAAGTCATACTATATAACGTTAAACGTTATACTCATATGCTATACAACGTTATACGTTGTTAACGTAATACTATATAACGTTTTACGTTATACTGATATACTATATAACGCTATACATTACAACGTAATACTTAATAACGTTTTACGTTATAACGTAATACTATATAACGCTATACGTTATACTGATATGCTATACAACATTATACGTTATAACGTAATACTACATAATGTTATACGTTATACTGATATGCTGTATAACGCTATACATTATAACGTAATACTATATAACATTATACGTTATACTAATATGCTATGTAACGTTAAGCACTATAACGTAATACCATATAACGTTTTACATTATAAGGTAAACCGTTACGTTACGTTATATCGTATAACGTGATACGTTATACGCATACGCTATACAACGTTATACGTTATACTAATATGCTATATAACGTTAAGCATTATAACGTAATAGCATATAACGTTTTACGTTACAACGTAATACTATATATCGTTATACGTTATACTAATATGCTATATAACGTTAAACGTTAAAACGTAATAACATATAACGGTTTACGTTATAACGTAATACTATATATCGTTATACGTTATACTAATATGCTATATAACGTTAAACGTTAGAACGTAATAACATATAACGTTTTACGTTATAACGTAATACCATATAACGCTATACGTTTTACTGATATGCTATATAACGCTATACGTTATAAAGTAATACTATATAACGTTATACGTTATTACATAGTACTGCATAATGTTATACGTTATAACGTAATACTACATAACGTTATACGTTATTACATAGTACTATATAATGTTATACGTTATAACGTGATACTATATAACGTTATACGTTATATCGCAATACTATATAACGTTATACGTTATATCGTAATACTACATAACGTTATACGTTATAACGTAATATTATATAACATTATACGTTATTACGTAATACTACATAACGTTATACGTTATTACATAGTACTATATAATGTTATACGTTATAACACAATACTATATAACGTTATACGTTATATCGTAATACTACATAACGTTATACGTTATTACATAGTACTGTATAATGTTATACGTTATAACGTAGTACTACATAACGTTACACGTTATTACATAGTACTATATAATGTTATACGTTATAACGTGATGCTATATAACGTTATACGTTATAACGTAATACTACATAACGTTATACGTTATATCGTAGTACTATATAACTTTAGACCATATAACGTAATACTACATAACGTTATACGTTATAACACAATAGTATACAACGTTATACGTTATAACGTAATACTACATAACGTTATACGTTATAACACAATACTATATAACGTTTTACGTTATATCGTAATACTACATAACGTTATACGTTATTAGATAGTACTATATAATGTTATACGTTATAACGTAATACTACATAACGTTATACGTTATTACATAGTACTATATAATGTTATACGTTATAACGTGATACTATATAACGTTATACGTTATAACACAATACTATATAACGTTACACGTTATAACGTATTTTACATAACGTTTATCCTTAATACATAGTACTATATAATGTTATACGTTATAACGTGATACTACATAACGTTATACGTTATATCCGAGTACTATATAACGTTATACGTTATTACGTAATACTACATAACGTTATACGTTATAACACAATACTATATAACGTTATACGTTATTACATAGTACTATATAATGTTATACGTTATAACGTAATACTACATAACGTTATACGTTATTACATAGTACTATATAATGTTATACGTTATAACGTAATACTACATAACGTTATACGTTATTACATAGTACTATATAATGTTATACGTTATAACGTAATACTACATAACGTTACACGTTATAACGTAATACTTCTTAACGTTAAATGTTATATCGTAGTACTATATAACTTTAGACCTTATAACGTAATACTACATAACGTTATACGTTATAACACAATACTATATAACGTTTTACGTTATAACGTAATATTATATAACGTTATACGTTATAACGTAATATTATATAACGTTATACGTCATTACGTAATACTACATAACGTTATACGTTATAGCGTAATATTATATAACGCTATACGTTATAACGTAATGCTACATAATGATATACGGTATAACGTAATATTATATAATGTTATACGTTATAACGTAATACTATATAACGTTATACGTCATTACGTAATACTACATAACGTTATACGTTATAACGTAATACTACATAACGTTACACGTTATAACGTAATACTTCTTAACGTTATACGTTATATCGTAGTACTATATAACTTTAGACCTTATAACGTAATACTACATAACGTTATACGTTATAACACAATACTATATAACGTTTTACGTTATAACGTAATATTATATAACGTTATACGTTATAACGTAATATTATATAACGTTATACGTTATAACGTAATACTAGATAACGTTATACGTTATATCGTAGTACTATATAACTTTAGACCTTACAACGTAATACTACATAACGTTATACGTTATAACACAATACTATATAACGTTTTACGTTATATCGTAATACTACAAAACGTTATACGTTATAACGTAATATTATATAACATTATACGTTATTACGTAATACTACATAACGTTATACCTTATAACACAATACTATATAACGTTATACGTTAAAACGTAATACTACATAACGTTATACGTTATAACACAATACTATATAACGTTATACGTCATATCGTAATACTACATAACGTTATACGTTATTAGATAGTACTATATAATGTTATACGTTATAACGTAATACTACATAACGTTATACGTTATTACATAGTACTGTATAATGTTATACGTTATAACGTGATACTATATAACGTTATACGTTAGAACACAATACTATATAACGTTACACGTTATAACGTATTGTACATAACGTTTATCCTTAATACATAGTACTATATAATGTTATACGTTATAACGTGATACTATATAACGTTATACGTTATATCATAATACTACATAACGTTATACGTTATAACACAATACTATATAACGTTTTACGTTATAACGTAATACTAGATAACGTTATACGTTATATCGTAGTACTGTATAACTTTAGACCTTATAACGTAATACTACATAACGTTATACGTTATAACACAATACTATATAACGTTTTACGTTATATCGTAATACTACATAACGTTATACGTTATAACGTAATATTATATAACATTATACGTTATTACGTAATACTACATAACGTTATACCTTATAACACAATACTATATAACGTTATACGTTATAACGTAATACTACATAACGTTATACGTTATAACACAATACTATATAACGTTATACGTCATATCGTAATACTACATAACGTTATACGTTATTAGATAGTACTATATAATGTTATACGTTATAACGTAATACTACATAACGTTATACGTTATTACATAGTACTATATAATGTTATACGTTATAACGTGATACTATATAACGTTATACGTTAGAACACAATACTATATAACGTTACACGTTATAACGTATTGTACATAACGTTTATCCTTAATACATAGTACTATATAATGTTATACGTTATAACGTGATACTATATAACGTTATACGTTATTACGTAATACTACATAACGTTATACGTTATTACATAGTACTATATAATGTTATACGTTATAACGTAATACTACATAACGTTATACGTTATTACATAGTACTATATAATGTTATACGTTATAACGTGTTACTATATAACGTTATACGTTATTACGTAATACTACATAACGTTATACGTTATTACATAGTACTATATAATGTTATTCGTTATAACGTAATACTACATAACGTTATACGTTATAACACAATACTATATAACGTTATACGTTATAACGTAATACTACATAACGTTATACGTTATTACATAGTACTATATAACTTTAGACCTTATAACGTAATACTACATAACGTTATACGTTATAACACAATACTATATAACGTTTTACGTTATAACGTAATATTATATAACGTTATACGTTATAACGTAATATTATATAACGTTATACGTTATAACGTAATACTAGATAACGTTATACGTTATATCGTAGTACTATATAACTTTAGACCTTATAACGTAATACTACATAACGTTATACGTTATAACACAATACTATATAACGTTTTACGTTATATCGTAATACTACATAACGTTATACGTTATTAGATAGTACTATATAATGTTATACGTTATAACGTAATACTACATAACGTTATACGTTATTACATAGTACTATATAATGTTATACGTTATGACGTGATACTATATAACGTTATACGTTATAACACAATACTATATAACGTTACACGTTATAACGTATTTTACATAACGTTTATCCTTAATACATAGTACTATATAATGTTATACGTTATAACGTGATACTACATAACGTTATACGTTATATCCGAGTACTATATAACGTTATATGTTATATCGTAGTACTATATAACTTTAGACCTTATAACGTAATACTACATAACGTTATACGTTATAACACAATACTATATAACGTTTTACGTTATAACGTAATATTATATAACGTTATACGTCATTACGTAATACTACATAACGTTATACGTTATAGCGTAATATTATATAACGCTATACGTTATAACGTAATGCTACATAATGATATACGGTATAACGTAATATTATATAACGTTATACGTTATAACGTAATACTATATAACGTTATACGTCATTACGTAATACTACATAACGTTATACGTTATAGCGTAATACTATATAACGTCATACGTTATAACGTAATACTACATAACGTTATACGTTATAACGTAATACTACATAACGTTATACGTTATAACGTAATACTACATAACGTTATACGTTATAACGTAATACTACATAACGTTATACGTTATAACGTAATACTACATAACGTTATACGTTATAACGTAATACTACATAACGTTATACGGTATAACTTAATATTATCTAACGTTATACGTTATAACGTAACACTACATAACGTTATACGTTATTACATAGTACTATATAATGTTATACGTTATAACGTGATACTATATAACGTTATACGTTATAACGTGATACTAGATAACTTTAGACCTTATAACGTAATACCACATAACGTTATACGTTATAACACAATAGTATATAAAGTTATACGTTATAGCGTAATACTACATAACGTTATACGTTATAACACAATACTATAAAACGTTACACGTTATAACGTATTTTACATAACGTTTATCCTTATTACATAGTACTATATAATGTTATACGTTATAACGTGATACTATATAACGTTATACGTTATTACGTATTACTACATAACGTTATAAGTTATAACGTAATACTACATAACGTTATACGTTATATCCGAGTACTATATTACGTTATAAGTTATTACGTAATACTACATAACGTTATACGTTATAACACAATACTATATGACGTTATTCGTTATTACATGGTACTATATAATGTTATACGTTATAACGTGATACTACATAACGTTATACGTTATAACGTAATACTAGATAACGTTATACGTTATATCGTAGTACTATATAACTTTAGACCTTATAACGTAATACTACATAACGTTATACGTTATAACACAATACTATATAACGTTATACGTTATATCGTAATACTACATAACGTTATACGTTATAACGTAATATTATATAACATTATACGTTATTACGTAATACTACATAACGTTATACGTTATAACACAATACTATATAACGTTATACGTTATAACGTAATACTACATAACGTTATACGTTATAACACAATACTATATAACGTTATACGTTATACCGTAATACTACATAACGTTATACGTTATTACATAGTACTATATAATGTTATACGTTATAACGTAATACTACATAACGTTATACGTTATTACGTAATACTACATAACGTTATACGTTATTACATAGTACTATATAATGTTATACGTTATAACGTAATACTACATAACGTTATACGTTATTACATAGTACTATATAATGTTATACGTTATTACATAGTACTATATAACTTTAGACCTTATAACGTAATACTACATAACGTTATACGTTATAACACAATACTATATAACGTTTTACGTTATAACGTAATATTATATAACGTTATACGTTATAACGTAATATTATATAACGTTATACGTTATAACGTAATACTAGATAACGTTATATGTTATATCGTAGTACTATATAACTTTAGACCTTATAACGTAATACTACATAACGTTATACGTTATAACACAATACTATATAACGTTTTACGTTATATCGTAATACTACATAACGTTATACGTTATTAGATAGTACTATATAATGTTATACGTTATAACGTAATACTACATAACGTTATACGTTATTACATAGTACTATATAATGTTATACGTTATGACGTGATACTATATAACGTTATACGTTATAACACAATACTATATAACGTTACACGTTATAACGTATTTTACATAACGTTTATCCTTAATACATAGTACTATATAATGTTATACGTTATAACGTGATACTACATAACGTTATACGTTATATCCGAGTACTATATAACGTTATATGTTATATCGTAGTACTATATAACTTTAGACCTTATAACGTAATACTACATAACGTTATACGTTATAACACAATACTATATAACGTTTTACGTTATAACGTAATACTACATAACGTTATACGTTATAGCGTAATATTATATAACGCTATACGTTATAACGTAATGCTACATAATGATATACGGTATAACGTAATATTATATAACGTTATACGTTATAACGTAATACTATATAACGTTATACGTCATTACGTAATACTACATAACGTTATACGTTATAGCGTAATACTATATAACGTTATACGTTATAACGTAATACTACATAACGTTATACGTTATAACGTAATACTACATAACGTTATACGTTATAACGTAATACTACATAACGTTATACGTTATAACGTAATACTACATAACGTTATACGTTATAACGTAATACTACATAACGTTATACGTTATAACGTAATACTACATAACGTTATACGTTATAACGTAATACTACATAACGTTATACGGTATAACTTAATATTATCTAACGTTATACGTTATAACGTAACACTACATAACGTTATACGTTATTACATAGTACTATATAATGTTATACGTTATAACGTGATACTATATAACGTTATACGTTATAACGTAATACTAGATAACTTTAGACCTTATAACGTAATACCACATAACGTTATACGTTATAACACAATAGTATATAAAGTTATACGTTATAGCGTAATACTACATAACGTTATACGTTATAACACAATACTATAAAACGTTACACGTTATAACGTATTTTACATAACGTTTATCCTTATTACATAGTACTATATAATGTTATACGTTATAACGTGATACTATATAACGTTATACGTTATTACGTATTACTACATAACGTTATAAGTTATAACGTAATACTACATAACGTTATACGTTATATCCGAGTACTATATTACGTTATAAGTTATTACGTAATACTACATAACGTTATACGTTATAACACAATACTATATGACGTTATTCGTTATTACATGGTACTATATAATGTTATACGTTATAACGTGATACTACATAACGTTATACGTTATAACGTAATACTAGATAACGTTATACGTTATATCGTAGTACTATATAACTTTAGACCTTATAACGTAATACTACATAACGTTATACGTTATAACACAATACTATATAACGTTATACGTTATATCGTAATACTACATAACGTTATACGTTATAACGTAATATTATATAACATTATACGTTATTACGTAATACTACATAACGTTATACGTTATAACACAATACTATATAACGTTATACGTTATAACGTAATACTACATAACGTTATACGTTATAACACAATACTATATAACGTTATACGTTATACCGTAATACTACATAACGTTATACGTTATTACATAGTACTATATAATGTTATACGTTATAACGTAATACTACATAACGTTATACGTTATTACATAGTACTATATAATGTTATACGTTATAACGTGATACTATATAACGTTATACGTTATAACACAATACTATATAACGTTACACGTTTTAACGTATTTTACATAACGTTTATCCTTAATACATAGTACTATATAATGTTATACGTTATAACGTGATACTACATAACGTTATACGTTATAACACAATACTATATAACGTTATACGTTATATCGTAATACTACATAACGTTATACGTTATTAGATAGTACTATATAATGTTATACGTTATAACGTAATACTACATAACGTTATACGTTATTACATAGTACTATGTAATGTTATACGTTATAACGTGATACTATATAACGTTATACGTTATAACACAATACTATATAACGTTACACGTTATAACGTATTTTACATAACGTTTATCCTTAATACATAGTACTATATAATGTTATACGTTATAACGTGATACTACATAACGTTATACGTTATATCCGAGTACTATATAACGTTATACGTTATTACGTAATACTACATAACGTTATACGTTATAACACAATACTATATAACGTTACACGTTTTAACGTATTTTACATAACGTTTATCCTTAATACATAGTACTATATAATGTTATACGTTATAACGTGATACTACATAACGTTATACGTTATAACACAATACTATATAACGTTATACGTTATATCGTAATACTACATAACGTTATACGTTATTAGATAGTACTATATAATGTTATACGTTATAACGTAATACTACATAACGTTATACGTTATTACATAGTACTATGTAATGTTATACGTTATAACGTGATACTATATAACGTTATACGTTATAACACAATACTATATAACGTTACACGTTATAACGTATTTTACATAACGTTTATCCTTAATACATAGTACTATATAATGTTATACGTTATAACGTGATACTACATAACGTTATACGTTATATCCGAGTACTATATAACGTTATACGTTATTACGTAATACTACATAACGTTATACGTTATAACACAATACTATATAACGTTTTACGTTATAACGTAATATTATATAACGTTATACGTTATAACGTAATATTATATAACGTTATACGTCATTACGTAATACTACATAACGTTATACGTTATAACGTAATACTACATAACGTTATACGTTATTACATAGTACTATATAATGTTATACGTTATAACGTAATACTACATAACGTTATACGTTATAACGTAATACTACATAACGTTATACGTTATAACGTAATACTTCTTAACGTTATATGTTATATCGTAGTACTATATAACTTTAGACCTTATAACGTAATACTACATAACGTTATACGTTATAACACAATACTATATAACGTTTTACGTTATAACGTAATATTATATAACGTTATACGTTATAACGTAATATTATATAACGTTATACGTCATTACGTAATACTACATAACGTTATACGTTATAGCGTAATATTATATAACGCTATACGTTATAACGTAATGCTACATAATGATATACGTTATAACGTAATACTACATAACGTTATACGGTATAACTTAATATTATCTAACGTTATACGTTATAACGTAACACTACATAACGTTATACGTTATTACATAGTACTATATAATGTTATACGTTATAACGTAATACTACATAACGTTATACGTTATAACGTAATACTACATAACGTTACACGTTATAACGTAATACTTCTTAACGTTATATGTTATATCGTAGTACTATATAACTTTAGACCTTATAACGTAATACTACATAACGTTATACGTTATAACACAATACTATATAACGTTTTACGTTATAACGTAATATTATGTAACGTTATACGTTATAACGTAATACTACATAACGTTATACGTTATAACGTAATATTATATAACATTATACGTTATTACGTAGTACTATATAACGTTATACCTTATAACACAATACTATATAACGTTATACGTTATAACGTAATACTACATAACGTTATACGTTATAACACAATACTATATAACGTTATACGTTATATCGTAATACTACATAACGTTATACGTTATATCGTAATACTACATAACGTTATACGTTATTACATAGTACTGCATAATGTTATACGTTATAACGTAATACTACATAACGTTATACGTTATTACATAGTACTATATAATGTTATACGTTATAACGTGTTACTATATAACGTTATACGTTATTACGTAATACTACATAACGTTATACGTTATTACATAGTACTATATAATGTTATTCGTTATAACGTAATACTACATAACGTTATACGTTATAACACAATACTATATAACGTTATACGTTATATCGGAATACTACATAACGTTATACGTTATATCGTAGTACTATATAACTTTAGACCTTATAACGTAATACTACATAACGTTATACGTTATAACGTAATACTACATAACGTTACACGTTATAACGTATTTTACATAACGTTATACGTTATAACGTAATACTTCTTAACGTTATATGTTATATCGTAGTACTATATAACTTTAGACCTTATAACGAAATACTACATAACGTTATACGTAATTACATAGTACTATATAATGTTATACGTTATAACGTGATACTATATAACGTTATACGTTATAACACAATACTATATAATGTTACACGTTATAACGTATTTTACATAACGTTTATCCTTAATACATAGTACTATATAATGTTATACGTTATAACACAATACTATATAACGTTATACGTTATATCGTAATACTACATAACGTTATACGTTATTAGATAGGACTATATAATGTTATACGTTATAACGTAATACTACATAACGTTATACGTTATTACATAGTACTATATAATGTTATACGTTATAACGTGATACTATATAACGTTATACGTTATAACACAATACTATATAACGTTACACGTTATAACGTATTTTACATAACGTTTATCCTTAATACATAGTACTATATAATGTTATACGTTATAACGTGATACTACATAACGTTATACGTTATAACACAATACTATATAACGTTATACGTTATATCGTAATACTACATAACGTTATACGTTATTAGATAGTACTATATAATGTTATACGTTATAACGTAATACTACATAACGTTATACGTTATTACATAGTACTATATAATGTTATACGTTATAACGTGATACTATATAACGTTATACGTTATAACACAATACTATATAACGTTACACGTTATAACGTATTTTACATAACGTTTATCCTTAATACATAGTACTATATAATGTTATACGTTATAACGTGATACTACATAACGTTATACGTTATAACACAATACTATATAACGTTATACGTTATTACATAGTACTATATAATGTTATACGTTATAACGTAATACTACATAACGTTATACGTTATTACATAGTACTATATAATGTTATACGTTATAACGTAATACTACATAACGTTATACGTTATTACATAGTACTATATAATGTTATACGTTATAACGTGATACTATATAACGTTATACGTTATAACACAATACTATATAACGTTACACGTTTTAACGTATTTTACATAACGTTTATCCTTAATACATAGTACTATATAATGTTATACGTTATAACGTGATACTACATAACGTTATACGTTATAACACAATACTATATAACGTTATACGTTATATCGTAATACTACATAACGTTATACGTTATTAGATGGTACTATATAATGTTATACGTTATAACGTAATACTACATAACGTTATACGTTATTACATAGTACTATGTAATGTTATACGTTATAACGTGATACTATATAACGTTATACGTTATAACACAATACTATATAACGTTACACGTTATAACGTATTTTACATAACGTTTATCCTTAATACATAGTACTATATAATGTTATACGTTATAACGTGATACTACATAACGTTATACGTTATATCCGAGTACTATATAACGTTATACGTTATTACGTAATACTACATAACGTTATACGTTATAACACAATACTATATAACGTTTTACGTTATAACGTAATATTATATAACGTTATACGTTATAACGTAATATTATATAACGTTATACGTCATTACGTAATACTACATAACGTTATACGTTATAACGTAATACTACATAACGTTATACGTTATTACATAGTACTATATAATGTTATACGTTATAACGTAATACTACATAACGTTATACGTTATAACGTAATACTACATAACGTTATACGTTATAACGTAATACTTCTTAACGTTATATGTTATATCGTAGTACTATATAACTTTAGACCTTATAACGTAATACTACATAACGTTATACGTTATAACACAATACTATATAACGTTTTACGTTATAACGTAATATTATATAACGTTATACGTTATAACGTAATATTATATAACGTTATACGTCATTACGTAATACTACATAACGTTATACGTTATAGCGTAATATTATATAACGCTATACGTTATAACGTAATGCTACATAATGATATACGTTATAACGTAATACTACATAACGTTATACGGTATAACTTAATATTATCTAACGTTATACGTTATAACGTAACACTACATAACGTTATACGTTATTACATAGTACTATATAATGTTATACGTTATAACGTAATACTACATAACGTTATACGTTATAACGTAATACTACATAACGTTACACGTTATAACGTAATACTTCTTAACGTTATATGTTATATCGTAGTACTATATAACTTTAGACCTTATAACGTAATACTACATAACGTTATACGTTATAACACAATACTATATAACGTTTTACGTTATAACGTAATATTATGTAACGTTATACGTTATAACGTAATACTACATAACGTTATACGTTATAACGTAATATTATATAACATTATACGTTATTACGTAGTACTATATAACGTTATACCTTATAACACAATACTATATAACGTTATACGTTATAACGTAATACTACATAACGTTATACGTTATAACACAATACTATATAACGTTATACGTTATATCGTAATACTACATAACGTTATACGTTATATCGTAATACTACATAACGTTATACGTTATTACATAGTACTGCATAATGTTATACGTTATAACGTAATACTACATAACGTTATACGTTATTACATAGTACTATATAATGTTATACGTTATAACGTGTTACTATATAACGTTATACGTTATTACGTAATACTACATAACGTTATACGTTATTACATAGTACTATATAATGTTATTCGTTATAACGTAATACTACATAACGTTATACGTTATAACACAATACTATATAACGTTATACGTTATATCGGAATACTACATAACGTTATACGTTATATCGTAGTACTATATAACTTTAGACCTTATAACGTAATACTACATAACGTTATACGTTATAACGTAATACTACATAACGTTACACGTTATAACGTATTTTACATAACGTTATACGTTATAACGTAATACTTCTTAACGTTATATGTTATATCGTAGTACTATATAACTTTAGACCTTATAACGAAATACTACATAACGTTATACGTAATTACATAGTACTATATAATGTTATACGTTATAACGTGATACTATATAACGTTATACGTTATAACACAATACTATATAATGTTACACGTTATAACGTATTTTACATAACGTTTATCCTTAATACATAGTACTATATAATGTTATACGTTATAACACAATACTATATAACGTTATACGTTATATCGTAATACTACATAACGTTATACGTTATTAGATAGGACTATATAATGTTATACGTTATAACGTAATACTACATAACGTTATACGTTATTACATAGTACTATATAATGTTATACGTTATAACGTGATACTATATAACGTTATACGTTATAACACAATACTATATAACGTTACACGTTATAACGTATTTTACATAACGTTTATCCTTAATACATAGTACTATATAATGTTATACGTTATAACGTGATACTACATAACGTTATACGTTATAACACAATACTATATAACGTTATACGTTATATCGTAATACTACATAACGTTATACGTTATTAGATAGTACTATATAATGTTATACGTTATAACGTAATACTACATAACGTTATACGTTATTACATAGTACTATATAATGTTATACGTTATAACGTGATACTATATAACGTTATACGTTATAACACAATACTATATAACGTTACACGTTATAACGTATTTTACATAACGTTTATCCTTAATACATAGTACTATATAATGTTATACGTTATAACGTGATACTACATAACGTTATACGTTATAACACAATACTATATAACGTTATACGTTATTACATAGTACTATATAATGTTATACGTTATAACGTAATACTACATAACGTTATACGTTATTACATAGTACTATATAATGTTATACGTTATAACGTAATACTACATAACGTTATACGTTATTACATAGTACTATATAATGTTATACGTTATAACGTGATACTATATAACGTTATACGTTATAACACAATACTATATAACGTTACACGTTTTAACGTATTTTACATAACGTTTATCCTTAATACATAGTACTATATAATGTTATACGTTATAACGTGATACTACATAACGTTATACGTTATAACACAATACTATATAACGTTATACGTTATATCGTAATACTACATAACGTTATACGTTATTAGATGGTACTATATAATGTTATACGTTATAACGTAATACTACATAACGTTATACGTTATTACATAGTACTATGTAATGTTATACGTTATAACGTGATACTATATAACGTTATACGTTATAACACAATACTATATAACGTTACACGTTATAACGTATTTTACATAACGTTTATCCTTAATACATAGTACTATATAATGTTATACGTTATAACGTGATACTACATAACGTTATACGTTATATCCGAGTACTATATAACGTTATACGTTATTACGTAATACTACATAACGTTATACGTTATAACACAATACTATATAACGTTTTACGTTATAACGTAATATTATATAACGTTATACCTTATAACGTAATATTATATAACGTTATACGTCATTACGTAATACTACATAACGTTATACGTTATAACGTAATACTACATAACGTTATACGTTATTACATAGTACTATATAATGTTATACGTTATAACGTAATACTACATAACGTTATACGTTATAACGTAATACTACATAACGTTATACGTTATAACACAATACTATATAACGTTATACGTTATTACATAGTACTATATAATGTTATACGTTATAACGTAATACTACATAACGTTATACGTTATTACATAGTACTATATAATGTTATACGTTATAACGTAATACTACATAACGTTATACGTTATAACGTAATACTACATAACGTTACACGTTATAACGTAATACTTCTTAACGTTATATGTTATATCGTAGTACTATATAACTTTAGACCTTATAACGTAATACTACATAACGTTATACGTTATAACACAATACTATATAACGTTTTACGTTATAACGTAATATTATATAACGTTATACGTTATAACGTAATATTATATAACGTTATACGTCATTACGTAATACTACATAACGTTATACGTTATAGCGTAATATTATATAACGCTATACGTTATAACGTAATGCTACATAATGATATACGTTATAACGTAATACTACATAACGTTATACGTTATAACGTAATACTACATAACGTTATACGGTATAACTTAATATTATCTAACGTTATACGTTATAACGTAACACTACATAACGTTATACGTTATTACATAGTACTATATAATGTTATACGTTATAACGTAATACTACATAACGTTATACGTTATAACGTAATACTACATAACGTTACACGTTATAACGTAATACTTCTTAACGTTATATGTTATATCGTAGTACTATATAACTTTAGACCTTATAACGTAATACTACATAACGCTATACGTTATAACACAATACTATATAACGTTTTACGTTATAACGTAATATTATATAACGTTATACGTTATAACGTAATATTATATAACGTTATACGTTATAACGTAATACTAGATAACGTTATACGTTATATCGTAGTACTATATAACTTTAGACCTTATAACGTAATACTACATAACGTTATACGTTATAACACAATACTATATAACGTTTTACGTTATATCGTAATACTACATAACGTTATACGTTATAACGTAATATTATATAACATTATACGTTATTACGTAGTACTATATAACGTTATACCTTATAACACAATACTATATAACGTTATACGTTATAACGTAATACTACATAACGTTATACGTAATAACACAATACTATATAACGTTATACGTTATATCGTAATACTACATAACGTTATACGTTATATCGTAATACTACATAACGTTATACGTTATTACATAGTACTGCATAATGTTATACGTTATAACGTAATACTACATAACGTTATACGTTATTACATAGTACTATATAATGTTATACGTTATAACGTGTTACTATATAACGTTATACGTTATTACGTAATACTACATAACGTTATACGTTATTACATAGTACTATATAATGTTATTCGTTATAACGTAATACTACATAACGTTATACGTTATAACACAATACTATATAACGTTATACGTTATATCGGAATACTACATAACGTTATACGTTATAACGTATTTTACATAACGTTATACGTTATAACGTAATACTTCTTAACGTTATATGTTATATCGTAGTACTATATAACTTTAGACCTTATAACGTAATACTACATAACGTTATACGTAATTACATAGTACTATATAATGTTATACGTTATAACGTGATACTATATAACGTTATACGTTATAACACAATAGTATATAATGTTACACGTTATAACGTATTTTACATAACGTTTATCCTTAATACATAGTACTATATAATGTTATACGTTATAACACAATACTATATAACGTTATACGTTATATCGTAATACTACATAACGTTATACGTTATTAGATAGGACTATATAATGTTATACGTTATAACGTAATACTACATAACGTTATACGTTATTACATGGTACTATATAATGTTATACGTTATAACGTGATACTATATAACGTTATACGTTATAACACAATACTATATAACGTTACACGTTATAACGTATTTTACATAACGTTTATCCTTAATACATAGTACTATATAATGTTATACGTTATAACGTGATACTACATAACGTTATACGTTATAACACAATACTATATAACGTTATACGTTATATCGTAATACTACATAACGTTATACGTTATTAGATAGTACTATATAATGTTATACGTTATAACGTAATATTATATAACGTTATACGTCATTACGTAATACTACATAACGTTATACGTTATAGCGTAATATAATATAACGCTATACGTTATAACGTAATGCTACATAATGATATACGGTATAACGTAATATTATATAACGTTGTACGTTATAACGTAATACTATATAACGTTTTACGTTATAACGTAATATTATATAACGTTATACGTTATAACGTAACACTACATAACGTTATACGTTATTACATAGTACTATATAATGTTATACGTTATAACGTAATACTACATAACGTTATACGTTATTACATAGTACTATATAATGTTATACGTTATAACGTAATACTACATAACGTTATACGTTATTACATAGTACTCTATAATGTTATACGTTATAACGTAATACTACATAACGTTATACGTTATAACGTAGTACTATATAACTTTAGACCTTATAACGTAATACTACATAACGTTATACGTTATAACACAATACTATATAACGTTTTACGTTATAACGTAATATTATATAACGTTATACGTTATAACGTAACACTACATAACGTTTATCCTTATTACATGGTACTATATAATGTTATAAGTTATAACGTGATACTATATAACGTTATACGTTATTACGTATTACTACATAACGTCATAAGTTATAACGTAATACTACATAACGTTATACGTTATATCCGAGTACTATATTACGTTATAAGTTATTACGTAATACTACATAACGTTATACGTTATAACACAATACTATTTGACGTTATTCCTTATTACATAGTACTATATAATGTTATACGTTATAACGTGATACTACATAACGTTATACGTTATAACGTAATACTAGATAACGTTATACGTTATATCGTAGTACTATATAACTTTAGACCTTATAACGTAATACTACATAACGTTATACGTTATAACACAATACTATATAACGTTATACGTTATTACATAGTACTATATAATGATATACGCTATAACGTGATACTATATAACGTTATACGCTATAACGTGATACTATATAACGTTATACGTTATAACACAATACTATATAACGTTACACGTTATAACGTATTTTACAAAACGTTTATCCTTAATACATAGTACTATATAATGTTATACGTTATAACGTGATACTACATAACGTTATACGTTATAACACAATACTATATAACGTTATACGTTATATCGTAATACTACATAACGTTATACGTTATTAGATAGTACTATATAATGTTATACGTTATAACGTAATACTACATAACGTTATACGTTATTACATAGTACTATGTAATGTTATACGTTATAACGTGATACTATATAACGTTATACGTTATAACACAATACTATATAACGTTACACATTATAACGTATTTTACATAACGTTTATCCTTAATACATAGTACTATATAATGTTATACGTTATAACGTGATACTACATAACGTTATACGTTATATCCGAGTACTATATAACGTTATACGTTATTACGTAATACTACATAACGTTATACGTTATAACACAATACTATATAACGTTATACGTTATTACATAGTACTATATAATGTTATACGATATAACGTAACACTACATAACGTTATACGTTATTACATAGTACTATATAATGTTATACGTTATAACGTGATACTATATAACGTTATACGTCATTACGTAATACTACATAACGTTATACGTTATAACGTAATATTATATAACGTTATACGTTATAACGCAATATTATTAAACGTTATACGTTATAACGTAACACTACATAACGTTATACGTTATTACATAGTACTATATAATGTTATACGTTATAACGTAATACTACATAACGTTATACGTTATTACATAGTACTATATAATGTTATACGTTATAACGTAACACTACATAACGTTATACGTTATTACATAGTACTCTATAATGTTATACGTTATAACGTAATACTACATAACGTTATACGTTATAACGTAGTACTATATAACTTTAGACCTTATAACGTAATACTACATAACGTTATACGTTATAACACAATACTATATAACGTTTTACGTTATAACGTAATATTATATAATGTTATACGTTATAACGTGATACTATATAACGTTATACGTTATAACGTAATACTAGATAACCTTAGACCTTATAACGTAATACCACATAACGTTATACGTTATAACACAATAGTATATAAAGTTATACGTTATAGCGTAATACTACATAACGTTATACGTTATAACACAATACTATAAAACGTTACACGTTATAACGTATTTTACATAACGTTTATCCTTATTACATAGTACTATATAATGTTATACGTTATAACGTGATACTATATAACGTTATACGTTATTACGTATTACTACATAACGTCATAAGTTATAACGTAATACTACATAACGTTATACGTTATATCCGAGTACTATATTACGTTATAAGTTATTCCGTAATACTACATAACGTTATACGTTATAACACAATACTATATGACGTTATTCGTTATTACATAGTACTATATAATGTTATACGTTATAACGTGATACTACATAACGTTATACGTTATAACGTAATACTAGATAACGGTATACGTTATATCGTAGTACTATATAACTTTAGACCTTATAACGTAATACTACATAACGTTATACGTTATAACACAATACTATATAACGTTATACGTTATTACATAGTACTATATAATGATATACGCTATAACGTGATACTATATAACGTTATACGTTATTACATAGTACTATATAATGTTATACGCTATAACGTGATACTATATAACGTTATACGTTATAACACATTACTATATAACGTTACACGTTATAACGTATTTTACATAACGTTTATCCTTAATACATAGTACTATATAATGTTATACGTTATAACGTGATACTACATAACGTTATACGTTATAACACAATACTATATAACGTTATACGTTATATCGTAATACTACATAACGTTATACGTTATTAGATAGTACTATATAATGTTATACGTTATAACGTAATACTACATAACGTTATACGTTATTACATAGTACTATGTAATGTTATACGTTATAACGTGATACTATATAACGTTATACGTTATAACACAATACTATATAACGTTACACATTATAACGTATTTTACATAACGTTTATCCTTAATACATAGTACTATATAATGTTATACGTTATAACGTGATACTACATAACGTTATACGTTATATCCGAGTACTATATAACGTTATACGTTATTACGTAATACTACATAACGTTATACGTTATAACACAATACTATACAACGTTATACGTTATTACATAGTACTATATAATGTTATACGTTATAACGTAACACTACATAACGTTATACGTTATTACATAGTACTATATAATGTTATACGTTATAACGTGATACTATATAACGTTATACGTCATTACGTAATACTACATAACGTCATACGTTATAACGTAATATTATATAACGTTATACGTTATAACGCAATATTATATAACGTTATACGTTATAACGTAATATTATGTAACGTTATACGTTATAACGTAACACTACATAACGTTATACGTTATTACATAGTACTATATAATGGTATACGTTATAACGTAATACTACATAACGTTATACGTTATATCGTAGTACTATATAACTTTAGACCTTATAACGTAATACTACATAACGTTACACGTTATAACACAATAGTATATAAAGTTATACGTTATAACGTAATACTACATAACGTTATACGTTATATCGTAATACTACATAACGTTATACGTTATTAGATAGTACTATATAATGTTATACGTTATAACGTAATACTACATAACGTTATACGTTATTACATAGTACTATGTAATGTTATACGTTATAACGTGATACTATATAACGTTATACGTTATAACACAATACTATATAACGTTACACATTATAACGTATTTTACATAACGTTTATCCTTAATACATAGTACTATATAATGTTATACGTTATAACGTGATACTACATAACGTTATACGTTATATCCGAGTACTATATAACGTTATACGTTATTACGTAATACTACATAACGTTATACGTTATAACACAGTACTATATAACGTTATACGTTATTACATAGTACTATATAATGTTATACGTTATAACGTAACACTACATAACGTTATACGTTATTACATAGTACTATATAATGTTATACGTTATAACGTGATACTATATAACGTTATACGTCATTACGTAATACTACATAACGTTATACGTTATAACGTAATATTATATAACGTTATACGTTATAACGCAATATTATATAACGTTATACGTTATAACGTAATATTATGTAACGTTATACGTTATAACGTAACACTACATAACGTTATACGTTATTACATAGTACTATATAATGATATACGTTATAACGTAATACTACATAACGTTATACGTTATATCGTAGTACTATATAACTTTAGACCTTATAACGTAATACTACATAACGTTACACGTTATAACACAATAGTATATAAAGTTATACGTTATAACGTAATACTACATAACGTTATACGTTATATCGTAATACTACATAACGTTATACGTTATAACGTAATATTATATAACATTATACGTTATTACGTAATACTACATAACGTTATACGTTATAACGTGATACTATATAACGTTATACGTTATAACGTAATACTACATAACGATATACGTTATATCGTAGTACTATATAACTTTAGACCTTATAACGTAATACCACATAACGTTATACGTTATAACACAATAGTATATAAAGCTATACGTTATAACGTAATACTACATAACGTTATACGTTATAACACAATACTATATAACGTTACACGTTATAACGTATTTTACATAACGTTTATCCTTATTACATAGTACTATATAATGTTATACGTTATAACGTGATACTATATAACGTTATACGTTATTACGTATTACTACATAACGTTATAAGTTATAACGTAATACTACATAACGTTATACGTTATATCCGAGTACTATATTACGTTATAAGTTATTACGTAATACTACATAACGTTATACGTTATAACACAATACTATATGACGTTATTCGTTATTACATAGTACTATATAATGTTATACGTTATAACGTAATACTACATAACGTTATACGTTATAACACAATACTATATAACGTTATACGTTATATCGGAATACTACATAACGTTATACGTTATATCGTAGTACTATATAACTTTAGACCTTATAACGTAATACTACATAACGTTACACGTTATAACGTATTGTACATAACGTTATACGCTATAACGTAATATTTCTTAACGTTATATGTTATATCGTAGTACTATATAACTTTAGACCTTATAACGTAATACTACATAACGTTATACGGTATAACGTAATATTATATAACGTTATACGTTATTACATGGTACTATACAATGTTATACGTTATAACATGGTACTATATAACGTTATACGTCATTACGTAATACTACATAACGTTATACGTTATAGCGTAATATTATATAACGTTATACGTTATTACATAGTACTATATAATGTTATACGTTATACCGTGATACTATATAACGTTATACGTTATAACACAATACTATATAACGCTACACGTTATAACGTATTTTACATAACGTTTATCCTTATTACATAGTACTATATAATGTTATAAGTTATACCGTGATATTATATAACATTATACGTTATTACGTAATACTTCTTAACGTTATATGTTATGTCGTAGTACTATATAACTTTAGACCTTATAACGTAATACTACATAACGTTATACGGTATAACGTAATATTATATAACGTTATACGTTATAACGTATTTTACATAACGTTTATCCTTATTACATGGTACTATATAATGTTACACGTTATAACGTATTTTACATAACGTTTATCCTTATTACATAGTACTATATAATGTTATACGTTATAACGTGATACTATATAACGTTATACGTTATAGCACAATACTATATAATGTTACACGTTATAACGTATTTTACATAACGTTTATCCTTAATACATAGTACTATATAATGTTATACGTTATAATGTGATACTATATAACGTTATACGTTATTACGTAATACTGCATAACGTTATACGTTATAACGTAATACTACATAACGTTATACGTTATATCCGAGTACTATATAACGTTATACGTTATTACGTAATACTACATAACGTTACACGTTATAACGTATTTTACATAACGTTATACGTTATAAAGTAATACTTCTTAACGGTATATGTTATATCGTAGTACTATATAACTTTAGACCTTATAACGTAATACTACATAACGTTATACGGTATAACGTAATATTATATAACGTTATACGTTATAACGTATTTTACATAACGTTTATCCTTATTACATAGTACTATACAATGTTATACGTTATAACACAATACTATATAACGTTACACGTTATAACGTATTTTACATAACGTTTATCAATATTACATAGTACTATATACTGTTATACGTTATAACACAATACTATATAACGTTATACGTTATAGCACAATACTATATAATGTTACACGTTATAACGTATTTTACATAACGTTTATCCTTAATACATAGTACTATATAATGTTATACGTTATAACGTGATACTATATAACGTTATACGTTATTACCTAATACTACATAACGTTATACGTTATAACGTAATACTACATAACGTTATACGTTATATCCGAGTACTATATAACGTTATACGTTATTACGTAATACTACATAACGTTATACGTTATAACACAATACTATATAACGTTATACGTTATTAGATAGTACTATATAATGTTATACGTTATAACGTAATACTACATAACGTTATACGTTATTACATAGTACTATATAATGTTATACGTTATAACGTAATACTACATAACGTTATACGATATAACACAATACTATATAACGTTATACGTTATATCGAAATACTACATAACGTTGTACGTTATAACACAATAGTATATAACGTTATACGTTATAACACAATACTATATAACGTTACACGTTATAACGTATTTTACATAACGTTTATCCTTATTACATAGTACTATATACTGTTATACGTTATAACACAATACTATATAACGTTATACGTTATAGCACAATACTATATAATGTTACACGTTATAACGTATTTTACATAACGTTTATCCTTAATACATAGTACTATATACTGTTATACGTTATAACACAATACTATATAACGTTATACGTTATAGCACAATACTATATAATGTTACACGTTATAACGTATTTTACATAACGTTTATCCTTAATACATAGTACTATATAATGTTATACGTTATAACGTGATACTATATAACGTTATACGTTATTACCTAATACTACATAACGTTATACGTTATAACGTGATACTACATAACGTTATACGTTATAACACAATACTATATAACGTTATACGTTATAACGTAATACTACATAATGTTATACGTTATATCGTAGTACTATATAACTTTAGACCTTATAACGTAATACTACATAACGTTATACGTTATGACACAATACTATATAACGTTATACGTTATAACGTAATACTACATAACGTTATACGTTATATCGTAATACTACATAACGTGATACGTTATAACGTAATATTATATAACATTATACGTTATTACGTAACACTACATAACGTTATACGTTATAACGTGATACTATATAACGTTATACGTTATAGCGTAATACTACATAACGATATACGTTATATCGTAGTACTATATAACTTTAGACCTTATAACGTAATACCACATAACGTTATACGTTATAACACAATAGTATATAAAGTTATACGTTATAACACAATACTATATGACGTTATTCGTTATTACATAGTACTATATAATGTTATACGTTATAACGTGATACTACATAACGTTATACGTTATAACGTAATACTAGATAACGTTATACGTTATATCGTAGTACTATATAACGTTATACGTTATTACGTAATACTACATAACGTTATACGTTATAACACAATACTATATAACGTTATACGTTATTAGATAGTACTATATAATGTTATACGTTATAACGTAATACTACATAACGTTATACGTTATTACATAGTACTATATAATGTTATACGTTATAACGTAATACTACATAACGTTATACGATATAACACAATACTATATAACGTTATACGTTATAACGTAATACTACATAACGTTATACGTTATAACACAATACTATATGACGTTATTCGTTATTACATAGTACTATATAATGTTATATGTTATAACGTGATACTACATAACGTTATACGTTATAACGTAATACTAGATAACGTTATACGTTATATCGTAGTACTATATAACTTTAGACCTTATAACGTAATACTACATAACGTTATACGTTATAACACAATACTATATAACGTTATACGTTATATCGTAATACTACATAACGTTATACGTCATAACGTAATATTATATAACATTATACGTTATTACGTAATACCACATAACGTTATACGTTATAACACAATACTATATAACGTTATACGTTATAACGTAATACTACATAACGTTATACGTTATAACACAATACTATATAACGTTATACGTTATACCGTAATACTACATAACGTTATACGTTATAACGTAATATTATATAACATTATACGTTATTACGTAATACTACATAACGTTATACGTTATAACACAATACTATATAACGTTATACGTTATAACGTAATACTACATAACGTTATACGTTATTACATAGTACTATATAATGTTATACGTTATAACGTAATACTACATAACGTTATACGTTATTACATAGTACTATATAATGTTATACGTTATAACGTGATACTATATAACGTTATACGTTATAACACAATACTATATAACGTTACAAATTATAACGTATTGTACATAACGTTTATCCTTATTACATAGTACTATATAATGTTATACGTTATAACGTGATACTTTATAACGTTATACGTTATTACGTAATACTACATAACGTTATACGTTATAACGTAATATTATATAACATTATACGTTATTACGTAATACTACATAACGTTATACGTTATAACACAATACTATATAACGTTATACGTTATAACGTAATACTACATAACGTTATACGTTATATCGTAATACTACATAACGTTATACGTTATTACATAGTACTATATAATGTTATACGTTATAACGTAATACTACATAACGTTATACGTTATTACATAGTACTATATAATGTCGTACGTTATAACGTGATACTATATAACGTTATACGTTAGAACACAATACTATATAACGTTACACGTTATAACGTATTTTACATAACGTTTATCCTTAATACATAGTACTATATAATGTTATACGTTATAACGTGATACTATATAACGTTATACGTTATAACGTGATACTATATAACGTTATACGTTATAACGTAATACTAGATAACGTTATACGTTATATCGTAGTACTATATAACGTTATACGTTATATCGTAGTACTATATAACTATAGACCTTATAACGTAATACTACATAACGTTATACGTTATAACGTAATACTACATAACGTTACACGTTATAACGTATTTTACATAACGTTATACGTTATAACGTAATACTTCTTAACGTTATATGTTATATCGTAGTACTATATAACTTTAGACCTTATAACGTAATACTACATAACGTTATACGGTATAACGTAATATTATATAACGTTATACGTTATAACGTATTTTACATAACGTTTATCCTTATTACATAGTACTATATAATGTTACACGTTATAACGTATTTTACATAACGTTTATCCTTATTACATAGTACTATATAATCTTATACGTTATAACGTGATACTATATAACGTTATACGTTATAACACAATACTATATAACGTTACACGTTATAACGTATTTTACATAACGTTTATCCTTATTACATAGTACTATATAATGTTATACGTTATAACACAATACTATATAACGTTATACGTTATAGCACAATACTATATAATGTTACACGTTATAACGTATTTTACATAACGTTTATCCTTAATACATAGTACTATATAATGTTATACGTTATAACGTGATACTATTTAACGTTATACGTTATTACGTAATACTGCATAACGTTATACGTTATAACGTAATACTACATAACGTTATACGTTATATCCGAGTACTATATAACGTTATACGTTATTACGTAATACTACATAACGTTACACGTTATAACGTATTTTACATAACGTTATACGTTATAAAGTAATACTTCTTAACGTTATATGTTATATCGTAGTACTATATAACTTTAGACCTTATAACGTAATACTACATAACGTTATACGGTATAACGTAATATTATATAACGTTATACGTTATAACGTATTTTACATAACGTTTATCCTTATTACATAGTACTATACAATGTTATACGTTATAACACAATACTATATAACGTTACACGTTATAACGTATTTTACATAACGTTTATCCTTATTACATAGTACTATATAATGTTATACGTTATAACGTGATACTATATAACGTTATACGTTATAACACAATACTATATAACGTTACACGTTATAACGTATTTTACATAACGTTTATCCTTATTACATAGTACTATATACTGTTATACGTTATAACACAATACTATATAACGTTATACGTTATAGCACAATACTATATAATGTTACACGTTATAACGTATTTTACATAACGTTTATCCTTAATACATAGTACTATATAATGTTATACGTTATAACGTGATACTATATAACGTTATACGTTATTACGTAATACTACATAACGTTATACGTTATAACGTAATACTACATAACGTTATACGTTATATCCGAGTACTATATAACGTTATACGTTATTACGTAATACTACATAACGTTATACGTTATAACACAATACTATATAACGTTATACGTTATTAGATAGTACTATATAATGTTATACGTTATAACGTAATACTACATAACGTTATACGTTATTACATAGTACTATATAATGTTATACGTTATAACGTAATACTACATAACGTTATACGATATAACACAATACTATATAACGTTATACGTTATATCGAAATACTACATAACGTTATACGTTATAACACAATGGTATATAACGTTATACGTTATAACGTAATACTACATAACGTTATACGTTATAACACAATACTATATAACGTTATACGTTATATCGTAATACTACATAACGTTATACGTTATTACATAGTACTATATAATGTTATACGTTATAGCGTAATACTACATAACGTTATACGTTATTACCTAGTACTATATAATGTTATACGTTATAACACAAGACTATATAACGTTATACGTTATAACGTAATACTACATAACGTTATACGTTATAACACAAGACTATATAACGTTATACGTTATATCGTAATACTACATAAGGTTATACGTTATAACACAATACTATATAACGTTATACGTTATATCGTAATACTACATAACGTTATACGTTATAACGTAATATTATATAACATTTTACGTTATTACGTAATACTACATAACGTTATACGTTAGAACACAATACTATATAACGTTACACGTTATAACGTATTGTACATAACGTTTATCCTTAATACATAGTACTATATAATGTTATACGTTATAACGTGATACTATATAACGTTATCCGTTATTACGTAATACTACATAACGTTATACGTTATAACGTAATACTACATAACGTTATACGTTATAACGTGATACTATATAACGTTATACGTTATAGCGTAATACTACATAACGATATACGTTATATCGTAGTACTATATAACTTTAGACCTTATAACGTAATACCACATAACGTTATACGTTATAACACAATAGTATATAAAGTTATACGTTATAACACAATACTATATGACGTTATTCGTTATTACATAGTACTATATAATGTTATACGTTATAACGTGATACTACATAACGTTATACGTTATAACGTAATACTAGATAACGT
This sequence comes from Bombus sylvestris, assembly GCA_911622165.2. Lineage (NCBI taxonomy): Eukaryota > Metazoa > Arthropoda > Insecta > Hymenoptera > Apidae > Bombus > Bombus sylvestris. The sequence continues at coordinate 1,488,374 of CAJVRE020000087.1, forward strand.
TATACGTTATATCGTAGTACTATATAACTTTAGACCTTATAACGTAATACTACATAACGTTATACGTTATATCGTAATACTACATAACGTTATACGTTATAACGTAATATTATATAACATTATACGTTATTACGTAATACTACATAACGTTATACGTTATAACACAATACTATATAACGTTATACGTTATAACGTAATACTACATAACGTTATACGTTATATCGTAATACTACATAACGTTATACGTTATTACATAGTACTATATAATGTTATACGTTATAACGTAATACTACATAACGTTATACGTTATTACATAGTACTATATAATGTTATACATTATAACGTGATACTATATAACGTTATACGTTATAACACAATACTATATAACGTTACAAATTATAACGTATTGTACATAACGTTTATCCTTATTACATAGTACTATATAATGTTATACGTTATAACGTGATACTTTATAACGTTATACGTTATTACGTAATACTACATAACGTTATACGTTATAACGTAATATTATATAACATTATACGTTATTACGTAATACTACATAACGTTATAGGTTATAACACAATACTATATAACGTTATACGTTATAACGTAATACTACATAACGTTATACGTTATATCGTAATACTACATAACGTTATACGTTATTACATAGTACTATATAATGTTATACGTTATAACGTAATACTACATAACGTTATACGTTATTACATAGTACTATATAATGTCATACGTTATAACGTGATACTATATAACGTTATACGTTAGAACACAATACTATATAACGTTACACGTTATAACGTATTTTACATAACGTTTATCCTTAATACATAGTACTATATAATGTTATACGTTATAACAAAATACTATATAACGTTACACGTTATAACGTATTTTACATAACGTTATACGTTATAACGTAATACTACATAACGTTATACGTTATTACATAGTACTATATAATGTTACACGTTATAACGTGATACTATATAACGTTATACGTTATAACACAATACTATATAACGTTACACGTTATTACGTAATACTACATAACGTTATACGTTATTACATAGTACTATATAATGTTATACGTTATTACATAGTACTATATAATGTTATACGTTATAACGTGATACTATATAACGTTATACGTTATTACGTAATACTACATAACGTTATACGTTATAACACAATACTATATAACGTTATACGTTATAACGTAATACTACATAACGTTATACGTTATAACACAATACTATATAACGTTATACGTTATATCGTAATACTACATAACGTTATACGTTATTACATAGTACTATATAACGTTATACGTTATATCGTAATACTACATAACGTTATACGTTATAACGTAATATTATATAACACAATACGTTATAACGTTATATTATATAACGTTATGCGTTATAACGTAATACTACATAACGTTATACGTTATAACACAATACTATATAACGTTATACGTTATAACGTAATACTACATAACGTTATCCGTTATAACACAATACTATATAACGTTATACGTTATATCGTAATACTACATAACGTTATACGCTATAACGTAATATTATATAACACAATACGTTATAACGTTATATTATATAACGTTATACGTTATAACACAATACTATATAACGTTATACGTTACAACGTAATACTACATAACGTTATACGTTATAACACAATACTATATAACGTTATACGTTATATCGTAATACTACATAACGTTATACGTTATAACGTAATACTACTTAACGCTATACGTTATTACATAGTACTATATAATGTTATACGTTATAAGGTGATACTATATAACGTTATACGTTATTACGTAATACTACATAACGTTATACGTTATAACACAATACTATATAACGTTATACGTTATAACGTAATACTACATAACGTTATACGTTATAACACAATACTATATAACGTTATACGTTATCACGTAATAATACATAACGTTATACGTTATAACGTAATATTATATAACGTTATACGTTAAAACGTAATACTACATAATGTTATACGTCATTACATAGTACTATATAATGTTACACGTTATAACGTGATACTACATAACGTTATACGTTATTACATAGTACTATATAATGTTACACGTTATAACGTGATACTACATAACGTTATACGTTATATCGTAATACTACATAACGTTATACGTTATTACATAGTACTATATATTGTTATACGTTATAACGTGATACTATATAACGTTATACGTTATAACACAACACTATATAACGTTACACGTTATAACGTATTTTACATAACGTTATACGTTATAACGTAATACTACATAACGTTATACGTTATTACGTAATACTACATAACGTTATACGTTATAACACAATACTATATAACGTTATACGTTATTACATAGTACTATATAATGTTATACGTTATAACGTGATACTATATAACGTTATACGTTATAACACAACGCTATATAACGTTACACGTTATAACGTATTTTACATAACGTTATACGTTATATCGTAATACTACATAACGTTATACGTTATTACATAGTACTGTATAATGTTACACGTTATAACGTGATGCTATATAACGTTATACGTTATTACGTAATACTACATAACGTTATACGTTATTACATAGTACTGTATAATGTTACACGTTATAACGTGATGCTATATAACGTTATACGTTATAACACAACACTATATAACGTTACACGTTATAACGTATTTTACATAACGTTATACGTTATTACATAGTACTATATAATGTTATACGTTATAACGTGATACTACATAACGTTATACGTTATTACATAGTACTGTATAATGTTACACGTTATAACGTGATGCTATATAACGTTATACGTTATAACACAATACTATATAACGTTACACGTTATTACGTAATACTACATAACGTTATACGTTATAACACAATACTATATAACGTTATACGTTATAACGTAATACTACATAATGTTATACGTTATAACACAATACTATATAACGTTATACGTTATATCGTAATACTACATAACGTTATACGTTATAACGTAATACTACTTAACGCTATACGTTATTACATAGTACTATATAATGTTATACGTTATATCGTGAGACTATATAACGTTATACGTTATTACGTAATACTACATAACGTTATACGTTATAACACAATACTATATAACGTTATACGTTATTACGTAATACTACATAACGTTATACGTTATAACGTAATATTATAGAACGTTGTACGTTAAAACGTAATACTACATAATGTTATACGTTATTACATAGTACTATATAATGTTACACGTTATAACGTGATACTACATAACGTTATACGTTATTACATAGTACTATATAATGTTACACGTTATAACGTGATACTACATAACGTTATACGTTATTACATAGTACTATATAATGTTATACGTTATAACAAAATACTATATAACGTTACACGTTATAACGTATTTTACATAACGTAATACTACATAACGTTATACGTTATTACATAGTACTATATAATGTTACACGTTATAACGTGATACTATATAACGTTATACGTTATAACACAATACTATATAACGTTACACGTTATTACGTAATACTACATAACGTTATACGTTATAACGTAATATTATATAACGTTATACGTTAAAACGTAATACTACATAATGTTATACGTTATAACACAATACTATATAACGTTATACGTTATATCGTAATACTACATAACGTTATACGTTATTACATAGTACTATATAATGTTATACGTTATAACGTAATATTATATAACGCTATACGTTAAAACGTAATACTACATAACGTTATACGTTATAACGTAATACTACATAACGTTATACGTTATAACGTAATACTACATAACGTTATACGTTATAATACAATACTATATATGGTTATACGTTATATCGTAATACTACATAACGTTATACGTTATTACATAGTACTATATAATGTTATACGTTATAACGTGATACTATATAACGTTATACGTTATAACACAATACTATATAACGTCACACGTTATTACGTAATACTACATAATGTTATACGTTATATCTGAGTACTATATAATGTTATACGTTATAACGTCATACTATATAACGTTATACGTTATAACACAATACTATATAGCGTTATACGTTATAACGTAATATTATATAACAGTATACGTTATAACGTAATATTATATAACGTTATACGTTATAACGTAATATTGTATAACGTTATACGCTATAACGTAGTACTACATAACGTTATACGTTATAACGAAGTAATATAAACCGTTTGACGTTAGACGTATTACTGAATAACGTTATACTTTGTAACGTAATATTATATAACGTTATGCGTTATAACGTAATACTACATAACGTTATGCGTTATAACACAATACTATATAACGTTATACGTTATAACGTAATACTACATAACGTTATCCGTTATAACACAATACTATATAACGTTATACGTTATATCGTAATACTACATAACGTTATACGCTATAACGTAATATTATATAACACAATACGTTATAACGTTATATTATATAACGTTATACGTTATAACACAATACTATATAACGTTATACGTTATAACGTAATACTACATAACGTTATACGTTATAACACAATACTATATAACGTTATACGTTATATCGTAATACTACATAACGTTATACGTTATAACGTAATACTACTTAACGCTATACGTTATTACATAGTACTATATAATGTTGTACGTTATAACGTGATACTATATAACGTTATACGTTATTACGTAATACTACATAACGTTATACGTTATAACACAATACTATATAATGTTACACGTTATAACGTGATACTACATAACGTTATACGTTATTACATAGTACTATATAATGTTACACGTTATAACGTGATGCTATATAACGTTATACGTTATAACACAATACTATATAACGTTACACGTTATTACGTAATACTACATAACGTTATACGTTATAACACAATACTATATAACGTTATACGTTATATCGTAATACTACATAACGTTATACGTTATTACATAGTACTATATAATGTTCTACGTTATAACGTGATACTATATAACGTTATACGTTATAACAAAATACTATATAACGTTACACGTTATAACGTATTTTACATAACGTTATACGTTATAACGTAATACTACATAACGTTATACGTTATTACATAGTACTATATAATGTTACACGTTATAACGTGATACTACATAACGTTATACGTTATTACATAGTACTATATAATGTTACACGTTATAACGTGATGCTATATAACGTTGTACGTTATAACACAATACTATATAACGTTACACGTTATTACGTAATACTACATAACGTTATACGTTATAACACAATACTATATAACGTTATACGTTATAACGTAATACTACATAACGTTATACGTTATAACACAATACTATATAACGTTATACGTTATATCGTAATACTACATAACGTTATACGTTATAACGTAATACTACTTAACGCTATACGTTATTACATAGTACTATATAATGTTATACGTTATAACGTGATACTATATAACGTTATACGTTATTACGTAATACTACATAACGTTATACGTTATAACACAATACTATATAACGTTATACGTTATAACGTAATACTACATAACGTTATACGTTATAACACAATCATATATAACGTTATACGTTATATCGTAATACTACATAACGTTATACGTTATTACATAGTACTATATAATGTTGTACGTTATAACGTGATACTACATAACTTTATACGTTATTACATAGTACTATATAATGTTATACGTTATAACGTTGTACTATATAACGTTATACGTTATAACGTAATACTACATAACGTTATCCGTTATAACACAATACTATATAACGTTATACGTTATATCGTAATACTACATAACGTTATACGTTATAACGTAATATTATATAACACAATACGTTATAACGTAATATTATATAACGTTATGCGTTATAACGTAATACTACATAACGTTATAAGTAATTACATAGTACTATATAATGTTATACGTTTTAACGTCATACTATATAACGTTATACGTTATAACGTAATACTACATAATGTTACACGTTATAACGTATTTTACATAACGTTATACGTTATAACGTAATACTACATAACGTTATACGTTATTACATAGTACTACATAATGTTATACGTTATAACGTGATACTATATAACGTTATACGTTATAACACAATACTATATAACGTTTCACGTTATTACGTAATACTACATAACGTTATACGTTATAACGTAATGGTATATAACGTTATACGTTAAAACGTAATACTACCAAACGTTATACGTTATATCTGAGTACTATATAATGTTATACGTTATAACGTCATACTATATAACGTTATACGTTATAACACAATACTATATAACGTTATACGTTATAACGTAATACTACATAACGTTATACGTTATAACGTAATATTATATAACACAATACGTTATAACGTAATATTATATAACGTTATGCGTTATAACGTAATACTACATAACGTTATAAGTAATTACATAGTACTATATAATGTTATACGTTTTAACGTGATACCATATAACGTTATACGTTATAACACAATACTATATAACGTTACACGTTATTACGTAATACTACATAACGTTATACGTTATTACATAGTACTATATAATGTTATACGTTATAACGTGATACCATATAACGTTATACGTTATAACACAATACTATATAACGTTACACGTTATTACGTAATACTACATAACGTTATACGTTATAACACAATACTATATAACGTTATACGTTATAAGGTAATACTACATAACGTTATACGTTATAACGTAATATTATATAACAGTATACGTTATGACGTAATATTATATAACGTTATACGTTATAACGTAATACTACATAACGTTATACGTAATTACGTAGTACTATATATTGTTATTCGGTATAACGTCATACTATATAACGTTATACGTTATAACGTAATACTACATAACTTTACACGTTATAACGTATTTTACATAACGTTATACGTTATAACGTAATACTACATAACGTTACACGTTATAACGTATTTTACATAACGTTATACGTTATTACATAGTACTATATAATTTTACACGTTATAACGTAATACTACATAACGTTATACGTTATAACGTAATATTATATAGCATTATACGTTATAACGTATTTTACATAACGTTATACGTTACAATGTAATACTACATAACGTTACACGTTATAACGTATTTTACATAACGTTATACGTTATAACGTGATACTACATAACGTTATATGTTATTATATGGTACTATATAACGTTATACGTTATAACACAATACTATATAACGTTATACGTTATAACACAATACTATATAACGTTATACGTTATAACGTAATACTACATAACGTTATACGTTATAACACAATACTATATAACGTTATACGTTATATCGTAATACTACATAACGTTATACGTTATTACGTAGTACTATATAACGTTATACGTTATATCGTAATACTACATAACGTTATACGTTATAACACAATACTATATAATGTTACACGTTATAACGTGATACTACATAACGTTATACGTTATTACATAGTACTATATAATGTTACACGTTATAACGTGATGCTATATAACGTTATACGTTATAACACAATACTATATAACGTTACACGTTATTACGTAATACTACATAACGTTATACGTTATAACACAATACTATATAACGTTATACGTTATATCGTAATACTACATAACGTTATACGTTATTACATAGTACTATATAATGTTCTACGTTATAACGTGATACTATATAACGTTATACGTTATAACAAAATACTATATAACGTTACACGTTATAACGTATTTTACATAACGTTATACGTTATAACGTAATACTACATAACGTTATACGTTATTACATAGTACTATATAATGTTACACGTTATAACGTGATACTACATAACGTTATACGTTATTACATAGTACTATATAATGTTACACGTTATAACGTGATGCTATATAACGTTGTACGTTATAACACAATACTATATAACGTTACACGTTATTACGTAATACTACATAACGTTATACGTTATAACACAATACTATATAACGTTATACGTTATAACGTAATACTACATAACGTTATACGTTATAACACAATACTATATAACGTTATACGTTATATCGTAATACTACATAACGTTATACGTTATAACGTAATACTACTTAACGCTATACGTTATTACATAGTACTATATAATGTTATACGTTATAACGTGATACTATATAACGTTATACGTTATTACGTAATACTACATAACGTTATACGTTATAACACAATACTATATAACGTTATACGTTATAACGTAATACTACATAACGTTATACGTTATAACACAATCATATATAACGTTATACGTTATATCGTAATACTACATAACGTTATACGTTATTACATAGTACTATATAATGTTGTACGTTATAACGTGATACTACATAACTTTATACGTTATTACATAGTACTATATAATGTTATACGTTATAACGTTGTACTATATAACGTTATACGTTATAACGTAATACTACATAACGTTATCCGTTATAACACAATACTATATAACGTTATACGTTATATCGTAATACTACATAACGTTATACGTTATAACGTAATATTATATAACACAATACGTTATAACGTAATATTATATAACGTTATGCGTTATAACGTAATACTACATAACGTTATAAGTAATTACATAGTACTATATAATGTTATACGTTTTAACGTCATACTATATAACGTTATACGTTATAACGTAATACTACATAATGTTACACGTTATAACGTATTTTACATAACGTTATACGTTATAACGTAATACTACATAACGTTATACGTTATTACATAGTACTACATAATGTTATACGTTATAACGTGATACTATATAACGTTATACGTTATAACACAATACTATATAACGTTTCACGTTATTACGTAATACTACATAACGTTATACGTTATAACGTAATGGTATATAACGTTATACGTTAAAACGTAATACTACCAAACGTTATACGTTATATCTGAGTACTATATAATGTTATACGTTATAACGTCATACTATATAACGTTATACGTTATAACACAATACTATATAACGTTATACGTTATAACGTAATACTACATAACGTTATACGTTATAACGTAATATTATATAACACAATACGTTATAACGTAATATTATATAACGTTATGCGTTATAACGTAATACTACATAACGTTATAAGTAATTACATAGTACTATATAATGTTATACGTTTTAACGTGATACCATATAACGTTATACGTTATAACACAATACTATATAACGTTACACGTTATTACGTAATACTACATAACGTTATACGTTATTACATAGTACTATATAATGTTATACGTTATAACGTGATACCATATAACGTTATACGTTATAACACAATACTATATAACGTTACACGTTATTACGTAATACTACATAACGTTATACGTTATAACACAATACTATATAACGTTATACGTTATAAGGTAATACTACATAACGTTATACGTTATAACGTAATATTATATAACAGTATACGTTATGACGTAATATTATATAACGTTATACGTTATAACGTAATACTACATAACGTTATACGTAATTACGTAGTACTATATATTGTTATTCGGTATAACGTCATACTATATAACGTTATACGTTATAACGTAATACTACATAACTTTACACGTTATAACGTATTTTACATAACGTTATACGTTATAACGTAATACTACATAACGTTACACGTTATAACGTATTTTACATAACGTTATACGTTATTACATAGTACTATATAATTTTACACGTTATAACGTAATACTACATAACGTTATACGTTATAACGTAATATTATATAGCATTATACGTTATAACGTATTTTACATAACGTTATACGTTACAATGTAATACTACATAACGTTACACGTTATAACGTATTTTACATAACGTTATACGTTATAACGTGATACTACATAACGTTATATGTTATTATATGGTACTATATAACGTTATACGTTATAACACAATACTATATAACGTTATACGTTATAACACAATACTATATAACGTTATACGTTATAACGTAATACTACATAACGTTATACGTTATAACACAATACTATATAACGTTATACGTTATATCGTAATACTACATAACGTTATACGTTATTACGTAGTACTATATAACGTTATACGTTATATCGTAATACTACATAACGTTATACGTTATAACACAATACTATATAACGTTATACGTTATATCGTAATACTACATAACGTTATACGTTATTACATAGTACTATATAATGTTATACGTTTTAACGTCATACTATATAGCGTTATACGTTATAACGTAATACTACCTAATGTTACACGTTATCACGTATTTTACATAACGTTATACGTTATAACGTAATACTACATAACGTTATACGTTATTACATAGTACTATATAACGCTATACGTTATTACATAGTACTATATAATGTTATACGTTATAACGTGATACTATATAACGTTATACGTTATTACGTAATTCTACATAACGTTATACGTTATAACACAATACTATATAACGTTATACGTTATAACGTAATACTACATAACGTTATACGTTATAACACAATACTATATAACGTTATACGTTATATCGTAATACTACATAACGTTATACGTTATTACGTAGTACTATATAACGTTATACGTTATATCGTAATACTACATAACGTTATACGTTATAACACAATACTATATAACGTTATACGTTATATCGGAATACTACATAACGTTATACGTTATAACGTAGCACTACATAACGTTATACGTAATTACATAGTACTATATAATGTTATACGTTACAACGTCATACTATATAACGTTATACGTTGTTACATAGTACTATATAACGCTATACGTTATTACATAGTACTATATAATGTTATACGTTATAACGTGATACTATATAACGTTATACGTTATTACGTAATTCTACATAACGTTATACGTTATAACACAATACTACATAACGTTATACGTTATTACATAGTACTATATAATGTTATACGTTTTAACGTCATACTATATAGCGTTATACGTTATAACGTAATACTACCTAATGTTACACGTTATCACGTATTTTACATAACGTTATACGTTATAACGTAATACTACATAACGTTATACGTTATTACATAGTACTATATAATGTTATACGTTATAACGTGATACTATATAACGTTATACGTTATAACACAATACTATATAACGTTACACGTTATTACGTAATACTACATAACGTTATACGTTATAACGTAATAGTATATAACGTTATACGTTAAAACGTAATAGTATATAACGTTATACGTTAAAACGTAATACTACCAAACGTTATACGTTATATCTGAGTACTATATAATGTTATACGTTATAACGTCATACTATACAACGTTATACGTTATAACACAATACTATATAACGTTATACGTTATAACGTAATACTACATAACGTTATACGTTATAACGTAATATTATATAACATTATACGTTATAACGTAATATTATATAACGTTATACGTTATAACGTAATACTACATAACGTTATACGTTATAACGTAATACTACATAACGTTATACGTTATAACGTAATACTACATAACGTTATACGTTATAACACAATACTATATAACGTTATACGTTATATCGGAATACTACATAACGTTATACGTTATAACGTAGCACTACATAACGTTATACGTAATTACATAGTACTATATAATGTTATACGTTATAACGTCATACTATATAACGTTATACGTTGTTAACGTAATACTATATAAGGTTTTACGTTATACTGATATGCTCTGTAACGCTATACATTATAACATAATACTTTATAACGTTATACGCTATACTAATATGCTATGTAACGTTAAGCATTATAACGTAATACCATATAACGTTTTACGTTACATCGTAATAGTATATAACGTGATACGTTATACTCATATGGTACACAACGTTATACGTTATAACATGACACTATATATCGTTATACGTAACACTTATATGCTATATAACGTTAGTCGTTATAACGTAATACTATATAACGTTATACGTTATACTGATATGCTATATAACGCCATACGTTATAACGTCATACTATATAACGTTATACGTTATTCTAATATGCTACATAACGTTAAGCATTATAACGTAATACCATGTAACGCTTTACGTTATAACGCAATACAATATAACGTTATAGGTTATACTGACATGCTATACAACGTTATACGTTATAACGTGATACTATATAACGTGATACGATACACACATATGCTATAAAACGTTATACGTTATAACATAACACTATATATCGTTATACGTTATACTAACATGCCTTATAACGTTCAACGATATAACGTAATGCCACATAACGTTATACGTTATAACGCAATACTATATAACATTATAGGTTATAACGTAGTACCATATAACTGTATACGTTTTAACGTGATAATATATAACGTTACACGATATCACGTAATACTTTACAACGTTATACGTTATACTGATATGCTATATAACGCTATACGTTATAACGTCATACTATATAACGTTATACGTTATACTGATATGCTATATAACGCTACACGTTATAACGTCATACTATATAACGTTATACGTTATACTGATATGCTATACAACGTTATACGTTATAACGTAATACTATATACCGTTATACGTTACACACATATGCTATACAACGTTATCCGTTGTAACGTAATGCCACATAACGTTACATGTTATAACGTAATACTATATAACGTTATACGTTATAAAATACACTATATATCGTTATACGTAATACTAATATATTACATAACGTTAAGCATTATAACGTAATACCATATAACGTTCTACGTTATAACGTAATACAATATAACGTTACACGTTATACTGATATGCAAGACAACATTATACGTTATAATGTAATACTATATAACGTGATACGTTACACACATATGCTATACAACGTTATACGTTATAACATAACACTATATATCGTTATACGTTATACTAATATGCTATATAACGTTAAATGTTATAATGTAATACTATATAACGTTATACGTTACACTGATATGCAAGACAACATTATACGTTATAATGTAATACTATATAACCTTGTACGTTATAACGTAATACTATATAACGTTATACGTTATACTCATGTGCTATACAACGTTATACGTTATAACATACACCATATGTCGTTTTACGTTGTACTAATATGCTATATAACTTGAAGCATTATAACGTAATACCATACAACGTTTTACGTTATAACGTAATACTATATAACTTTATACGTTAAACTAATGTGCTATATAACGTTAAAAGTAGAATGTAAGACTATATAACGTTATACGCTATACTGATATGCAAGACAACATTATACGTTATAATGTAATACTATATAACGTGATACGTTACACACATATGCTATACAACGTTCTACGTTATAACATACACTATATATCGTTATACGTTATACTAATATGCTATATATCGTTAAGCATTATAACGTAATACCATATATCGTCTTACCTTATAACGTAATACTATATAACGTTATACGTTACACACATATGCTATACAACGTTATACGTTATAACATAACACTATATATCGTTATACGTTATACTAATATGCTATATAACGTTAAATGTTATAATGTAATACTATATAACGTTATACGTTACACTGATATGCAAGACAACATTATACGTTATAATGTAATACTATATAACGTTGTACGTTATAACGTAATACTATATAACGTTATACGTTATACTCATGTGCTATACAACGTTATACGTTATAACATACACCATATGTCGTTTTACGTTGTACTAATATGCTATATAACTTGAAGCATTATAACGTAATACCATACAATGTTTTACGTTATAACGTAATACTATATAACTTTATACGTTAAACTAATGTGCTATATAACGTTAAAAGTAGAATGTAAGACTATATAACGTTATACGCTATACTGATATGCAAGACAACATTATACGTTATAATGTAATACTATATAACGTGATACGTTACACACATATGCTATACAACGTTCTACGTTATAACATACACTATATATCGTTATACGTTATACTAATATGCTATATATCGTTAAGCATTATAACGTAATACCATATATCGTCTTACCTTATAACGTAATACTATATAACGTTATACGTTACACACATATGCTATACAACGTTATACGTTATAACATAACACTATATATCGTTATACGTTATACTAATATGCTATATAACGTTAAATGTTATAATGTAATACTATATAACGTTATACGTTACACTGATATGCAAGACAACATTATGCGTTATAATGTAATACTATATAACGTTGTACGTTATAACGTAAAACTATATAACGTTATACGTTATACTGATATGATATACAACACTATGCGTTATAACATAATACTATATAACGTTATACGTTGTACTAATATACTATATAACGTTAAACGGTATAACGTAATACTATATAAAGTTATACGTTATACTCATGAGCTATACAACATTATGCGTTATAACATACACTATATATCGTTATACGTTATACTAATATGCTATATAACGTTAAGCATTATAACGTAATACTATATAACGTTATACGTTATCCTAATATGCTATGTAACGTTAAGCATTACAACGTAATACTATATAACGTGATACGTTACACTACTTTGCTATATAACGTCAGTCGTTATAACGTAATACTATATAACGTTATACGTTATACTCAAATGCTATATAACTTTAGTCGTTATAACGTAATACTAAATAACTTGATACGTTACACAAATATGCTATACAACGTTATACGTTATAACATACACTATATATCGTGATACGTTATACCAATATACTATATACCGTTAAAGGTTATAACGTAATACTATATAACGTTAAAGGTTATAACGTAAAACTATATACGTTATACTGATATGATATACAACACTATGCGTTATAACATAATACTATGTAACGTTATACGTTATACTAATATACTATATAACGTTAAACGGTATAACGTAATACTATATAAAGTTATACGTTATGCTCATCAGCTATACAACATTATACGTTACAACGAAATACTATATAACTTTGTACGTTATACTAATATACTATATAACGGTAAACGTTATAACGTAATAAAATATAACGTGATACGTTATACTCATATGCTATACTACGTTATACGTTATAACATACACTATATATCGTTATACGTTATACTGATATGCTATATAACGTTAAGCATTATAACGTAATAACATATAACGTTTTACGTTATAACTAAATACTATACAACTTTACACGTTATACTGATATTGTATACAACATTATACGTTATAACGTAATACCATATAACGTTATACTTTATACTAATATGCTATGTAACGTTAAGCATTATAACGTAATACCATATAACGTTTTATGTTATAACCTAATACAATATATCGTGGTACGTTATACTCATATGCTATACAACATTATACGTTATAACGAAATACTATTTAACTTTGTACGTTATACTAATATACTATATAACGGTAAACGTTATAACGTAATACCATATAACGTGATACGTTATACTCATGTGCTATACTACGTTATACGTTATAACATACACTATATATCGTTATACGTTATACTGATATGCTATATAACGTTAAGCCTTATAACGTAGTACTATACAACGTTTTACGTTAAACCTAATACTATATAACGTGGTACGTTATACTCATATGCTATACAACGTTATACGTCATAACGAAATACTATATAACTTTGTACGATATACTAATACACTATATAACGTTAAACGTTATAACGTAATACCATAAAACGTGATACGTTATACTCATGTGCTATACTACGTTATACGTTATAACATACACTATATATCGTTATACGTTATACTGATATGCTATATAACGTTAAGCATTATAACGTAATAACATATAACGTTTTACGTTATAACTTAATACTATATAACGTTATACGTTATGCTGATATTCTATACAACATTATACGTTATAACGAAATACTATATAACGTTATACGTTATACTGATATGCTGTATAACGCTATAGATTATAACGTAATACTATATAACTTTATACGTTATACTAATATGCTTTTTAGCGTTAAGCATTATAACGTGATACCATATAACGTTCTACGTTATTACGTAATACTGTATAACGTGATACGTTATACTGATATGCTATATAACGCTATACATTACAACGTAATACTATATAACGTTATACGTTATAACATACACTACATATCGTCTTACGTTATACTAATATACTATATAACCTTAAACATTATAACGTAATACTATACAACTTTACACGTTATACTGATATTCTATACATTATACGTTATAACGTAATACTATATAACGTTATACGTTATACTGATATGCTGTATAACGCTATACATTATAACGTAATACTATACAACGTCATACGTTATACTAATATGCTGTATAACGCTATACATTATAACGTAATACTATATGACGTTAGACGTTATACTGACATGCTGTATAACCTTAAGCATTATAACGTAACACCATCTAACGTTTTACGTTATAACGCAATACTATATAACGTGATACGTTACACACATATGCTATACAACGTTATACGTTATAACATAACACTATATATCGTTATACGTTATACTGATATGCTGTACAACGTTATACGTGACAACGTAATAATATATATCGTGATACGTTACACACATATGCTATGCAACGTTATACGTTATAACGTAATACTATATAACGTTGTACGTTATACGGATATGCTGTACAACGCTATACATTATAACGTAATCCTATATAACGTTATACGTTATACTGATATGCTATACAACGTTATACGTTATAACATAACACTATATATCGTTATACGTTACACTAATATGCTATATAACGTTAGTCGTTATAACGTAATACTATATAACGTTATACGTTATACTGACATACTGTACAACGTTTTACGTTATAACGTTATACTATATAACTTGATACGCTACACACATATGCTATACAACGTTATACGTTATAACATAACACCATATGCCGTTATACGTTAGACTAATATGTTATATAACGTTAAGGGTTAACGTAATACCGTATAACGTTTTACGTTATAACGTAATACCATATAATGATAAAGGTTATAACGTAGTACCGTATAGCGTTATACGTTTTAACGTGATACTATATAACGTTACACGATATCACGTAATACTGTATAACGTTATACGTTATACTGATATGCTTTGTAACGCTATACGTTATAACGTAATACCATATAACGTTATACGTTATAATAATATGCTATATAACGGTAAATGTTATAACGTAATACCATATAACGTTATACGTTATAACGTTATACTATAAAACGTTATACCTTATACTCATGTGCTATACAACGTTATACGTTATAACATAACACTATTTATCGTTATACGTTACACTAATATGCTATATAACGTTAGTCGTTATAAAGTAATACTATATACCGTTATGCGTTATACTGGTATGCCATACAACGTTATACGTTAGAAAGCAATGCTATATGACGTAACACGTTATACTCATGTGCTATATAACGTTAAACGTTAACGTAATACCATATAACGTTTTACGTTATAACGTAATACCATATAACGATAAATGTTATAACGTAGTACCATATAACGTTTTACGTTATAACGTAATACTATATATCGTTATACGTTATAATGTAATCCTATAGAACGCTATACGTTATACTGTCATGTTATATAACGCTATACATTATAAAGTAATACTATATACCGTTATGAGTTATACTCATATGCTATACGACGTTATACGTTATAACGTAATACTATATATCGTGATACGTTACACACATATGCTATGCAACGTTATACGTTATAACGTAATACTATATATCGTTGTACGTTATACTGATATGCTGTACAACGCTATACATTATAACGTAATACTATATAACGTTATACGTTATACTGATATGCTATATAACGTTAGTCGTTATGACGTAATACTATATAACGTTATACGTTATAACGTACTACCATATAATTGTTCTACGTTATAACGTTATACTATATAACTTGATACGCTACACACATATGCTATACAACGTTATAGGTTATAGCATAACACCATATGCCGTTATACGTTATACTAATATGCTATATAACGTTAAACGTTAACGTAATACCATATAACGTTTTACGTTATAACGTAATACCAAATAACGATAAAGATTATAACGTAGTACCGTATAACGTTTTACGTTATAACGTAATACTATATAACGTTATACGTTATACTGATATGCTATACATCATTATACTTTATAACGTAATACTATATAACGTTATACGTTATACTCATGTGCTATACAACGTTAAATGTTACAACATACACTATATACCGTTATACGTTATACTAATATGCTATATAACGTAAAGAATTATAACGTAATACCATTTAATGTTTTACGTTATAACGTAATACTACACAACGTTATACGTTATACTGATATGCTATACAGCATTATACGTTATAACGTAATACTATATAACGTTATACGTTATACTGATGTGCTGTATAACGCTATACATTATAACGTAATACTATATAACGTTATACGTTATACTCATGTGCTATACAACGTTACACGTTACAACATACACTATATGTCGTTATAAGTTATACTAATATGCTATATAACTTTAAGCATTATAACGTAATACAATATAACGTTTTACGTTATAACGTAGTACTATATAACGTTATACGTTTTACTGATATGCTATACAACATTATACGTTATAACGTTATACTATTTAATGTTATACGGTATACTGATATGCTATACAACACTATACGTTATAACGTAATACTATATAACGTTATACGTTATACTCATGTGCTATACAACGTTATACGTTATAACATAACACTATATGCCGTTATACGTTATACTAATATGCTATATAACGTTAAACGTTAACGTAATACCATATAACGTTTTACGTTATAACGTAATACTATATATCGTTATACGTTATAATGTAATCCTATAGAACGCTATACGTTATACTGTCATGTTATATAACGCTATACATTATAAAGTAATACTATATACCGTTATGAGTTATACTCATATGCTATACAACGTTATACGTTATAACGTAATACTATATATCGTTATACGTTACACTAATATGCTATATAACGTTAGTCGTTATAACGTAATACTATATATCGTTGTACGTTATACTGATATGCTGTACAACGCTATACTTTATAACGTAATACTATATAACGTTATACGTTATACTGATATGCTATATAACGTTAGTCGTTAGGACGTAATGCTATATAACGTTATACGTTATACTGATATACTGTAGAACGTTATACGTTATAACGTAATACCATATAACGTTATACGTTATACTCATGTGCTATACAACGTTATACGTTACAACATATACTATATATCGTTATACGTTATACTAATATGCTATATAACGTTAAGCATTATAACGTAATACCATATAACGTTTTACGTTATAACGTAATGCTATATAACGTTATACGTTATACTGATATGCTATACAACGTTATACGTTATAACGTAATACTATACAACGTTATACGTCATACTGATATGCTATACAACCTTATACGTTATAATGTAATACTATATAACGTTATATGTTATACTGACATGTTATATAACGCTATACGTTATAAAGTAATACTATGTACCGTTATACGTTATACTCATATGTTGTACAACGTTATACGTTACACTAATATGCTATATAACATTAGTCGTTATAACGTAATACTATATAACGTTAAACGTTATAGTGATATGCTGTACAACGTTATACGTTGTAACGTAATACTATATAACGTTATACCTTATACCGATATGCTATATGACGCTATTCGTTATAACGTAATACCACATAACGCTATACGTTATAACGTAATACCATATAACGTTAGACGTTATACTGATATGCTATACAACGTTATACGTTATATCGTAATACTATATAACGTTAATACGTTATACTCATGTGCTATACAACGTTATACGTTATAACATACATTACATATCGTTATACGTTATACTAATATGCTATATAACGTTAGTCGTTATAACGTAATACTATATAATGTTAAACGTTATACTGATATGCTGTACAACGTTATACGTTATATCGTAATACTATATAACGTGATACGTTATACTCATGTGCTATACAACGTTATACGTTATAACATACACTACATATCGTTATACGTTATACTGATATGCTATACAACGTTATACGTTATACTGACATGTTATATATCGCTATACGTTATAAAGTAATACTATATACCGTTATACGTTACACACATATGCAAACCAACGTTAAACGTTATAACGTAATACCATATAACGTTTTACGTTATACTGATATGCTGTACAACGTTATACGTTAAAACGTAATACTATATATTGTGATACGTTTCACACATATGCTATGCAACGTTATACGTTATAACGTAATACTATATAACGTTGTACGTTATACTGATATGCTGTACAAAGCTATACATTATAACGTAATACTATTTAACGTTATACGTTATACTGATATGCTATATATCGTTAGTCGTTATGACGTAATACTATATAACGTTATACGTTATACTGATATACTGTACAACGTTATACGTTATAACGTAATACCATATAACGTTTTACGTTGTACTGATATGCTGTACAACGTTATACGTTATAACGTAATACTATATATTGTTATGTGTAGTATGCTGGACTGAAAAGGACTAATATGGCGAATTAGAGGATTGCAGAAAAATTGCAAACATTTTCCAAAATCTATTAACCTCATTTTATTTCTTCGAAAGTCTACAAAACTGTTAATTAACATTAAGCAAATATACAAAATCTTCACGTTCGGAATAATGGAGCGAATATTTGAAACGGTACTATGAAATCTATAAGTTAAAATGCATACATTGCATACATACACAAATAAACACGTGCATACGTTACACACATACACACATGCATACAAATTTTCTTCAAACTACAAGACAGACATTCAAAGTACATAATGTTTTATGTAAATCGCCATATTTTCGAAAATAAAAAATACCGAATCAAACACTCTTCCAACATATTCCGAACGCTCGTCATTACTTATATTACTAAAAAAAAAAAAAAAAAAAAAAAAAAAAGAAATTGTAAAGGGGAACGCATTGTTCCCGATACGATTTACAAACCAAACCAATGAACGGTGTTACAGACTAGAGAACATGGGGTCCCCAATGGTGCGGTACGCTTCAGCATCCTCGTGAACACCAACTCCCTCCGCCTGTCCCAATGCCATCTCAAACGGTCAAACTGCAAGTAAAAAATAACCAGATATTAATGCGATCTCTATTTCGGCAGCACCGACGTATTGCACGGTGTTCCATAATCGCTTGAGATTCCATATAGTTGTTGTTGAAATCTCTACGCATTTGGTAGATAAAAAGTTGCGAGAAATCATCCTCTTGTCAAAGTAGTCACACACTCTTCTAGGTCTTCCAAACCTGATCGCTTGCATTTCTCCCATTACTTCAGCGTTGTAATGGTGCTTTTATTTCTGACAACTTAGACATGCAATTGTCAAAACTGCTCAGTTCAGGACACAATTCAGGATCTTTCCAGGGATTGTTCTGCTGAGACATGTCTTCATCATCGCGGAGTTCATAATTTGTATAATTTGCCTCCTTCAATAATTGTTTTCTAAGTCGCTGGCAATTATAAATCTCCAAGTGTTAGCTTCGCGCGCAATTCACGTCTAGCTTTGTCAAAAGTACACCTCAGCACTGTTTCAATCCGTAAATCGCGTATGCCGTTTCGCCGACACTCTATTTGTTTACGGCGGATTCTACGGATCCATCGTACTAACCGTTCAGGACTACTTGGCTTGGCGTCAATATCCCGAACTCTCTCTTCATACTTCGCCATGATGACGGCTTGGCAGTTTTCTTAATTTATTGAAATACAAATGTCCTCTTTTTTGAGGTTAACACAGTACCGATGATACGATATTCACGTTTTCTTACAGATTTCTCGAGTATTTCACTTAATTATTGAATAAGTAATAAGTATACCAACCCGTATTTCTCTTGCGTTTTGTTGTAATCCAAAATAGTACAGGTTCACAAAACTCCACACACAAAATATTTGAAACTATCGAGTAACGCACGATGTTCACCGCTCCAAGGCTACACAGCAAATGCCTACACTGACCCTCTAATGGCGGCTATATATACCCCCACCCTTGCCTTTCTGTAGCAGTCCTCCGCCCGAACATAAGGAAATAGTTCCTTATAAAATCTTACATTATTATAATTTTTCAAAAATACTTTGTTAAATCCACTCAATTTTTTAAAGTATTTGCGACAATTTTAATGCAAAACTTTACACACTTTTTACATTATATTAAAATTGCGGTTAATTTCTAACCAATCGCGTGCGCCAGTTTGCACGACGTCATTTCCGGTGCGGATATTCTCTAATGGCGCCAAATCTCTTCACACATTATAGAGGACGTGAATTAATGTTGATCTATTAGACAGAATGAAAATCTGATGTATCATTTATGATACATTTTAATTTTTGAATTTTTTTTTTATTTTAATTTTTGTTGAATTTTATCGGTATAATAAATATTAACAAACGGTCGATTCATTTTAATATCTTTATCTCTGCTTAAAAATAATATTTTTATCAATTCTACTACTAACTAATAATACTAATTACTAATAACTAGCGATACTACTAACAATTCTTAAATTTTATGATCAAAGTCAAGTTTCAGATATTTTTAAAACATACGGCAATCCTTAAAAATTTATTAGACATGTACAATCTACGAGCATTTTTTAACTATTAGAGTTGTAATATTAGTACTTCGATATTTTACTTTCTTTATTAGTAACGTTATTATCATGTACTCACACAGCTTTTGTTTTCATGCAGCTTAAATCTTACGCTTCTTGATATTTAATATGTATGATTTTCTATGACCATCTTATTGATTGTTATCGTGGTCAGCAGTAAGAAACTGATGGTATATATAAGGACCTTCCTTCCTCATTTGCTTGCTTTGCTGAATTCTAAAAAATTGGTATCGCTAACCTTTACGGTGACATGATCCTGTTGGTTTGCTACTTTTTTTTTTTTTTTTTTTTTTTACATGTATGCATATTGTGCTGAATTAAATGTTCGTGAGCCGCACAAAGTATATTCATGTGTCTGCCGCCAATACGTCTTACTGCATCTTTGCAAAATCCTGCATTTATAACCTCCTTTCAACCCCACGAAGTCTTACGTCGGTAGCCTCCTATTTGTCCTACAAAGTCCCGCGTCGGTAGTCTCCTCGTGGTCCTACAAAATCCTACCTTGGTAGCCTCCTCTGAATAGCACGAACTCACATATTGGTAACTCCCTTCTCCGGATAGCAGGTAATAAATAACAGCAACGCCCATTTCCCTCACTTTCTGAACGAGGGTTGTCCCCGACGAATCCGATGATCTCGTGCCCTGAGACGCACCCCATCACAGTCTTCCTCTGCAGCGTCACGGTGACGGAGAGACACACTCTCGTGTGATCTCGTCCGCGAGTAAAACAACGTCTTTACGATCAGTGGATATTTCACGTTTTAGCAAAGAGCCCGACTTAGACTTTGGAGGGAGGTGTATTCGTTGTCCCGTTGAACGCGGATTCGTCGTTGAACTTGGGATCATTGTCATTAGTATCTCGAGTATCTGGCTACCTACCACGGTTACTTGTCAAATTCTGTAATGATCATATTTGTACTAGTAGATATCTTCTCTATTACGTAACAACGATGGCTGATTCCAGTGACATATTCATTACACGCCCCTAACACTAATCATAATGTTAACCCGACATAGAGAGTTATCTCTCGTACCGCCCAAGTCATGGATAATCTTTAAAAGTTGCACTCTAATACCGATCCTTTACCATATGCCAAATTGATCTTGCTATTCATGAATGATATTTCGTAAAAAAAAAAAAAAAAAAGAAAAAAAGAAAAAAAGAATCCAACTTTTGCATAATTTTGGCGATAAATGCTACAATTTTCTGTTTGCCATGAAAGAAATCATGTCGAATTTTATACTTTTTGCTACAAAAATATTTACATTTTACTAACGGTAAGTATATAGCAAGTATATTCCGGAAATGTACATCTGAAGCATATTATAAAAATCTGAAATTAAAAAATGAATTACCGATTCATTCTTTTTTCTTTCTAACGCAAGAAATATATTGTTAAACGATTCTTCTTACTTTAAATCTGTTGTATATCTTCATATTCAAAATCTTCAATTGTTGCAACGCATAGATGATCGTCATTAAGTTAGTTAATTTCAAATCTGTTTCCAAGTCATTTCATCGCTCATATTAAAATAATTGTATTCTTCTTCGTTAGAAAATACAGAAAGAGCCATTCATCCAATAGCGCATGGAATTGCATACAACCAAGACATCAAATTAGACGAAATAGTGAAGATTACAACATACCATAGTTGTTTTACTTCATGTTTCGATGTTCATACAAATGAACTTGTAATCAGATTCTTTCTATAAGATTTAGTGTGTTCAAAAAAAAAAAAAAAAAAAAAAAGAATGAAGCATGATATAAGGACTCGCATTCATATATAGTTTGAATAAACCAATTCCGTTGGCACCGAGAGTACTTTGAAATACGACAGTTCTAAATAGTCTAATTGTCATACACGCATAAATTTCCACAATATACAGATTTGTTGACCGTTCAATCGAAAACGATACATACTGAATCATTTTCTCATTTATCTATCCATGGAAAACGTTGATCGAAATGTTGATGAAGGTAAAATAGTAATTCATTTTGTCCTTCCATTTGGAAAGTGCTTTTCTGGATCGTTTGATATTACTTTCTGAAATATATTCATAATTTCCACAATTCAAAAAACACTTACTAATCGTTTTTTTCACATTCACGCGTAATTTGTCCTTCGACCTGAATACCCTTACTTTATAAAAAAATATATGTTTTGCTTATATTTACTACCATTATTCTATATATTTGGAATATTTTTGCATCAATAGTTTGCATGCAAATGCAACTGCGTGCGAATTTTATGTGCGTAATGAATCCGTCAAATAATTATATTAAATTTGCAATTTTGAGTCTGAAAAACATTCGACTTCAATGATTATACTTTGATTTTTACCTGCCGGAAAACTGATGGAACAAAAATTTGTTGCGTCTATCATGTACTTACGTAATTAAAACGTAAGACAAAACTTTTATAAATATAAAAATTTTCATAAAAATTTTGACGCAACGCATTTGAACATTTTATGACGCATTGTATTAATATCACATTGTTCCTCTTTTTTTTTGTGAATATAATAAAAGCAATGACATTTAAACGATACATACATGTTTAGATGCCTCCCACAATATGGCTTTCCCATGGAGCAGGAGGCTTGTTATAAAATTCACGTCATAAATGTAATTTCCTTCAACTTCCTAAAGCAAAAATTATAAGCGTCGACCCAGTAATGACCAACATACAGCAGAAACACTTAAATAATACAAATTTCATATTTGGGTATTACATATTTCTAAGAATTTAACACTACCATGCTCGTTACCATGCTTCAAATGACTTTATATTGGAATTATTTGTATGGTATGCCCATTTCCTTATCACCCTTTATTTTCCTTTTGCTTCCGTAGAGGAGTGACAAGACCATTTGTATCCTCCCTGTCTTTGTCCATTATACATCCTACACATTTTCACAAATAACAAAAAATAGCAAGGACAAATATAGCTTCAACGTATACAGTCATCACAATGAAATGTGAATCATCTCTTGCAGATCTAAAATATTAAACGCGAAACGATCATCTTAATTTAGGATAGATTATAACAGACACACAATCTGCTAGTTTCTTCCTTTCTTAGCAATGATCCGTTCCATTGTCAAACAAGTACTTCCTTCGGTAGCTGGATGAATTGCAGATTTATATTGTATTATGCTTATCATTATACCGCAAGTACTTTGAGTTACTGAAATTGCAGAACCATTTCCTCTTATTGAATGCAAAACATACAGCACGAACACGTTTTCCATTATCAAAATATCACACACAAACGTCTCATCCATTGTATCAAAGTGATAAGAGACAGACGCAGCACCAGTCCTGTAGTAGCTCATAATACAACAAGTCGCACCAATTTCTCGAATTTCCCCAATTTATATTCAATGTTCGTAATAATCATCCTTCATATAGAATAGTTACCTTTATCCAAAGCATACCACCTCCCTCTCCCTCTCTTTAAATATATGACCTTTCTCATCTTAATCAATGTCTCCCAAAAACGAATTTAGTAGAAAGTATACGACGACATCTATAACTATTCAGTTAGAAACTGCCTGTAGTTGTTTAGCTGTACACGACGAGTACAATTATTTCGGGTACTCCTGCGGTACAAAACAGACACCCAAACGGGTTCATATTTCAACAGAAAAACATTTAAAAAAATAGTTATAAATGCATGATACTTAATACCGCACTTGGCATCACGTATAAGTAAAAATAAATTTCTTCAAACAAATTTCAAGTTAAATCTTTAGCTTGTGTAATTATATCAAACTTGTTCGATTAACAACGTGCTATTTACGTCATGTTTTGACAACTGACTCATCGATGATGTATTTCCTCGGAACTGAAAAAGGAACGTGCATAATTTTGTCCTCCATCAACGCTCAAAATATTATCCATTCAATCTTAAAATACGCTGCTTTCCTACTATCGGTATGTAAAAGATTTCTCACTCACAGTATCCATCAATCCGTAATTTGTATAAATATTATTGCAGCTTCTCGCGTCACTTGAACTGTAATATAAACCAGTCTTTTATTTCCGTTACACCTCTGCATACCATTTGTCGGGAACAATACATCTTATTCGTTAATCTAATAACATGTAAACTTCTTCATTTGTTCTAAGATCGATCAATGGATAAGTGAAGAGAATATTGAAATCTGTGAAAATAAGTATCCAGTAATACGACTTCCGAACCGACATATTCATTGCAATGCTTGTCAAATTTCATAGTAATTTCCTATCCATATTAAACATATTTCATATATGTTCATGTCTGTTATTTTGATTAGTTGTGCTACTTGCAGTAATACGCAATTCTGGATCATGCAGATTCAACAAAGATGCATTCAATTTACTCCATACCTCAAAAGGCTACTATCATCTTAATTCAAATGGGAAGACACAGAGCTGTGACAGTATTCAGCTTGCTCAACTTTGAACAAGGCATATTGATAAGCCAGAGTAACTCACGTACAACTTGGCGGTACAAGCGTTGGAAAAACTTTTCTGGACCTGAGGAAACACATTTGCACAGATAACGAACAAAAGGGATTAGAGCTCACCGAATAAGACTTGCTACAATTTGCTGTAGTTTGTCACAATAAGCCTACGTGTATCGCGCGTCAGACGATTTTGGAATTAGTTGATGCTTGGATGTTCAAGATAAGGAAGCACGAAGTGATCAGACGTTTATGTACAACGTGATCATGGTACGACTCATCGTCAGCCAGAAAACTTTACGCACGATTTTCTAAAAACAAAGACTTTTCCCCTTTATTTATCCCATACCAATCCTCTCTCGTCACTCCTTATCTCATACACAGACAGGCCTAACAATGTCGCCGATCACGGCCAACAGTCTGGACACATGTGCGGACCTCTTGCCTGCGACAGAATTTTGTTATGTGTAGTATGCTGGACTGAAAAGGACTAATATGGCGAATTAGAGGATTGCAGAAAAATTGCAAACATTTTCCAAAATCTATTAACCTCATTTTATTTCTTCGAAAGTCTACAAAACTGTTAATTAACATTAAGCAAATATACAAAATCTTCACGTTCGGAATAATGGAGCGAATATTTGAAACGGTACTATGAAATCTATAAGTTAAAATGCATACATTGCATACATACACAAATAAACACGTGCATACGTTACACACATACACACATGCATACAAATTTTCTTCAAACTACAAGACAGACATTCAAAGTACATAATGTTTTATGTAAATCGCCATATTTTCGAAAATAAAAAATACCGAATCAAACACTCTTCCAACATATTCCGAACGCTCGTCATTACTTATATTACTAAAAAAAAAAAAAAAAAAAAAAAAAAAAAGAAATTGTAAAGGGGAACGCATTGTTCCCGATACGATTTACAAACCAAACCAATGAACGGTGTTACAGACTAGAGAACATGGGGTCCCCAATGGTGCGGTACGCTTCAGCATCCTCGTGAACACCAACTCCCTCCGCCTGTCCCAATGCCATCTCAAACGGTCAAACTGCAAGTAAAAAATAACCAGATATTAATGCGATCTCTATTTCGGCAGCACCGACGTATTGCACGGTGTTCCATAATCGCTTGAGATTCCATATAGTTGTTGTTGAAATCTCTACGCATTTGGTAGATAAAAAGTTGCGAGAAATCATCCTCTTGTCAAAGTAGTCACACACTCTTCTAGGTCTTCCAAACCTGATCGCTTGCATTTCTCCCATTACTTCAGCGTTGTAATGGTGCTTTTATTTCTGACAACTTAGACATGCAATTGTCAAAACTGCTCAGTTCAGGACACAATTCAGGATCTTTCCAGGGATTGTTCTGCTGAGACATGTCTTCATCATCGCGGAGTTCATAATTTGTATAATTTGCCTCCTTCAATAATTGTTTTCTAAGTCGCTGGCAATTATAAATCTCCAAGTGTTAGCTTCGCGCGCAATTCACGTCTAGCTTTGTCAAAAGTACACCTCAGCACTGTTTCAATCCGTAAATCGCGTATGCCGTTTCGCCGACACTCTATTTGTTTACGGCGGATTCTACGGATCCATCGTACTAACCGTTCAGGACTACTTGGCTTGGCGTCAATATCCCGAACTCTCTCTTCATACTTCGCCATGATGACGGCTTGGCAGTTTTCTTAATTTATTGAAATACAAATGTCCTCTTTTTTGAGGTTAACACAGTACCGATGATACGATATTCACGTTTTCTTACAGATTTCTCGAGTATTTCACTTAATTATTGAATAAGTAATAAGTATACCAACCCGTATTTCTCTTGCGTTTTGTTGTAATCCAAAATAGTACAGGTTCACAAAACTCCACACACAAAATATTTGAAACTATCGAGTAACGCACGATGTTCACCGCTCCAAGGCTACACAGCAAATGCCTACACTGACCCTCTAATGGCGGCTATATATACCCCCACCCTTGCCTTTCTGTAGCAGTCCTCCGCCCGAACATAAGGAAATAGTTCCTTATAAAATCTTACATTATTATAATTTTTCAAAAATACTTTGTTAAATCCACTCAATTTTTTAAAGTATTTGCGACAATTTTAATGCAAAACTTTACACACTTTTTACATTATATTAAAATTGCGGTTAATTTCTAACCAATCGCGTGCGCCAGTTTGCACGACGTCATTTCCGGTGCGGATATTCTCTAATGGCGCCAAATCTCTTCACACATTATAGAGGACGTGAATTAATGTTGATCTATTAGACAGAATGAAAATCTGATGTATCATTTATGATACATTTTAATTTTTGAATTTTTTTTTTATTTTAATTTTTGTTGAATTTTATCGGTATAATAAATATTAACAAACGGTCGATTCATTTTAATATCTTTATCTCTGCTTAAAAATAATATTTTTATCAATTCTACTACTAACTAATAATACTAATTACTAATAACTAGCGATACTACTAACAATTCTTAAATTTTATGATCAAAGTCAAGTTTCAGATATTTTTAAAACATACGGCAATCCTTAAAAATTTATTAGACATGTACAATCTACGAGCATTTTTTAACTATTAGAGTTGTAATATTAGTACTTCGATATTTTACTTTCTTTATTAGTAACGTTATTATCATGTACTCACACAGCTTTTGTTTTCATGCAGCTTAAATCTTACGCTTCTTGATATTTAATATGTATGATTTTCTATGACCATCTTATTGATTGTTATCGTGGTCAGCAGTAAGAAACTGATGGTATATATAAGGACCTTCCTTCCTCATTTGCTTGCTTTGCTGAATTCTAAAAAATTGGTATCGCTAACCTTTACGGTGACATGATCCTGTTGGTTTGCTACTTTTTTTTTTTTTTTTTTTTTTTACATGTATGCATATTGTGCTGAATTAAATGTTCGTGAGCCGCACAAAGTATATTCATGTGTCTGCCGCCAATACGTCTTACTGCATCTTTGCAAAATCCTGCATTTATAACCTCCTTTCAACCCCACGAAGTCTTACGTCGGTAGCCTCCTATTTGTCCTACAAAGTCCCGCGTCGGTAGTCTCCTCGTGGTCCTACAAAATCCTACCTTGGTAGCCTCCTCTGAATAGCACGAACTCACATATTGGTAACTCCCTTCTCCGGATAGCAGGTAATAAATAACAGCAACGCCCATTTCCCTCACTTTCTGAACGAGGGTTGTCCCCGACGAATCCGATGATCTCGTGCCCTGAGACGCACCCCATCACAGTCTTCCTCTGCAGCGTCACGGTGACGGAGAGACACACTCTCGTGTGATCTCGTCCGCGAGTAAAACAACGTCTTTACGATCAGTGGATATTTCACGTTTTAGCAAAGAGCCCGACTTAGACTTTGGAGGGAGGTGTATTCGTTGTCCCGTTGAACGCGGATTCGTCGTTGAACTTGGGATCATTGTCATTAGTATCTCGAGTATCTGGCTACCTACCACGGTTACTTGTCAAATTCTGTAATGATCATATTTGTACTAGTAGATATCTTCTCTATTACGTAACAACGATGGCTGATTCCAGTGACATATTCATTACACGCCCCTAACACTAATCATAATGTTAACCCGACATAGAGAGTTATCTCTCGTACCGCCCAAGTCATGGATAATCTTTAAAAGTTGCACTCTAATACCGATCCTTTACCATATGCCAAATTGATCTTGCTATTCATGAATGATATTTCGTAAAAAAAAAAAAAAAAAAGAAAAAAAGAAAAAAAGAATCCAACTTTTGCATAATTTTGGCGATAAATGCTACAATTTTCTGTTTGCCATGAAAGAAATCATGTCGAATTTTATACTTTTTGCTACAAAAATATTTACATTTTACTAACGGTAAGTATATAGCAAGTATATTCCGGAAATGTACATCTGAAGCATATTATAAAAATCTGAAATTAAAAAATGAATTACCGATTCATTCTTTTTTCTTTCTAACGCAAGAAATATATTGTTAAACGATTCTTCTTACTTTAAATCTGTTGTATATCTTCATATTCAAAATCTTCAATTGTTGCAACGCATAGATGATCGTCATTAAGTTAGTTAATTTCAAATCTGTTTCCAAGTCATTTCATCGCTCATATTAAAATAATTGTATTCTTCTTCGTTAGAAAATACAGAAAGAGCCATTCATCCAATAGCGCATGGAATTGCATACAACCAAGACATCAAATTAGACGAAATAGTGAAGATTACAACATACCATAGTTGTTTTACTTCATGTTTCGATGTTCATACAAATGAACTTGTAATCAGATTCTTTCTATAAGATTTAGTGTGTTCAAAAAAAAAAAAAAAAAAAAAAAAGAATGAAGCATGATATAAGGACTCGCATTCATATATAGTTTGAATAAACCAATTCCGTTGGCACCGAGAGTACTTTGAAATACGACAGTTCTAAATAGTCTAATTGTCATACACGCATAAATTTCCACAATATACAGATTTGTTGACCGTTCAATCGAAAACGATACATACTGAATCATTTTCTCATTTATCTATCCATGGAAAACGTTGATCGAAATGTTGATGAAGGTAAAATAGTAATTCATTTTGTCCTTCCATTTGGAAAGTGCTTTTCTGGATCGTTTGATATTACTTTCTGAAATATATTCATAATTTCCACAATTCAAAAAACACTTACTAATCGTTTTTTTCACATTCACGCGTAATTTGTCCTTCGACCTGAATACCCTTACTTTATAAAAAAATATATGTTTTGCTTATATTTACTACCATTATTCTATATATTTGGAATATTTTTGCATCAATAGTTTGCATGCAAATGCAACTGCGTGCGAATTTTATGTGCGTAATGAATCCGTCAAATAATTATATTAAATTTGCAATTTTGAGTCTGAAAAACATTCGACTTCAATGATTATACTTTGATTTTTACCTGCCGGAAAACTGATGGAACAAAAATTTGTTGCGTCTATCATGTACTTACGTAATTAAAACGTAAGACAAAACTTTTATAAATATAAAAATTTTCATAAAAATTTTGACGCAACGCATTTGAACATTTTATGACGCATTGTATTAATATCACATTGTTCCTCTTTTTTTTTGTGAATATAATAAAAGCAATGACATTTAAACGATACATACATGTTTAGATGCCTCCCACAATATGGCTTTCCCATGGAGCAGGAGGCTTGTTATAAAATTCACGTCATAAATGTAATTTCCTTCAACTTCCTAAAGCAAAAATTATAAGCGTCGACCCAGTAATGACCAACATACAGCAGAAACACTTAAATAATACAAATTTCATATTTGGGTATTACATATTTCTAAGAATTTAACACTACCATGCTCGTTACCATGCTTCAAATGACTTTATATTGGAATTATTTGTATGGTATGCCCATTTCCTTATCACCCTTTATTTTCCTTTTGCTTCCGTAGAGGAGTGACAAGACCATTTGTATCCTCCCTGTCTTTGTCCATTATACATCCTACACATTTTCACAAATAACAAAAAATAGCAAGGACAAATATAGCTTCAACGTATACAGTCATCACAATGAAATGTGAATCATCTCTTGCAGATCTAAAATATTAAACGCGAAACGATCATCTTAATTTAGGATAGATTATAACAGACACACAATCTGCTAGTTTCTTCCTTTCTTAGCAATGATCCGTTCCATTGTCAAACAAGTACTTCCTTCGGTAGCTGGATGAATTGCAGATTTATATTGTATTATGCTTATCATTATACCGCAAGTACTTTGAGTTACTGAAATTGCAGAACCATTTCCTCTTATTGAATGCAAAACATACAGCACGAACACGTTTTCCATTATCAAAATATCACACACAAACGTCTCATCCATTGTATCAAAGTGATAAGAGACAGACGCAGCACCAGTCCTGTAGTAGCTCATAATACAACAAGTCGCACCAATTTCTCGAATTTCCCCAATTTATATTCAATGTTCGTAATAATCATCCTTCATATAGAATAGTTACCTTTATCCAAAGCATACCACCTCCCTCTCCCTCTCTTTAAATATATGACCTTTCTCATCTTAATCAATGTCTCCCAAAAACGAATTTAGTAGAAAGTATACGACGACATCTATAACTATTCAGTTAGAAACTGCCTGTAGTTGTTTAGCTGTACACGACGAGTACAATTATTTCGGGTACTCCTGCGGTACAAAACAGACACCCAAACGGGTTCATATTTCAACAGAAAAACATTTAAAAAAATAGTTATAAATGCATGATACTTAATACCGCACTTGGCATCACGTATAAGTAAAAATAAATTTCTTCAAACAAATTTCAAGTTAAATCTTTAGCTTGTGTAATTATATCAAACTTGTTCGATTAACAACGTGCTATTTACGTCATGTTTTGACAACTGACTCATCGATGATGTATTTCCTCGGAACTGAAAAAGGAACGTGCATAATTTTGTCCTCCATCAACGCTCAAAATATTATCCATTCAATCTTAAAATACGCTGCTTTCCTACTATCGGTATGTAAAAGATTTCTCACTCACAGTATCCATCAATCCGTAATTTGTATAAATATTATTGCAGCTTCTCGCGTCACTTGAACTGTAATATAAACCAGTCTTTTATTTCCGTTACACCTCTGCATACCATTTGTCGGGAACAATACATCTTATTCGTTAATCTAATAACATGTAAACTTCTTCATTTGTTCTAAGATCGATCAATGGATAAGTGAAGAGAATATTGAAATCTGTGAAAATAAGTATCCAGTAATACGACTTCCGAACCGACATATTCATTGCAATGCTTGTCAAATTTCATAGTAATTTCCTATCCATATTAAACATATTTCATATATGTTCATGTCTGTTATTTTGATTAGTTGTGCTACTTGCAGTAATACGCAATTCTGGATCATGCAGATTCAACAAAGATGCATTCAATTTACTCCATACCTCAAAAGGCTACTATCATCTTAATTCAAATGGGAAGACACAGAGCTGTGACAGTATTCAGCTTGCTCAACTTTGAACAAGGCATATTGATAAGCCAGAGTAACTCACGTACAACTTGGCGGTACAAGCGTTGGAAAAACTTTTCTGGACCTGAGGAAACACATTTGCACAGATAACGAACAAAAGGGATTAGAGCTCACCGAATAAGACTTGCTACAATTTTGCTGTAGTTTTGTCACAATAAGCCTACGTGTATCGCGCGTCAGACGATTTTGGAATTAGTTGATGCTTGGATGTTCAAGATAAGGAAGCACGAAGTGATCAGACGTTTATGTACAACGTGATCATGGTACGACTCATCGTCAGCCAGAAAACTTTACGCACGATTTTCTAAAAACAAAGACTTTTCCCCTTTATTTATCCCATACCAATCCTCTCTCGTCACTCCTTATCTCATACACAGACAGGCCTAACAATGTCGCCGATCACGGCCAACAGTCTGGACACATGTGCGGACCTCTTGCCTGCGACAGAATTTTGTTATGTGTAGTATGCTGGACTGAAAAGGACTAATATGGCGAATTAGAGGATTGCAGAAAAATTGCAAACATTTTCCAAAATCTATTAACCTCATTTTATTTCTTCGAAAGTCTACAAAACTGTTAATTAACATTAAGCAAATATACAAAATCTTCACGTTCGGAATAATGGAGCGAATATTTGAAACGGTACTATGAAATCTATAAGTTAAAATGCATACATTGCATACATACACAAATAAACACGTGCATACGTTACACACATACACACATGCATACAAATTTTCTTCAAACTACAAGACAGACATTCAAAGTACATAATGTTTTATGTAAATCGCCATATTTTCGAAAATAAAAAATACCGATTCAAACACTCTTCCAACATATTCCGAACGCTCGTCATTACTTATATTACTAAAAAAAAAAAAAAAAAAAAAAAAAAAAGAAATTGTAAAGGGAACGCATTGTTCCCGATACGATTTACAAACCAAACCAATGAACGGTGTTACAGACTAGAGAACATGGGGTCCCCAATGGTGCGGTACGCTTCAGCATCCTCGTGAACACCAACTCCCTCCGCCTGTCCCAATGCCATCTCAAACGGTCAAACTGCAAGTAAAAAATAACCAGATATTAATGCGATCTCTATTTCGGCAGCACCGACGTATTGCACGGTGTTCCATAATCGCTTGAGATTCCATATAGTTGTTGTTGAAATCTCTACGCATTTGGTAGATAAAAAGTTGCGAGAAATCATCCTCTTGTCAAAGTAGTCACACACTCTTCTAGGTCTTCCAAACCTGATCGCTTGCATTTCTCCCATTACTTCAGCGTTGTAATGGTGCTTTTATTTCTGACAACTTAGACATGCAATTGTCAAAACTGCTCAGTTCAGGACACAATTCAGGATCTTTCCAGGGATTGTTCTGCTGAGACATGTCTTCATCATCGCGGAGTTCATAATTTGTATAATTTGCCTCCTTCAATAATTGTTTTCTAAGTCGCTGGCAATTATAAATCTCCAAGTGTTAGCTTCGCGCGCAATTCACGTCTAGCTTTGTCAAAAGTACACCTCAGCACTGTTTCAATCCGTAAATCGCGTATGCCGTTTCGCCGACACTCTATTTGTTTACGGCGGATTCTACGGATCCATCGTACTAACCGTTCAGGACTACTTGGCTTGGCGTCAATATCCCGAACTCTCTCTTCATACTTCGCCATGATGACGGCTTGGCAGTTTTCTTAATTTATTGAAATACAAATGTCCTCTTTTTTGAGGTTAACACAGTACCGATGATACGATATTCACGTTTTCTTACAGATTTCTCGAGTATTTCACTTAATTATTGAATAAGTAATAAGTATACCAACCCGTATTTCTCTTGCGTTTTGTTGTAATCCAAAATAGTACAGGTTCACAAAACTCCACACACAAAATATTTGAAACTATCGAGTAACGCACGATGTTCACCGCTCCAAGGCTACACAGCAAATGCCTACACTGACCCTCTAATGGCGGCTATATATACCCCCACCCTTGCCTTTCTGTAGCAGTCCTCCGCCCGAACATAGGAAATAGTTCCTTATAAAATCTTACATTATTATAATTTTTCAAAAATACTTTGTTAAATCCACTCAATTTTTTAAAGTATTTGCGACAATTTTAATGCAAAACTTTACACACTTTTTACATTATATTAAAATTGCGGTTAATTTCTAACCAATCGCGTGCGCCAGTTTGCACGACGTCATTTCCGGTGCGGATATTCTCTAATGGCGCCAAATCTCTTCACACATTATAGAGGACGTGAATTAATGTTGATCTATTAGACAGAATGAAAATCTGATGTATCATTTATGATACATTTTAATTTTTGAATTTTTTTTTTATTTTAATTTTTGTTGAATTTTATCGGTATAATAAATATTAACAAACGGTCGATTCATTTTAATATCTTTATCTCTGCTTAAAAATAATATTTTTATCAATTCTACTACTAACTAATAATACTAATTACTAATAACTAGCGATACTACTAACAATTCTTAAATTTTATGATCAAAGTCAAGTTTCAGATATTTTTAAAACATACGGCAATCCTTAAAAATTTATTAGACATGTACAATCTACGAGCATTTTTTAACTATTAGAGTTGTAATATTAGTACTTCGATATTTTACTTTCTTTATTAGTAACGTTATTATCATGTACTCACACAGCTTTTGTTTTCATGCAGCTTAAATCTTACGCTTCTTGATATTTAATATGTATGATTTTCTATGACCATCTTATTGATTGTTATCGTGGTCAGCAGTAAGAAACTGATGGTATATATAAGGACCTTCCTTCCTCATTTGCTTGCTTTGCTGAATTCTAAAAAATTGGTATCGCTAACCTTTACGGTGACATGATCCTGTTGGTTTGCTACTTTTTTTTTTTTTTTTTTTTTTTACATGTATGCATATTGTGCTGAATTAAATGTTCGTGAGCCGCACAAAGTATATTCATGTGTCTGCCGCCAATACGTCTTACTGCATCTTTGCAAAATCCTGCATTTATAACCTCCTTTCAACCCCACGAAGTCTTACGTCGGTAGCCTCCTATTTGTCCTACAAAGTCCCGCGTCGGTAGTCTCCTCGTGGTCCTACAAAATCCTACCTTGGTAGCCTCCTCTGAATAGCACGAACTCACATATTGGTAACTCCCTTCTCCGGATAGCAGGTAATAAATAACAGCAACGCCCATTTCCCTCACTTTCTGAACGAGGGTTGTCCCCGACGAATCCGATGATCTCGTGCCCTGAGACGCACCCCATCACAGTCTTCCTCTGCAGCGTCACGGTGACGGAGAGACACACTCTCGTGTGATCTCGTCCGCGAGTAAAACAACGTCTTTACGATCAGTGGATATTTCACGTTTTAGCAAAGAGCCCGACTTAGACTTTGGAGGGAGGTGTATTCGTTGTCCCGTTGAACGCGGATTCGTCGTTGAACTTGGGATCATTGTCATTAGTATCTCGAGTATCTGGCTACCTACCACGGTTACTTGTCAAATTCTGTAATGATCATATTTGTACTAGTAGATATCTTCTCTATTACGTAACAACGATGGCTGATTCCAGTGACATATTCATTACACGCCCCTAACACTAATCATAATGTTAACCCGACATAGAGAGTTATCTCTCGTACCGCCCAAGTCATGGATAATCTTTAAAAGTTGCACTCTAATACCGATCCTTTACCATATGCCAAATTGATCTTGCTATTCATGAATGATATTTCGTAAAAAAAAAAAAAAAAAAAAAAAAAAAAAAAAAAGAATCCAACTTTTGCATAATTTTGGCGATAAATGCTACAATTTTCTGTTTGCCATGAAAGAAATCATGTCGAATTTTATACTTTTTGCTACAAAAATATTTACATTTTACTAACGGTAAGTATATAGCAAGTATATTCCGGAAATGTACATCTGAAGCATATTATAAAAATCTGAAATTAAAAAATGAATTACCGATTCATTCTTTTTTCTTTCTAACGCAAGAAATATATTGTTAAACGATTCTTCTTACTTTAAATCTGTTGTATATCTTCATATTCAAAATCTTCAATTGTTGCAACGCATAGATGATCGTCATTAAGTTAGTTAATTTCAAATCTGTTTCCAAGTCATTTCATCGCTCATATTAAAATAATTGTATTCTTCTTCGTTAGAAAATACAGAAAGAGCTATTCATCCAATAGCGCATGGAATTGCATACAACCAAGACATCAAATTAGACGAAATAGTGAAGATTACAACATACCATAGTTGTTTTACTTCATGTTTCGATGTTCATACAAATGAACTTGTAATCAGATTCTTTCTATAAGATTTAGTGTGTTCAAAAAAAAAAAAAAAAAAAAAAAAGAATGAAGCATGATATAAGGACTCGCATTCATATATAGTTTGAATAAACCAATTCCGTTGGCACCGAGAGTACTTTGAAATACGACAGTTCTAAATAGTCTAATTGTCATACACGCATAAATTTCCCACAATATACAGATTTGTTGACCGTTCAATCGAAAACGATACATACTGAATCATTTTCTCATTTATCTATCCATGGAAAACGTTGATCGAAATGTTGATGAAGGTAAAATAGTAATTCATTTTGTCCTTCCATTTGGAAAGTGCTTTTCTGGATCGTTTGATATTACTTTCTGAAATATATTCATAATTTCCACAATTCAAAAAACACTTACTAATCGTTTTTTTCACATTCACGCGTAATTTGTCCTTCGACCTGAATACCCTTACTTTATAAAAAAATATATGTTTTGC
Organism: Bombus sylvestris; assembly: GCA_911622165.2. Taxonomy (NCBI): domain Eukaryota; kingdom Metazoa; phylum Arthropoda; class Insecta; order Hymenoptera; family Apidae; genus Bombus; species Bombus sylvestris. The sequence goes on from CAJVRE020000087.1 coordinate 1,528,041, forward strand.
TTATATTTACTACCATTATTCTATATATTTGGAATATTTTTGCATCAATAGTTTGCATGCAAATGCAACTGCGTGCGAATTTTATGTGCGTAATGAATCCGTCAAATAATTATATTAAATTTGCAATTTTGAGTCTGAAAAACATTCGACTTCAATGATTATACTTTGATTTTTACCTGCCGGAAAACTGATGGAACAAAAATTTGTTGCGTCTATCATGTACTTACGTAATTAAAACGTAAGACAAAACTTTTATAAATATAAAAATTTTCATAAAAATTTTGACGCAACGCATTTGAACATTTTATGACGCATTGTATTAATATCACATTGTTCCTCTTTTTTTTTGTGAATATAATAAAAGCAATGACATTTAAACGATACATACATGTTTAGATGCCTCCCACAATATGGCTTTCCCATGGAGCAGGAGGCTTGTTATAAAATTCACGTCATAAATGTAATTTCCTTCAACTTCCTAAAGCAAAAATTATAAGCGTCGACCCAGTAATGACCAACATACAGCAGAAACACTTAAATAATACAAATTTCATATTTGGGTATTACATATTTCTAAGAATTTAACACTACCATGCTCGTTACCATGCTTCAAATGACTTTATATTGGAATTATTTGTATGGTATGCCCATTTCCTTATCACCCTTTATTTTCCTTTTGCTTCCGTAGAGGAGTGACAAGACCATTTGTATCCTCCCTGTCTTTGTCCATTATACATCCTACACATTTTCACAAATAACAAAAAATAGCAAGGACAAATATAGCTTCAACGTATACAGTCATCACAATGAAATGTGAATCATCTCTTGCAGATCTAAAATATTAAACGCGAAACGATCATCTTAATTTAGGATAGATTATAACAGACACACAATCTGCTAGTTTCTTCCTTTCTTAGCATTAGATCCGTTCCATTGTCAAACAAGTACTTCCTTCGGTAGCTGGATGAATTGCAGATTTATATTGTATTATGCTTATCATTATACCGCAAGTACTTTGAGTTACTGAAATTGCAGAACCATTTCCTCTTATTGAATGCAAAACATACAGCACGAACACGTTTTCCATTATCAAAATATCACACACAAACGTCTCATCCATTGTATCAAAGTGATAAGAGACAGACGCAGCACCAGTCCTGTAGTAGCTCATAATACAACAAGTCGCACCAATTTCTCGAATTTCCCCAATTTATATTCAATGTTCGTAATAATCATCCTTCATATAGAATAGTTACCTTTATCCAAAGCATACCACCTCCCTCTCCCTCTCTTTAAATATATGACCTTTCTCATCTTAATCAATGTCCCCCAAAAACGAATTTAGTAGAAAGTATACGACGACATCTATAACTATTCAGTTAGAAACTGCCTGTAGTTGTTTAGCTGTACACGACGAGTACAATTATTTCGGGTACTCCTGCGGTACAAAACAGACACCCAAACGGGTTCATATTTCAACAGAAAAACATTTAAAAAAATAGTTATAAATGCATGATACTTAATACCGCACTTGGCATCACGTATAAGTAAAAATAAATTTCTTCAAACAAATTTCAAGTTAAATCTTTAGCTTGTGTAATTATATCAAACTTGTTCGATTAACAACGTGCTATTTACGTCATGTTTTGACAACTGACTCATCGATGATGTATTTCCTCGGAACTGAAAAAGGAACGTGCATAATTTTGTCCTCCATCAACGCTCAAAATATTATCCATTCAATCTTAAAATACGCTGCTTTCCTACTATCGGTATGTAAAAGATTTCTCACTCACAGTATCCATCAATCCGTAATTTGTATAAATATTATTGCAGCTTCTCGCGTCACTTGAACTGTAATATAAACCAGTCTTTTATTTCCGTTACACCTCTGCATACCATTTGTCGGGAACAATACATCTTATTCGTTAATCTAATAACATGTAAACTTCTTCATTTGTTCTAAGATCGATCAATGGATAAGTGAAGAGAATATTGAAATCTGTGAAAATAAGTATCCAGTAATACGACTTCCGAACCGACATATTCATTGCAATGCTTGTCAAATTTCATAGTAATTTCCTATCCATATTAAACATATTTCATATATGTTCATGTCTGTTATTTTGATTAGTTGTGCTACTTGCAGTAATACGCAATTCTGGATCATGCAGATTCAACAAAGATGCATTCAATTTACTCCATACCTCAAAAGGCTACTATCATCTTAATTCAAATGGGAAGACACAGAGCTGTGACAGTATTCAGCTTGCTCAACTTTGAACAAGGCATATTGATAAGCCAGAGTAACTCACGTACAACTTGGCGGTACAAGCGTTGGAAAAACTTTTCTGGACCTGAGGAAACACATTTGCACAGATAACGAACAAAAGGGATTAGAGCTCGCCGAATAAGACTTGCTACAATTTGCTGTAGTTTGTCACAATAAGCCTACGTGTATCGCGCGTCAGACGATTTTGGAATTAGTTGATGCTTGGATGTTCAAGATAAGGAAGCACGAAGTGATCAGACGTTTATGTACAACGTGATCATGGTACGACTCATCGTCAGCCAGAAAACTTTACGCACGATTTTCTAAAAACAAAGACTTTTCCCCTTTATTTATCCCATACCAATCCTCTCTCGTCACTCCTTATCTCATACACAGACAGGCCTAACAATGTCGCCGATCACGGCCAACAGTCTGGACACATGTGCGGACCTCTTGCCTGCGACAGAATTTTGTTATGTGTAGTATGCTGGACTGAAAAGGACTAATATGGCGAATTAGAGGATTGCAGAAAAATTGCAAACATTTTCCAAAATCTATTAACCTCATTTTATTTCTTCGAAAGTCTACAAAACTGTTAATTAACATTAAGCAAATATACAAAATCTTCACGTTCGGAATAATGGAGCGAATATTTGAAACGGTACTATGAAATCTATAAGTTAAAATGCATACATTGCATACATACACAAATAAACACGTGCATACGTTACACACATACACACATGCATACAAATTTTCTTCAAACTACAAGACAGACATTCAAAGTACATAATGTTTTATGTAAATCGCCATATTTTCGAAAATAAAAAATACCGATTCAAACACTCTTCCAACATATTCCGAACGCTCGTCATTACTTATATTACTAAAAAAAAAAAAAAAAAAAAAAAAAAAAAGAAATTGTAAAGGGGAACGCATTGTTCCCGATACGATTTACAAACCAAACCAATGAACGGTGTTACAGACTAGAGAACATGGGGTCCCCAATGGTGCGGTACGCTTCAGCATCCTCGTGAACACCAACTCCCTCCGCCTGTCCCAATGCCATCTCAAACGGTCAAACTGCAAGTAAAAAATAACCAGATATTAATGCGATCTCTATTTCGGCAGCACCGACGTATTGCACGGTGTTCCATAATCGCTTGAGATTCCATATAGTTGTTGTTGAAATCTCTACGCATTTGGTAGATAAAAAGTTGCGAGAAATCATCCTCTTGTCAAAGTAGTCACACACTCTTCTAGGTCTTCCAAACCTGATCGCTTGCATTTCTCCCATTACTTCAGCGTTGTAATGGTGCTTTTATTTCTGACAACTTAGACATGCAATTGTCAAAACTGCTCAGTTCAGGACACAATTCAGGATCTTTCCAGGGATTGTTCTGCTGAGACATGTCTTCATCATCGCGGAGTTCATAATTTGTATAATTTGCCTCCTTCAATAATTGTTTTCTAAGTCGCTGGCAATTATAAATCTCCAAGTGTTAGCTTCGCGCGCAATTCACGTCTAGCTTTGTCAAAAGTACACCTCAGCACTGTTTCAATCCGTAAATCGCGTATGCCGTTTCGCCGACACTCTATTTGTTTACGGCGGATTCTACGGATCCATCGTACTAACCGTTCAGGACTACTTGGCTTGGCGTCAATATCCCGAACTCTCTCTTCATACTTCGCCATGATGACGGCTTGGCAGTTTTCTTAATTTATTGAAATACAAATGTCCTCTTTTTTGAGGTTAACACAGTACCGATGATACGATATTCACGTTTTCTTACAGATTTCTCGAGTATTTCACTTAATTATTGAATAAGTAATAAGTATACCAACCCGTATTTCTCTTGCGTTTTGTTGTAATCCAAAATAGTACAGGTTCACAAAACTCCACACACAAAATATTTGAAACTATCGAGTAACGCACGATGTTCACCGCTCCAAGGCTACACAGCAAATGCCTACACTGACCCTCTAATGGCGGCTATATATACCCCCACCCTTGCCTTTCTGTAGCAGTCCTCCGCCCGAACATAAGGAAATAGTTCCTTATAAAATCTTACATTATTATAATTTTTCAAAAATACTTTGTTAAATCCACTCAATTTTTTAAAGTATTTGCGACAATTTTAATGCAAAACTTTACACACTTTTTACATTATATTAAAATTGCGGTTAATTTCTAACCAATCGCGTGCGCCAGTTTGCACGACGTCATTTCCGGTGCGGATATTCTCTAATGGCGCCAAATCTCTTCACACATTATAGAGGACGTGAATTAATGTTGATCTATTAGACAGAATGAAAATCTGATGTATCATTTATGATACATTTTAATTTTTGAATTTTTTTTTTATTTTAATTTTTGTTGAATTTTATCGGTATAATAAATATTAACAAACGGTCGATTCATTTTAATATCTTTATCTCTGCTTAAAAATAATATTTTTATCAATTCTACTACTAACTAATAATACTAATTACTAATAACTAGCGATACTACTAACAATTCTTAAATTTTATGATCAAAGTCAAGTTTCAGATATTTTTAAAACATACGGCAATCCTTAAAAATTTATTAGACATGTACAATCTACGAGCATTTTTTAACTATTAGAGTTGTAATATTAGTACTTCGATATTTTACTTTCTTTATTAGTAACGTTATTATCATGTACTCACACAGCTTTTGTTTTCATGCAGCTTAAATCTTACGCTTCTTGATATTTAATATGTATGATTTTCTATGACCATCTTATTGATTGTTATTGTGGTCAGCAGTAAGAAACTGATGGTATATATAAGGACCTTCCTTCCTCATTTGCTTGCTTTGCTGAATTCTAAAAAATTGGTATCGCTAACCTTTACGGTGACATGATCCTGTTGGTTTGCTACTTTTTTTTTTTTTTTTTTTTTTTTACATGTATGCATATTGTGCTGAATTAAATGTTCGTGAGCCGCACAAAGTATATTTATGTGTCTGCCGCCAATACGTCTTACTGCATCTTTGCAAAATCCTGCATTTATAACCTCCTTTCAACCCCACGAAGTCTTACGTCGGTAGCCTCCTATTTGTCCTACAAAGTCCCGCGTCGGTAGTCTCCTCGTGGTCCTACAAAATCCTACCTTGGTAGCCTCCTCTGAATAGCACGAACTCACATATTGGTAACTCCCTTCTCCGGATAGCAGGTAATAAATAACAGCAACGCCCATTTCCCTCACTTTCTGAACGAGGGTTGTCCCCGACGAATCCGATGATCTCGTGCCCTGAGACGCACCCCATCACAGTCTTCCTCTGCAGCGTCACGGTGACGGAGAGACACACTCTCGTGTGATCTCGTCCGCGAGTAAAACAACGTCTTTACGATCAGTGGATATTTCACGTTTTAGCAAAGAGCCCGACTTAGACTTTGGAGGGAGGTGTATTCGTTGTCCCGTTGAACGCGGATTCGTCGTTGAACTTGGGATCATTGTCATTAGTATCTCGAGTATCTGGCTACCTACCACGGTTACTTGTCAAATTCTGTAATGATCATATTTGTACTAGTAGATATCTTCTCTATTACGTAACAACGATGGCTGATTCCAGTGACATATTCATTACACGCCCCTAACACTAATCATAATGTTAACCCGACATAGAGAGTTATCTCTCGTACCGCCCAAGTCATGGATAATCTTTAAAAGTTGCACTCTAATACCGATCCTTTACCATATGCCAAATTGATCTTGCTATTCATGAATGATATTTCGTAAAAAAAAAAAAAAAAAGAAAAAAAGAAAAAAAGAATCCAACTTTTGCATAATTTTGGCGATAAATGTTACAATTTTCTGTTTGCCATGAAAGAAATCATGTCGAATTTTATACTTTTTGCTACAAAAATATTTACATTTTACTAACGGTAAGTATATAGCAAGTATATTCCGGAAATGTACATCTGAAGCATATTATAAAAATCTGAAATTAAAAAATGAATTACCGATTCATTCTTTTTTCTTTCTAACGCAAGAAATATATTGTTAAACGATTCTTCTTACTTTAAATCTGTTGTATATCTTCATATTCAAAATCTTCAATTGTTGCAACGCATAGATGATCGTCATTAAGTTAGTTAATTTCAAATCTGTTTCCAAGTCATTTCATCGCTCATATTAAAATAATTGTATTCTTCTTCGTTAGAAAATACAGAAAGAGCCATTCATCCAATAGCGCATGGAATTGCATACAACCAAGACATCAAATTAGACGAAATAGTGAAGATTACAACATAGTTGTTTTACTTCATGTTTCGATGTTCATACAAATGAACTTGTAATCAGATTCTTTCTATAAGATTTAGTGTGTTCAAAAAAAAAAAAAAAAAAGAATGAAGCATGATATAAGGACTCGCATTCATATATAGTTTCAATAAACCAATTCCGTTGGCACCGAGATTACTTTGAAATACGACAGTTCTAAATAGTCTAATTGTCATACACGCATAAATTTCCACCATATACAGATTTGTTGACCGTTTAATCGAAAACGATACATACTGAATCATTTTCTCATTTATCTATCCATGGAAAACGTTGATCGAAATGTTGATGAAGGTAAAATAGTAATTCATTTTGTCCTTCCATTTGGAAAGTGCTTTTCTGGATCGTTTGATATTACTTTCTGAAATATATTCATAATTTCCACAATTCAAAAAACACTTACTAATCGTTTTTTTCACATTCACGCGTAATTTGTCCTTCGACCTGAATACCCTTACTTTATAAAAAAATATATGTTTTGCTTATATTTACTACCATTATGCTATATATTTGGAATATTTTTGCATCAATAGTTTGCATGCAAATGCAACTGCGTGCGAATTTTATGTGCGTAATGAATCCGCCAAATAATTATATTAAATTTGCAATTTTGAGTCTGAAAAACATTCGACTTCAATGATTATACTTTGACTTTTTCCTGCCGGAAAACTGATGGAACAAAAATTTGTTGCGTCTATCATGTACTTACGTAATTAAAACGTAAGACAAAACTTTTATAAATATAAAAATTTTCATAAAAATTTTGACGCAACGCATTTGAACATTTTATGACGCATTGTATTAATATCACATTGTTCCTCTTTTTTTGTGAATATAATAAAAGCAATGACATTTAAACGATACATACATGTTTAGATGCCTCCCACAATATGGCTTTCCCATGGAGCAGGAGGCTTGTTATAAAATTCACGTCATAAATGTAATTTCCTTCAACTTCCTAAAGCAAAAATTATAAGCGTCGACCCAGAAATGACCAACATACAGCAGAAACACTTAAATAATACAAATTTCATATTTGGGTATTACATATTTCTAAGAATTTAACACTACCATGCTCGTTACCATGCTTCAAATGACTTTATATTGGAATTATTTGTATGGTATGCCCATTTCCTTATCACCCTTTATTTTCCTTTTGCTTCCGTAGAGGAGTGACAAGACCATTTGTATCCTCCCTGTCTTTGTCCATTATACATCCTACACATTTTCACAAATAACAAAAAATAGCAAGGACAAATATAGCTTCAACGTATACAGTCATCACAATGAAATGTGAATCATCTCTTGCAGATCTAAAATATTAAACGCGAAACGATCATCTTAATTTAGGATAGATTATAACAGACACACAATCTGCTAGTTTCTTCCTTTCTTAGCAATGATCCGTTCCATTGTCAAACAAGTACTTCCTTCGGTAGCTGGATGAATTGCAGATTTATATTGTATTATGCTTATCATTATACCGCAAGTACTTTGAGTTACTGAAATTGCAGAACCATTTCCTCTTATTGAATGCAAAACATACAGCACGAACACGTTTTCCATTATCAAAATATCACACACAAACGTCTCATCCATTGTATCAAAGTGATAAGAGACAGACGCAGCACCAGTCCTGTCGTAGCTCATAATACAACAAGTCGCACCAATTTCTCGATTTTCCCCAATTTATATTCAATGTTCGTAATAATCATCCTTCATATAGAATAGTTACCTTTATCCAAAGCATACCACCTCCCTCTCCCTCTCTTTAAATATATGACCTTTCTCATCTTAATCAATGTCTCCCAAAAACGAATTTAGTAGAAAGTATACGACGACATCTATAACTATTCAGTTAGAAACTGCCTGTAGTTGTTTAGCTGTACACGACGAGTACAATTATTTCGGGTACTCCTGCGGTACAAAACAGACACCCAAACGGGTTCATATTTCAACAGAAAAACATTTAAAAAAATAGTTATAAATGCATGATACTTAATACCGCACTTGGCATCACGTATAAGTAAAAATAAATTTCTTCAAACAAATTTCAAGTTAAATCTTTAGCTTGTGTAATTATATCAAACTTGTTCGATTAACAACGTGCTATTTACGTCATGTTTTGACAACTGACTCATCGATGATGTATTTCCTCGGAACTGAAAAAGGAACGTGCATAATTTTGTCCTCCATCAACGCTCAAAATATTATCCATTCAATCTTAAAATACGCTGCTTTCCTACTATCGGTATGTAAAAGATTTCTCACTCACAGTATCCATCAATCCGTAATTTGTATAAATATTATTGCAGCTTCTCGCGTCACTTGAACTGTAATATAAACCAGTCTTTTATTTCCGTTACACCTCTGCATACCATTTGTCGGGAACAATACATCTTATTCGTTAATCTAATAACATGTAAACTTCTTCATTTGTTCTAAGATCGATCAATGGATAAGTGAAGAGAATATTGAAATTTAACGTTATATAGTATTGCGTTATGACATGTAACGTTATATAGTATTACGTAATAACGTATAGCGTTATATAGCATAAGAGTATAACGTATAACGTTATATAGTATTACGTTATAACGTAAAACGTTATATGGTGTTACGTTATAATGCTTAACGTTATATAGCATATAAGTATAACGTAGAGCGATATATAGTGTATTGTATGACGTTTAACGTTATAGAGACTAGTAGTGTTACCTATAACGTTATATAGTATTACGCTATTACGTATAAGGTTATAGAGTATTACGTTATAACGTATAAGGTTATATAGTATTACGTTATAACGAATAGCGTTATATAGCATATAAGTATAACGTATAACGTTATATAGAATTACGTTATAACGTATAACGTTGTATAGCATATCAGTCTAACGTATAACATTTTATAGTATTACGTTATAACGTGAAACGTTATATGGTGTTACGTTATACCGATTATCATTAGATAGCATATTAGTATAACGTATAACGTTATGTAGTATAACGTTATAACGTAAAATGTTATATGGTATTACGTTATAATGCTTAACGTTATATAATATATTAGTATAACGTATAACGATATATAGTGTATGTTATAACGTATAACGTTATATAGTATTACGTTATAACGTATAACGTTGTATCGCATATCAGTATAACGTTTAACCTTATATAGTATTACGTTACAACGTAAAACGTTATATGGCATTGCGTTATAACGTATAACGTTATATAGTATTATGTTATAACGTATAACGTTGTATAGCATATCAGTATAACGTAAAACGTTATATGGTGTTACGTTATATTGCTTAACGTTATATTGCATATCAGTATAACGTATAACGGTATATAGTGTATGTTACAACATTTAACGTTATAGAGACTATTAGTATAACCTATCACGTTATATAGTATAACGCTATAACGTATAAGGTTATATAGTATTGCGTTATAACGTATAACGTTATATGGTATTAGGTTATAACGATTAACTTGTATAGCATATCAATATAACGTATAACGATATATAGTGTTATCTTATAACGTATGACGTAGCATAGAATATGAGTATAACGTATCACGTTATATAGTATTGCGTTATAACATAAAACGTTATATGGTATTACGTTATAACCATTACCGTTATATAGTATTGCGCTATGACGTATAACGTTATATAGTATTACGTTATAACGTATAGCGTTATATTGCATATCAGTATAACGTATAGCGATATATAGTGTATGTTATAACGTATAACGTTATATAGTATTACGTTATAACGCATGGCATTATATAGCATATTAGTATAACGTATAACGTTGTATAGCATATGTAGTAACTTAGAGCAAGGACAAGGAAATGATGGAAATTGGAGCGTTAAGTATGTTTATTCGTTTAAGCAATACTCAAACATACAGCTGACTACAATTCACTTCCGTCTTCTACAACTGCACTGCTTAACATCCTCTGTCCGTCTTCCACTGCTTCACCTCAACTTCACAGCTTAACGTCTTGCTTTCGTCTCTCCTCGACTCCTCAACTGCTCCCTTAATATCCTCTCCTCGCCTGACCTTTTATACGTGGGGGAATCCTTCATGGACACCCGACCGCTCAAAGGCAGCGGGTAGTGTCGGACTCTTACCGACTAAAACCCCACGATGGTCGTCCTGACGGTTCTACGGAGCGTCCTGGTGCCTGTCATGAACAGCGTCCAGGGCGCTCCCCCGTCGCTCTCCCCCGAGATATTTCGTGGGAGGCATCCAGGTATTTTGGAATGCCAGGGGGTGACCACCCGTCCCCTGGCGCCAGCGTTTCGTGGGCCGTCATGTAGCTCCAAGGAGGAATTCAGATCCTCCCCAGCTTGACGGTCATTAACCCCGACGTGCGCGCGCGCGCTTCTACGACGACAGCGATGGTGGTAAAAGTGTCGCGGTCGCGCAGCGACACCGCTCTCCGGTTGATCCGTGAGAGCGGGTCTCGCGCGCGCGCGCGCCTAATTCTTCCTATGTTGCTGCAATGGAGGATGCGTTGGAGACCTATTGTCCTAACTCCATGGCATCCTCCAGGCTGTCTGCCGCTAGTGATGTTGCTGCCGTCGTCGCTGCTCCGCCGGCCGCGGCGACGGCGGTGCTTCCGTGTTTGCCCCCCGTGGTGACTGGTTCACTGGTGGGTCTCCTCCTCCTGGTTGTTTTCGGCGGCGAACATGCCGCCCCTCCCATCCTGTGATTTGCCGTTGCCCCGAGTGACTCGCACAGGGGGCACTTGGGCGCGGAAGCGGTACAGCCTCTCGCAAGATGTCCGCTTACGCCGCACCTGTAGCAGAGGTGCCCGCGCTCTACAGTGGACACGCAGGTAGCCCTCACGTGTCCCAGCTCCAGGCACCTGTAACACTGGAGTGGTCTGCTCGGAATGGCGATGACTCCCCGACTGCGCAGTCTGCCGCTCGCGCCAGCGCCTGCCGCACCTCTTCCCTCTGAAAAGAGATGTCGATCCCGACCACTCTTAAATCCGCCATCTTTATGGGGGCTACTACCTTGACCGTGGCCGGGTCCAACACTCTCGTCAGGCGCGCAGCCAGTTGGGACGCCTTCTCCCTCCTCTTAACGCCGGGCACCTTAATGATGATGGCGCCCGACATCGCCATTCTCATCCCAACTGACTGGATGCCGATCTCATTCAGAGGGACTTCACTCCTGGCCGTTGCGATGACCTTGGCGTACGTCATTTTCGCTCCCTTGTTGAGCGTCAACGTAACCGCGGATGTTCGCGGTGCGCGAGGGAGCGAGGCCGTTCGCGCTTTCGACGTCGGTCGCTTCCTCGGTATAGCGACGCCCGGCTTGGGCGCCCGCGTCGTCTGTCCCTGGGGCTGCTGATGCCGTTGCCGTTGCCGTTCCCGACCCTCCGCCGGCGGTGCTGCTATCGGGGCTGCAGACCTTCCCCTCGCTCTCGCCGACTCCTCGGCGGCGATTGCTACTCTCCTTTTCCTCCCGCTTCTCCAGCGCGCTTTTTTGGAGACCACCGCTCTCCATTCTTCCTCCTCCCGCGCCTTCGCTGGCGGCTTCGGGGTGTTCTCGGTGGTGGCGGTGGCGACGGAGCGACTCGAGGTAGAGCGCTCGGGGGCTCTCTTCCGCATTTCGGCGCCGCTTGCGCGGCTCCTCCCGAAACGCTCGTCAATCTGCCGCATTACGAGAGCCCCGAACTCCTCGAACTTCTTCTCTAAGGCAGCGAGACGCGTATCCACGCTGCTGCTCTCGCGCCGAAAGCGGCCGGACTCAGAGGCAATGCCACTGCATCGTTGGCATTCCTGCGCGTTGGCGTCCCTCATCTCGAGTTCGCTACGAAGGGACGCGATATCCTCCTCCAACATGGCGTTCCTCGCCTCAACCAGCCTAGTAGCCGCATTCCCGCTAACGAGCGCTGGGCCACACTTCTTAACCATTTTATTCGTCCATGCGGCAGTGACGTAACTCGCCGCATCCTTAAGGGTCCTTATACACGTACCCTTAAGGTTGGACGAGGTTGTTGCAACCCTAACAACTTCGTGCATGTGCCTTATCACCTCGGCGCTGACGTCCGCCGGCGCACATGCCCTTACCTCCATCATCAGTTCCTTCGTCACGTCCGGCGAAGTATTGGCGAGTTTCCTTTTTTTACCCCTAGACGCCGACGAGGCCACTGATGAGCGCGACGCAAACGAAGCGAGCGACTCATCGTCGTCGGACCACACCGATACCCGCGATCCTGCTGACGTCCGCGATCCTCCTGCTGCTGCCACTGATGCTTTGGCATCGCCTACCGGGGCCGGAGCGAGGAACACGTTCTCCGGCTTTCGTGGAGCTCTCCTAGTGGAGCTCCTCGTCCTGGTAGATGGAGGCCCGTTGTCCTCTTCGGGCACATCCATCCTCCTCCTCGCCTCAATGCTCTCGCCAGTAGCAGAGACACGAACGGGGGCCTGGCTATCCACCCCCGAGCGGCCGTGGTCGTTAGATGACGACGCAGTGGGGCCCACTTGACCACCCACACCTGCGCCGGTACTGGGGTATCCCTCTCCTGCACCGTAAACGGTATTCTTCCTCTTATCGTAACTCATCATGTTTTTTTTTTTTTTTGAATATTTGCCGTGGTCATCAACGGTGTCCCATCCTGGCGCCACTCACTCTTTCGCACCCTGCACCGGTCAATGCCGATGCAGGGTGACGGGGAGCCCCACGGGAAGGTGAGGTGAGTGGTCTTGGCAGGTATGGGCCCACCAACTTCTCCGAAATTCCCCGCACCGGATCGGCGAACTGACGAGTCCCGAAGGGCCCACCAGCCGTCACCCGACTATAGGGGAATATCAGATCCATCGGGGTTTCCCAGGGCGTGGTACTACGCCCTGAGAACCCATACCCACCTCGTGCTCCCCTCTCCTCGCCTGACCTACCCCTTCTCTAACCCCCAGATTTGCCTGACTCATTCCTAAACAAATTGCCCTTATTTACCCCGATGTTGTAATGGGCCTCAGGTATAACCCATTGTCAGGTGGATCCCCTTTAATTACCCCGATATTGTAATGGGCGTCAGGTATAACCCATGGTCAGGCACGTCCCTTTTCCCGATACTACACTCGGCCCTCCTGCAATAACATCTGCCCTCAGATGTTGTCTTCAGCTCCGCTATCGTCGGATGGGTCATGGTCGGTGTTTATGACCCAAATCTTCATAAACTCGGCAGTCGTCGATGTTTGTTTAGGCCCTTCGTGCTCACCTACTTTCTCCACCATGTAGCGGTCATTCCGCATCGCCCGCACTATCCGGTACGGACTCAAAAACCTTCCTCCGAGTTTTAATCCTGGGCCAAATTGCGTTCGTTTAATGGCCACTAAGTCCCCGCTTTGGTATCTTCTCGCGCTTTTCCTTCCCTTGTTATAGCGCCTCCGATTTTCTTCTTGTGTGGCAGCGATCTTCTTCCTTGCGTCCTCACGCAGCTCGCGACGTTGCTCTTCGAATTCCACGGCCCTCTCTTCGTCGATCAATTTTCGAACCTGTGGATCCTGAAATCCCAAGAAACTCTGTCCCACTGTAACCGATATTGGCGATGGGTCTATTTCGTCCTTCTGTTCTATTGCGTCTATTTTCAATATGTCAGGCGTGTCTTCGTCAGTCTGTTCGTCCAGTCGTACAAAGGATGTCCGTGCGTTCCTTAACTTCTGTTTTCATTTTGAGATCCCGTTCCATCGCTTCGTACTGCATGTCCCGTTTCATCGCTTCGTATTGCATGTCCCGTTTTATCGCTTCGTATTGCTTGAAACGTTCCTTAAGCTCCTGCATGTTCCTGGCTCCGTATAACGTGGCGTTATTGGTGACCTTATCGGGAATACCTTGAATAATGTAGTCAATTAACGACTGCATATCGACTCTTCCATGCCCCGCAGTTTCGCGCATACTGTACATGTATTGCAGCAGACTCTCATCTGCTTTTTTCTTCCTATGCGCTAACTCTTGATGTATTTGCCGGTCACTCACCACGTTCTGGAATTCATTCTTCAGCGACTCTTTTAATTTATCCCAGCACTTCGTGCATCGTTCTTGTCGCACAAAAGCTTGAGCGGAGCCTGTGAGTAGCTTCTTGGCGAATGTGGATGTCTATCCAACCACATACTTCTGCCATTTCCTCAAAGTCCTCGATCCAGCGATTTATGCTCAGCAGATCATCTCCGCTGAATTTCTCTAGCGAGTCCTCTACGTCCTTGAGCGTTAGCATTGTGCGCTTAGGCTCGTCTTGCCTTTTGAGATCGCGATTTCCGGGAACGTTAACGTCTAAACGGTCCCCCATCACGCTAAGCTCATCGTCGTCGTCGTCGTCTTCTGAATCTGCGTGGATATCATCATCAGAATCGTCTTCTCGCGCACCGTGTTCCCGCTCAAAGCGTAACGCAGCCAGCAATCGCACCATCAACTCACGCTTTTTGCCCACTACTTTCAGCTGTCTTCTCCTCAGCTCGTCTTTCAGCTCAGATATTTTCATCTGAGCTACCTGCTCGTCAGTCAAACCTGCTTCTACTGAATTGTTGTCAGTCATTGTTCAGGTATCACTATCACGAACAAACTGTAACTTGCACTCTTCACTTGTCACTTGACGCTCTAAATCCCAGACGAGCCCCCAAAATATGTAGTAACATAGAGCAAGGAGAAGGAAATGATGGAAATTGGAGCGTTAAGTTTGTTTACTCGTTTAAGCAATACTCAAACATACAGCTGACTACAATTCACTTCCGTCTTCTACAACTGCACTGCTTAACATCCTCTGTCAGTCTTCCACTGCTTCACCTCAACTTCACAGCTTAACGTCTTACTTTCGTCTCTCCTCGACTCCTCAACTGCTTCCTTAATATCCTCTCCTCGCCTGACCTTTTTTTTTTTTTTTTTTTTTTTTTTTATACGTGGGGAAATCCTTCATGGACACCCGACCGCTCAAAGGCAGCGGGTAGTGTCGGACTCTTACCGACTAAAACCCCACGATGGTCGTCCTGACGGTTCTACGGAGCGTCCTGGTGCCTGTCTTGAACAGTGTCCAGGGCGCTCCCCCGTCGCTCTCCCCCGAGATATTTCGTGGGAGGCATCCAGGTATCTTGGAAGCCAGGGGGTGACCACCCGTCCCCTGGCGCCAACGTTTCGTGGGCCGTCATGTAGCTCCAAGGAGGTATTCAGATCCTCCCCAGCTTGACGGTCATTAACCCCGACGCGCGCGCGCGCGCTTCTACGACGACAGCGGTGGTGGTAAAAGTGTCGCGGTCGCGCAGCGACTCCGCTCTCCGGTTGATCCGTGAGAGCAGGTCTCGCGCGCGCGCGCGCCTAATTCTTCCTATGTTGCTGCCCTGGAGGATGCGTTGGAGACCTATTGTACTAACTCCATGGCATCCTCCAGGCTGTCTGCCGCTAGTGATGTTGCTGCCGTCGTCGCTGCTCCCCCAGCCGCGGCGACGGCGGTGCCTCCGTGTTTGCCCCCCGTGGTGACTGGTTCACTGGTGGGTCTCCTCCTCCTGGTTGTTTTCGGCGGCGAACATGCCGCCCCTCCCATCCTGTGATTAGCCGGTGCCCCGAGTGACTCGCACAGGGGGCACTTGGGCGCGGAAGCGGTACAGCCTCTCGTAAGATGTCCGCTTACGCCGCACCTGTAGCAGAGGTGCCCGCGCTCTACAGTGGACACGCAGGTAGCCCTCACGTGTCCCAACTCCAGGCACCTGTAACACTGGAGTGGTCTGCTCGGAATGGCGATGACCTTCGCGGTCGACCATCCGAGAACGACGTTCCCTGCCCGGGCAATCCTCCGGGCTCCGGCCACCGGGCACTTAACGTACGCCGAGCCGAGTCCATCCCTGGAGGTGCCGATCTCCCCGACCTGCACCTCCCCGACTGCGCAGTCTGCCGCTCGCGCCAGCGCCTGCCGCACCTCTTCCCTCTGAAAAGAGATGTCGATCCCGACCACTCTTAGCTCCGCCATCTTTATGGGGGCTACTACCTTGAGTCCTCGCCTCACCTACCCCTTCTCTAACCCCCAGATGTGCCTGACTCTTTCCTAAACAAATCGCCCTTATTTACCCCGATGTTGTAATGGGCTATCGGTGTAATCCATTAGCAGGTAGATCCCCTTTAATTACCCTGACGTTGTAATGGGCCTCAGGTATAACCCATTGTCAGGTGGATCCCCTTTGGGGAGCACGAGGTGGGTATGGGTTCTCAGGGCGTAGTACCACGCCCTGGGAAACCCCGATGGATCTGATATTCCCCTATAGTCGGGTGGCGGCTGGTGGGCCCTTCGGGACACGTCAGTCCGCTGATCCGGTGCGGGGAATTTCGGAGAAGTTGGTGGGCCCATACCTGCCAAGACCACTCACCTCACCTTCCCGTGGGGCTCCCCGTCACCCTGCATCGGCATTGACCGGTGCAGGGTGCGAAAGAGTGAGTGGCGCCAGGATGGGACACCGATGACGACCACGGCAAATATTAAAAAAAAAAAAAAATAATGATGAGTTACGATAAGAGGAAGAATACCGTTTACGGTGCAGGAGAGGGATACCCCAGTACCGGCGCAGGTGTGGGTGGTCAAGTGGGCCCCACTGCGTCGTCATCTAACGACCACGGCCGCTCGGGGGTGGATAGCCAGGCCCCCGTTCGTGTCTCTGCTACTGGCGAGAGCATTGAGGCGAGGAGGAGGATGGATGTGCCCGAAGAGGACAACGGGCCTCCATCTACCAGGACGAGGAGCTCCACTAGGAGAGCTCCACGAAAGCCGGAGAACGTGTTCCTCGCTCCGGCCCCGGTAGGCGATGCCAAAGCATCAGTGGCAGCAGCAGGAGGATCGCGGACGTCAGCAGGATCGCGGGTATCGGTGTGGTCCGACGACGATGAGTCGCTCGCTTCGTTTGCGTCGCGCTCATCAGTGGCCTCGTCGGCGTCTAGGGGTAAAAAAAGGAAACTCGCCAGTACTTCCCCGGACGTGACGAAGGAACTGATGATGGAGGTAAGGGCATGTGCGCCGGCGGACGTCAGCGACGAGGTGATAAGGCACATGCACGAAGTTGTTAGGGTTGCAACAACCTCGTCCAACCTTAAGGGTACGTGTATAAGGACCCTTAAGGATGCGGCGAGTTACGTCACTGCCGCATGGACGAATAAAATGGTTAAGAAGTGTGGCCCAGCGCTCGTTAGCGGGAATGCGGCTACTAGGCTGGTTGAGGCGAGGAACGCCATGTTGGAGGAGGAGATCGCGTCCCTTCGTAGCGAACTCGAGATGAGGGACGCCAACGCGCAGGGATGCCAACGATGCAGTGGCATTGCCTCTGAGTCCGGCCGCTTTCGGCGCGAGAGCAGCAGCGTGGATACGCGTCTCGCTGCCTTAGAGAAGAAGTTCGAGGATTTCGGGGCCCTTGTAATGCGGCAGATTGACGAGCGTTTCGGGAGGAGCCGCGCAAGCGGCGCCGAAATGCGGAAGAGAGCCCCAGAGCGCTCTACCTCGAGTCGCTCCGTCGCCACCGCCACCACCGAGAACACCACGAAGCCTCCAGCGAAGGCGCGGGAGGAGGAAGAATGGAGAGCGGTGGTCTCCAAAAAAGCGCGCAGGAGGAGCGGGAGGAAAAGGAGAGTGGCAATCGCCGCCGAGGGGTCGGCGAGAGCGAGGGGAAGGTCTACAGCCCCGATAGCAGCATCGCCGGCGGGGGGCCGGCAACGGCAACGGCAGCAGTTGCCCCAGGGACAGACAACGCGGGCAACCAAGCCGGGCGTCGCTATACCGAGGAAGCGGCCGACGTCGAAAGTGCGAACGGCCTCGCTCCCTCGGGCACCGCGTACAGCCGCGGTTACGTTGACGCTCAACAAGGGACCGAAAATGACGTACGCCGAGGTCATCGCAACGGCCAGGAGTGAAGTCCCTCTGAATGAGATCGGCATCCAGTCAGTTGGGATGAGAATGGCGACGTCGGGCGCCATCATCATTAAGGTGCCTGGCGATAAGAGGAGGGAGAAGGCGTCCCAACTGGCTGCGCGCCTGACGAGAGTGTTGGACCCGGCCACGGTCAAGGTAGTAGCCCCCATAAAGATGGCGGAGCTAAGAGTGGTCGGGATCGACATCTCTTTTCGGAGGGAAGAGGTGCGGCAGGCGCTGGCGCGAGCGGCAGACTGCGCAGTCGGGGAGGTGCAGGTCGGGGAGATCGGCACCTCCAGGGATGGACTCGGCTCGGCGTACGTTAAGTGCCCGGTGGCCGGAGCCCGGAGGATTGCCCGGGCAGGGAGCGTCGTTCTCGGATGGTCGACCGCGAAGGTCATCGCCATTCCGAGCAGACCACTCCAGTGTTACAGGTGCCTGGAGCTGGGACACGTGAGTGCTACCTGCGTGTCCACTGTAGAGCGCGGGCACCACTGCTACAGGTGCGGCGTAAGCGGACATCTCGCGAGAGGCTGTACCGCTTCCGCGCCCAAGTGCCCCTGTGCGAGTCACTCGGGACACCGGCTAATCACAGGATGGGAGGGGCGGCATGTTCGCCGCCGAAAACAACCAGGAGGAGGAGACCCACCAGTGAACCAGTCACCACGGGGTCAAACACGGAGGCACCGCCGCCGCCGCGGCCGGGGGAGCAGCGACGACGACACTTTTACCACCACCGCTGTCGTCGAAGAAGCGCGCGCGCGCGTCGGGGTTAATGACCTTCAAGCTGGGGAGGACCTGAATTCCTCCTTGGAGCTACATGACGGCCCACGAAACGCTGGCGCCAGGGGACGGGTGGTCACCCCCTGGCTTCCAAGATACCTGGATGCCTCCCACGAAATATCTCGGGGGAGAGCGACGGGGAGCGCCCTGGGCGCTGTTCATGACAGTCACCAGGACGCTCCGTAGAACAGTCAGGACGACCATCGTGGGGTTTTAGTCGGTAAGAGTCCGACACTACCCGCTTCCTTGGAGCGGTCGTGTATCCATGAAGGATTTCCTCACGTATAAAAAAAAAAAAAAAAAAAAAAAAGGGGATCCCCTTTAAATACCCCGATATTGCAATAGGCGTCAGGTATAACCCATGGTCGGGCACGTCCCTTTTACCGATACTACACATATGAGTATACCGCATCACGTTATATAGTATTGCGTTATAACATATAACGTTGAATAGCATATGTGTATAACGAATCACGTTATATAGTATTACGTTATAACGTAAAACGTTATATGGTATTACGTTATGAAACGTTACATGTTATTACGTTATAACGTATAGCGTTATATAGCATATCAGTATAACGTATAACGTTATATAGTACTACGTTATAACGTATAACGTTGTATAGCATATCAGTATAACGTGTAACGTTATATAGTATTACGTTACAACGTAAAACGCTATAGTGCTTCACGTTATATAATATATTAGTATGACGTATAACGATATATAGTGCACGTAATAACGTATAACGTTATACAGTATTTCGTTATCACGTATAGCGTTATATAGCATATCAGTACAACGTGTAACATTATATAGTACTACATTACAACGTAAAACGTTATATGGTATAACGTTATAGTGCTTAAAGTTATATAATATATTAGTAAAACGTATAATGATACATAGTGTATGTTATAACGTATAACGTCGTATAGTATTACGTTATAACGTATAACGTCATATGGTATTTCGTTATAGCGTATAACGATGTATAGCATATCGGTACAACGTGTAACGTTATATAGTATGACATTACAACGTAAAACGTTATATGGTATAACGTTATGGTGCTTAAAGTTATATAATATATTAGTATAACGTATAATGATATATAGTGTATGTTATAACGTATAGATATGTGGCATATGAGTATAAAGTATAACGTTATATAGTATTACGTGATATCGTGTAACGTTATATAGTGTCACGTTTTAACGTACAACGTCATATAGTATTACGTTATAACGTATAACGTTATATAGTGTTACGTTATAACGTATAACGTCGTATAGCATATTAGTATTACGTATAACGTTATATAGTATTACGTTATAACGTATAACGTTATATGGTACTACATTATAACGTATAAAGTTATATGGTATTACATTATAACGTATAACGTTATATGATATTACGTTATAATGCTTAACGTTATATTGCATATTAGTATAACGTATAACGTTATATAGTATTACGTTATAACGTATAGCGTTATGTAGCATATCAGTATAAAGTATAACGTTATATAGTATTACGTGATATCGTGTAACGTTATATAGTGTCACGTTTTAACGTACAACGTTATATAGTATTACGTTATAAGCCATAACGTTATATGATATTACGTTATAACGTATAACGATATATAGTCGTATGTTATAACGTATAACGTTGTATAGCATATGTGTATAACGTACCACGTTATATAGTATTACGTTATAACGTAAAACGTTACATGTTATTACGTTATAATGCTTAATGTTGTATAGCATTTTGGTATGACGTGTAACGATACATAGTGTATGTTATAACGTATAACGTCATATAGTATTACGTTATAACGTATAACGTTATATGGTATTTCGTTATAACGTATAACGATATATGGTATTACGTTATAACGATTAACGTTATATAGCATATCAGTATAACCTATAACGATATATGGTGTTATGTTATAACGGATAACGTCGTATAGCATATTAGTATAACGTATAACGATATATAGTCTTATGTTATAACGTATAAAGTTCTATAGTGTATGAGTTTAACGTATCACGTTGTATAGTATTACGTCATAACGCAAAACGTTATATGGTATTACGTTATGATGCTTAACGTTATATAGCATATTAGTATAGCGTATAACGATATATAGTGTATGTTACAGCGTATAACGTTATATCGTATTACGTTATAACGTATAACGTTATATGGTATTACGTTATAACGTTTGACGTTATATAGCATATTAGTATAACGTATAACATTGCATAGCATATGTTATAGCTTATAACGTTATATGGTATTACGTTATAACGTATAACGTTATAAGGTATTACGTTACAACGTATAGCGTTATATAGTATATCAGTATAACGTATAACGTTATATAGTATAACGTTATAACCTAAAACGTTATATAGTATTACGTTATAACGGCTAACGTTATATAGCATATGAGTATAACGTATGACGTTATATAGAATTACGTTGTTACGTAAAACGTTATATGGTATTATGTTATAATGCTTCACGTTATATAGCATATTAGTATGACGTATAACGATATATAGTGTGTGCTATAGCGTATAGCGTTATATAGCATTTCAGGATAACGTATAACGGTATATAGTGTATGTTATAACGTGTAACGTTATATAGCATATTAGTATAACGTATAACGGTATATAGTGTATGTTATAACGTGTAACGTTGTATAGCATATCAGTATAACGTATAACGTTATATAGTATTACGTGATATCGTGTAACGTTATATAGTGTCACGTTTTAATGTACAACGTTATATAGTATTACGTTATAACCCATAACGTTATATGGTATTACGTTATAACGTATAACGTTATATGGTATTACGTTACAACGTATAACGTTATATGGTATTACGTTATAACCTATAACGTCATATGGTATTACGTTATAACGATTGACGTTATATGATATATTAGTATAACGTGTAACGATATACAGTGCATGTTATAACGTATAACGTTATATAGTATTACGTTATAATGCTTAACGTTATATAGCATATTAGTATAACGTATAACGATATATAGTGTATGTTACAGCGTATAACGTTATATGGTATTGCGGAATAATGCTTAACGTTATATAATATGTTAGTATAACGTACAACGTTATATAGTATTGCGTTATAACGGATAACGTCGTATAGCATATAAGTACAACGTATCACGTTATATAGAATTACGTTGTTACGTAAAACGTTATATGGTATTACGTTACATCGTATTGCGTTATATACCCTATCAGTATAACGTATAACGTTATACAGTATTGCGTGATATCATGTAACGTTGTATAGTATCACGATATAACGTATAACGTTATATAGTACTACGTTATAACGACTCGCGTTACATAGCATATTAGTGTAACGTATAACGATACATAGTGTTATGTTATAACGTATAACGTTGTATAGCATATGAGTATAACGTATCACGTTATATAGTATTACGGTGTAACGTAAAGCGTTATATGGTATTACGTTATAATGCTTAACGTTATATAGCATATTGGTATAACGTATAACGATATATTGTGTATGTTATAACGTATAACGTTATATAGTATTACGTTATTATGTATAACGTTATATGGTATTAAGTTGTAACGTATAACGTTATATAGCATATTAGTATAACGTATAAAGACATATAGTGATATCTTATAACGTATAACGTTGTATAGCATATGAGTATAGCGTATCACGTTATATCGTATTACGTTATAACGTAAAGCGTTATATGGTATTACGTTATAATGCTGAACGTTATATAGCATATTAGTATAACGTATAAAGACATATAGTGTTATCTTATAACGTATAACGTTGTATAGCAGATAAGTACAGCGTATCATGTTATATAGAATTACGTTATAAAGTAAAACGTTATGTGGTATTACGTTATAACGTGTAACGTTGTATAGCATATTATTGTCACGTATAACGATATATAGTGTTACGTTATAACGCACAACGTTGTATAACATATCAGTAAAACGTATAACGTTATATAATATTACGTTATAACGTAAACCGTTATATGGTATTACGTTATAATGCTTAACGGTATATTGCATATTAGTATAACGTATGACGTCGTATAGCATATCAGTATAACGTGTAAGGTTATATAGTATTACGTTATATCGACTCACGTTACATAGCATATTAGTGTAACGTATAACGACATACAGTGTTATCTTATAGCGTATAACGTTGTGAAGCATATAAGTACAGCGTATCACGTTATATAGAATTACGTTATAAAGTAAAACGTTATGTGGTATTACGTTATAATGCTTAACGTTATATGATATATTAGTATAACGTGTAACGATATATAGTGCATGTTATAACGTATAACGTTATATAGTATTACGTTATGTCGACTCACGTTACATAGCATATTAGTGTAACGTATATCGACATACAGTGTTATCTTATAGCGTATAACGTTGTATAGCATATAAGTACAGCGCATCACGTTATATGGTATTACGTTATAACGTATAACATTATATGGTATTACGTTATAACGTTTGACGTTATATAGCATATTAGTATAACGTATAACATTGCATAGCATATGTTTATAACGTATCACGTTATATAGTATTACGTTATATCGTAAAACGTTATATGGTATTACGTTACAACGTATAGCGTTATATAGCATATCAGTATAACGTATAACGTTATATAGTATAACGTTATAACTTAAAACGTTATATGGTATTGCGGAATAATGCTTAACGTTATATAATATGTTAGTATAACGTACAACGTTATATAGTATTGCGTTATAACGTATAACGTCGTATAGCATATAAGTACAACGTATCACGTAATATAGAATTACGTTATAACGCAAAACGTTATGTGGCATTACGTTATAATGCTTAACGTTATTTAGCATATTTGTATAACGTATAACGATATATAGTGTATGTTATAGCTTATAACGTTATATGGTATTACGTTATAGCGTATAACGTTATAAGGTATTACGTTACAACGTATAGCGTTATATAGTATATCAGTATAACGTATAACGTTATATAGTATAACGTTATAAACTAAAACGTTATATAGTATTACGTTATAACGTATAGCGTTATATAGCATATCAGGATAACGTATAATGTTATATAGTATTACGTTATAACGACTAACGTTATATAGCATATTAGTTTAACGTATAACGTTATATAGAATTACGTTGATACGTAAAACGTTATATGGTATTATGTTCAAATGCTTAACGTTATATAGCATATTAGTATAACGTGTAACGGTATATAGTGTATGTTATATCGTGTAACGTTGTATAGCATATCAGTATAACGTATAACGTTAAACAGTATTACCTGATATCGAGTAACGTTATATAGTATCACGTTATATCGTTTAACGTTATATATTATTGTGTTATAACCCATAACGTTATTTGATATTACGTTATAACGTTTAACGTTTTATAGCATATTAGTATAACGTATAACGATATATAGTGTATGTTACAGCGTATAACGTTGTATGGTATTACGTTATAACGTTTGACGTTATATAGCATATTAGTATAACGTATAACATTGTATAGCATATGTGTATAACGTATCACGTTATATAGTATTACGTTATATCGTAAAACGTTATATGGTATTACGTTACAACGTATAGCGTTATATAGCATATCAGTATAACGTATAACGTTATATAGTATATCGTTATAACTTAAAACGTTATATGGTATTGCGGAATAATGCTTAACGTTATATAATATGTTAGTATAACGTACAACGTTATATAGTATTGCGTTATAACGTATAACGTCGTATAGCATATAAGTACAACGTATCACGTTATATAGAATTACGTTATAACGTAAAACGTTATATGGCATTACGTTATAATGCTTAACGTTATTTAGCACATTTGTATAACGTATAACGATATATAGTGTATGTTATAGCTTATAACGTTATATGGTATTACGTTATAACGTATAACGTTATAAGGTATTACGTTACAACGTATAGCGTTATATAGTATATCAGTATAGCGTATAACGTTATAAAGTATAACGTTATAACCTAAAACGTTATATAGTATTACGTTATAACGGCTAACGTTATATAGCATATGAGTATAACGTATGACGTTATATAGAATTACGTTGTTACGTAAAACGTTATATGGTATTATGTTATAACGTTTGACGTTTTATAGCATATTAGTATAACGTATAACGATATATAGTGATATGTTATAACGTATAACGACGTATAGTGTTACGTTATAACGCACAACGTTGTATAACATATCAGTAAAATGTATAACGTTATATAATATTACGTTATAACGTAAACCGTTATATGGTATTACGTTATAATGCTTAACGGTATATTGCATATTAGTATAACGTATGACGTCGTATAGCATATCAGTATAACGTGTAAGGTTATATAGTATTACGTTATATCGACTCACGTTACATAGCATATTAGTGTAACGTATAACGACATACAGTGTTATCTTATAGCGTATAACGTTGTGAAGCATATAAGTACAGCGTATCACGTTATATAGAATTACGTTATAAAGTAAAACGTTATGTGGTATTACGTTATAATGCTTAACGTTATATGATATATTAGTATAACGTGTAACGATATATAGTGCATGTTATAACGTATAACGTTATATAGTATTACGTTATGTCGACTCACGTTACATAGCATATTAGTGTAACGTATATCGACATACAGTGTTATCTTATAGCGTATAACGTTGTATAGCATATAAGTACAGCGCATCACGTTATATGGTATTACGTTATAACGTATAACATTATATGGTATTACGTTATAACGTTTGACGTTATATAGCATATTAGTATAACGTATAACATTGCATAGCATATGTTTATAACGTATCACGTTATATAGTATTACGTTATATCGTAAAACGTTATATGGTATTACGTTACAACGTATAGCGTTATATAGCATATCAGTATAACGTATAACGTTATATAGTATAACGTTATAACTTAAAACGTTATATGGTATTGCGGAATAATGCTTAACGTTATATAATATGTTAGTATAACGTACAACGTTATATAGTATTGCGTTATAACGTATAACGTCGTATAGCATATAAGTACAACGTATCACGTAATATAGAATTACGTTATAACGCAAAACGTTATATGGCATTACGTTATAATGCTTAACGTTATTTAGCATATTTGTATAACGTATAACGATATATAGTGTATGTTATAGCTTATAACGTTATATGGTATTACGTTATAGCGTATAACGTTATAAGGTATTACGTTACAACGTATAGCGTTATATAGTATATCAGTATAACGTATAACGTTATATAGTATAACGTTATAAACTAAAACGTTATATAGTATTACGTTATAACGTATAGCGTTATATAGCATATCAGGATAACGTATAATGTTATATAGTATTACGTTATAACGACTAACGTTATATAGCATATTAGTTTAACGTATAACGTTATATAGAATTACGTTGATACGTAAAACGTTATATGGTATTATGTTCAAATGCTTAACGTTATATAGCATATTAGTATAACGTGTAACGGTATATAGTGTATGTTATATCGTGTAACGTTGTGTAGCATATCAGTATAACGTATAACGTTAAACAGTATTACCTGATATCGAGTAACGTTATATAGTATCACGTTATATCGTTTAACGTTATATATTATTGTGTTATAACCCATAACGTTATTTGATATTACGTTATAACGTTTAACGTTTTATAGCATATTAGTATAACGTATAACGATATATAGTGTATGTTACAGCGTATAACGTTGTATGGTATTACGTTATAACGTTTGACGTTATATAGCATATTAGTATAACGTATAACATTGTATAGCATATGTGTATAACGTATCACGTTATATAGTATTACGTTATATCGTAAAACGTTATATGGTATTACGTTACAACGTATAGCGTTATATAGCATATCAGTATAACGTATAACGTTATATAGTATATCGTTATAACTTAAAACGTTATATGGTATTGCGGAATAATGCTTAACGTTATATAATATGTTAGTATAACGTACAACGTTATATAGTATTGCGTTATAACGTATAACGTCGTATAGCATATAAGTACAACGTATCACGTTATATAGAATTACGTTATAACGTAAAACGTTATATGGCATTACGTTATAATGCTTAACGTTATTTAGCACATTTGTATAGCGTATAACGATATATAGTGTATGTTATAGCTTATAACGTTATATGGTATTACGTTATAACGTATAACGTTATAAGGTATTACGTTACAACGTATAGCGTTATATAGTATATCAGTATAGCGTATAACGTTATAAAGTATAACGTTATAACCTAAAACGTTATATAGTATTACGTTATAACGGCTAACGTTATATAGCATATGAGTATAACGTATGACGTTATATAGAATTACGTTGTTACGTAAAACGTTATATGGTATTATGTTATAACGTTTGACGTTTTATAGCATATTAGTATAACGTATAACGATATATAGTGATATGTTATAACGTATAACGACGTATAGTGTTATGTTATAACGTATAACGTTGTATAGCATATGTGCGTAACGTATCACGTTAGTTAATATTACGTTATAACGTATAGCGTTATATAGCATATGAGTATAACGTATCACGTTATACGGTATTACGTGATATCGGGTAACGTTATATAGTATCACGTTATAACGTTTAACGTTATATAGTATTACGTTATAACGTATAACGTTGTATGGTATTACGTTGCAATGCTTAACATTATATAATACATTAGTATTACGTATAATGATATGTAGTGTATGCTATAACGTATGACGTTATAACGTATTACGCTATAACGTATAGCGTTTTATAGCATATCAGCAAAACGTATAACGTTATATGGTATTACGTTATAACGTATAACGTTATATAGCATATCAGTATAACGTATAACGTTATATAATATCACGTTATAACGTAAAACGTTGTACAGTGTTACGTTTTTCCTTCTGTTATTCGGTTTCCGTTACCGTTATTTTTGAAATTCAGGTAAATAGTAGTTGCTGCCACCAGAAACAATCTAAGGATTGCTTCAATTAGAATTTTTATTATCGCTATCTTTCGACTAAACTCCACCTTTCGGCTAACCTGCTATGCGCAGGAGTACTGGCACGTGAGAGGATGAAAGTTGACGAAGATAAATGGTCGTTTAATCTGATTATATTGTAAAACAATTAATTTTCACAAGAAGAATTTATTCTGATTTTGATTGGTTATTAACAGAATTATTTAGAATATTCGAATTTACAATTGACCGTGATACGCTCTACCGATTACAAGATATAAATTCACGTGATTATCGATAGTTTACAAGTTGACAAATACGAGCGCGTCGATTAACGAAAATTGACAAGAACTGAGAATTAAACGAAACAAAGAATTAAACTAAAGAATTAAAGAATTAAAATATTTAAGAACTAAAACTGAGAAAACTAAAAGATAAAGGAACTAAAGCTAAGGAGCTAAGAGCTAAGGAACTAAAGAACTAAAGAACTAGAGGTCAAAATAACTGAAATATTAAGACCTTGACGAATTGAGAGCGAATCGCTATAACTAAGAAATTACTTGCCAAAAGTTGAGGGTCTGATCACCAAGAACACAGGAATCAATCACCAAGCACAGAGGAACTAATCACACAGAACTAAGGAATTATTTGAATAATGAACAAATAATAATCTGAATAATAATTAGCACAATCTGAATACAATCTGAAGAAATAAATGAACTAATATTAACCGTTCTTCCATGCTGCTACGTGTATTTATAGTTTGTTCAAACATAGAAGAGGGGGGGGGGTGTCATGTGGCGGTTTGCGAAGCTAGAATTCGATTTCTAACCGAATTGTTAGATTTTATTTCGAGTTGAGGCGCCGCCTCGCGCTATTGGTAGATTTTAGGCCTTTGTTACGGCGCGTGCGCAGCGCGAGACGTGACACTATACAACGTTATACATAATAACGTCATACTTTATTACGTTATACGTTATACTGATATGCTATATAACGCTATACGTTATAACGTAATACTATATAACATTATACTTTATTCTGATATGCTATATAACGCTATACATTGTAACATAGCACTATATATCGTTATACGTTATACTAATATGCTATATAACGTTAAACGTTATACTAATATGCTATATCACGTTAAACGTTATAAAGTAATACTTTATAACATTATACGTTATGCTGATATGCTATACCACGTTATACGTTATAACATAACACTATATATATTTATACGTTATGCTGATATGCTATACCACGTTATACGTTATAACATAACACTATATATATTTATACGTTACACTAATATGCTATATAACGTTATACGTTATAACGTAATACTATATAACGTGATACGTTATACTCATATGCTATACAACGTTATACGCTATATCATACGCTATATATCGTTATACGTTATACTAATATGCTATATAACGTTAAGCATTATAACATAATACCATATAACGTTTTACGTTATAACGCAATACTATATAACTTGTCACGTTACACACATATGCTATACAATGTTATACGTTATAACATAATACTATATAACGTTATACTTTATTCTGATATGCTATATAACGCTATACATTGTAACATAGCACAATATATCGTTATACGTTATACTAATATGCTATATACCGTTAAACGTTATACTAATATGCTGTATAACGTTAAACGTTATAAAGTAATACTATATAACATTATACGTTATGCTGATATGCTATACAACGTTATACGTTATAACATTACACTATATATAGTTATACGTTACACCAATATGCTATACAACGCTATACATTATAACGTAATACTATATAACGTTATACGTTATACTAATATGCTATGTAACGTTAGCATTATAACGTAATACCATATAACGTTTTACGTTATAACGTAATACTACATAACGTTTTACGTTATACTGATATGCTATACAACGCTATACATTATAACGTAATACTATATAACGTTATACGTTATACTAATATGCTATGTAACGTTAGCATTATAACGTAATATCATGTAACGTTTTACGTTATAACGTAATACTACATAATGTTTTACGTTATACTGATATGCTATACAACGCTATACATTATAACGTAATACTATATAACGTTTTACGTTATAACGTAATACTATATAACGTGATACGTTACACACATATGCTATACAACGTTTTACGTTATAACATAGCACTATATATCGTTATACGTTATACTAATATGCTCTATAACGTTAAACGGTATACTAATATGCTATATAACGTTAAACGTTATAAAGTAATACTATATAACCGTACACGTTATACTGATATGCTATACAATGTTATACGTTATATCATAACACTAAATATAGTTATACGTTATACTAATATGCTATATAACGTTTTACGTTATAACGCAATACTGTATAACTTGTCACGTTACACACATATGCTATACAACGCTATACATTATAACGTAATACTATGTAACGTTATACGTTATACTAATATGCTATGTAACGTTATACGTTATAACGTAATACCATATAACGTTTTACGTTATAAAATAATGCGATATAACGTTATACGTTATACTAATATGCTATATAACGTTAAGCATTATAACGTAATACCATTGTCACGTCTCGCGCTGCGCACGCGCCGTAACAAAGGCCTAAAATCTACCAATAGCGCGAGACGGCGCCTCAACTCGAAATAAAATCTAACAATTCGGTTAGAAACCGAATTCTAGCTTCGCAAACCGCCACATGACACCCCCCCCCTCTTCTATGTTTGAACAAACTATAAATACACGTAGCAACATGGAAGAACGGTTAATATTAGTTCGTTTATTTCTTTTGATTGTATTCAGATTGTGCTAATTATTATTCAGATTACTATTTGTTCATTATTCAAATAATTCCTTAGTTCTGTGTGATTAGTTCCTCTGTGCTTGGTGATTGATTCCTGGGTTCTTGGTGATCAGTCCCTCAACTTTTGGCAAGTAATTTCTTAGTTATAGCGATTCGCTCTCAATTCGTCAAGGTCTTAATAATTCAGTTACTTTGACCTCTAGTTCCTTAGTTCTTTAGTTCCTTAGCTCTTAGCTCCTTAGCTTTAGTTCCTTTATCTTTTAGTTTTCTCAGTTTTAGTTCTTAAATATTTTAATTCTTTAATTCTTTAGTTTAATTCTTTGTTTCGTTGAATTCTCAGTTCTTGTCAATTTTCGTTAATCGACGCGCTCGTATTTGTCAACTTGTAAACTATCGATAATCACGTGAATTTAAATCTTGTAATCGGTAAAGCGTATCACGGTCAATTGTAAATTCGAATATTCTAAATAATTCTGTTAATAACCAATCAAAATCAGAATAAATTCTTGTTGTGAAAATAATTTGTTATACAATATAATCAGATTAAACGACCATTTATCTTCGCCAACTTTCATCCTCTCCCGTGCCAGTACTCCTGTGCATAGCAGGTTAGCCGAAAGGTGGAGTTTAGTCGTAAGATAACGATAATAATAATTCTAATTGAAGCAATCCTTAGATTGTTTCTGGTGGCACCAACTACTATTTACCTGAATTTCAAAGATAACGGTAACGGAAACCGAACAACAGAAGCAAAAACGTAACACCATATAACGTTTTACGTTATAACGCAATACTTTATAACTTGTCACGTTACACACATATGCTATACAACGTTATACGTTATAGCATAACACTATATACCGCTATACGTTATACTGATATGCTATATAACGCTATACGTTATAACGTCCTACTATATAACGTTATACGTTATACTAATATGCTATGTAACGTTAAGCATTAGAACGCAATACTGTATAACTTGTCACGTTACACGCATATGCTATACAACGTTATACGTTATAACATAACACTATATACCGCTATACGTTATACTGATATGCTATGCATCGTTATACGTTATAACATAATACTATATAACGTTATACTTTATTCTGATATGCTATATAATGCTATACATTATAACATAGCACCATATATCGTTATACGTTATACTAATATGCTATATAACGTTAAACGTTATACTAATATGCTATATAACGTTAAACGTCATAAAGTAATACTATATAACATTATACGTTATGCTGATATGCTATACAACGTTATACGTTATTACATAACACTATACATAGTTATACGTTACACTAATATGCTATATAACGTTATACCTTATATCATACACTATATATCGTTATACGTTATACTAATATGCTATATAACTTTAAGCATTATAACATAATACCATATAACGTTTTACGTTATAACGTAATACTTTATAACGTTTTAAGTTATACTGATATGCTATACAACGTTATACGTTACAACATACACTATGTATCGTTATACGCCATACCAATATGCTATATAAAGTTAAGAATTATAACGTAATACCATATAACGTTTTACGTTATAACGTAATACTATATAACGTTATACGTTATACTGATATGCTATATATCGCTATACGATATAACGTAATACTATATAACGTTATACGTTATACTGATATGCCTTGTAACGCTGTACATTATAACGCATTATCATATAACGTTATGGGTTATAACGTAATACTATAAAACGTTATACGTTATACTAATATGCTATATAACGCCATACGTTATATAATACACTATATATCGTTATACGTTATACTAATATGCTATATAACGTTAAGCATTATAACATAATACCATGTAACGTTTCACTTTATAACGTAATACTATATCACGTTATAGGTTATACTGATATGCTATAAAAAGTTAAGCATTATAACGTAATACCATATAACGTTTTACGTTATAACGTAATACTATATAACGTTTTACGTTATACTGCTATGCTATACAACGTTATACGTTACAACATACACTATGTATCTTTATACATCATACCAATATGCCATATAAAGTTAAGCATTATAACGTAATACCATATAACGTTTTACGTTATAACGTAATACTATATAATGTTATACATTATACTGATATGCCATACAACATGATACGATATAACGTAATACTATATAACGTTATACGTTATACTGATATGGTGTATAACGTTAGTGGGTATAACGTAATACTATATAACGTGATACGATACACAAGTATGCTATACAACGCTATACGTTATAACATATCACAATATATCGTTACACGTTATACTAACATATTGTATAACGTTAAGCCTCATAACGTAATTCTATATAACGTTATACGTTATAACATACTCTATATTCCGTTACACGTTATACTAATATACTATATAACGTTAAACGTTATATCGTAATACTATGTAACGTTATAAGTTATACTGATATGCTATACAACACTATACGTTATAACATACACTATATATCGTTATACGTTATACTAATTTGCTATATAACGTCAATCATTATAGCGTAATAGCATATAACGTTTTACGTTATTACGTAATACTATATATCGTTATACGTTATACTAATATGCTATATAACGTTAAACGTTATAACGTAATAACATATAACGTTTTACGTTAGAACGTAACACCATATAACGTTATACGTTATACTGATATGCTGTACAATGTTACACGTTATAACGAAGTACTATATGCCGTTATACGTTATACTAATATGCTATATAACGTTAAACGTTATAACGTAATACTATATAAGGTTAAACGTTATACTGATATGCTATACAACACTATACGCTATAGCGTCATACTATATAACGTTATACGTTAAACTAATATACTGTATTACGTTAAACGCTATAACGTAATATTATATAACGTTATACGTTATACTCATGTGCTATACAACGTTATACGTTATAACATACACTATATATCGTTATACGTTACCCTAATATGCTATATAACGTTAGTCGTTATAACGTAATACTATATAACGCGATACGTTACACACATATGCTATACAACGTTATACGTTGTAACATACACTATATATCGTTATACGTTATACTAATTTGCTATATAACGTTATACGTTACCCTAATATGCTATATAACGTTAGTCGTTATAACGTAATACTATATAACGTGATACGTTACACACATATGCTGTACAACGTTATACGGTGTAACATACACTATATATCGTTATACGTTATACTAATATGCTATATAACGTTAAGCATTATAACGTAGTACCATATAACGTTTTACGTTATAACGTAATACTATATAACGTTATATGTTATACTGATATGCTGTATAACGCTATACCTTATACCGTAATACTATATAACGTTATACGTTATACTAATATGCTATGTAACGTCAGGCATTATAACGTAATACCATATAAAGTTTTACGTTATAACGTAACACTATATAACATTATACGTTATACTCATGAGCTATACAACCTTATACGTTGTAACATGCACTATATATCGTTATACGTTACACTAATATGTTATATAACGTTAAGCATTATAACGTAATACCATATAACGTTTTACGTTATAACGTAATACTATATAACGTTATACGTTATACTGATATGCTATACAACATTATACGTTATAACGTATTACTATATAACGTTATACGTTATACTAATATGCTATGTAACGTTAAGCATTTAACGTAATCCCATATAACGTTTTACGTTATAACGTAATACTATATAGCGTTATACGCTATACTGATTTGCTGTATAACGCTATACATTATAACGTAATACTATATTACGTTTTACGTTATACTAATATGCTATTTAACGTTAAGCATTATAACGTAATACCATATACCCTTTTACGTTATAACGTAATGCTATATAACGTTATACGTTATACTCATGTGCTATACCACGTTATACGTTATAACATACACTATATATCGTTATACGTTACACTAATATGCTATATAACGTTGAGCATTATAGCGTAATCCCATATAACGTTTTACGTTATAAGGTATTACTATATAACGGTATACGTTATTCTGATATGCTATACAACATTATACGTTATAACGTATTACTATATAACGTTATACGTTATACTGATATGCTGTATAACGCTATAGATAATAACGTAATAATATATAACGTTATACATTATACTAATATGCTATGTAACGTTAAGCATTATAACGTAATACCATATAACGTTATACGCTTTACTGATATGCTATATAACGCTATACATTGTAAAGTAATACTATATAACGTTATACGTTATACTGATATGCTGTACAATGTTATACGTTATAACGTAACACTATATGCCGTTATACGTTATACTAATATGCTATATAACGTTAAACGTTATAACGTAATACCATATAACGTTATACGTTATAACGTTATACTATGTAACGTTGTACGTTATAACATAACACTATATATCGCTACACGTTATACTAATATATTATATAACGTTAAGCCTTATAACGTAGTACTATATAACGTTATACGTTATACTGATATGCTGTATAACGCTATACATTATAACGTAATACTATATAACGTTATACGTTATACTAATATGCTATGTAACGTTAAGCATTATAACGTAATAACATATAACGTTTTACGTTATGACGTAATACTAAATAACGTGGTACGTTATACTCATATGCTATACAACGTTATACGTTATAACATAACACTATATACCGTTATAGGTTACACCAGTATAGTATATAACGTTAGTCGTTATAACGTAATACTATATGACGTGATACGTTACACACATATGCTATACAACGTTATACGTTATAACATAACACTATATATCGTTACACGTTATACTAATATATTATATAACGTTAAGCCTTATAACGTAGTACTATATAACGTTGTACGTTATAGCATACACTATATATCGTAATACGTTATGCTAATATGCTATATAACGTTAAGCATTATAACGTAATACCATATAACGTTTTACGTTATAACGTAATGCTGTATAACGTTATACGTTATACTCATGTGCTATACAACGTTATTCATTATAACATACACTATATATCGTTATGAGTTACACCAATATGCTATATAACGTTAAGCATTATAACGTAATACCATATAACGTTTTACGTTATAACGTAATACTATATATCGTTATACGTTACACTAGTATGCTATATAACGTTAAGCATTATAACGTAATACTATATATCGTTATACGTTACACTAGTATGCTATATAACGTTAAGCATTATAACGTAATACTATATATCGTTATACGCTACACTAATATGCTATATAACGTTAAGCATTATAACGTAATACCATATAACGTTTTACATTATAACGTAATACTATATATCGTTATACGTTACACTAATATGCTATATAACGCTAAGCATTATAACGTAATACCATATAACGTTTTACGTTATAACGTAATAATATATATCGTTATACGTTATACTCATATGCTATATATCGTTAAGCATCATAACGTAATACCATATAACGTTTTACGTTATAACGTATTACTATATAACGTTATACGTTATACTGATATGCTATACAACATTATACGTAATAACGTAATACTATATAGCGTTATACGTTATACTGATTTGCTGTATAACGCTATACATTATAACGTAATACTATATTACGTTTTACGTTATACTAATATGCTTTTTAAGGTTAAGCATTATAACGTAACACCATATACCCTTTTACGTTATAACGTAATGCTATATAACGTTATACGTTATACTCATGTGCTATACAACACTATACGTTATAACATACACTATATATCGTTATACGTTATACTGATGTGAAATATAACGTTAAACGTTATAACGTAATACTATATAACGTTAAACGTTATAAGGTTATACTATATAACGTTATAAGTTATACCGATATGCTATACAACACTATACGTTATAACGTAATAAAATATAACGTTATACGTTATACTAATATACCATATAACGTTAAACGCTTTAACGTAATACCATATAACGTTATAAGTTATACTCATGTGCGATACAACGTTATACGTTATAACATACACTATATATCGTTATACATACACTAATACGCTATATAACGTTAAGCATTATAACGTAATACCATATAACGTTTTACGTTTTACTGATATGCTATATAACGATATACGTTATAAAGTAGTACTATATAACGTTATACGTTATACTGATATGCTGTAAAATGTTATACGTTATAACGTAACAGTATATACCGCTATAGGTTACACTAATATGCTATATAACGTTAGTCGTTATAACGTAATACTATATGACGTGATACGTTACACGCATATGCTATACATCGTTATACGTCATAACATAACACTATATATCGTTACACGTTATACTAATATATTTTATAACCTTAAGCCTTATAACGTAATACTATATAACGTTATACGGTATACTGATATGCTATACAACACTATACGTGATAACATACACTATATATCGTTATACGTTTTACTAATATGCTATATAACGTTAAACGTTATAACGTAATACTATATAACGTTATACGTTATACTCATGTGCTATACAACGTTATACGTTATAACATACACTATATATCGTTATAGATACACTAATACGCTATATAACGTTAAGCATTATAACGTAATAGCATATAACGTTTTCGGTTATGACGTAATACTATATAACGTGGTACGTTATACTCATATGCTATGCATCGTTATACGTTATAACATAACACTATATATCGTTACACGTTATACTAATATATTATATAACGTTAAGCCTTATAACGTAATACTATATAGCGTTATACGTTATAACATACACTATATATCGTAATACGTTATGCTAATATGCTATATAACGTTAAGCATTATAACGTAATACCATATAACGCTTTACGTTATAACGTAATACTATATAACTTGATACGCTACACGCATATGCTATACAACGTTATACGTTATAACAGAATACCATATAACGTTTTACGTTATAACGTAATAACATATAACGTTTTACGTTATAACGTAATACCATATAACGTTATACGTTTCACTGATATGCTATATAACGCTATACGTTATAAAGTAATACTATATAACGTCATACGTTATACTGATGTGCTGTACAATGTTATAGGTTATAACGTAACACTATATGCCGTTATACGTTATACTAATATGCTATATAACGTTGAGCATTATAACGTAATACCATATAACGTTTTACGTTATGACGTAATACTACATAACGTTATACGTTATACTAATATGCTATATAACGTTAAGCATTATAACGTAATACCATATAACGTTTTACGTTACACACATATGCTATACAACGTTATACGTTATAACATACACTATATATCGTTATACGTAATACTAATATATTATACAACGTTGAGCATTATAACGTAATACCATATAACGTTTTACGTTATAACGCAATACTATATAACGTTATACGTTATACTGATATGCTGTACAACGTTATACGTTATAACGTAATACTATATAACGTTATACGTTACACTGATATGCTACATAACGCTATACATTATAACGTAATACCATATAACGTTATACGTTATAACGTAATACTAAATAACGATATACGTAATACTAATGTCCTATATAACGTTAAGCATTATAACGTAATACCATATAACGTTTTACGTTATAACGTTAATCTATATAACTTGATACGCTACACACATATGCTATACAACGTTATA
This sequence comes from Bombus sylvestris, assembly GCA_911622165.2. Lineage (NCBI taxonomy): Eukaryota > Metazoa > Arthropoda > Insecta > Hymenoptera > Apidae > Bombus > Bombus sylvestris. The sequence continues at coordinate 1,567,273 of CAJVRE020000087.1, forward strand.
CGTTATAACATAATACTATATATTGTTACACGTTACACTAATATGCTATATAACGTTAAACGTTATAACGTAATATCATACATCGTTATGAGTTATAACGTAATACTATATAACGTTATACGTTATAACATACGCTATATATCGATATACGTTATACTAATATGCTATATAACGTTAAGCATTATGACGTAATACCTTATAGCATTTTACGTTATAACGTGATACTATATAACGTTATACGTTATACTAATATGCTATATAAAGTTAAACGTTATAACGTAATACCATATAACGTTTTCCGTTATAACGTAATACAATATAACGTTATACGTTTTACTGATATGCTATTCAACGTTATACGTTATAATGTAATTCTATATAACGTTATACGTTATAATAATATGCTATATAACCTTAAACGTTATAACGTAATACCATATAACGTTATACGTTGTAACGTCATACTATGTAACATTGTTCGTTATAACATGCAGTATATATTGTTATACGTAATACAAATATAATATATAACGTTAAGCATTATAACGTAATATGATATAATGTTTTACGTTATAATATAATACCATATAACGTAATACGTTATACTGGTATGCTATACATCGTTATACGGTAGGAAGTAATACTATATGACAATATACATTATACTCATATGCTATACAACGTTATGATTTATAACGTAATACTATATAACGTTATACGTTATAGCATACACTATATATAGATATACGTTATACTAATATGCTATATAACGTTAAGCATTATAACGTAATACCATATAACGTTTGACGTTATAACATACACTATATATCGTTATACGTTATACTAATGTCCTGTATAACGTTAAGCATTATAACGTAATACCGTATAACGTTTTACGTTATAACGTAATACTATATAACGTTATACGTTATACTAATATGCTATATAACGTTAAGCATTATAACGTAATACCATATAACGTTTTACGTTATAACGTAATACTATATATCGTTATACGTTATACTGATTTGCTGTATAACGCTATACACTATAACGTAATACTATATAACTTGATACGCTACACGCATTTGCTATACAACGTTATACGTTATAACATTACACTATATGCCGTTATACGTTATACTAATATGCTATATAACTTTAAACGTTATAACGTAATAACATATAACGTTATACGTTATAACGTAATACCATATAACGTTATACGCTTTACTGATATGCTATATAACGCTATACATTATAAAGTAATACTATATAACGTTATACGTTATACTGATATGCTGTACAATGTTATACGTTATAACGTAACACTATATGCCGTTATACGTTATACTAATATGCTATATAACGTTAAACGTTATAACGTAATACCATATAACGTTATACGTTATAACGTTATACTATGTAACGTTGTACGTTATAACATAACACTATATATCGCTACACGTTATACTAATATATTATATAACGTTAAGCCTTATAACGTAGTACTATATAACGTTATACGTTATACTGATATGCTGTATAACGCTATACATTATAACGTAATACTATATAACGTTATACGTTATACTAATTAGCTATGTAACGTTAAGCATTATAACGTAATAACATATAACGTTTTACGTTATGACGTAATACTAAATAACGTGGTACGTTATACTCATATGCTATACAACGTTATACGTTATAACATAACACTATATACCGTTATAGGTTACACCAGTATAGTATATAACGTTAGTCGTTATAACGTAATACTATATGACGTGATACGTTACACACATATGCTATACAACGTTATACGTTATAACATAACACTATATATCGTTACACGTTATACTAATATATTATATAACGTTAAGCCTTATAACGTAGTACTATATAACGTTGTACGTTATAGCATACACTATATATCGTAATACGTTATGCTAATATGCTATATAACGTTAAGCATTATAACGTAATACCATATAACGTTTTACGTTATAACGTAATGCTGTATAACGTTATACGTTATACTCATGTGCTATACAACGTTATTCATTATAACATACACTATATATCGTTATGAGTTACACCAATATGCTATATAACGTTAAGCATTATAACGTAATACCATATAACGTTTTACGTTATAACGTAATACTATATATCGTTATACGTTACACTAGTATGCTATATAACGTTAAGCATTATAACGTAATACTATATATCGTTATACGTTACACTAGTATGCTATATAACGTTAAGCATTATAACGTAATACTATATATCGTTATACGCTACACTAATATGCTATATAACGTTAAGCATTATAACGTAATACCATATAACGTTTTACATTATAACGTAATACTATATATCGTTATACGTTACACTAATATGCTATATAACGCTAAGCATTATAACGTAATACCATATAACGTTTTACGTTATAACGTAATAATATATATCGTTATACGTTATACTCATATGCTATATATCGTTAAGCATCATAACGTAATACCATATAACGTTTTACGTTATAACGTAATGCTATATAACGTTATACGTTATACTCATGTGCTATACAACACTATACGTTATAACATACACTATATATCGTTATACGTTATACTGATGTGAAATATAACGTTAAACGTTATAACGTAATACTATATAACGTTAAACGTTATAAGGTTATACTATATAACGTTATAAGTTATACCGATATGCTATACAACACTATACGTTATAACGTAATAAAATATAACGTTATACGTTATACTAATATACCATATAACGTTAAACGCTTTAACGTAATACCATATTACGTTATAAGTTATACTCATGTGCGATACAACGTTATACGTTATAACATACACTATATATCGTTATACATACACTAATACGCTATATATCGTTAAGCATTATAACGTAATACCATATAACGTTTTACGTTTTACTGATATGCTATATAACGATATACGTTATAAAGTAGTACTATATAACGTTATACGTTATACTGATATGCTGTAAAATGTTATACGTTATAACGTAACAGTATATACCGCTATAGGTTACACTAATATGCTATATAACGTTAGTCGTTATAACGTAATACTATATGACGTGATACGTTACACGCATATGCTATACATCGTTATACGTCATAACATAACACTATATATCGTTACACGTTATACTAATATATTTTATAACCTTAAGCCTTATAACGTAATACTATATAACGTTATACGGTATACTGATATGCTATACAACACTATACGTGATAACATACACTATATATCGTTATACGTTTTACTAATATGCTATATAACGTTAAACGTTATAACGTAATACTATATAACGTTATACGTTATACCGATATGCTATAAAACATTATACTTTATAACGTAATACTATATAGCGTTATACGTTATACTAATATGCTATACAACGTTATACGTTATAACATACACTATATATCGTTATACGTTATACTAATATGCTATATAACGTTAAGCATTATAACGTAATACCGTATAACGTTTTACGTTATAACGTAATACTATATAACGTTATACGTTATACTAATATGCTATATAACGTTAAGCATTATAACGTAATACCATATAACGTTTTACGTTATAACGTAATACTATATAGCTTTATACGCTACACGGATATGCTATATAACGTTATACGTTATAGCATAACACTATATGCCGTTGTACGTTATACTAATATGCTACATAACGTTAAACGTTATAACGTAATAACATATAACGTTATACGTTATAACGTAATACCATATAACGTTATACGTTTTACTGGTATGCTATTCAACGTTATACGTTATAATGTAATTCTATATAACGTTATACGTTATAATAATATGCTATATAACCTTAAACGTTATAACGTAATACCATATAACGTTATACGTTATACTAATATGCTATGTAACTTTAAGCATTATAGCGTAATACCATATAACGTTTTACGTTATAACGTAATTCTATATAACGTGATACGTTATACTCATATGCTATACAACGTTATACGTTATAACGTAATACTATATAACGTTATACGCTATAGTGATGTGCTATACAACATTATACGTTATAACGTAATACTATATAACGTTATACGTTATACTGATGTGCTATGTAACGTTAAGCATTTTAAAATAATACCATATAACGTTTTACGTTAATGGATATGCAATATAACGCTATACATTATAACGTAATAATATATAACGTTATACGTAATACTAATATGCTGTATAACGTTAAGCATTATAACGTAATACCATATAACGTTTTACGTTATATCGTTATACTATATAACTTGATACGCTATACTGATATGCTATACAACATTATACGTTATAACGTAATACTATATAATGTTATACGATATACTGATGTGTTATATAACGCTATACATGATAACGTAATACCACATAACGCTATACGTTATAACGTAATACCATATAACGTTATACGTTATAACGTAATACTATATGACGTTACACGTCATACCAATATGCTATATAAAGTTGAGCATTATAACGTAGTACCATATAACGTTTTACGTTACGTGATATGCAATATAACGCTATACATTATAACGTAATACTATATAACGTGATACGTTATACACATATGCTATACAACGTTATACGTTATAACATAACGCTATATATCGTCATACGTTATAATAATATGCTGTATAACGTTAAGCATTATAAAATAATACCATATAACGTTTTACGTTACGTGATATGCAATATAACGCTATACATTATAACGTAATACTATATAACGTAATACGTAACACTAATATGCTATATAACGTTAAACATTATAATGTAATACCATATAACGTTTTACGTTATAACGTGATACTATATAACGTTATACGTTTTACCAGTATGGTATATAACGTTAAACGTTATAAGGTAATACCATATTACGTTTTCCGTTATAACGTAATACTATATAACGTTATACGTTATAATAATATGCTATATAACGATAAACGTTATAACGTAATACATTTTAACGTTATACGTTATAGCGTCATACTATGTAACGTTGTTCGTCGTAACATGCAGTATACATCGTTATACGTAATACTAATATAATATACGACGTTAAGCATTATAACGTAATACCATATAACGTTTTACGTTATAACGTGTTACTATATAACGCTATACGTTTTACCAGTATGCTATATAACGTTAAGCATTATAACGCAATACCATTTAACGTTTTACGTCATAACGTAATACTATATAACGTTATACGTTGTACTGATATGCTATACAACATTATACGTAATAATGTAATACTATATAACGTTATACGTTATACTGATGTGCTGTATAACGCTATACCTTATAACGTAATACTATATATCGTGATACGTTACACACATATGCTATGCAACGTTATACGTTATAACGTAATACTATATAAAGTTATACGTTATACTGATATGCTGTACAACACTATACATTATAACGTAATACTATATATCGTTATACGTTATACTGATATGCTATATAACGTTAGTAGTTATAACGTAATACTACATATCGTTATACGTTATACTGATATGCTGTACAACGTTATACGTTATAACGTAATACCATATGACGTTCTACGTTATAATGTTATACTATATAACTTGATACGCTACACACATATGCTATACAACGTTATACGTTATAACATAACACTATATGCCGTTATACGTTATACTAATATGCTATATAACGTTAAACGTTAACGTAATACTATATAACGTTATACGTAATACTGATATGCTATACGACGCTACACGTTATAACGTAATACCATATAACGTTATACGTTATACTAATATGCTATGTAACGTTATGCATTATAGCGTAATGCCATATAACGTTTTACGTTATAGCGTAATACTATATAACGTGATACGTTATACTCATGTGCTATACAACGTTATACGTTATAACATAACACTATATAATGTTATACGTTATACTAATATACTATATAACGTTAAACGTTATAAAGTAATACTGTATAAGGGTTTGCGTTATACTCATGTGCTATACAACGTTATACTTTTCAACATTCACTACATATCGTTATACGATATACTAATATGCTATATGAGGTTAAGCATTATAACGTAGTACCATATAACGTTCTACGTTATACTAATATGCTATGTAACGTTAAGCATTATAGCGTAATACCATATAACGTTTTACGTTATAACGTAGTACTATATAACGTGATACGTTATACTCATATGCTATACAACTTTATACGTTATAACATAACACTATATACCGTTATACGTTATACTAATATACTATATAACGTTAAACGTTATAAAGTAATACTGTATAAGGTTTTGCGTTATACTCATGTGCTATACAACGTTATACTTTTCAACATTCACTACATATCGTTATACGATATACTAACATGCTATATGAGTTTAAGCATTATAGCGTAATACCATATAACGTTTTACGTTCTATCGTAATACCATATAACGTTATACGTTATACTGATATGCTATACAACATTATACGTTTTAACGTAATACTATATAACGTTATACGTTATACTCATGTGCTTATACAACGTTATACGTTACAACGTAATACTATATAACGTTATACGTTATACTGATGTGTTATATAACGCTATACATTATAACGTAATACCACATAACGCTATACGTTATAACGTAATACCATATAACGTTATACGCTATACTAATATGCTATGTAACGTTAAGCATTATAACGTAATACCATATAACGTTCTACGTTATAATGTTATACTATATAACTTGATACGCTACACACATATGCTACACAACGTCTTACGTTATACTGATATGCTGTACAACACTATACATTATAACGTAATACCATTTATCGTTATACGTTATACTGATGTGCTATATAACGTTAGTCGTTATAACGTAATACTACATAACGTTATACGTTATACTGATATGCTGAACAACGTTATACGTTATAACGTAATACCATATAACGTTCTACGTTATAATGTTATACTATATAACTTGATACGCTACACACATATGCTATACAACGTTATACGTTATAACATAACACTATATGCCGTTATACGTTATACTAATATGTTACATAACGTTAAACGTTAACGTAATACTATATAGCGTTATACGTTATACTGATATGCTGTATAACGCTATACATTATAACGTATTACTTTATAACGTTATACGTTATACTAATATGCTATGTAACGTTAAGCATTATAACGTAATATCATATAACGCAGTACGTTATAACGTAATACTATATAACGTTATACGTTATACTAATATGCTATGTAACGTTAAACGTTTTAACGTAATACCATATAACGTTATATGTTATAACGTAATACAATATAACGTTATACGTTATACGCATATGCTATACAACGTTATACGTTATAACATAACACTGTATATCGTTATACGTTAGACTAATATGCTATATAACGTTAGTCGTTATAACGTAATACTATATAACGTTATACGTTATACTGATGTGTTATATAACGCTATACATTATAACGTAATACCACATAACGCTATACGTTATAACGTAATACCATATAACGTTATACGCTATACTAATATGCTATGTAACGTTATGCATTATAACGTAATACCATATAACGTTCTACGTTATAATGTTATACTATATAACCTGATACGCTACACACATATGCTATACAACGTTATACGTTATAACATAACACTATATGCCGTTATACGTTATACTAATATGTTACATAACGTTAAACGTTAACGTAATACTATATAGCGTTATACGTTATACTGATATGCTGTATAACGCTATACATTATAACGTATTACTTTATAACGTTATACGTTATACTAATATGCTATGTAACGTTAAGCATTATAACGTAATATCATATAACGCAGTACGTTATAACGTAATACTATATAACGTTATACGTTATACTAATATGCTATGTAACGTTAAGCATTATAACGTAATACTATATAACGAAATACGGTATACTAATATGCTACGTTACGTTAAGCATTATAACGTCATACTATATAACGTTATAAGTTATACTGATATGCTGTACAACGTTATACGTTATAACGTAATACTATATAACGATATACGTAATACTAATATCCTATATAACGTCAAGCATTATAACGTAATACCATATAACGTTTTACGTTATAACGTTATACTATATAACTTGATACGCTACACACAGATGCTATACAACGTTATACGTTATAACATAACACTATATATCGTTATACGTTACACTAATATGCTGTATAACGTTAAACGTTATAACGTAATATCATATATCGTTGTGAGTTATAACGTAATACTATATAACGTTATACGTTATACTAATATGCTATATAACGTTAAGCATTATAACGTCATACTATATAACGTTATAAGTTATACTGATATGCTGTACAACGTTATACGTTATAACGTAATACTATATAACGTTATACGTTACACTGATATGCTACATAACGCTATACATTATAACGTAATAGTATATAACGTTATACGTTATACTAATATGCTATGTAACGTTAAACGTTTTAACGTAATACCATATAACGTTATATGTAATAACGTAATACAATATAACGTTATACGTTATAACATACACTATATATCGTGATACGTAATACTAATATATTATACAACGTTAAGCATTATAACGTAATACCGCATAACGTTTTACGTTATACTGGTATGCTATACAACGTTATACGGTAGAAAGTAATACTATATGACGTTATACGTTATACTCATGTGCTATACAACGTTATACGTTCTAACATACACTATATATCGTTATACGTTAGACTGACATGCTGTATAACGCAATACATTATAACCTAATGCTATATAACGCTATACGTTATAACGTAATACTATATAACGTTATACGTTATACTCACGTGCTATACAACGTTATACGTTATAACGTAATACGATATAACGCAATACCGTATAACGTTATATGTTATAACGTAATACTACATAACGTTATACGTTATACTGATACGCTATATAACGCTAAACATTATAACGTAATGCTATATAACGTTATACGTTATAACGCAATGCCATATAGCGTTAAAGGTTATAACGTAGTACCATATAACATTTTACGTTATGACGTAATACTATATAACGTTATACGTTTTACTCATGTGCTATACAACGTTATAAGTTATAACACACACTATATATCGTTATACGTTACAACATACACTATATATCGTTATACGTCATAATAATAGACTACATAACGTTAAGCATTATAACGTAATACCATATAACGTTATACGTTATAACGTAATACTATATAACGTGATACCTTACACACATATGCTATACAAAGTTATACGATATGACGTAATACTATATATCGTTGTACGTTATACTGATATACCTTGCAACTCTATACGTTATAACGTAATACTATATAACGTTATACGTTATACTAATATGCTATATAACTTTAAGCATTATAACGTAATACCATATAACGTTCACGTTATAACGTAATAGTATATGACGTTATACGTTACACTAATATGCTATATAAGGTTAGTCGTTATAACGTAATACTATATAACGTGATACGTTACACACGTATGCTATACAACGTTACACGTTATAAAATACACTATATGTCGTGATACGTTATACTAATATGCAATGTGCCGTTAAGCATTATAACGTAATACCATATAACGTTTTACGTTATAACGTAATACTATATAACGTTATACGTTCTACTCATCTGCTATACAACGTTATACGTTATATCATACACTATATATCGTTATACGTTATACTAATATGCTATATAACGCTAAACATTATAACGTAATGCTATATGACGTTATACGTTATAACGCAATACCATATAACGTTAAATGTTATAACGTAGTACCATATAACATTTTACGTTATAACGTAATACTATATAACGTTGTACATTATACTCATGTGCTATACAACATTATACGTTATAACGTAATACTATATAACGTGATACGTTACACACGGATGCTATACAACGTTACACGTTATAACATACACTATATATCGTTATACGTTATACTAATATGCAATGTAACGTTAAGCATTATAACGTAATACCATATAACGTTTTACGTTATAACGTAATACTATATAACGTTATACGTTATACTCATGTGCTATACAACGTTATACGTTATATCATACACTATATATCGATATACGTTATACTAATATCCTATATAACGTTAAGCATTATAACGCAATACCATATAATGTTTTACGTTATAACGTAATACTACATAACGTTATACGTTATACTGATATGCTATACAACGCTATACGTTATAACGTAATACTACATAATGTTATACGTTATACTGATACGCTATATAACGCTAAGCATTATAACGTAATGCTATATAACGTTATACGTTATAACGCTATACCATATAACGTTAAAGGATATAACGTAGTACCGTATAACGTTATACGTTTTAACGTGATACTATATAACGTTACACGATATCACGTAATACTGTATAACGTTATACGTTATACTGATATGCTATATAACGTAAAACGTTATAACGTAATACCAAACAACGTTACACGTTATAACATACACTATATATCGTTATAAGTTATACTAATATTCTATGTAACGTTAATCATTATAACGTAATACCATATAACGTTTTACGCTATAACGTAATACTATATAACGTTATACGTTATACTTATATGCAATACAACATTATGCGTTATAACGTAATAATATATAACGTCATACGTTATACTTTTGCGCTGTATAACGCTATACATTATAACGTAATACTATATAACCTTATACGTTATACTAATATGCTATACAACGTTATACGTTATAACGCAATACCGTATAACGTTATATGTTATAACGTAATACTATATAACGTTATACGTTACAACATACACTATATATCGTTATACGTCATAATAATAAACTACATAACGTTAAGCATTATAACGTAATACCATATAACGTTATACGTTATAACGTAATACTATATAACGTTATACGTTCTACTCATCTGCTATACAACGTTAAACGTTATATCATACACTATATATCGTTATACGTTATACTAATATGCTATATAACGTTAAGCATTATAACGCAATACCACATAATGTTTTACGTTAAAACGTAATACTACATAACGTTTAACGTTATACTGATATGCTATACAACGTTATACTTTATAACATACACTATAAACCGTTATACGTTGTACTGTTGTGCTGTATAACGCTATACAGTATAACGTAATACCATATAACATTCACGTTATAACGTAATAGTATATGACGTTATACGTTACACTAATATGCTATATAAGGTTAGTCGTTATAAAGTAATACTATATAACGTGATACGTTACACACGTATGCTGTACAACGTTCTACGTTATAACATACACTATATATCGTTATACGTTGTACTAATATGCTATATAACGTTAAGTATTATAACGTAATACCATATAACGTTTTACGTTATAACGTAATACTATATAACGTTATACGTTATACTGATATACTATACAACTTTATACGTTAAAACGTATTACCACATAACGTTATATGTTATAACGTAACAGTATATAACGTTATACGTTACAACATAACACTATATATCGTTATACGTTACACTAATATGCTATATAACGTTAAACGTTATAACGTAATACCATATAACGTTAAACGTTATAACGTAATCCCATATAACGTTATACGTTATAACGTAACACTATATAACGTTATACGTTATACTGATATGCTATACAACGTTATACGTTATAACGTTATACTATATAACGTGATACGTTACACACATATGCTATACAACGTTAAACGTTATAACGTATTACCACATAACGTTATATGTTATAACGTAACAGTATATAACGTTATACGTTACAACATAACACTATATATCGTTATACGTTACACTAATATGCTATATATCGTTAAACGTTATAACGCAATACTATATAACGTGATACGTTACACACATATGCTATACAACGTTATACGTTAGAACCTAACACTGTATATCGTTATACGTTATACTAACATGCTATATAACGTTAAACGTTATAACGTAATACCATATAACGTTATACGTTGTAACGTAACAGTATATAACGTTATACGTTACAACATAACACTATATATCGTTATACGTTACACTAATATGCTATATCACGTTAAACGTTATAACGTAATACCATATAACGTTAAGAGTTATAACGCGGTACCATGTAACGTTATACGTTTTATCGTGATACTATATAACGTTACAGGATATCACGTAATACTGTATAACATTATACGTTATACTGATATGCTATATAACGCTATACGTTATAAAGTAATACTATTAAACGTTATAGGTTATACTGATATGCTATACAACGTTATACGTTATTACGTAATACTATATAACGTTATACGTTATACTGGTATGCTATACAACGTTATACGTTATAACGTAATACTATATAACGTTATAGGTTATAGTGATATGCTATACAACGTTATACGTTATAACGCAATACTCTATAACGTGATACGTTATACTGATATGCTATACAACGTTATACGTTATAACGTAATACTATATAACGTTATAGGTTATACTGATATGCTATACAACGTTATACGTTATAACGTAATACTATATAACGTGATACGTGCACACATATTCTATAAAACGTTATACGTTATAACATAACACTATATATCGTTATACGTTTTACTAACATGCTATATAACGTTAAACGATATTACGTAATAGCATATAACGTTATACGTTATAACGTAATACTATATAACGTTATACGTTACAACATACACTATATATCGTTATACGTAATACTAATATAGTATAGAATGTTAAGCACCATAACGTAATAGTATATAACGCTAAACGTTATACTGATATGCTATACAACGCTATACATTATAACGCAATACTTTATAACGTTAAGAGTTATAACGTGGTACCATATAACGTTATACGCTTTATCGTCATACTATATAACGTTACAGGATATCACGTAATACTATATAACGTGATACACACACACATATTCTATAAAACGTTATACGTTATAACATAACACTATATATCGTTATACGTTATACTAACACGCTATACAACGTTATACGTTATAACATACACTATATATCGTTATACATCATACTGATTTGCTATACAACGTTATACGTTATAACATATTACAATATAACGTTATACGCTATAACGTAATGCTATATAACGTTATACGTTATAACATACAGTATATATCGTTATACGTAATACTAATATATTATATAACGTTAAGCATTATAACGTAATACCACATCACGTTTTACGTTATAACGTAATACTATATAACGTTATACGTTATACTGATATGCTATACAACGCTATACATTATAACGCAATACTATATAACGTTAAGAGTTATAACGGGGTACCATATAACGTTATACGTTTTATCGTGATACTATATAACGTTACAGGATATCACGTAATACTGTATAACATTATACGTTATACTGATATGCTATATAACGCTATACGTTATAACGTAATACTAGATAACGTTATACGTTATACTAATATACTATATAACGTTAAACGTTATAACGTAATACTATATAACATTCTACGTTATACTGATATGCTGTACAACGTTATACGTTATAACGTAACACTATATGCCGTTATGCGTTATACGAATATGCTATATAACGTTTAACGGTATAACGTAATACCATATAACGTTATACGTTATAACGTTATACTATGTGACGTTGTACGTTATAACATACAGTATATATCGTTATACGTAATACTAATATAGTATATAACGTTAAGCATTATAACGTAATATCATATAACTCTTTACGTTATAACGTAATACTATATAACGTTATACGTTATACTGATATGCTATACAACGTTATACGTTATACTGTAATACTATATAACGTTATAAGTTATAATGATATGCTATATAACGCTATACGTTATAGAGTCATACTATATAACGTTATACGTTATACTCATGTGCTATACAACGTTATACGTTATAACATACACTATATATCGTTATACGTAATACTAATATGCTATATAACTTTAAGCATTATAACGTAATACCATATAACGTTATACGTTATAACATAACACTGTATATCGTTACACGTTATACTAATATATTATATAACGTTAAGCCTTATAACGTAATACTATATAACGTTATACGTTATAACATACACTATATATCGTTATACGTTATACTAAAATACTCTATAACGTTAAGCGTTATAACGTAATACTATATAACGTTATACGTTATACTGATATGCTATACAACCTTATACGTTATAACATAACACTGTATATCGTTACACGTTATGCTAATATATTATATAACGTTAAGCCTTATAACGTAATACTATATAACGTTATACGTTATAACATACACTATATATCGTTATACGTTATACTAATATACTATATAACGTTAAACGTTATAACGTATAACTATATAACGTTATACGTTATACTGATATGCTATACAACATTATACGTTATAAAGTAATACTATATAGCGTTATACGTTATACTAATATACTATATAACGTTAAACGTTATAAGGTAATACTATATAACGTTATACCTTACACTAATATGCTATATAACGTTAAGCATTATAACGTAATACCATATAACGTTTTACGTTATAATGTAATACTATATAACGTTATACGTTACACTAATATGCTATATAACGTTAAGCATTATAACGTAATACCATATAACGTTTTACGTTATAACTTAAACCGTTACGTTACGTTATATCGTATATCGTGATACGTTATACTCATACGCTATACAACGTTATACGTTATAACATAACACTATATACCGTTATACGTTATACTGATATGCTATACAACATTATACGTAATAACGTAATACCATATAACGTTTTACGTTATAACGTAATACTATATAACGTTATACGTTACACTAATATGCTATATAACGTTCAGCATTAGAACGTTATACCATATAACGTTTTACGTTATAACGTAATACTATATAACGTTATACGTTATACTAATATACTATATAACGTTATACGTTATAACGTAATGCTATGTAACGTTAAACGTTATAACGTAATATTATATAACGTTATACGTTATACTCATGTGCTATACAACGTTATACGTTATAACGTAATACTATATAACTCTATTCGTTATACTGATATGCTATACAACATTATACGTTATAACGTAATACTACATAACGTTATACGTTATACTGATATGCTGTATAACGCTATACATTATAACGTAATACTATATAACATTATACGTTATACTAATATGCTATGTAACGTTAAGCATTATAACGTAATACCATATAACGTTTTACGTTATAACGTAAACCGTTACGTTACGTTATATCGTTTAACGTGATACGTTATACTCATATGCTATACAACGTTATGCGTTGTAACATAACACCGTATATCGTTACACGTTATACTAATATATTATATAACGTTAAGCCTTATAACGTAATACTATATAACGATATACGTTATAACATACACTATATATCGTTATACGTTATACTAATATACTATATAAAGTTAAATGTTATAACGTAATACTATATAACGTTATACGTTATACTGATATGCTATACAACATTATACGTTATAAAGTAATACTATATACCGTTATACGTTACACTAATATGCTATATAACGTTAGTCGTTATAACGTAATACTATATAACGTGATACGTTACACACATATGCTATACAACGTTATACGTTATCACATAACACTATATATCGTTATACGTTACACTAATATGCTATATAACGTTACTCGTTATAACGTAATACTATATCACGTTATACGTTATACTCATGTGCTATACAACGTTATACGTTATAACATACACTATATATCCTTATACGTTACACTAATATGCTATATAACGTTAGTCGTTATAACGTAATACTATATAACGTGACACGTTACACTAATTTGCTATATAACGTTAGTCGTTATAGCGTAATACTATATAACGTTATACGTTATACTCATGTGCTATTCAACGTTATACGTTATAACATAGCACTATATACCGTTATACGTTACACTAATGTGCTGTATAACGTTAGTCGTTATAACGTAATACTAGATAACGTTTTACGTTATAACGTAATACTATATAACGTGATACGTTATACTCATATGCTGTATAACTCTATACATTGTAACGTAATACTATATAGCGTCATACGCTATACTAATATGCTATGTAACGTTAAGCATTATAACGTAGTACTATATAGAGTTATACGCTATACTAATATGCTATGTAACGTTAAGCATTATAACGTAATAGCATATAACGTTTTACGTTATAACGTAATACTATATATCGTTATACGTTATACTAATATGCTATATAACGTTAAGCATTATAACGTAATAGCATATAACGTTTTACGTTATAACGTAATACTATATATCGTTATACGTTATACTAATATGCTATATAACGTTAAACGTTAAAACGTAATAGCATATAACGTTTTACGTTATAACGTAATACCATATAACGCTATACGTTTTACTAATATGCTATATAACGCTATACGTTATAAAGTAATACTATATAACGTTATACGTTATACTGATATGCTGGATAACGCTATAGATTATAACGTAATACTATATAACGTTATACGTTATACTAATATGCTATGTAACGTTAAGCATTATAACGTAATACCATATAACGTTTTACGTTATAACACAATACAATATAACGTTATACGTTATATCGTAATACTACATAACGTTATACGTTATTACATAGTACTGTATAATGTTATACGTTATACCGTAATACTACATAACGTTATACGTTATTACATAGTACTATATAATGTTATACGTTATAACGTGATACTATATAACGTTATACGTTATAACACAATACTATATAACGTTATACGCTATATCGTAATACTACATAACGTTATACGTTATTACATAGTACTGTATAATGTTATACGTTATAACGTAATACTACATAACGTTATACGTTATTACATAGTACTATATAATGTTATACGTTATAACGTGATGCTATATAACGTTATACGTTATAACGTAATACTACATAACGTTATACGTTATATCGTAGTACTATATAACTTTAGACCATATAACGTAATACTACATAACGTTATACGTTATAACACAATAGTATATAACGTTATACGTTATAACGTAATACTACATAACGTTATACGTTATATCACAATACTATATAACTTTATACGTTATATCGTAATACTACATAACGTTATACGTTATAACGTAATATTATATAACATTATACGTTATTACGTAATACTACATAACGTTATACGTTATATCCGAGTACTATATTACGTTATAAGTTATTACGTAATACTACATAACGTTATACGTTATAACACAATACTATATGACGTTATTCGTTATTACATAGTACTATATAATGTTATACGTTATAACGTGATACTATATAACGATATACGTTATATCGTAGTACTATATAACTTTAGACCTTATAACGTAATACTACATAACGTTATACGTTATAACACAATAGTATATAAAGTTATACGTTATAACGTAATACTACATAACGTTATACGTTATAACACAATACTATATAACGTTACACGTTATAACGTATTTTACATAACGTTTATCCTTATAACATACTACTATATAATGTTATACGTTATAACGTGATACTATATAACGTTATACGTTATTACGTATTACTACATAACGTTATAAGTTATAACGTAATACTACATAACGTTATACGTTATATCCGAGTACTATATTACGTTATAAGTTATTACGTAATACTACATAACGTTATACGTTATATCGTAGTACTATATAACTTTAGACCTTATAACGTAATACTACATAGCGTTATGCGTTATAACACAATACTATATAACGTTATACGTTATATCGTAATTCTACATAACGTTATACGTTATAACGTAATATTATATAACATTATACGTTATTACGTAATACTACATAACGTTATACGTTATAACACAATACTATATAACGTTATACGTTATAACGTAATACTATATAACGTGACACGTTATACTCATATGCTATATAACGTTAAACGTTATAACGTAATACTATCTAACGTTATACGTTATTCTGATATGCTATACAACATTATACGTTATAACGTAATAATATATACCGTTATACGTTATACTGATATGCTATACAACATTATACGTAATAACGTAATACCATATAACGCTATACGTTTTACTAATATGCTATATAACGCTATACGTTATTAAGTAATACTATATAACGTTATACGTTATACTGATATGCTATGTAACGTTAAGCATTATAACGCAATACCATATAACGTTTTACGTTATAACACAATACAATATAACGTTATACGTTATATCGTAATACTACATAACGTTATACGTTATTACATAGTACTGTATAATGTTATACGTTATACCGTAATACTACATAACGTTATACGTTATTACATAGTACTATATAATGTTATACGTTATAACGTGATACTATATAACGTTATACGTTATAACACAATACTATATAACGTTATACGTTATATCGTAATACTACGTAACGTTATACGTTATTACATAGTACTGTATAATGTTATACGTTATAACGTAATACTACTTAACGTTATACGTTATTACATAGTACTATATAATGTTATACGTTATAACGTGATGCTATATAACGTTATACGTTATAACGTAATACTACATAACGTTATACGTTATATCGTAGTACCATATAACTTTAGACCATATAACGTAATACTACATAACGTTATACGTTATAACACAATAGTATATAACGTTATACGTTATAACGTAATACTACATAACGTTATACGTTATATCACAATACTATATAACGTTATACGTTATATCGTAATACTACATAACGTTATACGTTATAACGTAATATTATATAACATTATACGTTATTACGTAATACTACATAACGTTATACGTTATAACGTGATACTATATAACGTTATACGTTATAACGTAATACTACATAACGATATACGTTATATCGTAGTACTATATAACTTTAGACCTTATAACGTAATACTACATAATGTTATACGTTATAACACAATAGTATATAAAGTTATACGTCATAACGTAATACTACATAACGTTATACGTTATAACACAATACTATATAACGTTACACGTTATAACGTATTCTACATAACGTTTATCCTTATTACATAGTACTATATAATGTTATACGTTATAACGTGATACTATATAACGTTATACGTTATTACGTATTACTACATAACGTTAAACGTTATAACGTAATACTATCTAACGTTATACGTTATTCTGATATGCTATACAACATTATACGTTATAACGTAATACTATATACCGTTATACGTTATACTGATATGCTATACAACATTATACGTAATAACGTAATACCATATAACGCTATACGTTTTACTAATATGCTATATAACGCTATACGTTATTAAGTAATACTATATAACGTTATACGTTATACTGATATGCTGGATAACGCTATAGATTATAACGTAATACTATATAACGTTATACGTTATACTAATATGCTATGTAACGTTAAGCATTATAACGCAATACCATATAACGTTTTACGTTATAACACAATACAATATAACGTTATACGTTATATCGTAATACTACATAACGTTATACGTTATTACATAGTACTGTATAATGTTATACGTTATACCGTAATACTACATAACGTTATACGTTATTACATAGTACTATATAATGTTATACGTTATAACGTGATACTATATAACGTTATACGTTATAACACAATACTATATAACGTTATACGTTATATCGTAATACTACATAACGTTATACGTTATTACATAGTACTGTATAATGTTATACGTTATAACGTAATACTACTTAACGTTATACGTTATTACATAGTACTATATAATGTTATACGTTATAACGTGATGCTATATAACGTTATACGTTATAACGTAATACTACATAACGTTATACGTTATATCGTAGTACCATATAACTTTAGACCATATAACGTAATACTACATAACGTTATACGTTATAACACAATAGTATATAACGTTATACGTTATAACGTAATACTACATAACGTTATACGTTATATCACAATACTATATAACGTTATACGTTATATCGTAATACTACATAACGTTATACGTTATAACGTAATATTATATAACATTATACGTTATTACGTAATACTACATAACGTTATACGTTATAACGTGATACTATATAACGTTATACGTTATAACGTAATACTACATAACGATATACGTTATATCGTAGTACTATATAACTTTAGACCTTATAACGTAATACTACATAATGTTATACGTTATAACACAATAGTATATAAAGTTATACGTCATAACGTAATACTACATAACGTTATACGTTATAACACAATACTATATAACGTTACACGTTATAACGTATTCTACATAACGTTTATCCTTATTACATAGTACTATATAATGTTATACGTTATAACGTGATACTATATAACGTTATACGTTATTACGTATTACTACATAACGTTAAACGTTATAACGTAATACTATCTAACGTTATACGTTATTCTGATATGCTATACAACATTATACGTTATAACGTAATACTATATACCGTTATACGTTATACTGATATGCTATACAACATTATACGTAATAACGTAATACCATATAACGCTATACGTTTTACTAATATGCTATATAACGCTATACGTTATTAAGTAATACTATATAACGTTATACGTTATACTGATATGCTGGATAACGCTATAGATTATAACGTAATACTATATAACGTTATACGTTATACTAATATGCTATGTAACGTTAAGCATTATAACGCAATACCATATAACGTTTTACGTTATAACACAATACAATATAACGTTATACGTTATATCGTAATACTACATAACGTTATACGTTATTACATAGTACTGTATAATGTTATACGTTATACCGTAATACTACATAACGTTATACGTTATTACATAGTACTATATAATGTTATACGTTATAACGTGATACTATATAACGTTATACGTTATAACACAATACTATATAACGTTATACGTTATATCGTAATACTACATAACGTTATACGTTATTACATAGTACTGTATAATGTTATACGTTATAACGTAATACTACTTAACGTTATACGTTATTACATAGTACTATATAATGTTATACGTTATAACGTGATGCTATATAACGTTATACGTTATAACGTAATACTACATAACGTTATACGTTATATCGTAGTACCATATAACTTTAGACCATATAACGTAATACTACATAACGTTATACGTTATAACACAATAGTATATAACGTTATACGTTATAACGTAATACTACATAACGTTATACGTTATATCACAATACTATATAACGTTATACGTTATATCGTAATACTACATAACGTTATACGTTATAACGTAATATTATATAACATTATACGTTATTACGTAATACTACATAACGTTATACGTTATAACGTGATACTATATAACGTTATACGTTATAACGTAATACTACATAACGATATACGTTATATCGTAGTACTATATAACTTTAGACCTTATAACGTAATACTACATAATGTTATACGTTATAACACAATAGTATATAAAGTTATACGTCATAACGTAATACTACATAACGTTATACGTTATAACACAATACTATATAACGTTACACGTTATAACGTATTCTACATAACGTTTATCCTTATTACATAGTACTATATAATGTTATACGTTATAACGTGATACTATATAACGTTATACGTTATTACGTATTACTACATAACGTTATAAGTTATAACGTAATACTACATAACGTTATACGTTATATCCGAGTACTATATTACGTTATAAGTTATTACGTAATACTACATAACGTTATACGTTATAACACAATACTATATGACGTTATTCGTTATTACATAGTACTATATAATGTTATACGTTATAACGTGATACTATATAACGATATACGTTATATCGTAGTACTATATAACTTTAGACCTTATAACGTAATACTACATAACGTTATACGTTATAACACAATAGTATATAAAGTTATACGTTATAACGTAATACTACATAACGTTATACGTTATAACACAATACTATATAACGTTACACGTTATAACGTATTTTACATAACGTTTATCCTTATTACATAGTACTATATAATGTTATACGTTATAACGTGATACTATATAACGTTATACGTTATTACGTATTACTACATAACGTTATAAGTTATAACGTAATACTACATAACGTTATACGTTATATCCGAGTACTATATTACGTTATAAGTTATTACGTAATACTACATAACGTTATACGTTATATCGTAGTACTATATAACTTTGACCTTATAACGTAATACTACATAGCGTTATGCGTTATAACACAATACTATATAACGTTATACGTTATATCGTAATACTACATAACGTTATACGTTATAACGTAATATTATATAACATTATACGTTATTACGTAATACTACATAACGTTATACGTTATAACACAATACTATATAACGTTATACGTTATAACGTAATACTATATAACGTGACACGTTATACTCATATGCTATATAACGTTAAACGTTATAACGTAATACTATCTAACGTTATACGTTATTCTGATATGCTATACAACATTATACGTTATAACGTAATACTATATAACGTTATACGTTATACTAATATACTGTATAACGTTATACGTTATAACGTAATACTATATAACGTGACACGTTATACTCATATGCTATATAACGTTAAACGTTATAACGTAATACTATCTAACGTTATACGTTATTCTGATATGCTATACAACATTATACGTTATAACGTAATACTATATAACGTTATACGTTATACTAATATACTATATAACGTTAAACGTTATAACGTAAAACTATATAACGTTATACGTTACACTAATATGCTATATAACGTTAAGCATTATAACGTAATACCATATAACGTTTTACGTTATAACTTAAACCGTTACGTTACGTTATATCGTATATCGTGATACGTTATACTCATACGCTATACAACGTTATACGTTATAACATAACACTATATACCGTTATACGTTATACTGATATGCTATACAACATTATACGTAATAACGTAATACCATATAACGTTTTACGTTATAACGTAATACTATATATCGTTATACGTTATACTAATATGCTATATAACGTTAAGCATTATAACGTAATAGCATATAACGTTTTACGTTATAACGTAATACTATATATCGTTATACGTTATACTAATATGCTATATAACGTTAAACGTTAAAACGTAATAACATATAACGTTTTACGTTATAACGTAATACCATATAGCGCTATACGTTTTACTGATATGCTATATAACGCTATACGTTATAAAGTAATACTATATAACGTTATACGTTATACTGATATGCTGGATAACGCTATAGATTATAACGTAATACTATATAACGTTATACGTTATACTAATATGCTATGTAACGTTAAGCATTATAACGTAATACCATATAACGTTTTACGTTATAACACAATACAATATAACGTTATACGTGATATCGTAATACTACATAACGTTATACGTTATTACATAGTACTGTATAATGTTATACGTTATACCGTAATACTACATAACGTTATACGTTATTACATAGTACTATATAATGTTATACGTTATAACGTGATACTATATAACGTTATACGTTATAACACAATACTATATAACGTTATACGTTATATCGTAATACTACATAACGTTATACGTTATTACATAGTACTGTATAATGTTATACGTTATAACGTAATACTACATAACGTTATACGTTATTACATAGTACTGTATAATGTTATACGTTATAACGTGATGCTATATAACGTTATACGTTATAACGTAATACTACATAACGTTATACGTTATATCGTAGTACTATATAACTTTAGACCATATAACGTAATACTACATAACGTTATACGTTATATCGTAGTACTATATAACTTTAGACCATATAACGTAATACTACATAACGTTATACGTTATAACACAATAGTATATAACGTTATACGTTATAACGTAATACTACATAACGTTATACGTTATATCACAATACTATATAACGTTATACGTTATATCGTAATACTACATAACGTTATACGTTATAACGTAATATTATATAACATTATACGTTATTACGTAATACTACATAACGTTATACGTTATAACACAATACTATATAACGTTATACGTTATACTGATATGCTGGATAACGCTATAGATTATAACGTAATACTATATAACGTTATACGTTATACTAATATGCTATGTAACGTTAAGCATTATAACGTAATACCATATAACGTTTTACGTTATAACACAATACAATATAACGTTATACGTTATATCGTAATACTACATAACGTTATACGTTATTACATAGTACTGTATAATGTTATACGTTATACCGTAATACTACATAACGTTATACGTTATTACATAGTACTATATAATGTTATACGTTATAACGTGATACTATATAACGTTATACGTTATAACACAATACTATATAACGTTATACGTTATATCGTAATACTACATAACGTTATACGTTATTACATAGTACTGTATAATGTTATACGTTATAACGTAATACTACATAACGTTATACGTTATTACATAGTACTGTATAATGTTATACGTTATAACGTGATGCTATATAACGTTATACGTTATAACGTAATACTACATAACGTTATACGTTATATCGTAGTACTATATAACTTTAGACCATATAACGTAATACTACATAACGTTATACGTTATATCGTAGTACTATATAACTTTAGACCATATAACGTAATACTACATAACGTTATACGTTATAACACAATACTATATAACGTTATACGTTATATCGTAATACTACATAACGTTATTCGTTATTACCTAGTACTGTATAATGTTATACATTATAACGTAATACTACATAACGTTATACGTTATTACATAGTACTGTATAATGTTATACGTTATAACGTAATACTACATAACGTTATACGTTATATCACAATACTATATAACGTTATACGTTATATCGTAATACTACATAACGTTATACGTTATAACGTAATATTATATAACATTATACGGGATTACGTAATACTACATAACGTTATACGTTATAACACAATACTATATGACGTTATTCGTTATTACATAGTACTATATAATGGTATACGTTATAACGTGATACTATATAACGTTATACGTTATTACGTAATACTACATAACGATATACGTTATATCGTAGTACTATAAAACTTGAGACCTTATAACGTAATACTACATAACGTTATACGTTATATCGTAGTACTATAAAAGTTTAGACCTTATAACGTAATACTACATAACGTTATACGTTATAACACAATAGTATATAAGGTTATACGTTATAACGTAATACTACATAACGTTATACGTTATAACACAATACTAGATAACGTTATACGCTATATCGTAGTACGATATAATTTTAGACCTTATAACGTAATACTACATAACGTTATACGTTATATCCGAGTACTATATTACGTTATAAGTTATTACGTAATACTACATAACATTATACGTTATAACACAATACTATATGACGTTATTCGTTATTACATAGTACTATATAATGGTATACGTTATAACGTGGTACTATATAACGTTATACGTTATAACGTAATACTAGATAACGTTATACGTTATATCGTAGTACGATATAATTTTAGACCTTATAACGTAATACTACATAACGTTATACGTTATAACACAATACTATATAACGTTATACGTTATATCGTAATACTACATAACGTTATACGTTATAACGTAATATTATATAACATTATACGTTATTACGTAATACTACATAACGTTATACGTTATATCACAATACTATATAACGTTATACGTTATATCGTAATACTACATAACGTTATACGTTATAACGTAATATTATATAACATTATACGTTATTACGTAATACTACATAACGTTATACGTTATAACGTGATACTATATAACGTTATACGTTATAACGTAATACTACATAACGATATACGTTATATCGTAGTACTATAAAACTTTAGACCTTATAACGTAATACTACATAACGTTATACGTTATATCCGAGTACTATATTACGTTATAAGTTATTACGTAATACTACATAACGTTATACGTTATAACACAATACTATATGACGTTATTCGTTATTACATAGTACTATATAATGTTATACGTTATAACGTGATACTATATAACGTTATAAGTTATAACGTAATACTAGATAACGTTATACGTTATATCGTAGTACTATATAACTTTAGACCTTATAACGTAATACTACATAGCGTTATGCGTTATAACACAATACTATATAACGTTATACGTTATATCGTAATACTACATAACGTTATACGTTATAACGTAATATTATACAACATTATACGTTATTACGTAATACTACATAACGTTATACGTTATAACACAATACTATATAACGTTATACGTTATAACGTAATACTATATAACGTGACACGTTATACTCATATGCTATATAACGTTAAACGTTATAACGTAATACTATCTAACGTTATACGTTATTCTGATATGATATACAACATTATACGTTATAACGTAATACTATATAACGTTATACGTTATACTAACATACTATATAACGTTAAACGTTATAACGTAAAACTATATAACGTTATACGTTACACTAATATGCTATATAACGTTAGTCGTTATAATGTAATACTATATAACGTGATACGTTACACACATATGCTATACAACGTTATACGTTATAACATACACTATATATCGTTATACGTTATACTAATATGCTATATAACGTCAAGCATTATAACGTAATACCATATAACGTTATACGTTACACTAATATGCTATATAACGTTAGTCGTTATAACGTAATACTATATAACGTGATACGTTACACACATATGCTATACAACGTTATACGTTATAACATAACACTATATATCGTTTTACGTTATACTAATATGCTATATAACTTTAAGCATTATAACGTAATTCCATATAACGTTTTACGTTATAACATACACTATATATCGTTATACGTTATACTCATATGCTATATATCTTTAAGCATTATAACGTAATACCACATAACGTTTTACGTTATCACGTAATACTATATAACGTTACACGTTACACTAATGTGCTACATAACGTTAGTCGTTATAACGTAAAACTAAATAACGTGATACGTTACACACATATGCTATACAACCTTATACGTTATAACATAACACTGTATATCGTAACGTTATGCTAATATATTATATGACGTTGAGACTTATAACGTAATACTACATAACGTTATACGTTAAAACATACACTATATATCGTTATACGTTATACTAATATACTATATAACTTTAAACGTTATAACGTAATACTATATAACGTTATACGCTATACTGATATGCTATACAACATTATACGTTATAACGTAATACTATATAACGTTATACGTTATACTAATATGCTATACAACGTTAAACGTTATAACGTAATACTATCTAACGTTATACGTTATACTGATATGCTATACAACATTATACGTTATAACGTAATACTATATAACGTTATACGTTATACTAATATACTATATAACGTTAGTCGTTATAATGTAATACTATATAACGTGATACGTTACACACATATTCTATACAACGTTATACCTTATAATGTAATACAATATAACGTTATACGTTATACTAATATATTATATAATGTTAAACGTTATAACATAATACTTTGTAACGTTAAACGTTATAACGAGATACTATATTCGGTTATACGTGATACTCATGTGCTATATAACGTTTAACGTTATAACGTAATACCATATAACTCTTAACGTTATAACGTAATACTATATAACGTGATACGTTACACACATATGCTATACAACGTTATACGTTATAACATATCACTATATATCGTTATACGTTACACTAATATGCTATATAACGTTACTCGTTATAACGTAATACTATATCACGTTATACGTTATACTCATGTGCTATACAACGTTATACGTTATAACATACACTATATATCGTTATACGTTATACTAATATGCTATATAACTTTAAGCATTATAACGTAATACCACATAACGTTTTACGTTATAACGTAATTCTATATAACGTTATACGTTACACTAATGTGCTATATAACGTTAGTCGTTATAACGTATAACTATATAACGTTATACGTTATACTGACATGCTATACAACGTTATGCGTTATAACATACCACTATATACCGTTATACGTTACACTAATCTGCTATATAACGTTAGTCGTTATACCGTAATACTATATAACGTGGTACGTTACACACATATGCTATACAACGTTATACGTTATAACATACACAATATATCGTTATACGTTATACTAATATACTATATAACGTTAAACCATATAACGTAATACTATATAACGTTATACGTTATGCTCATGTGCTATACAGCGTTATACGTTATAACGTAATACTACATAACGTTATACGTTATTACATAGTACTGTATAATGTTATACGTTATAACGTAATACTACATAACGTTATACGTTATTACATAGTACTGTATAATGTTATACGTTATAACGTGATGCTATATAACGTTATACGTTATAACGTAATACTACATAACGTTATACGTTATATCGTAGTACTATATAACTTTAGACCATATAACGTAATACTACATAACGTTATACGTTATATCGTAGTACTATATAACTTTAGACCATATATCGTAATACTACATAACGTTATACGTTATAACACAATAGTATATAACGTTATACGTTATAACGTAATACTACATAACGTTATACGTTATATCACAATACTATATAACGTTATACGTTATATCGTAATACTACATAACGTTATACGTTATAACGTAATATTATATAACTTTAGACCATATAACGTAATACTACATAACGTTATACGTTATAACACAATAGTATATAACGTTATACGTTATATCACAATACTATATAACGTTATACGTTATATCGTAATACTACATAACGTTATACGTTATAACGTAATATTATATAACATTATACGTTATTACGTAATACTACATAACGTTATACGTTATAACACAATACTATATAACGTTATACGTTATACTGATATGCTGGATAACGCTATAGATTATAACGTAATACTATATAACGTTATACGTTATACTAATATGCTATGTAACGTTAAGCATTATAACGTAATACCATATAACGTTTTACGTTATAACACAATACAATATAACGTTATACGTTATATCGTAATACTACATAACGTTATACGTTATTACATAGTACTGTATAATGTTATACGTTATACCGTAATACTACATAACGTTATACGTTATTACATAGTACTATATAATGTTATACGTTATAACGTGATACTATATAACGTTATACGTTATAACACAATACTATATAACGTTATACGTTATATCGTAATACTACATAACGTTATACGTTATTACATAGTACTGTATAATGTTATACGTTATAACGTAATACTACATAACGTTATACGTTATTACATAGTACTGTATAATGTTATACGTTATAACGTGATGCTATATAACGTTATACGTTATAACGTAATACTACATAACGTTATACGTTATATCGTAGTACTATATAACTTTAGACCATATAACGTAATACTACATAACGTTATACGTTATATCGTAGTACTATATAACTTTAGACCATATAACGTAATACTACATAACGTTATACGTTATAACCCAATACTATATAACGTTATACGTTATATCGTAATACTACATAACGTTATACGTTATTACATAGTACTGTATAATGTTATACGTTATAACGTAATACTACATAACGTTATACGTTATTACATAGTACTGTATAATGTTATACGTTATAACGTAATACTACATAACGTTATACGTTATATCACAATACTATATAACGTTATACGTTATATCGTAATACTACATAACGTTATACGTTATAACGTAATATTATATAACATTATACGTTATTACGTAATACTACATAACGTTATACGTTATAACACAATACTATATAACGTTACACGTTATAACGTATTTTACATAACGTTTATCCTTATTACATAGTACTATATAATGTTATACGTTATAACGTGATACTATATAACGTTATACGTTATTACGTATTACTACATAACGTTATACGTTATAACGTAATACTACATAACGATATACGTTATATCGTAGTACTATAAAAGTTTAGACCTTATAACGTAATACTACATAACGTTATACGTTATAACACAATAGTATATAAGGTTATACGTTATAACGTAATACTACATAACGTTATACGTTATAACACAATACTAGATAACGTTATACGTTATATCGTAGTACGATATAATTTTAGACCTTATAACGTAATACTACATAACGTTATACGTTATATCCGAGTGCTATATTACGTTATAAGTTATTACGTAATACTACATAACATTATACGTTATAACACAATACTATATGACGTTATTCGTTATTACATAGTACTATATAATGGTATACGTTATAACGTGGCACTATATAACGTTATACGTTATAACGTAATACTAGATAACGTTATACGTTATATCGTAGTACGATATAATTTTAGACCTTATAACGTAATACTACATAACGTTATACGTTATAACACAATACTATATAACGTTATACGTTATATCGTAATACTACATAACGTTATACGTTATAACGTAATATTATATAACATTATACGTTATTACGTAATACTACATAACGTTATACGTTATATCACAATACTATATAACGTTATACGTTATATCGTAATACTACATAATGTTATACGTTATAACGTAATATTATATAACATTATACGTTATTACGTAATACTACATAACGTTATACGTTATAACGTGATACTATATAACGTTATACGTTATAACGTAATACTACATAACGATATACGTTATATCGTAGTACTATATAACTTTAGACCTTATAACGTAATACTACATAGCGTTATGCGTTATAACACAATACTATATAACGTTATACGTTATATCGTAATACTACATAACGTTATACGTTATAACGTAATATTATACAACATTATACGTTATTACGTAATACTACATAACGTTATACGTTATAACACAATACTATATAACGTTATACGTTATAACGTAATACTATATAACGTGACACGTTATACTCATATGCTATATAACGTTAAACGTTATAACGTAATACTATCTAACGTTATACGTTATTCTGATATGATATACAACATTATACGTTATAACGTAATACTATATAACGTTATACGTTATACTAACATACTATATAACGTTAAACGTTATAACGTAAAACTATATAACGTTATACGTTACACTAATATGCTATATAACGTTAGTCGTTATAATGTAATACTATATAACGTGATACGTTACACACATATGCTATACAACGTTATACGTTATAACATACACTATATATCGTTATACGTTATACTAATATGCTATATAACGTCAAGCATTATAACGTAATACCATATAACGTTATACGTTACACTAATATGCTATATAACGTTAGTCGTTATAACGTAATACTATATAACGTGATACGTTACACACATATGCTATACAACGTTATACGTTATAACATAACACTATATATCGTTTTACGTTATACTAATATGCTATATAACTTTAAGCATTATAACGTAATTCCATATAACGTTTTACGTTATAACATACACTATATATCGTTATACGTTATACTCATATGCTATATATCTTTAAGCATTATAACGTAATACCACATAACGTTTTACGTTATCACGTAATACTATATAACGTTACACGTTACACTAATGTGCTACATAACGTTAGTCGTTATAACGTAAAACTAAATAACGTGATACGTTACACACATATGCTATACAACCTTATACGTTATAACATAACACTGTATATCGTAACGTTATGCTAATATATTATATGACGTTGAGACTTATAACGTAATACTACATAACGTTATACGTTAAAACATACACTATATATCGTTATACGTTATACTAATATACTATATAACTTTAAACGTTATAACGTAATACTATATAACGTTATACGCTATACTGATATGCTATACAACATTATACGTTATAATGTAATACTATATAACGTGATACGTTACACACATATTCTATACAACGTTATACCTTATAATGTAATACAATATAACGTTATACGTTATACTAATATATTATATAATGTTAAACGTTATAACATAATACTTTGTAACGTTAAACGTTATAACGAGATACTATATTCGGTTATACGTGATACTCATGTGCTATATAACGTTTAACGTTATAACGTAATACCATATAACTCTTAACGTTATAACGTAATACTATATAACGTGATACGTTACACACATATGCTATACAACGTTATACGTTATAACATATCACTATATATCGTTATACGTTACACTAATATGCTATATAACGTTACTCGTTATAACGTAATACTATATCACGTTATACGTTATACTCATGTGCTATACAACGTTATACGTTATAACATACACTATATATCGTTATACGTTATACTAATATGCTATATAACTTTAAGCATTATAACGTAATACCACATAACGTTTTACGTTATAACGTAATTCTATATAACGTTATACGTTACACTAATGTGCTATATAACGTTAGTCGTTATAACGTAATACTATATAACGTTATACGTTATACTGACATGCTATACAACGTTATGCGTTATAACATACCACTATATACCGTTATACGTTACACTAATCTGCTATATAACGTTAGTCGTTATACCGTAATACTATATAACGTGGTACGTTACACACATATGCTATACAACGTTATACGTTATAACATATCACTATATATCGTTATACGTTACACTAATATGCTATATAACGTTACTCGTTATAACGTAATACTATATCACGTTATACGTTATACTCATGTGCTATACAACGTTATACGTTATAACATACACTATATATCGTTATACGTTATGCTAATATATTATATAACGTTAAGCCTTATAACGTAATACTATATAACGTTATACGTTATAACATACACAATATATCGTTATACGTTATACTAATATACTATATAACGTTAAACCATATAACGTAATACTATATAACGTTATACGTTATGCTCATGTGCTATACAGCGTTATACGTTATAACGTAATATCATATAACGTTATACTTCATAATGTAATACTATATAACGTTCTACGTTATTCTGATATGCTGTACAACGTTATACGTTATAACGTAACACTATATGCCGTTATACGTTATACGAATATGCTATATAACGTTTTACGTTATAACGTCATACTATATAACGTTATACGTTATACTGATATGCTGTATAACCCTATACATTATAACGTAACACTATATAACGTTTTACGTTATACTAATGTGCTATGTAACTTTAAGCATTGTAACATAATACCATATAACGTTTTACGTTATAACGTAATACTATACTCGGTTATACGTTATACTCATGTGCTATACAACGTTATACGTTATACTAATATACTATATAACGTTAAACGTTATAACGTAATACTATATAACGTTATACGTTACACTAATATGCTATATAACGTTAGTCGTTATAATGTAATACTACATAACGTTATACGTTATACTAATGTGCTATGTAACTTTAAGCATTGTAACATAATACCATATAACGTTTTACGTTATAACGTAATAGTATAATCGGTTATACGTTATACTCATGTGCTATACAACGTTATACGTTATAACGTAATACCATATAACGTTATACGTCATAATGTAATACTATATAACGTTCTACGTTATACTGATATGCTGTACAACCTTATACGTTATAACGTAACACTATATGCCGTTATACGTTATACGAATATGCTATATAACGTTTTACGTTATAACGTCATACTATATAACGTTATACGTTATACTGATATGCTGTATAACGCTATACATTATAACGTAATACTATATAACGTTATACGTTATACTAATGTGCTATGTAACTTTAAGCATTGTAACATAATACCATATAACGTTTTACGTTATAACGTAATAGTATATAACGTTATACGTTACACTAATATGCTATATAACGTTAGTCGTTATAATGTAATACTATATAACGTGATACGTTACACACATATGCTATTAACGTTATACCTTATAATGTAATACAATATAACGTTATAAGTTATACTAATATATTATAAAACGTTAAACGTTATAACGTAATACTTTGTAACGTTAAACATTATAACGTCAGACTATACTCGGTTATACGTTATACTCATGTGCTAAACAACGTTATACGTTATAACGTAATACCATATAACGTTATACTTCGTAATGTAATACTATATAACGTTCTACGTTATACTGATATGCTGTACAACGTTATACGTTATAACGTAACACTATATGCCGTTATACGTTATACGAATATGCTATATAACGTTTAACGTTATAACGTAATACCATATAACGTTTTACGTCATAACGTAATACTATATAACGTTATACGTTATACTCATATGCTATGTAACGGTAAGCATTATAACGTAATACTGTATAACGTCATACATTACACACATATGCTATGCAACGTGATACGTTATAACATAACACTATATATCGTTATACGTTATACTAATATGCTATATAACTTTAAGCATTATAACGTAATACCACATAACGTCTTACGTCATAACGTAATTCTATATAACGTTATACGTTACACTAATGTGCTATATAACGTTAGTCGTTATAACGTAATAGTATATAACGTGATACGTTACACACATATGCTATACAACGTTATGCGTTATAACATACCACTATATACCGTTATACGTTACACTAATCTGCTATATAACGTTAGTCGTTACACCGTAATACTATATAACGTGGTACGTTACACACATATGCTATACAACGTTATACGTTATAACATAACACTATATACCGTTATACGTTACACTAATATGCTATACATCGTTAGTCGTTATAACGTAATACTGTATAACGTCATACGTTACACACATATGCTATACAACGTTATACGTTATAACATAACACTATATATCGTTACACGTTATGCTAATACATTATATAACGTTAAGCCTTATAACGTAATACTATATAACGTTATACGTTATAACATACACTATATATCGTTATACGTTATACTAATATACTATATAAGGTTATACGTTATACTCATGTGCTGTACAACGTCTTACGTTATAACGTAATACTATATAACATTATACGCTATACTAATACGCTATATAACGTTAAGCATTATAACGTAATACCATATAACGTTTTACGTTATAACGTAATGCTATATAACGTTATACGTTATACTAATATACTATATAACGTTAAACGTTATAACGTAATACTATATAACGTTATGCGTTACACTAATATGCTATATAACGTTAGTCGTTATAACGTAATACTATATAACGTGATACGTTACACACATATGCTATACAACGTTATACGTTATAACATAACACTATATATCGTTACACGTTATGCTAATACATTATATAACGTTAAGCCTTATAACGTAATACTATATAACGTTATACGTTATACTCATGTGCTGTACAACGTCTTACGTTATAACGTAATACTATATAACATTATACGCTATACTAATACGCTATATAACGTTAAGCATTATAACGTAATACCACATAACGTTTTACGTTATAACGTAATGCTATATAACTCTATGCGTTATACTGATATGCTATACAACATTATACGTTATAACGTAATACTACATAACGTTATACGTTATAACATAATACTATATAACGTTATACGTTATACCGTAATACTACATAACGTTATACGTTACACTAATCTGCTATATAACGTTAGTCGTTATACCGTAATAGTATATAACGTGATACGTTACACACATATGCTATACAACGTTATACGTTATAACATAACACTATATACCGTTATACGTTACACTAATATGCTATATAACGTTAGTCGTTATAACGTAATACTATATAACGTTATACGTTATACTCATGTGCTATACAGCGATATACGTTATAACATACACTATATATCGTTATACGTTATATTAATATGCTCTATAACTTTAAGCATTATAACGAAATACCATAAAACGTTTTACGTTATAACATGACACTATATATCGTTATACGTTATAACACAATACTATATAACGTTAGTCGTTATAACGTAGTACTACATAACGTTATACGTTATTACATAGTACTATATAACGTTTTACGTTATAACGTAATACTACATAACGATATACGTTATATCGTAGTACTATATAACTTTAGACCTTATAACGTAATACCACATAACGTTATACGTTATAACACAATAGTATATAAAGTAATACGTTATAACGTAATACTACATAACGTTATACGTTATAACACAATACTATATAACGTTACACGTTATAACGTATTTTACATAACGTTTATCCTTATTACATAGTACTATATAATGTTATACGTTATAACGTGATACTATATAACGTTATACGTTATTACGTATTACTACATAACGTTATAAGTTATAACGTAATACTACATAACGTTATACGTTATATCCGAGTACTATATTACGTTATAAGTTATTACGTAATACTACATAACGTTATACGTTATAACACAATACTATATGACGTTATTCGTTATTACATAGTACTATATAATGTTATACGTTATAACGTGATACTACATAACGTTATACGTTATAACGTAATACTAGATAACGTTATACGTTATATCGTAGTACTATATAACTTTAGACCTTATAACGTAATACTACATAACGTTATACGTTATAACACAATACTATATAACGTTATACGTTATATCGTAATACTACATAACGTTATACGTTATAACGTAATATTAGATAACATTATACGTTATTACGTAATACTACATAACGTTATACGTTATAACACAATACTATATAACGTTATACGTTATAACGTAATACTACATAACGTTATACGTTATAACACAATACTATATAACGTTATACGTTATACCGTAATACTACATAACGTTATACGTTATTACATAGTACTATATAATGTTATACGTTATAACGTAATACTACATAACGTTATACGTTACTACATTGTACTATATAATGTTATACGTTATAACGTGATACTATATAACGTTATACGCTAGAACACAATACTATATAACGTTACACGTTATAACGTATTTTACATAACGTTTCTCCTTAATACATAGTACTATATAATGTTATACGTTATAACGTGACACTATATAACGTTATACGTTATTACGTAATACTACATAACGTTATACGTTATTACATAGTACTATATAATGTTATACGTTATAACGTAATACTACATAACGTTATACGTTATAACACAATACTATATAACGTTATACGTTATATCGGAATACTACATAACTTTATACGTTATATCGTAGTACTATATAACTTTAGACCTTATAACGTAATACTACATAACGTTATCCGTTATAACGTAATACTACATAACGTTACACGTTATAACGTATTTTACATAACGTTATACGTTATAACGTAATACTTCTTAACGTTATATGTTATATCGTAGTACTATATAACTTTAGACCTTATAAAGTAATACTACATAACGTTATACGTTATAACACAATACTACATAACGTTTTACGTTATAACGTAATATTATATAACGTTATACGTTATAACGTAATATTACATAACGTTATACGTTATAACACAATACTATATATCGTTATACGTTATATCGTAATACTACATAACGTTATACGTTATAACGTAATATCATATAACATTATACGTTATTACGTAATACTACATAACGTTATACGTTATAACACAATACTATATAACGTTATACGTTATAACGTAAGACTACATAACGTTATACGTTAGAACACAATACTATATAACGTTATACGTTATATCGTAATACTACATAACGTTATACGTTATATCGTAGTACTATATAACTTTAGACCTTATAACGTAATACTACATAACGTTATACGTTATAACGTAATACTACATAACGTTGCACGTTATAACGTATTTTACATAGCGTTATACGTTATAACGTAATACTTCTTAACGTTATATGTTATATCGTAGTACTATATAACTTTAGACATTATAACGTAATACTACATAACGTTATACGGTATAACGTAATATTATATAACGTTATACGTTATTACATGGTACTATATAATGTTATACGTTATAACATGATACTATATAACGTTATACGTTATAACACAATACTATATAACGTTACACGTTATAACGTATTTTACATAACGCTTATCCTTATTACATAGTACTATATAATGTTATACGTTATACCGTGATGTTATATAACATTATACGTTATTACGTATTACTACATAACATTATACGTTATAACGTGATACTATATAACGTTATACGTTATAACGTAATACTACATAACGATATACGTTATGTCGTAGTACTATATAACTTTAGACCTTATAACGTAATACTACATAACGTTACACGTTATAACACAATGGTATATAAAGTTATACGTTATAACGTAATACTACATAACGTTATACGTTATAACACAATACTATATAACGTTACACGTTATAACGTATTTTACATAACGTTTATCCTTATTACATAGTACTATATAATGTTATACGTTATAACGTGATACTATATAACGTTATACGTTATTACGTATTACTACATAACGCTATAAGTTATAACGTAATACTACATAACGTTATACGTTATATCCGAGTACTGTATTACGTTATAAGTTATTACGTAATACTACATAACGTTATACGTTATAACACAATACTATATGACGTTATTAGTTATTACATAGTACTATATAATGTTATGCGTTATAACGTGATACTATATAACGTTATACGTTATAACGTAATACTACATAACGATATACGTTATATCGTAGTACTATATAACTTTAGACCTTATAACGTAATACTACATAACGTTACACGTTATAACACAATGGTATATAAAGTTATACGTTATAACGTAATACTACATAACGTTATACGTTATAACACAATACTATATAACGTTACACGTTATAACGTATTTTACCTAACGTTTATCCTTATTACATAGTACTATATAATGTTATACGTTATAACGTGATACTATATAACGTTATACGTTATTACGTATTACTACATAACGCTATAAGTTATAACGTAATACTACATAACGTTATACGTTATATCCGAGTACTGTATTACGTTATAAGTTATTACGTAATACTACATAACGTTATACGTTATAACACAATACTATATGACGTTATTAGTTATTACATAGTACTATATAATGTTATGCGTTATAACGTGATACTATATACCGTTATACGTTATAACGTAATACTAGATAATGTTATACGTTATATCGTAGTACTATATAACTTTAGACCTTATAACGTAATACTACATAACGTTATACGTTATAACACAATACTATATAACGTTATACGTTATATCGTAATACTACATAACGTTATACGTTATAACGTAATATTATATAACATTATACGTTATTACGTAATACTACATAACGTTATACGTTATAACACAATACTATATAACGTTATACGTTATAACGTAATACTACATAACGTTATACGTTATAACACAATACTATATAACGTTATACGTTATAACGTAATACTACATAACGTTATACGTTATAACACAATACTATATAACGTTATACGTTATATCGTAATACTACATAACGTTATACGTTATTACATAGTACTGTATAATGTTATACGTTATAACGTAATACTACATAACGTTATACGTTATTACATAGTACTATATAATGTTATACGTTATAACGTGTTACTATATAACGTTATACGTTATTACGTAATACTACATAACGTTATACGTTATTACATAGTACTATATAATGTTATACGTTATAACGTAATACTACATAACGTTATACCTTATAACACAATACTATATAACGTTATACGTTATATCGGAATACAACATAACGTTATACGTTATATCGTAGTACTATATAACTTTAGACCTTATAACGTAATACTACATAACGTTATACGTTATAACGTAATACTACATAACGTTACACGTTATAACGTATTTTACATAATGTCATACGTTATAACGTAATACTTCTTAACGTTATATGTTATACCGTAGTACTATATAACTTTAGACCTTATAACGTAATACTACATAACGTTATACGTTATAACGTAATACTACATAACGTTACACGTTATAACGTATTTTACATAATGTCATACGTTATAACGTAATACTTCTTCACGTTATATGTTATATCGTAGTACTATATAACTTTAGACCTTATAACGTAATACTACATAACGTTATACGTAATTACATAGTACTATATAATGTTATACGTTATAACGTGATACTATATAACGTTATACGTTATAACACAATACTATATAACGTTACACGTTATAACGTATTTTACATAACGTTTATCCTTAATACATAGTACTATATAATGTTATACGTTATAACGTGATACTATATAACGTTATACGTTATTACGTAATACTACATAACGTTATACGTTATAACGCAATACTACATAACGTTATACGTTTATATCCGAGTACTATATAACGTTATACGTTATTACGTAATACTACATAACGTTATACGTTATAACACAATACTATATAACGTTATACGTTATTAGATAGTACTATATAATGTTATACGTTAGAACGTAATACTACATAACGTTATACGCTATTACATAGTACTATATAATGTTATACGTTATAACGTAATACCACATAACGTTATACGTTATAACACAATACTATATAACGTTATACGTTATATCGTAATACTACATAACGTTATACGTTATAACACAATACTATATAACGTTATACGTTATAACGTAATACTACATAACGTTATACGTTATAACACAATACTATATAACGTTATACGTTATATCGTAATACTACATAACATTATACGTTATTACATAGTACTATATAATGTTATACGTTATAACGTGATACTATATAACGTTATACGTTATAACACAATACTATATAACGTTACACGTTATAACGTATTTTACATAACGTTTATCCTTATTACATAGTACTATATAAGGTTATACGTTATAACGTGATACTATATAACGTTATACGTTATAACGTAATACTACATAACGTTATACGTTATATCGTAGTACTATATAACTTTAGACCTTATAACGTAATACTACATAACGTTATACGTAATTACATAGTACTATATAATGTTATACTTTATAACGTGATACTATATAACGTTATACGTTATAACACAATACTATATAATGTTACACGTTATAACGTATTTTACATAACGTTTATCCTTAATACATAGTACTATATAATGTTATACGTTATAACGTGATACTATATAACGTTATACGTTATTACGTAATATTACATAACGTTATACGTTATATCCGAGTACTATATTACGTTATAAGTTATTACGTAATACTACATAACGTTATACGTTATGACACAATACTATATGACGTTATTCGTTATTACATAGTACTATATAATGTTATACGTTATAACGTGATACTACATAACGTTGTACGTTATAACGTAATACTAGATAACGTTATACGTTATATCGTAATACTACATAACGTTATACGTTATTACATAGTACTATATAATGTTATACGTTATAACATGATACTATATAACGTTATACGTCATTACGTAATACTACATAACGTTATACGTTATAGCGTAATATTATATAACGTTATACGTTATTACATAGTACTATATAATGTTATACGTTATACCGTGATACTATATAACGTTATACGTTATAACACA
This sequence comes from Bombus sylvestris, assembly GCA_911622165.2. Classification (NCBI taxonomy): domain Eukaryota; kingdom Metazoa; phylum Arthropoda; class Insecta; order Hymenoptera; family Apidae; genus Bombus; species Bombus sylvestris. Next base: position 1,609,987 of record CAJVRE020000087.1, read on the forward strand.
ATACTATATAACGTTACACGTTATAACGTATTTTACATAACGTCTATCCTTATTACATAGTACTATATAATGTTATACGTTATACCGTGATATTATATAACATTATACGTTATTACATAGTACTATATAATGTTATACGTTATAACGTGTTACTATATAACGTTATACGTTATTACGTAATACTACATAACGTTATACGTTATTACATAGTACTATATAATGTTATACGTTATAACGTGATACTATATAACGTTATACGTTATTACGTAATACTACATAACGTTATACGTTATAACGTAATACTTCTTAACGTTATATGTTATATCGTAGTACTATATAACTTTAGACCTTATAACGTAATACTATATAACGTTATACGTTATTAGATAGTACTATATAATGTTATACGTTATAAAGTAATACTACATAACGTTATACGTTATTACATAGTACTATATAATGTTATACGTTATAACGTAATACTACATAACGTTATACGTTATGTCACAATACTATATAACGTTATACGTTATATCGTAGTACTACATAACGTTATACGTTATAACACAATACTATATAACGTTATACGTTATAACGTAATACTACATAACGTTATACGTTATAACACAATACTATATAACGTTATACGTTATATCGTAATACTACATAACGTTATACGTTATTACATAGTACTATATAACGTTACACGTTATAACGTATTTTACATAACGTTTATCCTTATTACATAGTACTATATAATGTTATACGTTATACCGTGATATTATATAACATTATACGTTATTACGTAATACTACATAACGTTATACGTTATAACGTGATACTATATAACGTTATACGTTATAACGTAATACTACATAACGATATACGTTATATCGTAGTACTATATAACTTTAGACCTTATAACGTAATACTACATAACGTTACACGTTATAACACAATAGTATATAAAGTTATACGTTATAACGTAATACTACATAACGTTATACGTTATAACACAATACTATATAACGTTACACGTTATAACGTATTTTACATAACGCTTATCCTTATTACATAGTACTATATAATGTTATACGTTATAACGTGATACTATATAACGTTATACGTTATTACGTATTACTACATAACGTTATAAGTTATAACGTAATACTACATAACGTTATACGTTATATCCGAGTACTGTATTACGTTATAAGTTATTACGTAATACTACATAACGTTATACGTTATAACACAATACTATATGACGTTATTCGTTATTACATAGTACTATATAATGTTATGCGTTATAACGTGATACTATATAACGTTATACGTTATAACGTAATACTAGATAACGTTATACGTTATATCGTAGTACTATATAACTTTAGACCTTATAACGTAATACTACATAACGTTATACGTTATAACACAATACTATATAACGTTATACGTTATATCGTAATACTACATTACGTTATACGTTATAACGTAATATTATATAACATTATACGTTATTACGTAATACTACATAACGTTATACGTTATAACACAATACTATATAACGTTATACGTTATAACGTAATACTACATAACGTTATACGTTATAACGTAATACCATATAACGTTATACTGCATAATGTAATACTACATAACGTTATACGTTATTACATAGTACTATATAATGTTATACGTTATAACGTGTTACTATATAACGTTATACGTTATTACGTAATACTACATAACGTTATACGTTATTACATAGTACTATATAATGTTATACGTTATAACGTAATACTACATAACGTTATACGTTATATCCGAGTACTATATAACGTTATACGTTATTACGTAATACTACAAAACGTTATACGTTATAACACAATACTATATAACGTTATACGTTATTAGATAGTACTATATAATGTTATACGTTATAACGTAATACTACATAACGTTATACGCTATTACATAGTACTATATAATGTTATACGTTATAACGTAATACTACATAACGTTACACGTTATAACGTATTTTACATAACGTTTATCCTTAATACATAGTACTATATAATGTTATACGTTATAACGTGATACTATATAACGTTATACGTTATTACGTAATACTACATAACGTTATACGTTATAACGTAATACTACATAACGTTATACGTTATATCCGAGTACTATATAACGTTATACGTTATTACGTAATACTACAAAACGTTATACGTTATAACACAATACTATATAACGTTATACGTTATTAGATAGTACTATATAATGTTATACGTTATAACGTAATACTACATAACGTTATACGCTATTACATAGTACTATATAATGTTATACGTTATAACGTAATACCACATAACGTTATACGTTATAACACAATACTATATAACGTTATACGTTATATCGTAATACTACATAACGTTATACGTTATAACACAATACTATATAACGTTATACGTTATAACGTAATACTACATAACGTTATACGTTATAACACAATACTATATAACGTTATACGTTATATCGTAATACTACATAACGTTATACGTTATTACATAGTACTATATAATGTTATACGTTATAACGTAATACTACATAACGTTATACGTTATTACATAGTACTATATAATGTTATACGTTATAACGTAATACTACATAACGTTATACGTTATTACATAGTACTATATAATGTTATACGTTATAACGTAATACTACATAACGTTATACGTTATAACGTAATACTACATAACGTTACACGTTATAACGTATTTTACATAATGTCATACGTTATAACGTAATACTTCTTAACGTTATATGTTATATCGTAGTACTATATAACTTTAGACCTTATAACGTAATACTACATAACGTTATACGTAATTACATAGTACTATATAATGTTATACGTTATAACGTGATACTATATAACGTTATGCGTTATAACACAATACTATATAACGTTACACGTTATAACGTATTTTACATAACGTTTATCCTTAATACATAGTACTATATAATGTTATACGTTATAACGTGATACTATATAACGTTATACGTTATTACGTAATACTACATAACGTTATACGTTATAACGTAATACTACATAACGTTATACGTTATAACGTAATACTACATAACGTTATACGTTATATCCGAGTACTATATAACGTTATACGTTATTACGTAATACTACATAACGTTATACGTTATAACACAATACTATATAACGTTATACGTTATTAGATAGTACTATATAATGTTATACGTTATAACGTAATACTACATAACGTTATACGCTATTACATAGTACTATATAATGTTATACGTTATAACGTAATACCACATAACGTTATACGTTATAACACAATACTATATAACGTTATACGTTATATCGTAATACTACATAACGTTATACGTTATAACACAATACTATATAACGTTATACGTTATAACGTAATACTACATAACGTTATACGTTATATCCGAGTACTATATTACGTTATAAGTTATTACGTAATACTACATAACGTTATACGTTATGACACAATACTATATGACGTTATTCGTTATTACATAGTACTATATAATGTTATACGTTATAACGTGATACTACATAACGTTATACGTTATAACGTAATACTAGATAACGTTATACGTTATATCGTAATACTACATAACGTTATACGTTATTACATAGTACTATATAATGTTATACGTTATAACGTAATACTACATAACGTTATACGTTATTACATTGTACTATATAATGTTATACGTTATAACGTAATACTACATAACGTTATACGTTATTACATAGTACTATATAATGTTATACGTTATGACGTGTTACTATATAACGTTATACGTTATTACGTAATGCTACATAACGTTATACGTTATTACATAGTACTATATAATGTTATACGTTATAACGTGATACTATATAACGTTATACGTTATTACGTATTACTACATAACGTTATAAGTTATAACGTAATACAACATAACGTTATACGTTATATCCGAGTACTATATTACGTTATAAGTTATTACATAGTACTATATAATGTTATACGTTATAACATGATACTATATAACGTTATACGTCATTACGTAATACTACATAACGTTATACGTTATAGCGTAATATTATATAACGTTATACGTTATTACATAGTACTATATAATGTTATACGTTATACCGTGATACTATATAACGTTATACGTTATAACACAATACTATATAACGTTACACGTTATAACGTATTTTACATAACGTCTATCCTTATTACATAGTACTATATAATGTTATACGTTATAACGTGTTACTATATAACGTTATGCGTTATTACGTAATACTACATAACGTTATACGTTATTACATAGTACTATATAATGTTATACGTTATAACGTAATACTACATAACGTTATACGTAATTACACAATACTATATGACGTTATTCGTTATTACATAGTACTATATAATGTTATGCGTTATACCGTGATACTATATAACGTTATACGTTATAACACAATACTATATAACGTTACACGTTATAACGTATTTTACATAACGTCTATCCTTATTACATAGTACTATATAATGTTATACGTTATAACGTGTTACTATATAACGTTATGCGTTATTACGTAATACTATATAACGTTATACGTTATAACGTAATACTAGATAACGTTATACGTTATATCGTAGTACTATATAACTTTAGACCTTATAACGTAATACTACATAACGTTATACGTTATAACACAATACTATATAACGTTATACGTTATATCGTAATACTACATAACGTTATACGTTATAACGTAATATTATATAACATTATACGTTATTACGTAATACTACATAACGTTATACGTTATAACACAATACTATATAACGTTATACGTTATAACGTAATACTACATAACGTTATACGTTATAACGTATTTTACATAACGTTTATCCTTAATACATAGTACTATATAATGTTATACGTTATAACGTGATACTATATAATGTTATACGTTATACCGTGATATTATATAACATTATACGTTATTACATAGTACTATATAATGTTATACGTTATAACGTGTTACTATATAACGTTATACGTTATTACGTAATACTACATAACGTTATACGTTATTACATAGTACTATATAATGTTATACGTTATAACGTAATACTACATAACGTTATACGTTATAACACAATACTATATAACGTTATACGTTATATCGGAATACTACATAACGTTATACGTTATATCGTAGTACTATATAACTTTAGACCTTATAACGTAATACTACATAACGTTATACGTAATTACCCAGTACTATATAATGTTATACGTTATAACGTGATACTATATAACGTTATACGTTATAACACAATACTATATAACGTTACACGTTATAACGTATTTTACATAACGTTTATCCTTAATACATAGTACTATATAATGTTATACGTTATAACGTGATACTATATAACGTTATACGTTATTACGTAATACTACATAACGTTATACGTTATAACGTAATACTTCTTAACGTTATATGTTATATCGTAGTACTATATAACTTTAGACCTTATAACGTAATACTATATAACGTTATACGTTATTAGGTAGTACTATATAATGTTATACGTTATAACGTAATACTACATAACGTTATACGTTATTACATAGTACTATATAATGTTATACGTTATAACGTAATACTACATAACGTTATACGTTATGTCACAATACTATATAACGTTATACGTTATATCGTAATACTACATAACGTTATACGTTATAACACAATACTATATAACGTTATACGTTATAACGTAATACTACATAACGTTATACGTTATAACACAATACTATATAACGTTATACGTTATATCGTAATACTACATAACGTTATACGTTATTACATAGTACTATATAATGTTATACGTTATAACGTAATACTACATAACGTTATACGTTATTACATAGTACTATATAATGTTATACGTTATAACATGATACTATATAACGTTATACGTCATTACGTAATACTACATAACGTTATACGTTATAGCGTAATATTATATAACGTTATACGTTATTACATAGTACTATATAATGTTATACGTTATACCGTGATATTATATAACATTATACGTTATTACGTAATACTACATAACGTTATACGTTATAACGTGATACTATATAACGTTATACGTTATAACGTAATACTACATAACGATATACGTTATATCGTAGTACTATATAACTTTAGACCTTATAACGTAATACTACATAACGTTACACGTTATAACACAATAGTATATAAAGTTATACGTTATAACGTAATACTACATAACGTTATACGTTATAACACAATACTATATAACGTTACACGTTATAACGTATTTTACATAACGCTTATCCTTATTACATAGTACTATATAATGTTATACGTTATAACGTGATACTATATAACGTTATACGTTATTACGTATTACTACATAACGTTATAAGTTATAACGTAATACTACATAACGTTATACGTTATATCCGAGTACTGTATTACGTTATAAGTTATTACGTAATACTACATAACGTTATACGTTATAACACAATACTATATGACGTTATTCGTTATTACATAGTACTATATAATGTTATGCGTTATAACGTGATACTATATAACGTTATACGTTATAACGTAATACTAGATAACGTTATACGTTATATCGTAGTACTATATAACTTTAGACCTTATAACGTAATACTACATAACGTTATACGTTATAACACAATACTATATAACGTTATACGTTATATCGTAATACTACATAACGTTATACGTTATAACGTAATATTATATAACATTATACGTTATTACGTAATACTACATAACGTTATACGTTATAACACAATACTATATAACGTTATACGTTATAACGTAATACTACATAACGTTATACGTTATAACGTAATACCATATAACGTTATACTGCATAATGTAATACTACATAACGTTATACGTTATTACATAGTACTATATAATGTTATACGTTATAAAGTGTTACTATATAACGTTATACGTTATTACGTAATACTACATAACGTTATACGTTATTACATAGTACTATATAATGTTATACGTTATAACGTAATACTACATAACGTTATACCTTATAACACAATACTATATAACGTTATACGTTATATCGGAATACTACATAACGTTATACGTTATTACATAGTACTATATAATGTTATACGTTATAACGTAATACTACATAACGTTATACGTTATTACATAGTACTATATAATGTTATACGTTATAACGTGATACTATATAACGTTATACGTTATATCGTAGTACTATATAACTTTAGACCTTATAACGTAATACTACATAACGTTATACGTTATAACACAATACTATATAACGTTATTCGTTATATCGTAATACTACATAACGTTATACGTTATAACGTAATATTATATAACATTATACGTTATTACGTAATACTACATAACGTTATACGTTATAACACAATACTATATAACGTTATACGTTATAACGTAATACTACATAACGTTATACGTTATAACGTAATACCATATAACGTTATACTGCATAATGTAATACTACATAACGTTATACGTTATTACATAGTACTATATAATGTTATACGTTATAAAGTGTTACTATATAACGTTATACGTTATTACGTAATACTACATAACGTTATACGTTATAACGTGATACTATATAACGTTATACGTTATAACGTAATACTACATAACGATATACGTTATATCGTAGTACTATATAACTTTAGACCTTATAACGTAATACTACATAACGTTACACGTTATAACACAATAGTATATAAAGTTATACGTTATAACGTAATACTACATAACGTTATACGTTATAACACAATACTATATAACGTTACACGTTATAACGTATTTTACATAACGCTTATCCTTATTACATAGTACTATATAATGTTATACGTTATAACGTGATACTATATAACGTTATACGTTATTACGTATTACTACATAACGTTATAAGTTATAACGTAATACTACATAACGTTATACGTTATATCCGAGTACTGTATTACGTTATAAGTTATTACGTAATACTACATAACGTTATACGTTATAACACAATACTATATGACGTTATTCGTTATTACATAGTACTATATAATGTTATGCGTTATAACGTGATACTATATAACGTTATACGTTATAACGTAATACTAGATAACGTTATACGTTATATCGTAGTACTATATAACTTTAGACCTTATAACGTAATACTACATAACGTTATACGTTATAACGTAATACCATATAACGTTATACTGCATAATGTAATACTACATAACGTTATAAATTTTTACATAGTACTATATAATGTTATACGTTATAAAGTGTTACTATATAACGTTATACGTTATTACGTAATACTACATAACGTTATACGTTATTACATAGTACTATATAATGTTATACGTTATAACGTAATACTACATAACGTTATACCTTATAACACAATACTATATAACGTTATACGTTATAACGTAATACTACATAACGTTATACGTTATAACGTAATACCATATAACGTTATACTGCATAATGTAATACTACATAACGTTATACGTTATTACATAGTACTATATAATGTTATACGTTATAAAGTGTTACTATATAACGTTATACGTTATTACGTAATACTACATAACGTTATACGTTATTACATAGTACTATATAATGTTATACGTTATAACGTAATACTACATAACGTTATACCTTATAACACAATACTATATAACGTTATACGTTATATCGGAATACTACATAACGTTATACGTTATTACATAGTACTATATAATGTTATACGTTATAACGTAATACTACATAACGTTATACGTTATTACATAGTACTATATAATGTTATACGTTATAACGTGATACTATATAACGTTATACGTTATATCGTAGTACTAAATAACTTTAGACCTTATAACGTAATACTACATAACGTTATACGTTATAACACAATACTATATAACGTTATTCGTTATATCGTAATACTACATAACGTTATACGTTATAACGTAATATTATATAACATTATACGTTATTACGTAATACTACATAACGTTATACGTTATAACACAATACTATATAACGTTATACGTTATAACGTAATACTACATAACGTTATACGTTATAACGTAATACCATATAACGTTATACTGCATAATGTAATACTACATAACGTTATACGTTATTACATAGTACTATATAATGTTATACGTTATAAAGTGTTACTATATAACGTTATACGTTATTACGTAATACTACATAACGTTATACGTTATTACATAGTACTATATAATGTTATACGTTATAACATGATACTATATAACGTTATACGTCATTACGTAATACTACATAACGTTATACGTTATAGCGTAATATTATATAACGTTATACGTTATTACATAGTACTATATAATGTTACACGTTATACCGTGATACTATATAACGTTATACGTTATAACACAATACTATATAACGTTACACGTTATAACGTATTTTACATAACGTTTATCCTTATTACATAGTACTATATAATGTTATACGTTATACCGTGATATTATATAACATTATACGTTATTACGTAATACTACATAACGTTATACGTTATAACGTGATACTATATAACGTTATACGTTATAACGTAATACTACACAACGATATACGTTATATCGTAGTACTATATAACTTTAGACCTTATAACGTAATACTACATAACGTTATACGTAATTACATAGTACTATATAATGTTATACGTTATAACGTGATACTATATAACGTTATACGTTATAACACAATACTATATAATGTTACACGTTATAACGTATTTTACATAACGTTTATCCTTAATACATAGTACTATATAATGTTATACGTTATAACGTGATACTATATAACGTTATACGTTATTACGTATTACTACATAACGTTATAAGTTATAACGTAATACTACATAACGTTATACGTTATATCCGAGTACTATATTACGTTATAAGTTATTACGTAATACTACATAACGTTATACGTTATGACACAATACTATATGACGTTATTCGTTATTACATAGTACTATATAATGTTATACGTTATAACGTGATACTACATAACGTTATACGTTATAACGTAATACTAGATAACGTTATACGTTATATCGTAATACTACATAACGTTATACGTTATTACATAGTACTATATAATGTTATACGTTATAACGTAATACTACATAACGTTATACGTTATTACATTGTACTATATAATGTTATACGTTATAACGTAATACTACATAACGTTATATGTTATTACATAGTACTATATAATGTTATACGTTATAACGTGTTACTATATAACGTTATACGTTATTACGTAATGCTACATAACGTTATACGTTATTACATAGTACTATATAATGTTATACGTTATAACGTGATACTATATAACGTTATACGTTATTACGTATTACTACATAACGTTATAAGTTATAACGTAATACAACATAACGTTATACGTTATATCCGAGTACTATATTACGTTATAAGTTATTACATAGTACTATATAATGTTATACGTTATAACATGATACTATATAACGTTATACGTCATTACGTAATACTACATAACGTTATACGTTATAGCGTAATATTATATAACGTTATACGTTATTACATAGTACTGTATAATGTTATACGTTATACCGTGATACTATATAACGTTATACGTTATAACACAATACTATATAACGTTACACGTTATAACGTATTTTACATAACGTCTATCCTTATTACATAGTACTATATAATGTTATACGTTATACCGTGATATTATATAACATTATACGTTATTACATAGTACTATATAATGTTATACGTTATAACGTGTTACTATATAACGTTATACGTTATTACGTAATACTACATAACGTTATACGTTATTACATAGTACTATATAATGTTATACGTTATAACGTAATACTACATAACGTTATACGTTATAACACAATACTATATAACGTTATACGTTATATCGGAATACTACATAACGTTATACGTTATATCGTAGTATTATATAACTTTAGACCTTATAACGTAATACTACATAACGTTATACGTAATTACATAGTACTATATAATGTTATACGTTATAACGTGATACTATATAACGTTATACGTTATAACACAATACTATATAACGTTACACGTTATAACGTATTTTACATAACGTTTATCCTTAATACATAGTACTATATAATGTTATACGTTATAACGTAATACTACATAACGTTATACGTTATGTCACAATACTATATAACGTTATACGTTATATCGTAATACTACATAACGTTATACGTTATAACACAATACTATATAACGTTATACGTTATAACGTAATACTACATAACGTTATACGTTATAACACAATACTATATAACGTTATACGTTATATCGTAATACTACATAACGTTATACGTTATTACATAGTACTACATAACGTTATACGTTATGACACAATACTATATGACGTTATTCGTTATTACATAGTACTATATAATGTTATACGTTATAACGTGATACTACATAACGTTATACGTTATAACGTAATACTAGATAACGTTATACGTTATATCGTAATACTACATAACGTTATACGTTATTACATAGTACTATATAATGTTATACGTTATAACGTAATACTACATAACGTTATACGTTATTACATTGTACTATATAATGTTATACGTTATAACGTAATACTACATAACGTTATACGTTCTTACATAGTACTATATAATGTTATACGTTATAACGTGTTACTATATAACGTTATACGTTATTACGTAATGCTACATAACGTTATACGTTATTACATAGTACTATATAATGTTATACGTTATAACGTGATACTATATAACGTTATACGTTATTACGTATTACTACATAACGTTATAAGTTATAACGTAATACAACATAACGTTATACGTTATATCCGAGTACTATATTACGTTATAAGTTATTACATAGTACTATATAATGTTATACGTTATAACATGATACTATATAACGTTATACGTCATTACGTAATACTACATAACGTTATACGTTATAGCGTAATATTATATAACGTTATACGTTATTACATAGTACTATATAATGTTATACGTTATACCGTGATACTATATAACGTTATACGTTATAACACAATACTATATAACGTTACACGTTATAACGTATTTTACATAACGTCTATCCTTATTACATAGTACTATATAATGTTATACGTTATACCGTGATATTATATAACATTATACGTTATTACATAGTACTATATAATGTTATACGTTATAACGTGTTACTATATAACGTTATACGTTATTACGTAATACTACATAACGTTATACGTTATTACATAGTACTATATAATGTTATACGTTATAACGTAATACTACATAACGTTATACGTTATAACACAATACTATATAACGTTATACGTTATATCGGAATACTACATAACGTTATACGTTATATCGTAGTACTATATAACTTTAGACCTTATAACGTAATACTACATAACGTTATACGTAATTACATAGTACTATATAATGTTATACGTTATAACGTGATACTATATAACGTTATACGTTATAACACAATACTATATAACGTTACACGTTATAACGTATTTTACATAACGTTTATCCTTAATACATAGTACTATATAATGTTATACGTTATAACGTAATACTACATAACGTTATACGTTATGTCACAATACTATATAACGTTATACGTTATATCGTAATACTACATAACGTTATACGTTATAACACAATACTATATAACGTTATACGTTATAACGTAATACTACATAACGTTATACGTTATAACACAATACTATATAACGTTATACGTTATATCGTAATACTACATAACGTTATACGTTATTACATAGTACTATATAATGTTATACGTTATAACGTAATACTACATAACGTTATACGTTATTACATAGTACTATATAATGTTATACGTTATAACATGATACTATATAACGTTATACGTCATTACGTAATACTACATAACGTTATACGTTATAGCGTAATATTATATAACGTTATACGTTATTACATAGTACTATATAATGTTACACGTTATACCGTGATACTATATAACGTTATACGTTATAACACAATACTATATAACGTTACAAGTTATAACGTATTTTACATAACGTTTATCCTTATTACATAGTACTATATAATGTTATACGTTATACCGTGATATTATATAACATTATACGTTATTACGTAATACTACATAACGTTATACGTTATAACGTGATACTATATAACGTTATACGTTATAACGTAATACTACACAACGATATACGTTATATCGTAGTACTATATAACTTTAGACCTTATAACGTAATACTACATAACGTTACACGTTATAACACAATAGTATATAAAGTTATACGTTATAACGTAATACTACATAACGTTATACGTTATAACACAATACTATATAACGTTACACGTTATAACGTATTTTACATAACGCTTATCCTTATTACATAGTACTATATAATGTTATACGTTATAACGTGATACTATATAACGTTATACGTTATTACGTATTACTACATAACGTTATAAGTTATAACGTAATACTACATAACGTTATACGTTATATCCGAGTACTGTATTACGTTATAAGTTATTACGTAATACTACATAACGTTATACGTTATAACACAATACTATATGACGTTATTCGTTATTACATAGTACTATATAATGTTATGCGTTATAACGTGATACTATATAACGTTATACGTTATAACGTAATACTAGATAACGTTATACGTTATACCGTAGTACTATATAACTTTAGACCTTATAACGTAATACTACATAACGTTATACGTTATAACACAATACTATATAACGTTATACGTTATATCGTAATACTACATAACGTTATACGTTATAACGTAATATTATATAACATTATACGTTATTACGTAATACTACATAACGTTATACGTTATAACACAATACTATATAACGTTATACGTTATAACGTAATACTACATAACGTTATACGTTATAACGTAATACCATATAACGTTATACTGCATAATGTAATACTATATAACGTTCTACGTTATACTGATATGCTGTACAACGTTATACGTTGTAACGTAACACTATATGGCGTTATACGTTATACGAATATGCTATATAACGTTTAACGTTATAACGTAATACCATATAACGTTATACGTTATAACGTTATACTATGTGACGTTGTACGATATAACATACAGTATATATCGTTATACGTAATACTAATATAATATATAACGTTAAGCATTATAACGTAATACCATATATCTCTTAACGTTATAACGTAATACTATATAACGTTATACGTTATACTGATATGCTGTATAACGCTATACATTATAACGAAATACTACATAACATTATACGTTATTACATAGTACTATATAATGTTATACGTTATAACGTGATAAAATATAACGTTATACGTTATAACACAATACTATATAACGTTACACGTTATAACGTATTTTACATAACGTTTATCCTTATTACATAGTACTATATAATGTTATACGTTATAACGTGATACTATATAACGTTATACGTTATAACGTAATACTACATAACGTTATACGTTATATCGTAGTACTATATAACTTTAGACCTTATAACGTAATACTACATAACGTTATACGTAATTACATAGTACTATATAATGTTATACGTTATAACGTGATACTATATAACGTTATACGTTATAACACAATACTATATAATGTTACACGTTATAACGTATTTTACATAACGTTTATCCTTAATACATAGTACTATATAATGTTATACGTTATAACGTGATACTATATAACGTTATACGTTATAACACAATACTATATAACGTTATACGTTATATCGTAATACTACATAACGTTATACGTTATTACATAGTACTATATAATGTTATACGTTATAACGTAATACTACATAACGTTATACGTTATTACATAGTACTATATAATGTTATACGTTATAACATGATACTATATAACGTTATACGTCATTACGTAATACTACATAACGTTATACGTTATAGCGTAATATTATATAACGTTATACGTTATTACATAGTACTATATAATGTTATACGTTATACCGTGATACTATATAACGTTATACGTTATAACACAATACTATATAACGTTGCACGTTATAACGTATTTTACATAACGTTTATCCTCATTACATAGTACTATATAATGTTATACGTTATACCGTGATATTATATAACATTATACGTTATTACGTAATACTACATAACGTTATACGTTATAACGTGATACTATATAACGTTATACGTTATAACGTAATACTACATAACGATATACGTTATATCGTAGTACTATATAACTTTAGACCTTATAACGTAATACTACATAACGTTACACGTTATAACACAATAGTATATAAAGTTATACGTTATAACGTAATACTACATAACGTTATACGTTATAACACAATACTATATAACGTTACACGTTATAACGTATTTTACATAACGCTTATCCTTATTACATAGTACTATATAATGTTATACGTTATAACGTGATACTATATAACGTTATACGTTATTACGTATTACTACATAACGTTATAAGTTATAACGTAATACTACATAACGTTATACGTTATATCCGAGTACTGTATTACGTTATAAGTTATTACGTAATACTACATAACGTTATACGTTATAACACAATACTATATGACGTTATTCGTTATTACATAGTACTATATAATGTTATGCGTTATAACGTGATACTATATAACGTTATACGTTATTACGTAATACTACATAACGTTATACGTTCTAACACAATACTATATAACGTTATACGTTATAACGTAATACTACATAACGTTATACGTTATAACGTAATACCATATAACGTTATACTGCATAATGTAATACTATATAACGTTCTACGTTATACTGATATGCTGTACAACGTTATACGTTGTAACGTAACACTATATGGCGTTATACGTTATACGAATATGCTATATAACGTTTAACGTTATAACGTAATACCATATAACGTTATACGTTATAACGTTATACTATGTGACGTTGTACGATATAACATACAGTATATATCGTTATACGTAATACTAATATAATATATAACGTTAAGCATTATAACGTAATACCATATATCTCTTAACGTTATAACGTAATACTATATAACGTTATACGTTATACTGATATGCTGTATAACGCTATACATTATAACGTAATACTACATAACATTATACGTTATACTAATATGCTATGTAACGTTAAGCATTATAACGTAATACTATATAACGTGATACGTTACACACATATGCTATACAACGTTATACGTTATAACATATCACTATATATCGTTATACGTTACACTAATATGCTATATAACGTTACTCGTTATAACGTAATACTATATCACGTTATACGTTATACTCATGTGCTATACAACGTTATACGTTATAACATACACTATATATCGTTATACGTTATACTAATATGCTATATAACTTTAAGCATTATAACGTAATACCACATAACGTTTTACGTTATAACGTAATTCTATATAACGTTATACGTTACACTAATGTGCTATATAACGTTAGTCGTTATAACGTAATACTATATAACGTTATACGTTATACTGACATGCTATACAACGTTATGCGTTATAACATACCACTATATACCGTTATACGTTACACTAATCTGCTATATAACGTTAGTCGTTATACCGTAATACTATATAACGTGGTACGTTACACACATATGCTATACAACGTTATACGTTATAACATAACACTATATACCGTTATACGTTACACTAATATGCTATACTTCGTTAGTCGTTATAACGTAATACTGTATAACGTAATACGTTACACACATATGCTATACAACGTTAGACGTTATAACATAACACTATATATCGTTACACGTTATGCTAATATATTATATAACGTTAAGCCTTATAACGTAATACTATATAACGTTATACGTTATAACATACACTATATATCGTTATACGTTATACTAAAATACTATATAACGTTAAACGTTATAACGTAATACTATATAACGTGATACGTCACACACATATGCTATACAACGTTATACCTTATAATGTAATACAATATAACGTTATACGTTATACTAATATACTATATAACCTTAAACGTTATAACGTAATACTTTGTAACGTTAAACGTTATAACGTAATACTATATAACGTGATACGTTACACACATATGCTATACAACGTTATACGTTATAACATATCACTATATATCGTTATACGTTACACTAATATGCTATATAACGTTACTCGTTATAACGTAATACTATATCACGTTATACGTTATACTAATATGCTATATATCTTTAAGCATTATAACGTAATACCATATAACGTTTTACGTTATAACGTAATACTATATAACGTTACACGTTACACTAATGTGCTATATAACGTTGGTCGTTATAATGTAATACTATATAACGTGATACGTTACACACATATTCTATACAACGTTATACGTTATAACATAACACTATATACCGTTATACGTTACACTAATATGCTATACATCGTTAGTCGTTATAACGTAATACTGTATAACGTCATACGTTATACTGGTATGCTATACAACATTATACGTTATAACGTAATACTATATAACGTTATACGTTATATCGTAATACTACATAACGTTATACGTTATAACACTATACTATATAACGTTATAAGTTATAACGTAATACTACATAACGTTATACGTTATAACACAATACTATATGACGTTATTAGTTATTACATAGTACTATATAATGTTATGCGTTATAACGTGATAATATATAACGTTATACGTTATATCGTAGTACTATATAACTTTAGACCTTATAACGTAATACTACATAACGTTATACGTTATAACGCAATACTATATAACGTTATACGTTATATCGTAATACTACATAACGTTATACGTTATAACGTAATATTATATAACATTATACGTTATTACATAGTACTATATAATGTTATACGTTATAACGTGTTACTATATAACGTTATACGTTATTTCGTAATACTACATAACGTTATACGTTATTACATAGTACTATATAATGTTATACGTTATAACGTAATATTACATAACGTTATACCTTATAACACAGTACTATATAACGTTATACGTTATATCGGAATACTACATAACGTTATACGTTATATCGTAGTACCATATAACTTTAGACCTTATAACGTAATACTACATAACGTCATACGTTATAACGTAATACTTCTTATCGTTATATGTTATATCGTAGTACTATATAACTTTAGACCTTATAACGTAATACTACATAACGTTATACGTTATATCGTAGTACTATATAACTTTAGACCTTATAACGTAATACTACATAACGTTATACGTTATAACGCAATACTATATAACGTTATACGTTATATCGTAATACTACATAACGTTATACGTTATTACATAGTACTATATAATGTTATACGTTATTACGTAATACTACATAACGTTATACGTTATAACACAATACTATATAACGTTATACGTTATAACGTAATACTACATAACGTTATACGTTATAACACAATACTATATAACGTTATACGTTATATCGTAATACTACATAACGTTATACGTTATTACATAGTACTATATAATGTTATACGTTATAACGTAATACTACATAACGTTACACGTTATTACATAGTACTATATAATGTTATACGTTATAACGTGTTACTATATAACGTTATACGTTATTACGTAATACTACATAACGTTATACGTTATTACATAGTACTATATAATGTTATACGTTATAACGTAATACTACATAACGTTATACGTTATAACACAATGCTATATAACGTTATACGTTATATCGGAATACTACATAACGTTATACGTTATATCGTAGTACTATATAACTTTAGACCTTATAACGTAATACTACATAACGTTATACGTTATAACGTAATACTACATAACGTTACACGTTGTAACGTATTTTATATAACGTTATACGTTCTAACGTAATACTTCTTAACGTTATATGTTATATCATAGTACTATATAACTTTAGACCTTATAACGTAATACTACATAACGTTATACGTAATTACATAGTACTATATAATGTTATACGTTATAACGTGATACTATATAACGTTATACGTTATAACACAATACTATATAACGTTACACGTTATAACGTATTTTACATAACGTTTATCCTTAATACATAGTACTATATAATGTTATACGTTATAACGTGATACTATATAACGTTATACGTTATTACGTAATACTACATAACGTTATTCGTTATAACGTAATACTTCTTAACGTTATATGTTATATCGTATTACTATATAACTTTAGACCTTATAACGTAATACTATATAACGTTATACGTTATTAGATAGTACTATATAATGTTATACGTTATAACACAATACTATATGACGTTATTCGTTATTACATAGTACTATATAACGTTATACGTTATATCGTGATACTACATAACGTTATACGTTATAACACAATACTATATAACGTTATACGTTATAACGTAATACTACATAACGTTATACGTTATAACACAATACTATATAACGTTATACGTTATATCGTAATACTACATAACGTTATACGTTATTACATAATACTATATAATGTTATACGTTATAACGTAATACTACATAACGTTATACGTTATTACATAGTACTATATAATGTTATACGTTATAACATGATACTATATAACGTTATACGTCATTACGTAATACTACATAACGTTATACGTTATAGCGTAATATTATATAACGTTATACGTTATAACATGATACTATATAACGTTATACGTTATAACACAATACTATATAACGTTACACGTTATAACGTATTTTACATAACGCTTATCCTTATTACATAGTACTATATAATGTTATACGTTATACCGTGATATTATATAACATTATACGTTATTACGTATTACTACATAACATTATACGTTATAGCGTGATACTATATAACGTTATACGTTATAACGTAATACTACATAACGATATACGTTATATCGTAGTACTATATAACTTTAGACCTTATAACGTAATACTACATAACGTTACACGTTATAACACAATAGTATATAAAGTTATACGTTATAACGTAATACTACATAACGTTATACGTTATAACACAATACTATATAACGTTACACGTTATAACGTATTTTACATAACGTTTATCCTTATTACATAGTACTATATAATGTTATACGTTATAACGTGATACTACATAACGTTATACGTTATTACGTATTACTACATAACGTTATAAGTTATAACGTAATACTACATAACGTTATACGTTATATCCGAGTACTGTATTACGTTATAAGTTATAACGTAATACTACATAACGTTATACGTTATAACACAATACTATATGACGTTATTAGTTATTACATAGTACTATATAATGTTATGCGTTATAACGTGGTAATATATAACGTTATACGTTATATCGTAGTACTATATAACTTTAGACCTTATAACGTAATACTACATAACGTTATACGTTATAACGCAATACTATATAACGTTATACGTTATATCGTAATACTACATAACGTTATACGTTATAACGTAATATTATATAACATTATACGTTATTACATAGTACTATATAATGTTATACGTTATAACGTGTTACTATATAACGTTATACGTTATTTCGTAATACTACATAACGTTATACGTTATTACATAGTACTATATAATGTTATACGTTATAACGTAATATTACATAACGTTATACCTTATAACACAGTACTATATAACGTTATACGTTATATCGGAATACTACATAACGTTATACGTTATATCGTAGTACTATATAACTTTAGACCTTATAACGTAATACTACATAACGTCATACGTTATAACGTAATACTTCTTATCGTTATATGTTATATCGTAGTACTATATAACTTTAGACCTTATAACGTAATACTACATAACGTTATACGTTATATCGTAGTACTATATAACTTTAGACCTTATAACGTAATACTACATAACGTTATACGTTATAACGCAATACTATATAACGTTATACGTTATATCGTAATACTACATAACGTTATACGTTATTACATAGTACTATATAATGTTATACGTTATAACGTAATACTACATAACGTTATACGTTATTACATAGTACTATATAATGTTATACGTTATAACGTGATACTATATAACGTTATACGTTATAACACAATACTATATAACGTTACACGTTATAACGTATTTTACATAACGTTTATCCTTAATACATAGTACTATATAATGTTATACGTTATAACGTGATACTATATAACGTTATACGTTATAACGTAATACTACATATCGTTATACGTTATATCGTAGTACTATATAACTTTAGACCTTATAACGTAATACTACATAACGTTATACGTAATTACATAGTACTATATAATGTTATACGTTATAACGTGATACTATATAACGTTATACGTTATAACACAATACTATATAATGCTACACGTTATAACGTATTTTACATAACGTTTATCCTTAATACATAGTACTATATAATGTTATACGTTATAACGTGATACTATATAACGTTATACGTTATATCGTAATACTACATAACGTTATACGTTATTACATAGTACTATATAATGTTATACGTTATAACGTAATACTATATAACGTTATACGTTATATCGTAATACTACATAACGTTATACGTTATAACGTAATATTATATAACATTATACGTTATTACGTAATACTACATAACGTTATACGTTATAACACAATACTATATAACGTTATACGTTATAACGTAATACTACATAACGTTATACGTTATAACACAATACTATATAACGTTATACGTTATATCGTAATACTACATAACGTTATACGTTATTACATAGTACTATATAATGTTATACGTTATAACGTGATACTACATAACGTTATACGTTATAACGTAATACTAGATAACGTTATACGTAATTACATAGTACTATATAATGTTATACGTTATAACGTGATACTATATAACGTTATACGTTATTACGTAATACTACATAACGTTATACGTTATTACATAGTACTATATAATGTTATACGTTATAACGTGTTACTATATAACGTTATACGTTATTACGTAATACTACATAACGTTATACGTTATTACATAGTACTATATAATGTTATACGTTATAACGTGTTACTATATAACGTTATACGTTATTACGTAATACTACATAACGTTATACGTTATTACATAGTACTATATAATGTTATACGTTATAACGTGTTACTATATAACGTTATACGTTATTACGTAATACTACATAACGTTATACGTTATTACATAGTACTATATAATGTTATACGTTGTAACGTAATACTACATAACGTTATACGTTATAACACAATACTATATAACGTTATTCGTTATTACATAGTACTATATAATGTTATACGTTATGACGTAATACTACATAACGTTATACGTTATTACATAGTACTATATAATGTTATACGTTATAACGTGTTACTATATAACGTTATACGTTATTACGTAATACTACATAACGTTATACGTTATTACATAGTACTATATAATGTTATACGTTATAACGTAATACTACATAACGTTATACGTTATAACACAATACTATATAACGTTCTACGTTATATCGGAATACTACATAACGTTATACGTTATATCGTAGTACTATATAACTTTAGACCTTATAACGTAATACTACATAACGTTATACGTTATAACGTAATACTACATAACGTTACACGTTATAACGTATTTTACATAACGTTTATCCTTAATAAATAGTACTATATAATGTTATACGTTATAACGTGATACTATATAACGTTATACGTTATTACGTAATACTGCATAACGTTATACGTTATAACGTAATACTACATAACGTTATACGTTATAACACAATACTATATAACTTTCTACGTTATATCGGAATACTACATAACGTTATACGTTATAACACAATACTATATAACGTTCTACGTTATATCGGAATACTACATAACGTTATATGTTATATCGTAGTACTATATAACGTTATACGTTATATCCGAGTACTGTATTACGTTATAAGTTATTACGTAATACTACATAACGTTATACGTTATAACACAATACTATATGACGTTATTCGTTATTATATAGTACTATATAACGTTATACGTTATTACGTAATACTACATAACGTTATACGTTATAACGTAATACTTCTTAACGTTATATGTTATATCGTAGTACTATATAACTTTAGACCTTATAACGTAATACTATATAACGTTATAAGTTATTAGATAGTACTATATAATGTTATACGTTATAACGTAATACTACATAACGTTATACGTTATTACATAGTACTATATAATGTTATACGTTATAACGTAATACTACATAACGTTATACGTTATGTCACAATACTATATAACGTTATACGTTATATCGTAATACTACATAACGTTATACGTTATAACACAATACTATATAACGTTATACGTTATAACGTAATACTACATAACGTTATACGTTATAACACAATACTATATAACGTTATACGTTATATCGTAATAATACATAACGTTATACGTTATTACATAGTACTATATAATGTTATACGTTATAACGTAATACTACATAACGTTATACGTTATTACATAGTACTATATAATGTTATACGTTATAACGTGTTACTATATAACGTTATACGTTATTACGTAATACTACATAACGTTATACGTTATTACATAGTACTATATAATGCTATACGTTATACCGTGATACTATATAACGTTATACGTTATAACACAATACTATATAACGTTACACGTTATAACGTATTTTACATAACGTTTATCCTTATTACATAGTACTATATAATGTTATACGTTATACCGTAATATTATATAACATTATACGTTATTACGTAATACTACATAACGTTATACGTTATAACGTGATACTATATAACGTTATACGTTATAACGTAATACTACATAACGATATACGTTATAACACAATACTATATAACGTTACACGTTATAACGTATTTTACATAACGCTTATCCTTATTACATAGTACTATATAATGTTATACGTTATAACGTGATACTATATAACGTTATACGTTATAACACAATACTATATAACGTTATACGTTATATCGTAATACTACATAACGTTATACGTTATAACGTAATATTATATAACATTATACGTTATTACGTAATACTACATAACGTTATACGTTATAACACAATACTATATAACGTTATACGTTATAACGTAATACTACATAACGTTATACGTTATAACACAATACTATATAACGTTATACGTTATATCGTAATACTACATAACGTTATACGTTATTACATAGTACTATATAATGTTATACGTTATAACGTAATACTACATAACGTTACACGTTATTACATAGTACTATATAATGTTATACGTTATAACGTGTTACTATATAACGTTATACGTTATTACGTAATACTACATAACGTTATACGTTATTACATAGTACTATATAATGTTATACGTTATAACGTAATACTACATAACGTTATACGTTATAACACAATGCTATATAACGTTATACGTTATATCGGAATACTACATAACGTTATACGTTATATCGTAGTACTATATAACTTTAGACCTTATAACGTAATACTACATAACGTTATACGTTATAACGTAATACTACATAACGTTACACGTTGTAACGTATTTTATATAACGTTATACGTTCTAACGTAATACTTCTTAACGTTATATGTTATATCATAGTACTATATAACTTTAGACCTTATAACGTAATACTACATAACGTTATACGTAATTACATAGTACTATATAATGTTATACGTTATAACGTGATACTATATAACGTTATACGTTATAACACAATACTATATAACGTTACACGTTATAACGTATTTTACATAACGTTTATCCTTAATACATAGTACTATATAATGTTATACGTTATAACGTAATACTACATAACGTTATACGTTATTACATAGTACTATATAATGTTATACGTTATAACATGATACTATATAACGTTATACGTCATTACGTAATACTACATAACGTTATAAGTTATAACACAATACTATATGACGTTATTCGTTATTACATAGTACTATATAACGTTATACGTTATATCGTAATACTACATAACGTTATACGTTATAACACAATACTATATAACGTTATACGTTATAACGTAATACTACATAACGTTATACGTTATAACACAATACTATATAACGTTATACGTTATATCGTAATACTACATAACGTTATACGTTATTACATAGTACTATATAATGTTATACGTTATAACGTAATACTACATAACGTTATACGTTATTACATAGTACTATATAATGTTATACGTTATAACATGATACTATATAACGTTATACGTCATTACGTATTACTACATAACGTTATACGTTATTACATAGTACTATATAATGTTATACGTTATACCGTGATACTATATAACGTTATACGTTATAACACAATACTATATAACGTTACACGTTATAACGTATTTTACATAACGTTTATCCTTATTACATAGTACTATATAATGTTATACGTTATACCGTGATATTATATAACATTATACGTTATTACGTAATACTACATAACGTTATACGTTATAACGTGATACTATATAACGTTATACGTTATAACGTAATACTACATAACGATATACGTTATATCGTAGTACTATATAACTTTAGACCTTATAACGTAATACTACATAACGTTACACGTTATAACACAATAGTATATAAAGTTATACGTTATAACGTAATACTACATAACGTTATACGTTATAACACAATACTATATAACGTTACACGTTATAACGTATTTTACATAACGCTTATCCTTATTACATAGTACTATATAATGTTATACGTTATAACGTGATACTATATAACGTTATACGTTATTACGTATTACTACATAACGTTATAAGTTATAACGTGTTACTATATAACGTTATACGTTATTACGTAATACTACATAACGTTATACGTTATTACATAGTACTATATAATGTTATACGTTATAACGTAATACTACATAACGTTATACGTTATAACACAATACTATATAACCTTATACGTTATATCGGAATACTACATAACGTTATACGTTATATCGTAGTACTATATAACCTTATACGTTATAACACAATACTATATAAGGTTATACGTTATATCGTAATACTACATAACGTTATACGTTATTACATAGTACTATATAATGTTATACGTTATAACGTAATACTACATAACGTTATACGTTATAACACAATACTATATAACGTTATACGTTATATCGGAATACTACATAACGTTATACGTTATATCGTAGTACTATATAACTTTAGACCTTATAACGTAATACTACATAACGTTATACGTTATAACGTAATACTACATAACGTTACACGTTATAACGTATTTTACATAACGTTATTCGTTCTAACGTAATACTTCTTAACGTTATATGTTATATCATAGTACTATATAACTTTAGACCTTATAACGTAATACTACATAACGTTATACGTAATTACATAGTACTATATAATGTTATACGTTATAACGTGATACTATATAACGTTATACGTTATAACACAATACTATATAACGTTATACGTTATAACGTAATACTACATAACGTTATACGTTATAACACAATACTATATAACGTTATACGTTATATCGTAATACTACATAACGTTATACGTTATTACATAGTACTATATAATGTTATACGTTATAACGTAATACTACATAACGTTATACGTTATATCCGAGTACTGTATAACGTTATACGTTATTACGTAATACTACATAACGTTATACGTTATAACACAATACTATATAACGTTATACGTTATTAGATAGTACTATATAATGTTATACGTTATAACGTATTACTACATAACGTTATACGTTATTACATAGTACTATATAATGTTATACGTTATAACGTAATACTACATAACGTTATACGTTATAACACAATACTATATAACGTTATACGTTATATCGGAATACTACATATCGTTATACGTTATATCGTAGTACTATATAACTTTAGACCTTATAACGTAATACTACATAACGTTATACGTTATAACGTAATACTACATAACGTTACACGTTATAACGTATTTTACATAACGTTATACGTTATAACGTAATACTTCTTAACGTTATATGTTATAACGTAGTACTATATAACTTTAGACCTTATAACGTAATACTACATAACGTTATACGTAATTACATAGTACTATATAATGTTATACGTTATAACGTGATACTATATAACGTTATACGTTATAACACAATACTATATAATGTTACACGTTATAACGTATGTTACATAACGTTTATCCTTAATACATAGTACTATATAATGTTATACGTTATAACGTGATACTATATAACGTTATACGTTATTACGTAATACTACATAACGTTATACGTTATAACACAATACTATATAACGTTACACGTTATAACGTATTTTACATAACGTTTATCCTTATTACATAGTACTATATAATGTTATACGTTATAACGTGATACTATATAACGTTATACGTTATTACGTATTACTACATAACGTTATAAGTTATAACGTAATACTACATAACGTTATAAGTTATAACGTAATACTACATAACGTTGTACGTTATATCCGAGTACTATATTACGTTATAAGTTATTACGTAATACTACATAACGTTATACGTTATAACACAATACTATATGACGTTATTCGTTATATCTTAATACTACATAACGTTATACGTTATTACATAGTACTATATAATGTTATACGTTATGACATAATACTACATAACGTTATACGTTATAACACAATACTATATAACGTTATACGTTATAACGTAATACTACATAACGTTATACGTTATAACACAATACTATATAACGTTATACGTTATATCGTAATACTACATAACGTTATACGTTATTACATAGTACTATATAATGTTATACGTTATAACATAATACTACATAACGTTATACGTTATTACATAGTACTATATAATGTTATACGTTATAACGTGATACTATATAACGTTATACGTTATAACACAATACTATATAACGTTATACGTTATAACGTATTTTACATAACGTTTATCCTTAATACATAGTACTATATAATGTTATACGTTATAACGTGATACTATATAACGTTATACGTTATTACGTAATACTTCTTAACGTTATATGTTATATCGTATTACTATATAACTTTAGACCTTATAACGTAATACTATATAACGTTACACGTTATTAGATAGTACTATATAATGTTATACGTTATAACACAATACTATATGACGTTATTCGTTATTACATAGTACTATATAACGTTATACGATATATCGTAATACTACATAACGTTATACGTTATAACACAATACTATATAACGTTATACGTTATAACGTAATACTACATAACGTTATACGTTATAACACAATACTATATAACGTTATACGTTATATCGTAATACTACATAACGTTATACGTTATTACATAGTACTATATAATGTTATACGTTATAACGTAATACTACATAACGTTATACGTTATTACATAGTACTATATAATGTTATACGTTATAACATGATACTATATAACGTTATACGTCATTACGTAATACTACATAACGTTATACGTTATAGCGTAATATTATATAACGTTATACGTTATTACGTAGTACTATATAATGTTATACGTTATACCGTGATACTATATAACGTTATACGTTATAACACAATACTATATAACGTTACACGTTATAACGTATTTTACATAACGTTTATCCTTATTACATAGTACTATATAATGTTATACGTTATACCGTGATATTATATAACATTATACGTTATTACGTAATACTACATAATGTTATACGTTATAACGTGATACTATATAACGTTATACGTTATAACGTAATACTACATAACGATATACTTTATATCGTAGTACTATATAACTTTAGACCTTATAACGTAATACTACATAACGTTACACGTTATAACACAATAGTATATAAAGTTATACGTTATAACGTAATACTACATAACGTTACACGTTATAACACAATAGTATATAAAGTTATACGTTATAACGTAATACTACATAACGTTATATGTTATTACATAGTACTATATAATGTTATACGTTATAACGTAATACTACATAACGTTATACGCTATAACACAATACTATATAACGTTATACGTTATATCGGAATACTACATAACGTTATACGTTATATCGTAGTACTATATAACGTTATACGTTATAACACAATACTATATAACGTTATACGTTATATCGTAATACTACATAACGTTATACGTTATTACATAGTACTATATAATGTTATACGTTATAACGTAATACTACATAACGTTATACGTTATAACACAATACTATATAACGTTATACGTTATATCGTAATACTACATAACGTTATACGTTATAACACAATACTATATAACGTTATACGTTATAACGTAATACTACATAACGTTATACGTTATAACACAATACTATATAACGTTATACGTTATATCGTAATACTACATAACGTTTATCCTTATTACATAGTACTATATAATGTTATACGTTATAACACAATACTATATAACGTTATACGTTATATCGGAATACTACATAACGTTATACGTTATAACGTGATACTAAATAACGTTATACGTTATTACGTAATACTACATAACGTTATACGTTATAACACAATACTATATAACGTTACACGTTATAACGTATTTTACATAACGCTTATCCTTATTACATAGTACTATATAATGTTATACGTTATAACGTGATACTATATAACGTTATACGTTATTACGTATTACTACATAACTTTATAAGTTATAACGTAATACTACATAACGTTATACGTTATATCCGAGTACTGTATTACGTTATATGTTATTACGTAATACTACATAACGTTATACGTTATAACACAATACTATATGACGTTATTCGTTATTACATAGTACTATATAATGTTATGCGTTATAACGTGATACTATATAACGGTATACGTTATAACGTAATACTAGATAACGTTATACGTTATATCGTAGTACTATATAACTTTAGACCTTATAACGTAATACTACATAACGTTATACGTTATAACACAATACTATATAACGTTATACGTTATATCGTAATACTACATAACGTTATACGTTATAACGTAATATTATATAACATTATACGTTATTACGTAATACTACATAACGTTATACGTTATAACACAATACTATATAACGTTATACGTTATAACGTAATACTACATAACGTTATACGTTATAACGTAATACTAGATAACGTTATACGTTATATCGTAGTACTATATAACTTTAGACCTTATAACGTAATACTACATAACGTTATACGTTATAACACAATACTATATAACGTTATACGTTATATCGTAATACTACATAACGTTATACGTTATAACGTAATATTATATAACATTATACGTTATTACGTAATACTACATAACGTTATACGTTATAACACAATACTATATAACGTTATACGTTATAACGTAATATTATATAACATTATACGTTATTACGTAATACTACATAACGTTATACGTTATAACACAATACTATATAACGTTATACGTTATAACGTAATACTACATAACGTTATACGTTATAACGTAATACTAGATAACGTTATACGTTATATCGTAGTACTATATAACTTTAGACCTTATAACGTAATACTACATAACGTTATACGTTATAACACAATACTATATAACGTTATTCGTTATTACATAGTACTATATAACGTTATACGTTATATCGTAATACTACATAACGTTATACGTTATAACACAATACTATATAATGTTATACGTTATAACGTGTTACTATATAACGTTATACGTTATTACGTAATACTACATAACGTTATACGTTATTACATAGTACTATATAATGTTATACGTTATAACGTAATACTACATAACGTTATACGTTATAACACAATGCTATATAACGTTATACGTTATATCGGAATACTACATAACGTTATACGTTATATCGTAGTACTATATAACTTTAGACCTTATAACGTAATACTACATAACGTTATACGTTATAACGTAATACTACATAACGTTACACGTTGTAACGTATTTTATATAACGTTATACGTTCTAACGTAATACTTCTTAACGTTATATGTTATATCATAGTACTATATAACTTTAGACCTTATAACGTAATACTACATAACGTTATACGTAATTACATAGTACTATATAATGTTATACGTTATAACGTGATACTATATAACGTTATACGTTATAACACAATACTATATAACGTTATACGTTATAACGTAATACTACATAACGTTATACGTTATAACACAATACTATATAACGTTATACGTTATATCGTAATACTACATAACGTTATACGTTATTACATAGTACTATATAATGTTATACGTTATAACGTAATACTACATAACGTTATACGTTATATCCGAGTACTGTATAACGTTATACGTTATTACGTAATACTACATAACGTTATACGTTATAACACAATACTATATAACGTTATACGTTATTAGATAGTACTATATAATGTTATACGTTATAACGTATTACTACATAACGTTATACGTTATTACATAGTACTATATAATGTTATACGTTATAACGTAATACTACATAACGTTATACGTTATAACACAATACTATATAACGTTATACGTTATATCGGAATACTACATATCGTTATACGTTATATCGTAGTACTATATAACTTTAGACCTTATAACGTAATACTACATAACGTTATACGTTATAACGTAATACTACATAACGTTACACGTTATAACGTATTTTACATAACGTTATACGTTATAACGTAATACTTCTTAACGTTATATGTTATAACGTAGTACTATATAACTTTAGACCTTATAACGTAATACTACATAACGTTATACGTAATTACATAGTACTATATAATGTTATACGTTATAACGTGATACTATATAACGTTATACGTTATAACACAATACTATATAATGTTACACGTTATAACGTATGTTACATAACGTTTATCCTTAATACATAGTACTATATAATGTTATACGTTATAACGTGATACTATATAACGTTATACGTTATTACGTAATACTACATAACGTTATACGTTATAACACAATACTATATAACGTTACACGTTATAACGTATTTTACATAACGTTTATCCTTATTACATAGTACTATATAATGTTATACGTTATAACGTGATACTATATAACGTTATACGTTATTACGTATTACTACATAACGTTATAAGTTATAACGTAATACTACATAACGTTATAAGTTATAACGTAATACTACATAACGTTGTACGTTATATCCGAGTACTATATTACGTTATAAGTTATTACGTAATACTACATAACGTTATACGTTATAACACAATACTATATGACGTTATTCGTTATATCTTAATACTACATAACGTTATACGTTATTACATAGTACTATATAATGTTATACGTTATGACATAATACTACATAACGTTATACGTTATAACACAATACTATATAACGTTATACGTTATAACGTAATACTACATAACGTTATACGTTATAACACAATACTATATAACGTTATACGTTATATCGTAATACTACATAACGTTATACGTTATTACATAGTACTATATAATGTTATACGTTATAACATAATACTACATAACGTTATACGTTATTACATATTACTATATAATGTTATACGTTATAACGTGATACTATATAACGTTATACGTTATAACACAATACTATATAACGTTATACGTTATAACGTATTTTACATAACGTTTATCCTTAATACATAGTACTATATAATGTTATACGTTATAACGTGATACTATATAACGTTATACGTTATTACGTAATACTTCTTAACGTTATATGTTATATCGTATTACTATATAACTTTAGACCTTATAACGTAATACTATATAACGTTACACGTTATTAGATAGTACTATATAATGTTATACGTTATAACACAATACTATATGACGTTATTCGTTATTACATAGTACTATATAACGTTATACGATATATCGTAATACTACATAACGTTATACGTTATAACACAATACTATATAACGTTATACGTTATAACGTAATACTACATAACGTTATACGTTATAACACAATACTATATAACGTTATACGTTATATCGTAATACTACATAACGTTATACGTTATTACATAGTACTATATAATGTTATACGTTATAACGTAATACTACATAACGTTATACGTTATTACATAGTACTATATAATGTTATACGTTATAACATGATACTATATAACGTTATACGTCATTACGTAATACTACATAACGTTATACGTTATAGCGTAATATTATATAACGTTATACGTTATTACGTAGTACTATATAATGTTATACGTTATACCGTGATACTATATAACGTTATACGTTATAACACAATACTATATAACGTTACACGTTATAACGTATTTTACATAACGTTTATCCTTATTACATAGTACTATATAATGTTATACGTTATACCGTGATATTATATAACATTATACGTTATTACGTAATACTACATAATGTTATACGTTATAACGTGATACTATATAACGTTATACGTTATAACGTAATACTACATAACGATATACTTTATATCGTAGTACTATATAACTTTAGACCTTATAACGTAATACTACATAACGTTACACGTTATAACACAATAGTATATAAAGTTATACGTTATAACGTAATACTACATAACGTTACACGTTATAACACAATAGTATATAAAGTTATACGTTATAACGTAATACTACATAACGTTATATGTTATTACATAGTACTATATAATGTTATACGTTATAACGTAATACTACATAACGTTATACGCTATAACACAATACTATATAACGTTATACGTTATATCGGAATACTACATAACGTTATACGTTATATCGTAGTACTATATAACGTTATACGTTATAACACAATACTATATAACGTTATACGTTATATCGTAATACTACATAACGTTATACGTTATTACATAGTACTATATAATGTTATACGTTATAACGTAATACTACATAACGTTATACGTTATAACACAATACTATATAACGTTATACGTTATATCGTAATACTACATAACGTTATACGTTATAACACAATACTATATAACGTTATACGTTATAACGTAATACTACATAACGTTATACGTTATAACACAATACTATATAACGTTATACGTTATATCGTAATACTACATAACGTTTATCCTTATTACATAGTACTATATAATGTTATACGTTATAACACAATACTATATAACGTTATACGTTATATCGGAATACTACATAACGTTATACGTTATATCGTAGTACTATATAACTTTAGACCTTATAACGTAATACTACATAACGTTATACGTAATTACATAGTACTGTATAATGTTATACGTTATAACGTGATACTATATAACGTTATACGTTATAACACAATACTATATAACGTTACACGTTATAACGTATTTTACATAACGTTTATCCTTAATACATAGTACTATATAATGTTATACGTTATAACGTGATACTAAATAACGTTATACGTTATTACGTAATACTACATAACGTTATACGTTATAACACAATACTATATAACGTTACACGTTATAACGTATTTTACATAACGCTTATCCTTATTACATAGTACTATATAATGTTATACGTTATAACGTGATACTATATAACGTTATACGTTATTACGTATTACTACATAACTTTATAAGTTATAACGTAATACTACATAACGTTATACGTTATATCCGAGTACTGTATTACGTTATATGTTATTACGTAATACTACATAACGTTATACGTTATAACACAATACTATATGACGTTATTCGTTATTACATAGTACTATATAATGTTATGCGTTATAACGTGATACTATATAACGGTATACGTTATAACGTAATACTAGATAACGTTATACGTTATATCGTAGTACTATATAACTTTAGACCTTATAACGTAATACTACATAACGTTATACGTTATAACACAATACTATATAACGTTATACGTTATATCGTAATACTACATAACGTTATACGTTATAACGTAATATTATATAACATTATACGTTATTACGTAATACTACATAACGTTATACGTTATAACACAATACTATATAACGTTATACGTTATAACGTAATACTACATAACGTTATACGTTATAACGTAATACTAGATAACGTTATACGTTATATCGTAGTACTATATAACTTTAGACCTTATAACGTAATACTACATAACGTTATACGTTATAACACAATACTATATAACGTTATACGTTATATCGTAATACTACATAACGTTATACGTTATAACGTAATATTATATAACATTATACGTTATTACGTAATACTACATAACGTTATACGTTATAACACAATACTATATAACGTTATACGTTATAACGTAATATTATATAACATTATACGTTATTACGTAATACTACATAATGTTATACGTTATAACACAATACTATATAACGTTATACGTTATAACGTAATACTACATAACGTTATACGTTATAACGTAATACTAGATAACGTTATACGTTATATCGTAGTACTATATAACTTTAGACCTTATAACGTAATACTACATAACGTTATACGTTATAACACAATACTATATAACGTTATTCGTTATTACATAGTACTATATAACGTTATACGTTATATCGTAATACTACATAACGTTATACGTTATAACACAATACTATATAACGTTATACGTTATACCGTGATACTATATAACGTTATACGTTATAACACAATACTATATAACGTTACACGTTATAACGTATTTTACATAACGTTTATCCTTATTACATAGTACTATATAATGTTATACGTTATACCGTGATATTATATAACATTATACGTTATTACGTAATACTACATAACGTTATACGTTATAACGTGATACTATATAACGTTATACGTTATAACGTAATACTACATAACGATATACGTTATATCGTAGTACTATATAACTTTAGACCTTATAACGTAATACTACATAACGTTACACGTTATAACACAATAGTATATAAAGTTATACGTTATAACGTAATACTACATAACGTTATACGTTATAACACAATACTATATAACGTTACACGTTATAACGTATTTTACATAACGCTTATCCTTATTACATAGTACTATATAATGTTATACGTTATAACGTGATACTACATAACGTTATACGTTATTACGTATTACTACATAACGTTATAAGTTATAACGTGTTACTATATAACGTTATACGTTATTACGTAATACTACATAACGTTATACGTTATTACATAGTACTATATAATGTTATACGTTATAACGTAATACTACATAACGTTATACGTTATAACACAATACTATATAACGTTATACGTTATATCGGAATACTACATAACGTTATACGTTATATCGTAGTACTATATAACGTTATACGTTATAACACAATACTATATAACGTTATACGTTATATCGTAATACTACATAACGTTATACGTTATTACATAGTACTATATAATGTTATACGTTATAACGTAATACTACATAACGTTATACGTTATAACACAATACTATATAACGTTATACGTTATATCGGAATACTACATAACGTTATACGTTATATCGTAGTACTATATAACTTTAGACCTTATAACGTAATACTACATAACGTTATACGTCATAACGTAATACTACATAACGTATTTTACATAACGTTATACGTTCTAACGTAATACTTCTTAACGTTATATGTTATATCATAGTACTATATAACTTTAGACCTTATAACGTAATACTACATAACGTTATACGTAATTACATAGTACTATATAATGTTATACGCTATAACGTGATACTATATAACGTTATACGTTATAACACAATACTATATAACGTTACACGTTATAACGTATTTTACATAACGTTTATCCTTAATACATAGTACTATATAATGTTATACGTTATAACGTGATACTATATAACGTTATACGTTATTACGTAATACTACATAACGTTATACGTTATAACGTAATACTACATAACGTTATACGGTATATCCGAGTACTGTATAACGTTATACGTTATTACGTAATACTACATAACGTTATACGTTATAACACAATACTATATAACGTTATACGTTATTAGATAGTACTATATAATGTTATACGTTATAACGTATTACTACATAACGTTATACGTTATTACATAGTACTATATAATGTTATACGTTATAACGTAATACTACATAACGTTATACGTTATAACACAATACTATATAACGTTATACGTTATATCGGAATACTACATATCGTTATACGTTATATCGTAGTACTATATAACTTTAGACCTTATAACGTAATACTACATAACGTTATACGTTATAACGTAATACTACATAACGTTACACGTTATTACGTAATACTACATAACGTTATACGTTATAACACAATACTATATAATGTTACACGTTATAACGTATTTTACATAACGTTTATCCTTAATACATAGTACTATATAATGTTATACGTTATAACGTGATACTATATAACGTTATACGTTATTACGTAATACTACATAACGTTATACGTTATAACACAATACTATATAACGTTACACGTTATAACGTATTTTACATAACGTTTATCCTTATTACATAGTACTATATAATGTTATACGTTATAACGTGATACTATATAACGTTATACGTTATTACGTATTACTACATAACGTTATAAGTTATAACGTAATACTACATAACGTTATAAGTTATAACGTAATACTACATAACGTTGTACGTTATATCCGAGTACTATATTACGTTATAAGTTATTACGTAATACTACATAACGTTATACGTTATAACACAATACTATATGACGTTATTCGTTATATCGTAATACTACATAACGTTATACGTTATTACATAGTACTATATAATGTTATACGTTATGACATAATACTACATAACGTTATACGTTATAACACAATACTATATAACGTTATACGTTATAACGTAATACTACATAACGTTATACGTTATAACACAATACTATATAACGTTATACGTTATATCGTAATACTACATAACGTTATACGTTATTACATAGTACTATATAATGTTATACGTTATAACATAATACTACATAACGTTATACGTTATTACATAGTACTATATAATGTTATACGTTATAACGTGATACTATATAACGTTATACGTTATAACACAATACTATATAACGTTACACGTTATAACGTATTTTACATAACGTTTATCCTTAATACATAGTACTATATAATGTTATACGTTATAACGTGATACTATATAACGTTATACGTTATTACGTAATACTACATAACGTTATACGTTATAACGTAATACTTCTTAACGTTATATGTTATATCGTATTACTATATAACTTTAGACCTTATAACGTAATACTATATAACGTTACACGTTATTAGATAGTACTATATAATGTTATACGTTATAACACAATACTATATGACGTTATTCGTTATTACATAGTACTATATAACGTTATACGATATATCGTAATACTACATAACGTTATACGTTATAACACAATACTATATAACGTTATACGTTATAACGTAATACTACATAACGTTATACGTTATAACACAATACTATATAACGTTATACGTTATATCGTAATACTACATAACGTTATACGTTATTACATAGTACTATATAATGTTATACGTTATAACGTAATACTACATAACGTTATACGTTATTACATAGTACTATATAATGTTATACGTTATAACATGATACTATATAACGTTATACGTCATTACGTAATACTACATAACGTTATACGTTCTAGCGTAATATTATATAACGTTATACGTTATTACATAGTACTATATAATGTTATACGTTATTACGTAATACTACATAACGTTATACGTTATAACACAATACTATATAACGTTATACGTTATAACGTAATACTACATAACGTTATACGTTATAACACAATACTATATAACGTTATACGTTATATCGTAATACTACATAACGTTATACGTTATTACATAGTACTATATAATGTTATACGTTATAACGTAATACTACATAACGTTACACGTTATTACATAGTACTATATAATGTTATACGTTATAACGTGTTACTATATAACGTTATACGTTATTACGTAATACTACATAACGTTATACGTTATTACATAGTACTATATAATGTTATACGTTATAACGTAATACTACACAACGTTATACGTTATAACACAATGCTATATAACGTTATACGTTATATCGGAATACTACATAACGTTATACGTTATATCGTAGTACTATATAACGTTATACGTTATAACACAATACTATATAACGTTATACGTTATTACGTAATACTACATAACGTTATACGTTATAACACAATACTATATAACGTTACACGTTATAACGTATTTTACATAACGTTTATCCTTATTACATAGTACTATATAATGTTATACGTTATAACGTGATACTATATAACGTTATACGTTATTACGTATTACTACATAACGTTATAAGTTATAACGTAATACTACATAACGTTATAAGTTATAACGTAATACTACATAACGTTGTACGTTATATCC
The DNA here is from genome assembly GCA_911622165.2 of Bombus sylvestris. Lineage (NCBI taxonomy): Eukaryota > Metazoa > Arthropoda > Insecta > Hymenoptera > Apidae > Bombus > Bombus sylvestris. The sequence continues at coordinate 1,650,346 of CAJVRE020000087.1, forward strand.
GAGTACTATATTACGTTATAAGTTATTACGTAATACTACATAACGTTATACGTTATAACACAATACTATATGACGTTATTCGTTATATCGTAATACTACATAACGTTATACGTTATTACATAGTACTATATAATGTTATACGTTATGACATAATACTACATAACGTTATACGTTATAACACAATACTATATAACGTTATACGTTATAACGTAATACTACATAACGTTATACGTTATAACACAATACTATATAACGTTATACGTTATATCGTAATACTACATAACGTTATACGTTATTACATAGTACTATATAATGTTATACGTTATAACATAATACTACATAACGTTATACGTTATTACATAGTACTATATAATGTTATACGTTATAACGTGATACTATATAACGTTATACGTTATAACACAATACTATATAACGTTACACGTTATAACGTATTTTACATAACGTTTATCCTTAATACATAGTACTATATAATGTTATACGTTATAACGTGATACTATATAACGTTATACGTTATTACGTAATACTACATAACGTTATACGTTATAACGTAATACTTCTTAACGTTATATGTTATATCGTATTACTATATAACTTTAGACCTTATAACGTAATACTATATAACGTTACACGTTATTAGATAGTACTATATAATGTTATACGTTATAACACAATACTATATGACGTTATTCGTTATTACATAGTACTATATAACGTTATACGATATATCGTAATACTACATAACGTTATACGTTATAACACAATACTATATAACGTTATACGTTATAACGTAATACTACATAACGTTATACGTTATAACACAATACTATATAACGTTATACGTTATATCGTAATACTACATAACGTTATACGTTATTACATAGTACTATATAATGTTATACGTTATAACGTAATACTACATAACGTTATACGTTATTACATAGTACTATATAATGTTATACGTTATAACATGATACTATATAACGTTATACGTCATTACGTAATACTACATAACGTTATACGTTCTAGCGTAATATTATATAACGTTATACGTTATTACATAGTACTATATAATGTTATACGTTATTACGTAATACTACATAACGTTATACGTTATAACACAATACTATATAACGTTATACGTTATAACGTAATACTACATAACGTTATACGTTATAACACAATACTATATAACGTTATACGTTATATCGTAATACTACATAACGTTATACGTTATTACATAGTACTATATAATGTTATACGTTATAACGTAATACTACATAACGTTACACGTTATTACATAGTACTATATAATGTTATACGTTATAACGTGTTACTATATAACGTTATACGTTATTACGTAATACTACATAACGTTATACGTTATTACATAGTACTATATAATGTTATACGTTATAACGTAATACTACACAACGTTATACGTTATAACACAATGCTATATAACGTTATACGTTATATCGGAATACTACATAACGTTATACGTTATATCGTAGTACTATATAACTTTAGACCTTATAACGTAATACTACATAACGTTATACGTTATAACGTAATACTACATAACGATATACGTTATATCGTAGTACTATATAACTTTAGACCTTATAACGTAATACTACATAACGTTACACGTTATAACACAATACTATATAACGTTATACGTTATATCGGAATACTACATAACGTTATACGTTATATCGTAGTACTATATAACTTTAGACCTTATAACGTAATACTACATAACGTTATACGTTATAACGTAATACTACATAACGTTACACGTTTAAACGTATTTTACATAACGTTATACGTTCTAACGTAATACTTCTTAACGTTATATGTTATATCATAGTACTATATAACTTTAGACCTTATAACGTAATACTACATAACGTTATACGTAATTACATAGTACTATATAATGTTATACGTTATAACGTGATACTATATAACGTTATACGTTATAACAAAATACTATATAACGTTACACGTTATAACGTATTTTACATAACGTTTATCCTTAATACATAGTACTATATAATGTTATACGTTATAACGTGATACTATATAACGTTATGCGTTATTACGTAATACTACATAACGTTATACGTTATAACGTAATACTACATAACGTTATACGTTATATCCGAGTACTATATAACGTTATACGTTATTACGTAATACTACATAACGTTATACGTTATAACACAATACTATATAACGTTATACGTTATATCGGAATACTACATAACGTTATACGTTATATCGTAGTACTATATAACGTTATACGTTATAACACAATACTATATAACGTTATACGTTATAACGTAATACTACATAACGTTATACGTTATAACACAATACTATATAACGTTATACGTTATATCGTAATACTACATAACGTTATACGTTATAACACAATACTATATAACGTTATACGTTATAACGTAATACTACATAACGTTATACGTTATAACACAATACTATATAACGTTATACGTTATATCGTAATACTACATAACGTTATACGTTATTACATAGTACTATATAATGTTATACGTTATAACGTAATACTACATAACGTTATACGTTATTACATAGTACTATATAATGTTATACGTTATAACATGATACTATATAACGTTATACGTCATTACGTAATACTACATAACGTTATACGTTCTAGCGTAATATTATATAACGTTATACGTTATTACATAGTACTATATAATGTTATACGTTATACCGTGATACTATATAACGTTATACGTTATAACACAATACTATATAACGTTACACGTTATAACGTATTTTACATAACGTTTATCCTTATTACATAGTACTATATAATGTTATACGTTATACCGTGATATTATATAACATTATACGTTATTACGTAATACTACATAACGTTATACGTTATAACGTGATACTATATAACGTTATACGTTATAACGTAATACTACATAACGATATACGTTATTACATAGTACTATATAATGTTATACGTTATAACGTAATACTACGCAACGTTATACGTTATAACACAATGCTATATAACGTTATACGTTATATCGGAATACTACATAACGTTATACGTTATATCGTAGTACTATATAACTTTAGACCTTATAACGTAATACTACATAACGTTATACGTTATAACGTAATACTACATAACGATATACGTTATATCGTAGTACTATATAACTTTAGACCTTATAACGTAATACTACATAACGTTACACGTTATAACACAATACTATATAACGTTATACGTTATATCGGAATACTACATAACGTTATACGTTATATCGTAGTACTATATAACTTTAGACCTTATAACGTAATACTACATAACGTTATACGTTATAACGTAATACTACATAACGTTACACGTTTAAACGTATTTTACATAACGTTATACGTTCTAACGTAATACTTCTTAACGTTATATGTTATATCATAGTACTATATAACTTTAGACCTTATAACGTAATACTACATAACGTTATACGTAATTACATAGTACTATATAATGTTATACGTTATAACGTGATACTATATAACGTTATACGTTATAACAAAATACTATATAACGTTACACGTTATAACGTATTTTACATAACGTTTATCCTTAATACATAGTACTATATAATGTTATACGTTATAACGTGATACTATATAACGTTATGCGTTATTACGTAATACTACATAACGTTATACGTTATAACGTAATACTACATAACGTTATACGTTATATCCGAGTACTATATAACGTTATACGTTATTACGTAATACTACATAACGTTATACGTTATAACACAATACTATATAACGTTATACGTTATATCGGAATACTACATAACGTTATACGTTATATCGTAGTACTATATAACGTTATACGTTATAACACAATACTATATAACGTTATACGTTATAACGTAATACTACATAACGTTATACGTTATAACACAATACTATATAACGTTATACGTTATATCGTAATACTACATAACGTTATACGTTATTACATAGTACTATATAATGTTATACGTTATAACGTAATACTACATAACGTTATACGTTATTACATAGTACTATATAATGTTATACGTTATAACATGATACTATATAACGTTATACGTCATTACGTAATACTACATAACGTTATACGTTCTAGCGTAATATTATATAACGTTATACGTTATTACATAGTACTATATAATGTTATACGTTATACCGTGATACTATATAACGTTATACGTTATAACACAATACTATATAACGTTACACGTTATAACGTATTTTACATAACGTTTATCCTTATTACATAGTACTATATAATGTTATACGTTATAACGTAATACTACATAACGTTATACGTTATTACATAGTACTATACAATGCTATACGTTATAACGTGTTACTATATAACGTTATACGTTATTACGTAATACTACATAACGTTATACGTTATTACATAGTACTATATAATGTTATACGTTATAACGTAATACTACGCAACGTTATACGTTATAACACAATGCTATATAACGTTATACGTTATATCGGAATACTATATAACGTTATACGTTATATCGTAGTACTATATAACTTTAGACCTTATAACGTAATACTACATAACGTTATACGTTATAACGTAATACTACATAACGATATACGTTATATCGTAGTACTATATAACTTTAGACCTTATAACGTAATACTACATAACGTTACACGTTATAACACAATACTATATAACGTTATACGTTATATCGGAATACTACATAACGTTATACGTTATATCGTAGTACTATATAACTTTAGACCTTATAACGTAATACTACATAACGTTATACGTTATAACGTAATACTACATAACGTTACACGTTTAAACGTATTTTACATAACGTTATACGTTCTAACGTAATACTTCTTAACGTTATATGTTATATCATAGTACTATATAACTTTAGACCTTATAACGTAATACTACATAACGTTATACGTAATTACATAGTACTATATAATGTTATACGTTATAACGTGATACTATATAACGTTATACGTTATAACAAAATACTATATAACGTTACACGTTATAACGTATTTTACATAACGTTTATCCTTAATACATAGTACTATATAATGTTATACGTTATAACGTGATACTATATAACGTTATGCGTTATTACGTAATACTACATAACGTTATACGTTATAACGTAATACTACATAACGTTATACGTTATATCCGAGTACTATATAACGTTATACGTTATTACGTAATACTACATAACGTTATACGTTATAACACAATACTATATAACGTTATACGTTATATCGGAATACTACATAACGTTATACGTTATATCGTAGTACTATATAACGTTATACGTTATAACACAATACTATATAACGTTATACGTTATTACGTAATACTACATAACGTTATACGTTATAACACAATACTATATAACGTTATACGTTATATCGGAATACTACATAACGTTATACGTTATATCGTAGTACTATATAACGTTATACGTTATAACACAATACTATATAACGTTATACGTTATAACGTAATACTACATAACGTTATACGTTATAACACAATACTATATAACGTTATACGTTATATCGTAATACTACATAACGTTATACGTTATTACATAGTACTATATAATGTTATACGTTATAACGTAATACTACATAACGTTATACGTTATTACATAGTACTATATAATGTTATACGTTATAACATGATACTATATAACGTTATACGTCATTACGTAATACTACATAACGTTATACGTTCTAGCGTAATATTATATAACGTTATACGTTATTACATAGTACTATATAATGTTATACGTTATACCGTGATACTATATAACGTTATACGTTATAACACAATACTATATAACGTTACACGTTATAACGTATTTTACATAACGTTTATCCTTATTACATAGTACTATATAATGTTATACGTTATAACGTAATACTACATAACGTTATACGTTATTACATAGTACTATACAATGCTATACGTTATAACGTGTTACTATATAACGTTATACGTTATTACGTAATACTACATAACGTTATACGTTATTACATAGTACTATATAATGTTATACGTTATAACGTAATACTACATAACGTTATACGTTATAACACAATACTATATAACGTTATACGTTATATCGGAATACTACATAACGTTATACGTTATATCGTAGTACTATATAACTTTAGACCTTATAACGTAATACTACATAACGTTATACGTTATAACGTAATACTACATAACGTTACACGTTATAACGTATTTTACATAACGTTATACGTTCTAACGTAATACTTCTTAACGTTATATGTTATATCATAGTACTATATAACTTTAGACCTTATAACGTAATACTACATAACGTTATACGTAATTACATAGTACTATATAGTGTTATACGTTATAACGTGATACTATATAACGTTATACGTTATAACACAATACTATATAACGTTACACGTTATAACGTATTTTACATAACGTTTATCCTTAATACATAGTACTATATAATGTTATACGTTATAACGTGATACTATATAACGTTATACGTTATTACGTAATACTACATAACGTTATACGTTATAACGTAATACTACATAACGTTATACGTTATATCCCAGTACTATATAACGTTATACGTTATTACGTAATACTACATAACGTTATACGTTATAACACAATACTATATATCGTTATACGTTATTACGTAATACTACATAACGTTATACGTTACTACATAGTACTATATAATGTTATACGTTATAACGTAATACTACATAACGTTATACGTTATAACACAATACTATATAACGTTATACGTTATATCGGAATACTACATAACGTTATACGTTATATCGTAGTACTATATAACGTTATACGTTATAACACAATACTATATAACGTTATACGTTATAACGTAATACTACATAACGTTATACGTTATAACACAATACTATATAACGTTATACGTTATATCGTAATACTACATAACGTTATACGTTATTACATAGTACTATATAATGTTATACGTTATAACGTAATACTACATAACGTTATACGTTATTACATAGTACTATATAATGTTATACGTTATATCGTGATACTATATAACGTTATACGTTATAACAATATACTATATAACGTTACACGTTATAACGAATTTTACATAACGTTTATCCTTATTACATAGTACTATATAATGTTATACGTTATAACGTGATACTATATAACGTTATACGTTATAACGTAATACTACATAACGTTATACGTTATATCGTAGTACTATATAACTTTAGACCTTATAACGTAATACTACATAACGTTATACGTTATAACACAATAGTATATAAAGTTATACGTTATAATGTAATACTACATAACGTTATACGTTATAACACAATACTATATAACGTTACACGTTATAACGTATTTTACATAACGTTTATCCTTATTACATAGTACTATATAATGTTATACGTTATAACGTGATACTATATAACGTTGTACGTTATTACGTATTACTACATAACGTTATAAGTTATAACGTAATACTACATAACGTTATACGTTATATCCGAGTACTATATTACGTTATAAGTTATTACGTAATACTACATAACGTTATACGTTATAACACAATACTATATGACGTTATTCGTTATTACATAGTACTATAAAATGTTATGCGTTATAACGTGATACTATATAACGTTATACGTTATAACGTAATACTAGATAACGTTATACGTTATATCGTAGTACTATATAACTTTAGACCTTATAACGTAATACTACATAACGTTATACGTTATAACACAATACTATATAACGTTATACGTTATATCGTAATACTACATAACGTTATACGTTATATCGTAATACTACATAACGTTATACGTTATTACATAGTACTATATAATGTTATGCGTTATAACGTGATACTATATAACGTTATACGTTATAACGTAATACTAGATAACGTTATACGTTATATCGTAGTACTATATAACTTTAGACCTTATAACGTAATACTACATAACGTTATACGTTATAACACAATACTATATAACGTTATACGTTATAACGTAATACTACATAACGTTATACGTTATAACACAATACTATATAACGTTATACGTTATATCGGAATACTACATAACGTTATACGTTATATCGTAGTACTATATAACTTTAGACCTTATAACGTAATACTACATAACGTTATACGTTATAACGTAATATTATATAACATTATAAGTTATTACGTAATACTACATAACGTTATACGTTATAACACAATACTATATAACGTTATACGTTATAACGTAATACTACATAACGTTATACGTTATAACACAATACTATATAACGTTATACGTTATATCGTAATACTACATAACGTTATACGTTATTACATAGTACTATATAATGTTATACGTTATAACGTAATACTACATAACGTTATACGTTATTACATAGTACTATATAATGTTATACGTTATAACGTGATACTATATAACGTTATACGTTAGAACACAATACTATATAACGTTACACGTTATAACGTATTTTACATAACGTTTATCCTTAATACATAGTACTATATAATGTTATACGATATAACGTGATACTATATAACGTTATACGTTATTACGTAATACTACATAACGTTATACGTTATATCGTAATACTACATAACGTTATACGTTATTACATAGTACTATATAATGTTATGCGTTATAACGTGATACTATATAACGTTATACGTTATAACGTAATACTAGATAACGTTATACGTTATATCGTAGTACTATATAACTTTAGACCTTATAACGTAATACTACATAACGTTATACGTTATAACACAATACTATATAACTTTATACGTTATATCGTAATACTACATAACGTTATACGTTATATCGTAATACTACATAACGTTATACGTTATTACATAGTACTATATAATGTTATGCGTTATAACGTGATACTATATAACGTTATACGTTATAACGTAATACTAGATAACGTTATACGTTATATCGTAGTACTATATAACTTTAGACCTTATAACGTAATACTACATAACGTTATACGTTATAACACAATACTATATAACGTTATACGTTATAACGTAATACTACATAACGTTATACGTTATAACACAATACTATATAACGTTATACGTTATATCGGAATACTACATAACGTTATACGTTATATCGTAGTACTATATAACTTTAGACCTTATAACGTAATACTACATAACGTTATACGTTATAACGTAATATTATATAACATTATACGTTATTACGTAATACTACATAACGTTATACGTTATAACACAATACTATATAACGTTATACGTTATAACGTAATACTACATAACGTTATACGTTATAACACAATACTATATAACGTTATACGTTATATCGTAATACTACATAACGTTATACGTTATTACATAGTACTATATAATGTTATACGTTATAACGTAATACTACATAACGTTATACGTTATTATATAGTACTATATAATGTTATACGTTATAACGTGATACTATATAACGTTATACGTTAGAACACAATACTATATAACGTTACACGTTATAACGTATTTTACATAACGTTTATCCTTAATACATAGTACTATATAATGTTATACGATATAACGTGATACTATATAACGTTATACGTTATTACGTAATACTACATAACGTTATACGTTATAACGTATTTTACATAACGTTTATCCTTAATACATAGTACTATATAATGTTATACGTTATAACGTGATACTATATAACGTTATACGTTATTACGTAATACTACATAACGTTATACGTTATAACGTGATACTACATAACGTTATACGTTATAACACAATACTATATAACGTTATACGTTATATCGTAATACTACATAACGTTATACGTTATTACATAGTACTATATAATGTTATACGTTATAACGTAATACTACATAACGTTATACGTTATTACATAGTACTATATAATGTTATACGTTATAACATGATACTATATAACGTTATACGTCATTACGTAATACTACATAACGTTATACGTTCTAGCGTAATATTATATAACGTTATACGTTATTACATAGTACTATATAATGTTATACGTTATACCGTGATACTATATAACGTTATACGTTATAACACAATACTATATAACGTTACACGTTATAACGTATTTTACATAACGTTTATCCTTATTACATAGTACTATAAAATGTTATACGTTATAACGTAATACTACATAACGTTATACGTTATTACATAGTACTATACAATGCTATACGTTATAACGTGTTACTATATAACGTTATACGTTATTACGTAATACTACATAACGTTATACGTTATTACATAGTACTATATAATGTTATACGTTATAACGTAATACTACATAACGTTATACGTTATAACACAATACTATATAACGTTATACGTTATATCGGAATACTACATAACGTTATACGTTATATCGTAGTACTATATAACTTTAGACCTTATAACGTAATACTACATAACGTTATACGTTATAACGTAATACTACATAACGTTACACGTTATAACGTATTTTACATAACGTTATACGTTCTAACGTAATACTTCTTAACGTTATATGTTATAACACAATACTATATAACGTTATACGTTATAACGTAATACTACATAACGTTATACGTTATAACACAATACTATATAACGTTATACGTTATATCGTAATACTACATAACGTTATACGTTATTACATAGTACTATATAATGTTATACGTTATAACGTAATACTACATAACGTTATACGTTATTACATAGTACTATATAATGTTATACGTTATAACGTGATACTATATAACGTTATACGTTAGAACACAATACTATATAACGTTACACGTTATAACGTATTTTACATAACGTTTATCCTTAATACATAGTACTATATAATGTTATACGATATAACGTGATACTATATAACGTTATACGTAATTACATAGTACTATATAATGTTATACGTTATAACGTGATACTATATAACGTTATACGTTATAACACAATACTATATAACGTTACACGTTATAACGTATTTTACATAACGTTTATCCTTAATACATAGTACTATATAATGTTATACGTTATAACGTGATACTATATAACGTTATACGTTATTACGTAATACTACATAACGTTATACGTTATAACGTAATACTACATAACGTTATACGTTATATCCCAGTACTATATAACGTTATACGTTATTACGTAATACTACATAACGTTATACGTTATAACACAATACTATATATCGTTATACGTTATTACGTAATACTACATAACGTTATACGTTACTACATAGTACTATATAATGTTATACGTTATAACGTAATACTACATAACGTTATACGTTATAACACAATACTATATAACGTTATACGTTATATCGGAATACTACATAACGTTATAAGTTATATCGTAGTACTATATAACGTTATACGTTATAACACAATACTATATAACGTTATACGTTATAACGTAATACTACATAACGTTATACGTTATAACACAATACTATATAACGTTATACGTTATATCGTAATACTACATAACGTTATACGTTATTACATAGTACTATATAATGTTATACGTTATAACGTAATACTACATAACGTTATACGTTATTACATAGTACTATATAATGTTATACGTTATATCGTGATACTATATAACGTTATACGTTATAACAATATACTATATAACGTTACACGTTATAACGAATTTTACATAACGTTTATCCTTATTACATAGTACTATATAATGTTATACGTTATAACGTGATACTATATAACGTTATACGTTATAACGTAATACTACATAACGTTATACGTTATATCGTAGTACTATATAACTTTAGACCTTATAACGTAATACTACATAACGTTATACGTTATAACACAATAGTATATAAAGTTATACGTTATAATGTAATACTACATAACGTTATACGTTATAACACAATACTATATAACGTTACACGTTATAACGTATTTTACATAACGTTTATCCTTATTACATAGTACTATATAATGTTATACGTTATAACGTGATACTATATAACGTTGTACGTTATTACGTATTACTACATAACGTTATAAGTTATAACGTAATACTACATAACGTTATACGTTATATCCGAGTACTATATTACGTTATAAGTTATTACGTAATACTACATAACGTTATACGTTATAACACAATACTATATGACGTTATTCGTTATTACATAGTACTATAAAATGTTATGCGTTATAACGTGATACTATATAACGTTATACGTTATAACGTAATACTAGATAACGTTATACGTTATATCGTAGTACTATATAACTTTAGACCTTATAACGTAATACTACATAACGTTATACGTTATAACACAATACTATATAACGTTATACGTTATATCGTAATACTACATAACGTTATACGTTATATCGTAATACTACATAACGTTATACGTTATTACATAGTACTATATAATGTTATGCGTTATAACGTGATACTATATAACGTTATACGTTATAACGTAATACTAGATAACGTTATACGTTATATCGTAGTACTATATAACTTTAGACCTTATAACGTAATACTACATAACGTTATACGTTATAACACAATACTATATAACGTTATACGTTATAACGTAATACTACATAACGTTATACGTTATAACACAATACTATATAACGTTATACGTTATATCGGAATACTACATAACGTTATACGTTATATCGTAGTACTATATAACTTTAGACCTTATAACGTAATACTACATAACGTTATACGTTATAACGTAATATTATATAACATTATACGTTATTACGTAATACTACATAACGTTATACGTTATAACACAATACTATATAACGTTATACGTTATAACGTAATACTACATAACGTTATACGTTATAACACAATACTATATAACGTTATACGTTATATCGTAATACTACATAACGTTATACGTTATTACATAGTACTATATAATGTTATACGTTATAACGTAATACTACATAACGTTATACGTTATTACATAGTACTATATAATGTTATACGTTATAACGTGATACTATATAACGTTATACGTTAGAACACAATACTATATAACGTTACACGTTATAACGTATTTTACATAACGTTTATCCTTAATACATAGTACTATATAATGTTATACGATATAACGTGATACTATATAACGTTATACGTTATTACGTAATACTACATAACGTTATACGTTATATCGTAATACTACATAACGTTATACGTTATTACATAGTACTATATAATGTTATGCGTTATAACGTGATACTATATAACGTTATACGTTATAACGTAATACTAGATAACGTTATACGTTATATCGTAGTACTATATAACTTTAGACCTTATAACGTAATACTACATAACGTTATACGTTATAACACAATACTATATAACGTTATACGTTATATCGTAATACTACATAACGTTATACGTTATATCGTAATACTACATAACGTTATACGTTATTACATAGTACTATATAATGTTATGCGTTATAACGTGATACTATATAACGTTATACGTTATAACGTAATACTAGATAACGTTATACGTTATATCGTAGTACTATATAACTTTAGACCTTATAACGTAATACTACATAACGTTATACGTTATAACACAATACTATATAACGTTATACGTTATAACGTAATACTACATAACGTTATACGTTATAACACAATACTATATAACGTTATACGTTATATCGGAATACTACATAACGTTATACGTTATATCGTAGTACTATATAACTTTAGACCTTATAACGTAATACTACATAACGTTATACGTTATAACGTAATATTATATAACATTATACGTTATTACGTAATACTACATAACGTTATACGTTATAACACAATACTATATAACGTTATACGTTATAACGTAATACTACATAACGTTATACGTTATAACACAATACTATATAACGTTATACGTTATATCGTAATACTACATAACGTTATACGTTATTACATAGTACTATATAATGTTATACGTTATAACGTAATACTACATAACGTTATACGTTATTACATAGTACTATATAATGTTATACGTTATAACGTGATACTATATAACGTTATACGTTAGAACACAATACTATATAACGTTACACGTTATAACGTATTTTACATAACGTTTATCCTTAATACATAGTACTATATAATGTTATACGATATAACGTGATACTATATAACGTTATACGTTATTACGTAATACTACATAACGTTATACGTTATAACGTATTTTACATAACGTTTATCCTTAATACATAGTACTATATAATGTTATACGTTATAACGTGATACTATATAACGTTATACGTTATTACGTAATACTACATAACGTTATACGTTATAACGTGATACTACATAACGTTATACGTTATAACGTAATACTAGATAACGTTATACGTTATATCGTAGTACTATATAACTTTAGACCTTATAACGTAATACTACATAACGTTATACGTTATAACACAATACTATATAACGTTATACGTTATATCGTAATACTACATAACGTTATACGTTATTACATAGTACTATATAATGTTATACGTTATAACGTAATACTACATAACGTTATACGTTATTACATAGTACTATATAATGTTATACGTTATAACATGATACTATATAACGTTATACGTCATTACGTAATACTACATAACGTTATACGTTCTAGCGTAATATTATATAACGTTATACGTTATTACATAGTACTATATAATGTTATACGTTATACCGTGATACTATATAACGTTATACGTTATAACACAATACTATATAACGTTACACGTTATAACGTATTTTACATAACGTTTATCCTTATTACATAGTACTATATAATGTTATACGTTATAACGTAATACTACATAACGTTATACGTTATTACATAGTACTATACAATGCTATACGTTATAACGTGTTACTATATAACGTTATACGTTATTACGTAATACTACATAACGTTATACGTTATTACATAGTACTATATAATGTTATACGTTATAACGTAATACTACGCAACGTTATACGTTATAACACAATGCTATATAACGTTATACGTTATATCGGAATACTACATAACGTTATACGTTATATCGTAGTACTATATAACTTTAGACCTTATAACGTAATACTACATAACGTTATACGTTATAACGTAATACTACATAACGATATACGTTATATCGTAGTACTATATAACTTTAGACCTTATAACGTAATACTACATAACGTTACACGTTATAACACAATACTATATAACGTTATACGTTATATCGGAATACTACATAACGTTATACGTTATATCGTAGTACTATATAACTTTAGACCTTATAACGTTATACTACATAACGTTATACGTTATAACGTAATACTACATAACGTTACACGTTTAAACGTATTTTACATAACGTTATACGTTCTAACGTAATACTTCTTAACGTTATATGTTATATCATAGTACTATATAACTTTAGACCTTATAACGTAATACTACATAACGTTATACGTAATTACATAGTCCTATATAATGTTATACGTTATAACGTGATACTATATAACGTTATACGTTATAACAAAATACTATATAACGTTACACGTTATAACGTATTTTACATAACGTTTATCCTTAATACATAGTACTATATAATGTTATACGTTATAACGTGATACTATATAACGTTATGCGTTATTACGTAATACTACATAACGTTATACGTTATAACGTAATACTACATAACGTTATACGTTATATCCGAGTACTATATAACGTTATACGTTATTACGTAATACTACATAACGTTATACGTTATAACACAATACTATATAACGTTATACGTTATATCGGAATACTACATAACGTTATACGTTATATCGTAGTACTATATAACGTTATACGTTATAACACAATACTATATAACGTTATACGTTATAACGTAATACTACATAACGTTATACGTTATAACACAATACTATATAACGTTATACGTTATATCGTAATACTACATAACGTTATACGTTATTACATAGTACTATACAATGCTATACGTTATAACGTGTTACTATATAACGTTATACGTTATTACGTAATACTACATAACGTTATACGTTATTACATAGTACTATATAATGTTATACGTTATAACGTAATACTACATAACGTTATACGTTATAACACAATACTATATAACGTTATACGTTATATCGGAATACTACATAACGTTATACGTTATATCGTAGTACTATATAACTTTAGACCTTATAACGTAATACTACATAACGTTATACGTTATAACGTAATACTACATAACGTTACACGTTATAACGTATTTTACATAACGTTATACGTTCTAACGTAATACTTCTTAACGTTATATGTTATATCATAGTACTATATAACTTTAGACCTTATAACGTAATACTACATAACGTTATACGTAATTACATAGTACTATATAATGTTATACGTTATAACGTGATACTATATAACGTTATACGTTATAACACAATACTATATAACGTTACACGTTATAACGTATTTTACATAACGTTTATCCTTAATACATAGTACTATATAATGTTATACGTTATAACGTGATACTATATAACGTTATACGTTATTACGTAATACTACATAACGTTATACGTTATAACGTAATACTACATAACGTTATACGTTATATCCCAGTACTATATAACGTTATACGTTATTACGTAATACTACATAACGTTATACGTTATAACACAATACTATATATCGTTATACGTTATTACGTAATACTACATAACGTTATACGTTACTACATAGTACTATATAATGTTATACGTTATAACGTAATACTACATAACGTTATACGTTATAACACAATACTATATAACGTTATACGTTATATCGGAATACTACATAACGTTATACGTTATATCGTAGTACTATATAACGTTATACGTTATAACACAATACTATATAACGTTATACGTTATAACGTAATACTACATAACGTTATACGTTATAACACAATACTATATAACGTTATACGTTATATCGTAATACTACATAACGTTATACGTTATTACATAGTACTATATAATGTTATACGTTATAACGTAATACTACATAACGTTATACGTTATTACATAGTACTATATAATGTTATACGTTATATCGTGATACTATATAACGTTATACGTTATAACAATATACTATATAACGTTACACGTTATAACGAATTTTACATAACGTTTATCCTTATTACATAGTACTATATAATGTTATACGTTATAACGTGATACTATATAACGTTATACGTTATAACGTAATACTACATAACGTTATACGTTATATCGTAGTACTATATAACTTTAGACCTTATAACGTAATACTACATAACGTTATACGTTATAACACAATAGTATATAAAGTTATACGTTATAATGTAATACTACATAACGTTATACGTTATAACACAATACTATATAACGTTACACGTTATAACGTATTTTACATAACGTTTATCCTTATTACATAGTACTATATAATGTTATACGTTATAACGTGATACTATATAACGTTGTACGTTATTACGTATTACTACATAACGTTATAAGTTATAACGTAATACTACATAACGTTATACGTTATATCCGAGTACTATATTACGTTATAAGTTATTACGTAATACTACATAACGTTATACGTTATAACACAATACTATATGACGTTATTCGTTATTACATAGTACTATAAAATGTTATGCGTTATAACGTGATACTATATAACGTTATACGTTATAACGTAATACTAGATAACGTTATACGTTATATCGTAGTACTATATAACTTTAGACCTTATAACGTAATACTACATAACGTTATACGTTATAACACAATACTATATAACGTTATACGTTATATCGTAATACTACATAACGTTATACGTTATATCGTAATACTACATAACGTTATACGTTATTACATAGTACTATATAATGTTATGCGTTATAACGTGATACTATATAACGTTATACGTTATAACGTAATACTAGATAACGTTATACGTTATATCGTAGTACTATATAACTTTAGACCTTATAACGTACTACTACATAACGTTATACGTTATAACACAATACTATATAACGTTATACGTTATAACGTAATACTACATAACGTTATACGTTATAACACAATACTATATAACGTTATACGTTATATCGGAATACTACATAACGTTATACGTTATATCGTAGTACTATATAACTTTAGACCTTATAACGTAATACTACATAACGTTATACGCTATAACGTAATATTATATAACATTATACGTTATTACGTAATACTACATAACGTTATACGTTATAACACAATACTATATAACGTTATACGTTATAACGTAATACTACATAACGTTATACGTTATAACACAATACTATATAACGTTATACGTTATATCGTAATACTACATAACGTTATACGTTATTATATAGTACTATATAATGTTATACGTTATAACGTAATACTACATAACGTTATACGTTATTACATAGTACTATATAATGTTATACGTTATAACGTGATACTATATAACGTTATACGTTAGAACACAATACTATATAACGTTACACGTTATAACGTATTTTACATAACGTTTATCCTTAATACATAGTACTATATAATGTTATACGATATAACGTGATACTATATAACGTTATACGTTATTACGTAATACTACATAACGTTATACGTTATATCGTAATACTACATAACGTTATACGTTATTACATAGTACTATATAATGTTATGCGTTATAACGTGATACTATATAACGTTATACGTTATAACGTAATACTAGATAACGTTATACGTTATATCGTAGTACTATATAACTTTAGACCTTATAACGTAATACTACATAACGTTATACGTTATAACACAATACTATATAACGTTATACGTTATATCGTAATACTACATAACGTTATACGTTATATCGTAATACTACATAACGTTATACGTTATTACATAGTACTATATAATGTTATGCGTTATAACGTGATACTATATAACGTTATACGTTATAACGTAATACTAGATAACGTTATACGTTATATCGTAGTACTATATAACTTTAGACCTTATAACGTAATACTACATAACGTTATACGTTATAACACAATACTATATAACGTTATACGTTATAACGTAATACTACATAACGTTATACGTTATATCGTAGTACTATATAACTTTAGACCTTATAACGTAATACTACATAACGTTATACGTTATAACACAATAGTATATAAAGTTATACGTTATAATGTAATACTACATAACGTTATACGTTATAACACAATACTATATAACGTTACACGTTATAACGTATTTTACATAACGTTTATCCTTATTACATAGTACTATATAATGTTATACGTTATAACGTGATACTATATAACGTTGTACGTTATTACGTATTACTACATAACGTTATAAGTTATAACGTAATACTACATAACGTTATACGTTATATCCGAGTACTATATTACGTTATAAGTTATTACGTAATACTACATAACGTTATACGTTATAACACAATACTATATGACGTTATTCGTTATTACATAGTACTATAAAATGTTATGCGTTATAACGTGATACTATATAACGTTATACGTTATGACGTAATACTAGATAACGTTATACGTTATATCGTAGTACTATATAACTTTAGACCTTATAACGTAATACTACATAACGTTATACGTTATAACACAATACTATATAACGTTATACGTTATATCGTAATACTACATAACGTTATACGTTATATCGTAATACTACATAACGTTATACGTTATTACATAGTACTATATAATGTTATGCGTTATAACGTGATACTATATAACGTTATACGTTATAACGTAATACTAGATAACGTTATACGTTATATCGTAGTACTATATAACTTTAGACCTTATAACGTAATACTACATAACGTTATACGTTATAACACAATACTATATAACGTTATACGTTATAACGTAATACTACATAACGTTATACGTTATAACACAATACTATATAACGTTATACGTTATATCGGAATACTACATAACGTTATACGTTATATCGTAGTACTATATAACTTTAGACCTTATAACGTAATACTACATAACGTTATACGCTATAACGTAATATTATATAACATTATACGTTATTACGTAATACTACATAACGTTATACGTTATAACACAATACTATATAACGTTATACGTTATAACGTAATACTACATAACGTTATACGTTATAACACAATACTATATAACGTTATACGTTATATCGTAATACTACATAACGTTATACGTTATTACATAGTACTATATAATGTTATACGTTATAACGTAATACTACATAACGTTATACGTTATTACATAGTACTATATAATGTTATACGTTATAACGTGATACTATATAACGTTATACGTTAGAACACAATACTATATAACGTTACACGTTATAACGTATTTTACATAACGTTTATCCTTAATACATAGTACTATATAATGTTATACGATATAACGTGATACTATATAACGTTATACGTTATTACGTAATACTACATAACGTTATACGTTATATCGTAATACTACATAACGTTATACGTTATTACATAGTACTATATAATGTTATACGTTATAACGTGATACTATATAACGTTATACGTTATAACGTAATACTAGATAACGTTATACGTTATATCGTAGTACTATATAACTTTAGACCTTATAACGTAATACTACATAACGTTATACGTTATAACACAATACTATATAACGTTATACGTTATATCGTAATACTACATAACGTTATACGTTATATCGTAATACTACATAACGTTATACGTTATTACATAGTACTATATAATGTTATGCGTTATAACGTGATACTATATAACGTTATACGTTATAACGTAATACTAGATAACGTTATACGTTATATCGTAGTACTATATAACTTTAGACCTTATAACGTAATACTACATAACGTTATACGTTATAACACAATACTATATAACGTTATACGTTATAACGTAATACTACATAACGTTATACGTTATAACACAATACTATATAACGTTATACGTTATATCGGAATACTACATAACGTTATACGTTATATCGTAGTACTATATAACTTTAGACCTTATAACGTAATACTACATAACGTTATACGTTATAACGTAATATTATATAACATTATACGTTATTACGTAATACTACATAACGTTATACGTTATAACACAATACTATATAACGTTATACGTTATAACGTAATACTACATAACGTTATACGTTATAACACAATACTATATAACGTTATACGTTATATCGTAATACTACATAACGTTATACGTTATTACATAGTACTATATAATGTTATACGTTATAACGTAATACTACATAACGTTATACGTTATTACATAGTACTATATAATGTTATACGTTATAACGTGATACTATATAACGTTATACGTTAGAACACAATACTATATAACGTTACACGTTATAACGTATTTTACATAACGTTTATCCTTAATACATAGTACTATATAATGTTATACGATATAACGTGATACTATATAACGTTATACGTTATTACGTAATACTACATAACGTTATACGTTATAACGTATTTTACATAACGTTTATCCTTAATACATAGTACTATATAATGTTATACGTTATAACGTGATACTATATAACGTTATACGTTATTACGTAATACTACATAACGTTATACGTTATAACGTGATACTACATAACGTTATACGTTATAACGTAATACTAGATAACGTTATACGTTATATCGTAGTACTATATAACTTTAGACCTTATAACGTAATACTACATAACGTTATACGTTATAACACAATACTATATAACGTTTTACGTTATATCGTAATACTACATAACGTTATACGTTATAACGTAATATTAGGTAACAGTATACGTTATTACGTAATACTACATAACGTTATACGTTATAACACAATACTATATAACGTTATACGTTATAACGTAATACTACATAACGTTATACGTTATAACACAATACTATATAACGTTATACGTTATATCGTAATACTACATAACGTTATACGTTATTACATAGTACTATATAATGTTATACGTTATAACGTAATACTACATAACGTTATACGTTATTACATAGTTCTATATAATGTTATACGTTATAACGTGATACTATATAACGTTATACGTTAGAACACAATACTATATAACGTCACACGTTATAACGTATTTTACATAACGTTTATCCTTAATACATAGTACTATATAATGTTATACGTTATAACGTGATACTATATAACGTTATACGTTATTACGTAATACTACATAACGTTATACGTTATAACACAATACTATATAACGTTATACGTTATTAGATAGTACTATATAATGTTATACGTTATAACGTAATACTACATAACGTTATACGTTATTACATAGTACTATATAATGTTATACGTTATAACGTAATACTACATAACGTTATACGTTATAACACAATACTATATAACGTTATACGTTATATCGTAATACTACATAACGTTATACGTTATTACATAGTACTATATAATGTTATACGTTATAACGTAATACTACATAACGTTATACGTTATTACCTAGTACTATATAATGTTATACGTTATAACGTGATACTATATAACGTTATACGTTATAACACAATACTATATAACGTTACAAATTATAACGTATTTTACATAACGTTTATCCTTATTACATAGTACTATATAATGTTATACGTTATAACGTGATACTATATAACGTTATACGTTATAACGTAATACTACATAACGTTATACGTTATATTGTAGTACTATATAACTTCAGACCTTATAACGTAATACTACATAACGTTATACGTTATAACACAATAGTATATAACGTTATACGTTATAACGTAATACTACATAACGTTATACTTTATAACGTAATACTATATAACGTTACACGTTATAACGTATTTTACATAACGTTTATCCTTATTACATAGTACTATATAATGTTATACGTTATAACGTGATACTATATAACGATATACGTCATTACGTATTACTACATAACGTTATAAGTTATAACGTAATACTACATAACGTTATACGTTATATCCGAGTACTATATAACGTTATAAGTTATTACGTAATACTACATAACGTTATACGTTATAACACAATACTATATGACGTTATTCGTTATGACATAGTACTATATAATGTTATACGTTATAACGTAATACTAGATAACGTTATACGTTATATCGTAGTACTATATAACTTTAGACCTTATAACGTAATACTACATAACGTTATACGTTATAACACAATACTATATAACGTTATACGTTATATCGTAATACTACATAACGTTACACGTTATAACGTAATATTATATAACATTATACGTTATTACGTAATACTACATAACGTTATACGTTATAACACAATAGTATATAACGTTATACGTTATAACGTAATACTACATAAAGTTATACGTTATATCGTAATACTACATAACGTTATACGTTATAACGTAATATTATATAACATTATACGTTATTACGTAATACTACATAACGTTATACGTTATAACGTGATACTATATAACGTTATACGTTATAGCGTAATACTACATAACGATATACGTTATATCGTAGTACAATATAACTTTAGACCTTATAACGTAATACCACATAACGTTATACGTTATAACACAATAGTATATAAAGTTACACGATATAACGTATTTTACATAACGTTTATCCTTATTACATAGTACTATATAATGTTATACGTTATAACGTGATACTATATAACGTTATACGTTATTACGTATTACTACATAACGTTATAAGTTATAACGTAATACTACATAACGTTATACGTTATATCCGAGTACTATATTACGTTATAAGTTTTTACGTAATACTACATAACGTTATACGTTATAACACAATACTATATGACGTTATTCGTTATTACATAGTACTATATAATGTTATACGTTATAACGTGATACTACATAACGTTATACGTTATAACGTAATACTAGATAACGTTATACGTTATATCGTAGTACTATATAACTTTAGACCTTATAACGTAATACTACATAACGTTATACGTTATAACACAATACTATATAACGTTATACGTTATAACGTGTTGTACATAACGTTTATCCTTAATACATAGTACCATATAATGTTATACGTTATAACGTGATACTATATAACGTTATACGTTATTACGTAATACTACATAACGTTATACGTTATAACGTAATATTATATAACATTATACGTTATTACGTAATACTACATAACGTTATACGTTATAACACAATACTATATAACGTTATACGTTATAACACAATACTATATAACGTTATACCTTATATCGTAATACTACATAACGTTATACGTTATTACATAGTACTATATAATGTTATACGTTATAACGTAATACTACATAACGTTATACGTTATTACATAGTACTATATAATGTTATACGTTATAACGTGATACTATATAACGTTATACGTTAGAACACAATACTATATAACGTTACACGTTATAACGTATTTTACATAACGTTTATCCTTAATACATAGTACTATATAATGTTATACGTTATAACGTGATACTATATAACGTTATACGTTATTACGTAATACTACATAACGTTATACGTTATAACGTATTTTACATAACGTTATACGTTATATCGTAGTACTATATAACTTTAGACCTTATAACGTAATACTACATAACGTTATACGTTATAACACAATACTATATAACGTTATACGTTATATCGGAATACTACATAACGTTATACGTTATATCGTAGTACTATATAACTTTAGACCTTATAACGTAATACTACATAACGTTATACGTTATAACGTAATACTACATAACGTTACACGTTATAACGTATTTTACATAACGTTATACGTTATAACGTAATACTTCTTAACGTTATATGTTATATCGTAGTACTATATAACTTTAGACCTTATAACGTAATACTACATAACGTTATACGTAATGACATAGTACTATATAATGTTATACGTTATAACGTGATACTATATAACGTTATACGTTATAACACAATACTATATAATGTTACACGTTATAACGTATTTTACATAACGTTTATCCTTAATACATAGTACTATATAATGTTATACGTTATAACGTGATACTATATAACGTTATACGTTATTACGTAATACTACATAACGTTATACGTTATAACACAATACTATATAACGTTACACGTTATAACGTATTTTACATAACGTTTATCCTTATTACATAGTACTATATAATGTTATACGTTATAACGTGATACTATATAACGTTATACGTTATTACGTATTACTACATAACGTTATAAGTTATAACGTAATACTACATAACGTTATACGTTATATCGTGGTACTATATAACTTTAGACCTTATAACGTAATACTACATAACGTTATACGTTATAACGTAATATTATATAACATTATACGTTATTACGTAATACTACATAACGTTATACGTTATAACACAATACTATATAACGTTATACGTTATAACGTAATACTACATAACGTTATACGTTATAACACAATACTATATAGCGTTATACGTTATATCGTAATACTACATAACGCTATACGTTATTACATAGTACTATATAATGTTATACGTTATAACATAATACTACATAACGTTATACGTTATAACACAATACTATATAACGTTATACGTTATAACGTAATACTACATAACGTTATACGTTATAACACAATACTATATAACGTTATACGTTATATCGTAATACTACATAACGTTATACGTTATTACATAGTAATATATAATGTTATACGTTATAACATAATACTACATATCGTTATACGTTATTACATAGTACTATATAATGTTATACGTTATAACACAATACTATATAACGTTATACGTTATAACACAATACTATATAATGTTACACGTTATAACGTATTTTACATAACGTTTATCCTTAATACATAGTACTATATAATGTTATACGTTATAACGTGATACTATATAACGTTATACGTTATTACGTAATACTACATAACGTTATACGTTATATCGTAGTACTATATAACTTTAGACCTTATAACGTAATACCACATAACGTTATACGTTATAACGTAATATTATATAACATTATACGTTATTACGTAATACTACATAACGTTATACGTTATAACACAATACTATATAACGTTATACGTTATAACGTAATACTACATAACGTTATACGTTATAACACAATACTATATAACGTTATACGTTATATCGTAATACTACATAACGTTATACGTTATTACATAGTACTATATAATGTTATACGTTATAACGTAATACTACATAACGTTATACGTTATTACATAGTACTATATAATGTTATACGTTATAACGTGATACTATATAACGTTATACGTTAGAACACAATACTATATAACGTTACACGTTATAACGTATTTTACATAACGTTTATCCTTAATACATAGTACTATATAATGTTATACGTTATAACGTGATACTATATAACGTTATACGTTCTTACGTAATACTACATAACGTTATACGTTATAACGTATTTTACATAACGTTTATCCTTAATACATAGTACTATATAATGTTATACGTTATAACGTGATACTATATAACGTTATACGTTATTACGTAATAATACATAACGTTATACGTTATAACGTGATACTACATAACGTTATACGTTATAACGTAATACTAGATAACGTTATACGTTATATCGTAGTACTATATAACTTTAGACCTTATAACGTAATACTACATAACGTTATACGTTATAACACAATACTATATAACGTTTTACGTTATATCGTAATACTACATAACGTTATACGTTATAACGTAATATTAGGTAACAGTATACGTTATTACGTAATACTACATAACGTTATACGTTATAACACAATACTATATAACGTTATACGTTATAACGTAATACTACATAACGTTATACGTTATGACACAATACTATATAACGTTATACGTTATATCGTAATACTACATAACGTTATACGTTATTACATAGTACTATATAATGTTATACGTTATAACGTAATACTACATAACGTTATACGTTATTACATAGTTCTATATAATGTTATACGTTATAACGTGATACTATATAACGTTATACGTTAGAACACAATACTATATAACGTCACACGTTATAACGTATTTTACATAACGTTTATCCTTAATACATAGTACTATATAATGTTATACGTTATAACGTGATACTATATAACGTTATACGTTATAACACAATACTATATAACGTTACACGTTATAACGTATTTTACATAACGTTTATCCTTAATACATAGTACTATATAATGTTATACGTTATAACGTGATACTATATAACGTTATACGTTATTACGTAATACTACATAACGTTATACGTTATAACGTAATACTACATAACGTTATACGTTATATCCGAGTACTATATAACGTTATACGTTATTACGTAATACTACAGAACGTTATACGTTATAACACAATACTATATAACGTTATACGTTATTAGATAGTGCTATATAATGTTATACGTTATAACGTAATACTACATAACGTTATACGTTATTACATAGTACTATATAATGTTATACGTTATAACGTAATACTACATAACGTTATACGTTATAACACAATACTATATAACGTTATACGTTATATCGTAATACTACATAACGTTATACGTTATTACATAGTACTATATAATGTTATACGTTATAACGTAATACTACATAACGTTATACGTTATTACCTAGTACTATATAATGTTATACGTTATAACGTGATACTATATAACGTTATACGTTATAACACAATACTATATAACGTTACAAATTATAACGTATTTTACATAACGTTTATCCTTATTACATAGTACTATATAATGTTATACGTTATAACGTGATACTATATAACGTTATACGTTATAACGTAATACTACATAACGTTATACGTTATATTGTAGTACTATATAACTTCAGACCTTATAACGTAATACTACATAACGTTATACGTTATAACACAATAGTATATAACGTTATACGTTATAACGTAATACTACATAACGTTATACGTTATATCGTAATACTACATAACGTTATACGTTATAACGTAATATTATATAACATTATACGTTATTACGTAATACTACATAACGTTATACGTTATAACGTGATACTATATAACGTTATACGTTATAGCGTAATACTACATAACGATATACGTTATATCGTAGTACTATATAACTTTAGACCTTATAACGTAATACCACATAACGTTATACGTTATAACACAATAGTATATAAAGTTATACGTTATAACGTAATACTACATAACGTTATACGTTATAACACAATACTATATAACGTTACACGTTATAACGTATTTTACATAACGTTTATCCTTATTACATAGTACTATATAATGTTATACGTTATAACGTGATACAATATAACGTTATACGTTATTACGTATTACTACATAACGTTATAAGTTATAACGTAATACTACATAACGTTATACGTTATATCCGAGTACTATATTACGTTATAAGTTATTACGTAATACTACATAACGTTATACGTTATAACACAATACTATATGACGTTATTCGTTATTACATAGTACTATATAATGTTATACGTTATAACGTGATACTACATAACGTTATACGTTATAACGTAATACTACATAACGTTATACGTTATAACACAATACTATATAACGTTATACGTTATAACACAATACTATATAACGTTATACGTTATATCGTAATACTACATAACGTTATACGTTATTACATAGTACTATATAATGTTATACGTTATAACGTAATACTACATAACGTTATACGTTATTACATAGTACTATATAATGTTATACGTTATAACGTGATACTATATAACGTTATACGTTAGAACACAATACTATATAACGTTACACGTTATAACGTATTTCACATAACGTTTATCCTTAATACATAGTACTATATAATGTTATACGTTATAACGTGATACTATATAACGTTATACGTTATTACGTAATACTACATAACGTTATACGTTATAACGTATTTTACATAACGTTATACGCTATATCGTAGTACTATATAACTTTAGACCTTATAACGTAATACTACATAACGTTATACGTTATAACACAATACTATATAACGTTATACGTTATATCGTAATACTACATAACGTTATACGTTATATCGGAATACTACATAACGTTATACGTTATATCGTAGTACTATATAACTTTAGACCTTATAACGTAATACTACATAACGTTATACGTTATAACGTAATACTACATAACGTTACACGTTATAACGTATTTTACATAACGTTATACGTTATAACGTAATACTTCTTAACGTTATATGTTATATCGTAGTACTATATAACTTTAGACCTTATAACGTAATACTACATAACGTTATACGTAATTACATAGTACTATATAATGTTATACGTTATAACACAATACTATATAACGTTATACGTTATATCGTAATACTACATAACGTTATACGTTATTACATAGTAATATATAATGTTATACGTTATAACATAATACTACATATCGTTATACGTTATTACATAGTACTATATAATGTTATACGTTATAACACAATACTATATAACGTTATACGTTATAACACAATACTATATAACGTTATACGTTATATCGTAATACTACATAACGTTATACGTTATTACATAGTAATATATAATGTTATACGTTATAACATAATACTACATATCGTTATACGTTATTACATAGTACTATATAATGTTATACGTTATAACACAATACTATATAACGTTATACGTTATAACACAATACTATATAATGTTACACGTTATAACGTATTTTACATAACGTTTATCCTTAATACATAGTACTATATAATGTTATACGTTATAACGTGATACTATATAACGTTATACGTTATTACGTAATACTACATAACGTTATACGTTATATCGTAGTACTATATAACTTTAGACCTTATAACGTAATACCACATAACGTTATACGTTATAACGTAATATTATATAACATTATACGTTATTACGTAATACTACATAACGTTATACGTTATAACACAATACTATATAACGTTATACGTTATAACGTAATACTACATAACGTTATACGTTATAACACAATACTATATAACGTTATACGTTATATCGTAATACTACATAACGTTATACGTTATTACATAGTACTATATAATGTTATACGTTATAACGTAATACTACATAACGTTATACGTTATTACATAGTACTATATAATGTTATACGTTATAACGTGATACTATATAACGTTATACGTTAGAACACAATACTATATAACGTTACACGTTATAACGTATTTTACATAACGTTTATCCTTAATACATAGTACTATATAATGTTATACGTTATAACGTGATACTATATAACGTTATACGTTCTTACGTAATACTACATAACGTTATACGTTATAACGTATTTTACATAACGTTTATCCTTAATACATAGTACTATATAATGTTATACGTTATAACGTGATACTATATAACGTTATACGTTATTACGTAATAATACATAACGTTATACGTTATAACGTGATACTACATAACGTTATACGTTATAACGTAATACTAGATAACGTTATACGTTATATCGTAGTACTATATAACTTTAGACCTTATAACGTAATACTACATAACGTTATACGTTATAGCACAATACTATATAACGTTTTACGTTATATCGTAATACTACATAACGTTATACGTTATAACGTAATATTAGGTAACAGTATACGTTATTACGTAATACTACATAACGTTATACGTTATAACACAATACTATATAACGTTATACGTTATAACGTAATACTACATAACGTTATACGTTATGACACAATACTATATAACGTTATACGTTATATCGTAATACTACATAACGTTATACGTTATTACATAGTACTATATAATGTTATACGTTATTACATAGTTCTATATAATGTTATACGTTATAACGTGATACTATATAACGTTATACGTTAGAACACAATACTATATAACGTCACACGTTATAACGTATTTTACATAACGTTTATCCTTAATACATAGTACTATATAATGTTATACGTTATAACGTGATACTATATAACGTTATACGTTATAACACAATACTATATAACGTTACACGTTATAACGTATTTTACATAACGTTTATCCTTAATACATAGTACTATATAATGTTATACGTTATAACGTGATACTATATAACGTTATACGTTATTACGTAATACTACATAACGTTATACGTTATAACGTAATACTACATAACGTTATACGTTATATCCGAGTACTATATAACGTTATACGTTATTACGTAATACTACAGAACGTTATACGTTATAACACAATACTATATAACGTTATACGTTATTAGATAGTGCTATATAATGTTATACGTTATAACGTAATACTACATAACGTTATACGTTATTACATAGTACTATATAATGTTATACGTTATAACGTAATACTACATAACGTTATACGTTATAACACAATACTATATAACGTTATACGTTATATCGTAATACTACATAACGTTATACGTTATTACATAGTACTATATAATGTTATACGTTATAACGTAATACTACATAACGTTATACGTTATTACCTAGTACTATATAATGTTATACGTTATAACGTGATACTATATAACGTTATACGTTATAACACAATACTATATAACGTTACAAATTATAACGTATTTTACATAACGTTTATCCTTATTACATAGTACTATATAATGTTATACGTTATAACGTGATACTATATAACGTTATACGTTATAACGTAATACTACATAACGTTATACGTTATATTGTAGTACTATATAACTTCAGACCTTATAACGTAATACTACATAACGTTATACGTTATAACACAATAGTATATAACGTTATACGTTATAACGTAATACTACATAACGTTATACGTTATAACGTAATACTATATAACGTTACACGTTATAACGTATTTTACATAACGTTTATCCTTATTACATAGTACTATATAATGTTATACGTTATAACGTGATACTATATAACGATATACGTCATTACGTATTACCACATAACGTTATAAGTTATAACGTAATACTACATAACGTTATACGTTATATCCGAGTACTATATTACGTTATAAGTTATTACGTAATACTACATAACGTTATACGTTATAACACAATACTATATGACGTTATTCGTTATTACATAGTACTATATAATGTTATACGTTATAACGCGATACTACATAACGTTATACGTTATAACGTAATACTAGATAACGTTATACGTTATATCGTAGTACTATATAACTTTAGACCTTATAACGTAATACTACATAACGTTATACGTTATAACACAATACTATATAACGTTATACGTTATATCGTAATACTACATAACGTTACACGTTATAACGTAATATTATATAACATTATACGTTATTACGTAATACTACATAACGTTATACGTTATAACACAATAGTATATAACGTTATACGTTATAACGTAATACTACATAACGTTATACGTTATATCGTAATACTACATAACGTTATACGTTATAACGTAATATTATATAACATTATACGTTATTACGTAATACTACATAACGTTATACGTTATAACGTGATACTATATAACGTTATACGTTATAGCGTAATACTACATAACGATATACGTTATATCGTA
The DNA here is from genome assembly GCA_911622165.2 of Bombus sylvestris. Lineage (NCBI taxonomy): Eukaryota > Metazoa > Arthropoda > Insecta > Hymenoptera > Apidae > Bombus > Bombus sylvestris. Next base: position 1,683,613 of record CAJVRE020000087.1, read on the forward strand.
GTACTATATAACTTTAGACCTTATAACGTAATACCACATAACGTTATACGTTATAACACAATAGTATATAAAGTTATACGTTATAACGTAATACTACATAACGTTATACGTTATAACACAATACTATATAACGTTACACGTTATAACGTATTTTACATAACGTTTATCCTTATTACATAGTACTATATAATGTTATACGTTATAACGTGATACAATATAACGTTATACGTTATTACGTATTACTACATAACGTTATAAGTTATAACGTAATACTACATAACGTTATACGTTATATCCGAGTACTATATTACGTTATAAGTTATTACGTAATACTACATAACGTTATACGTTATAACACAATACTATATGACGTTATTCGTTATTACATAGTACTATATAATGTTATACGTTATAACGTGATACTACATAACGTTATACGTTATAACGTAATACTACATAACGTTATACGTTATAACACAATACTATATAACGTTATACGTTATAACACAATACTATATAACGTTATACGTTATATCGTAATACTACATAACGTTATACGTTATTACATAGTACTATATAATGTTATACGTTATAACGTAATACTACATAACGTTATACGTTATTACATAGTACTATATAATGTTATACGTTATAACGTGATACTATATAACGTTATACGTTAGAACACAATACTATATAACGTTACACGTTATAACGTATTTCACATAACGTTTATCCTTAATACATAGTACTATATAATGTTATACGTTATAACGTGATACTATATAACGTTATACGTTATTACGTAATACTACATAACGTTATACGTTATAACGTATTTTACATAACGTTATACGCTATATCGTAGTACTATATAACTTTAGACCTTATAACGTAATACTACATAACGTTATACGTTATAACACAATACTATATAACGTTATACGTTATATCGTAATACTACATAACGTTATACGTTATATCGGAATACTACATAACGTTATACGTTATATCGTAGTACTATATAACTTTAGACCTTATAACGTAATACTACATAACGTTATACGTTATAACGTAATACTACATAACGTTACACGTTATAACGTATTTTACATAACGTTATACGTTATAACGTAATACTTCTTAACGTTATATGTTATATCGTAGTACTATATAACTTTAGACCTTATAACGTAATACTACATAACGTTATACGTAATTACATAGTACTATATAATGTTATACGTTATAACGTGATACTATATAACGTTATACGTTATAACACAATACTATATAATGTTACACGTTATAACGTATTTTACATAACGTTTATCCTTAATACATAGTACTATATAATGTTATACGTTATAACGTGATACTATATAACGTTATACGTTATTACGTAATACTACATAACGTTATACGTTATAACACAATACTATATAACGTTACACGTTATAACGTATTTTACATAACGTTTATCCTTATTACATAGTACTATATAATGTTATACGTTATAACGTGATACTATATAACGTTATACGTTATTACGTATTACTACATAACGTTATAAGTTATAACGTAATACTACATAACGTTATACGTTATATCGTAGTACTATATAACTTTAGACCTTATAACGTAATACTACATAACGTTATACGTTATAACGTAATATTATATAACATTATACGTTATTACGTAATACTACATAACGTTATACGTTATAACACAATACTATATAACGTTATACGTTATAACGTAATACTACATAACGTTATACGTTATAACACAATACTATATAACGTTATACGTTATAACGTAATACTACATAACGTTATACGTTATAACACAATACTATATAGCGTTATACGTTATATCGTAATACTACATAACGTTATACGTTATTACATAGTACTATATAATGTTATACGTTATAACATAATACTACATAACGTTATACGTTATTACATAGTACTATATAATGTTATACGTTATAACGTGATACTATATAACGTTATACGTTAGAACACAATACTATATAACGTTACACGTTATAACGTATTTTACATAACGTTTATCCTTAATACATAGTACTATATAATGTTATACGTTATAACGTGATACTATATAACGTTATACGTTATTACGTAATACTACATAACGTTATACCTTATAACGTATTTTACATAACGTTTATCCTTAATACATAGTACTATATAATGTTATACGTTATATCGTAATACTACATAACGTTATACGTTATATCGGAATACTACATAACGTTATACGTTATATCGTAGTACTATATAACTTTAGACCTTATAACGTAATACTACATAACGTTATACGTTATAACGTAATACTACATAACGTTACACGTTATAACGTATTTTACATAACGTTATACGTTATAACGTAATACTACATAACGTTATACGTTATAACGTAATACTACATAACGTTACACGTTATAACGTATTTTACATAACGTTATACGTTATAACGTAATACTTCTTAACGTTATATGTTATATCGTAGTACTATATAACTTTAGACCTTATAACGTAATACTACATAACGTTATACGTAATTACATAGTACTATATAATGTTATACGTTATAACGTGATACTATATAACGTTATACGTTATAACACAATACTATATAATGTTACACGTTATAACGTATTTTACATAACGTTTATCCTTAATACATAGTACTATATAATGTTATACGTTATAACGTGATACTATATAACGTTATACGTTATTACGTAATACTACATAACGTTACACGTTATAACGTATTTTACATAACGTTTATCCTTATTACATAGTACTATATAATGTTATACGTTATAACGTGATACTATATAACGTTATACGTTATTACGTATTACTACATAACGTTATAAGTTATAACGTAATACTACATAACTTTAGACCTTATAACGTAATACCACATAACGTTATACGTTATAACGTAATATTATATAACATTATACGTTATTACGTAATACTACATAACGTTATACGTTATAACACAATACTATATAACGTTATACGTTATAACGTAATACTACATAACGTTATACGTTATAACACAATACTATATAACGTTATACGTTATATCGTAATACTACATAACGTTATACGTTATTACATAGTACTATATAATGTTATACGTTATAACGTAATACTACATAACGTTATACGTTATTACATAGTACTATATAATGTTATACGTTATAACGTGATACTATATAACGTTATACGTTAGAACACAATACTATATAACGTTACACGTTATAACGTATTTTACATAACGTTTATCCTTAATACATAGTACTATATAATGTTATACGTTATAACGTGATACTATATAACGTTATACGTTCTTACGTAATACTACATAACGTTATACGTTATAACGTATTTTACATAACGTTTATCCTTAATACATAGTACTATATAATGTTATACGTTATAACGTGATACTATATAACGTTATACGTTATTACGTAATAATACATAACGTTATACGTTATAACGTGATACTACATAACGTTATACGTTATAACGTAATACTAGATAACGTTATACGTTATATCGTAGTACTATATAACTTTAGACCTTATAACGTAATACTACATAACGTTATACGTTATAACACAATACTATATAACGTTTTACGTTATATCGTAATACTACATAACGTTATACGTTATAACGTAATATTAGGTAACAGTATACGTTATTACGTAATACTACATAACGTTATACGTTATAACACAATACTATATAACGTTATACGTTATAACGTAATACTACATAACGTTATACGTTATGACACAATACTATATAACGTTATACGTTATATCGTAATACTACATAACGTTATACGTTATTACATAGTACTATATAATGTTATACGTTATAACGTAATACTACATAACGTTATACGTTATTACATAGTTCTATATAATGTTATACGTTATAACGTGATACTATATAACGTTATACGTTAGAACACAATACTATATAACGTCACACGTTATAACGTATTTTACATAACGTTTATCCTTAATACATAGTACCATATAATGTTATACGTTATAACGTGATACTATATAACGTTATACGTTATAACACAATACTATATAACGTTACACGTTATAACGTATTTTACATAACGTTTATCCTTAATACATAGTACTATATAATGTTATACGTTATAACGTGATACTATATAACGTTATACGTTATTACGTAATACTACATAACGTTATACGTTATAACGTAATACTACATAACGTTATACGTTATATCCGAGTACTATATAACGTTATACGTTATTACGTAATACTACATAACGTTATACGTTATAACACAATACTATATAACGTTATACGTTATTAGATAGTGCTATATAATGTTATACGTTATAACGTAATACTACATAACGTTATACGTTATTACATAGTACTATATAATGTTATACGTTATAACGTAATACTACATAACGTTATACGTTATAACACAATACTATATAACGTTATACGTTATATCGTAATACTACATAACGTTATACGTTATTACATAGTACTATATAATGTTATACGTTATAACGTAATACTACATAACGTTATACGTTATTACCTAGTACTATATAATGTTATACGTTATAACGTGATACTATATAACGTTATACGTTATAACACAATACTATATAACGTTACAAATTATAACGTATTTTACATAACGTTTATCCTTATTACATAGTACTATATAATGTTATACGTTATAACGTGATACTATATAACGTTATACGTTATAACGTAATACTACATAACGTTATACGTTATATTGTAGTACTATATAACTTCAGACCTTATAACGTAATACTACATAACGTTATACGTTATAACACAATAGTATATAACGTTATACGTTATAACGTAATACTACATAACGTTATACGTTATAACGTAATACTATATAACGTTACACGTTATAACGTATTTTACATAACGTTTATCCTTATTACATAGTACTATATAATGTTATACGTTATAACGTGATACTATATAACGATATACGTCATTACGTATTACTACATAACGTTATAAGTTATAACGTAATACTACATAACGTTATACGTTATATCCGAGTACTATATTACGTTATAAGTTATTACGTAATACTACATAACGTTATACGTTATAACACAATACTATATGACGTTATTCGTTATTACATAGTACTATATAATGTTATACGTTATAACGCGATACTACATAACGTTATACGTTATAACGTAATACTAGATAACGTTATACGTTATATCGTAGTACTATATAACTTTAGACCTTATAACGTAATACTACATAACGTTATACGTTATAACACAATACTATATAACGTTATACGTTATATCGTAATACTACATAACGTTACACGTTATAACGTAATATTATATAACATTATACGTTATTACGTAATACTACATAACGTTATACGTTATAACACAATAGTATATAACGTTATACGTTATAACGTAATACTACATAACGTTATACGTTATATCGTAATACTACATAACGTTATACGTTATAACGTAATATTATATAACATTATACGTTATTACGTAATACTACATAACGTTATACGTTATAACGTGATACTATATAACGTTATACGTTATAGCGTAATACTACATAACGATATACGTTATATCGTAGTACTATATAACTTTAGACCTTATAACGTAATACCATATAACGTTATACGTTATAACACAATAGTATATAAAGTTATACGTTATAACGTAATACTACATAACGTTATACGTTATAACACAATACTATATAACGTTACACGTTATAACGTATTTTACATAACGTTTATCCTTATTACATAGTACTATATAATGTTATACGTTATAACGTGATACAATATAACGTTATACGTTATTACGTATTACTACATAACGTTATAAGTTATAACGTAATACTACATAACGTTATACGTTATATCCGAGTACTATATTACGTTATAAGTTATTACGTAATACTACATAACGTTATACGTTATAACACAATACTATATGACGTTATTCGTTATTACATAGTACTATATAATGTTATACGTTATAACGTGATACTACATAACGTTATACGTTATAACGTAATACTACATAACGTTATACGTTATAACACAATACTATATAACCTTATACGTTATAACACAATACTATATAACGTTATACGTTATATCGTAATACTACATAACGTTATACGTTATTACATAGTACTATATAATGTTATACGTTATAACGTAATACTACATAACGTTATACGTTATTACATAGTACTATATAATGTTATACGTTATAACGTGATACTATATAACGTTATACGTTAGAACACAATACTATATAACGTTACACGTTATAACGTATTTCACATAACGTTTATCCTTAATACATAGTACTATATAATGTTATACGTTATAACGTGATACTATATAACGTTATACGTTATTACGTAATACTACATAACGTTATACGTTATAACGTATTTTACATAACGTTATACGCTATATCGTAGTACTATATAACTTTAGACCTTATAACGTAATACTACATAATGTTATACGTTATAACGTGATACTATATAACGTTATACGTTATATCGTAATACTACATAACGTTATACGTTATATCGGAATACTACATAACGTTATACGTTATATCGTAGTACTATATAACTTTAGACCTTATAACGTAATACTACATAACGTTATACGTTATAACGTAATACTACATAACGTTACACGTTATAACGTATTTTACATAACGTTATACGTTATAACGTAATACTTCTTAACGTTATATGTTATATCGTAGTACTATATAACTTTAGACCTTATAACGTAATACTACATAACGTTATACGTAATTACATAGTACTATATAATGTTATACGTTATAACGTGATACTATATAACGTTATACGTTATAACACAATACTATATAATGTTACACGTTATAACGTATTTTACATAACGTTTATCCTTAATACATAGTACTATATAATGTTATACGTTATAACGTGATACTATATAACGTTATACGTTATTACGTAATACTACATAACGTTATACGTTATAACACAATACTATATAACGTTACACGTTATAACGTATTTTACATAACGTTTATCCTTATTACATAGTACTATATAATGTTATACGTTATAACGTGATACTATATAACGTTATACGTTATTACGTATTACTACATAACGTTATAAGTTATAACGTAATACTACATAACGTTATACGTTATATCGTAGTACTATATAACTTTAGACCTTATAACGTAATACTACATAACGTTATACGTTATAACACAATACTATATAACCTTATACGTTATAACACAATACTATATAACGTTATACGTTATATCGTAATACTACATAACGTTATACGTTATTACATAGTACTATATAATGTTATACGTTATAACGTAATACTACATAACGTTATACGTTATTACATAGTACTATATAATGTTATACGTTATAACGTGATACTATATAACGTTATACGTTAGAACACAATACTATATAACGTTACACGTTATAACGTATTTCACATAACGTTTATCCTTAATACATAGTACTATATAATGTTATACGTTATAACGTGATACTATATAACGTTATACGTTATTACGTAATACTACATAACGTTATACGTTATAACGTATTTTACATAACGTTATACGCTATATCGTAGTACTATATAACTTTAGACCTTATAACGTAATACTACATAACGTTATACGTTATAACACAATACTATATAACGTTATACGTTATAACGTAATACTACATAACGTTATACGTTATATCGGAATACTACATAACGTTATACGTTATATCGTAGTACTATATAACTTTAGACCTTATAACGTAATACTACATAACGTTATACGTTATAACGTAATACTACATAACGTTACACGTTATAACGTATTTTACATAACGTTATACGTTATAACGTAATACTTCTTAACGTTATATGTTATATCGTAGTACTATATAACTTTAGACCTTATAACGTAATACTACATAACGTTATACGTAATTACATAGTACTATATAATGTTATACGTTATAACGTGATACTATATAACGTTATACGTTATAACACAATACTATATAATGTTACACGTTATAACGTATTTTACATAACGTTTATCCTTAATACACAGTACTATATAATGTTATACGTTATAACGTGATACTATATAACGTTATACGTTATTACGTAATACTACATAACGTTATACGTTATAACACAATACTATATAACGTTACACGTTATAACGTATTTTACATAACGTTTATCCTTATTACATAGTACTATATAATGTTATACGTTATAACGTGATACTATATAACGTTATACGTTATTACGTATTACTACATAACGTTATAAGTTATAACGTAATACTACATAACGTTATACGTTATATCGTAGTACTATATAACTTTAGACCTTATAACGTAATACTACATAACGTTATACGTTATAACGTAATATTATATAACATTATACGTTATTACGTAATACTACATAACGTTATACGTTATAACACAATACTATATAACGTTATACGTTATAACGTAATACTACATAACGTTATACGTTATAACACAATACTATATAACGTTATACGTTATAACGTAATACTACATAACGTTATACGTTATAACACAATACTATATAGCGTTATACGTTATATCGTAATACTACATAACGTTATACGTTATTACATAGTAATATATAATGTTATACGTTATAACATAATACTACATAACGTTATACGTTATTACATAGTACTATATAATGTTATACGTTATAACGTGATACTATATAACGTTATACGTTAGAACACAATACTATATAACGTTACACGTTATAACGTATTTTACATAACGTTTATCCTTAATACATAGTACTATATAATGTTATACGTTATAACGTGATACTATATAACGTTATACGTTATTACGTAATACTACATAACGTTATACCTTATAACGTATTTTACATAACGTTTATCCTTAATACATAGTACTATATAATGTTATACGTTATATCGTAATACTACATAACGTTATACGTTATATCGGAATACTACATAACGTTATACGTTATATCGTAGTACTATATAACTTTAGACCTTATAACGTAATACTACATAACGTTATACGTTATAACGTAATACTACATAACGTTACACGTTATAACGTATTTTACATAACGTTATACGTTATAACGTAATACTTCTTAACGTTATATGTTATATCGTAGTACTATATAACTTTAGACCTTATAACGTAATACTACATAACGTTATACGTAATTACATAGTACTATATAATGTTATACGTTATAACGTGATACTATATAACGTTATACGTTATAACACAATACTATATAATGTTACACGTTATAACGTATTTTACATAACGTTTATCCTTAATACATAGTACTATGTAATGTTATACGTTATAACGTGATACTATATAACGTTATACGTTATTACGTAATACTACATAACGTTATACGTTATAACACAATACTATATAACGTTACACGTTATAACGTATTTTACATAACGTTTATCCTTATTACATAGTACTATATAATGTTATACGTTATAACGTGATACTATATAACGTTATACGTTATTACGTATTACTACATAACGTTATAAGTTATAACGTAATACTACATAACGTTATACGTTATATCGTAGTACTATATAACTTTAGACCTTATAACGTAATACTACATAACGTTATACGTTATAACGTAATATTATATAACATTATACGTTATTACGTAATACTACATAACGTTATACGTTATAACACAATACTATATAACGTTATACGTTATAACGTAATACTACATAACGTTATACGTTATAACACAATACTATATAACGTTATACGTTATAACGTAATACTACATAACGTTATACGTTATAACACAATACTATATAGCGTTATACGTTATATCGTAATACTACATAACGTTATACGTTATTACATAGTAATATATAATGTTATACGTTATAACATAATACTACATAACGTTATACGTTATTACATAGTACTATATAATGTTATACGTTATAACGTGATACTATATAACGTTATACGTTAGAACACAATACTATATAACGTTACACGTTATAACGTATTTTACATAACGTTTATCCTTAATACATAGTACTATATAATGTTATACGTTATAACGTGATACTATATAACGTTATACGTTATTACGTAATACTACATAACGTTATACCTTATAACGTATTTTACATAACGTTTATCCTTAATACATAGTACTATATAATGTTATACGTTATAACGTGATACTATATAACGTTATACGTTATTACGTAATACTACATAACGTTATACGTTATAACGTGATACTACATAACGTTATACGTTATAACGTAATACTAGATAACGTTATACGTTATATCGTAGTACTATATAACTTTAGACCTTATAACGTAATACTACATAACGTTATACGTTATAACACAATACTATATAACGTTTTACGTTATATCGTAATACTACATAACGTTATACGTTATAACGTAATGTTAGGTAACAGTATACGTTATTACGTAATACTACATAACGTTATACGTTATAACACAATACTATATAACGTTATACGTTATAACGTAATACTACATAACGTTATACGTTATAACACAATACTATATAACGTTATACGTTGTATCGTAATACTACATCACGTTATACGTTATTACATAGTACTATATAATGTTATACGTTATAACGTAATACTACATAACGTTATACGTTATTACATAGTTCTATATAATGTTATACGTTATAACGTGATACTATATAACGTTATACGTTAGAACACAATACTATATAACGTCACACGTTATAACGTATTTTACATAACGTTTATCCTTAATACATAGTACTATATAATGTTATACGTTATAACGTAATACTACATAACGTTATACGTTATAACACAATACTATATAACGTTATACGTTATATCGGAATACTACATAACGTTATACGTTATATCGTAGTACTATATAACTTTAGACCTTATAACGTAACACTACATAGCGTTATACGTTATAACGTAATACTACATAACGTTACACGTTATAACGTATTTTACATAACGTTATACGTTATAACGTAATACTTCTTAACGTTATATGTTATATCGTAGTACTATATAACTTTAGACCTTATAACGTAATACTACATAACGTTATACGTAATTACATAGTACTATATAATGTTATACGTTATAACGTGATACTATATAACGTTATACGTTATAACACAATACTATATAATGTTACACGTTATAACGTATTTTACATAACGTTTATCCTTAATACATAGTACTATATAATGTTATACGTTATAAAGTGATACTATATAACGTTATACGTTATTACGTAATACTACATAACGTTATACGTTATAACACAATACTATATAACGTTACACGTTATAACGTATTTTACATAACGTTTATCCTTATTACATAGTACTATATAATGTTATACGTTATAACGTGATACTATATAACGTTATACGTTATTACGTATTACTACATAACGTTATAAGTTATAACGTAATACTACATAACGTTATACGTTATATCGTAGTACTATATAACTTTAGACCTTATAACGTAATACTACATAACGTTATACGTTATAACGTAATATTATATAACATTATACGTTATTACGTAATACTACATAACGTTATACGTTATAACACAATACTATATAACGTTATACGTTATAACGTAATACTACATAACGTTATACGTTATAACACAATACTATATAACGTTATACGTTATAACGTAATACTACATAACGTTATACGTTATAACACAATACTATATAGCGTTATACGTTATATCGTAATACTACATAACGTTATACGTTATTACATAGTAATATATAATGTTATACGTTATAACATAATACTACATAACGTTATACGTTATTACATAGTACTATATAATGTTATACGTTATAACGTTATACTATATAACGTTATACGTTAGAACACAATACTATATAACGTTACACGTTATAACGTATTTTACATAACGTTTATCCTTAATACATAGTACTATATAATGTTATACGTTATAACGTGATACTATATAACGTTATACGTTATTACGTAATACTACATAACGTTATACCTTATAACGTATTTTACATAACGTTTATCCTTAATACATAGTACTATATAATGTTATACGTTATAACGTGATACTATATAACGTTATACGTTATTACGTAATACTACATAACGTTATACGTTATAACGTGATACTACATAACGTTATACGTTATAACGTAATACTAGATAACGTTATACGTTATATCGTAGTACTATATAACTTTAGACCTTATAACGTAATACTACATAACGTTATACGTTATAACACAATACTATATAACGTTTTACGTTATATCGTAATACTACATAACGTTATACGTTATAACGTAATGTTAGGTAACAGTATACGTTATTACGTAATACTACATAACGTTATACGTTATAACACAATACTATATAACGTTATACGTTATAACGTAATACTACATAACGTTATACGTTATAACACAATACTATATAACGTTATACGTTGTATCGTAATACTACATCACGTTATACGTTATTACATAGTACTATATAATGTTATACGTTATAACGTAATACTACATAACGTTATACGTTATTACATAGTTCTATATAATGTTATACGTTATAACGTGATACTATATAACGTTATACGTTAGAACACAATACTATATAACGTCACACGTTATAACGTATTTTACATAACGTTTATCCTTAATACATAGTACTATATAATGTTATACGTTATAACGTAATACTACATAACGTTATACGTTATAACACAATACTATATAACGTTATACGTTATATCGGAATACTACATAACGTTATACGTTATATCGTAGTACTATATAACTTTAGACCTTATAACGTAACACTACATAGCGTTATACGTTATAACGTAATACTACATAACGTTACACGTTATAACGTATTTTACATAACGTTATACGTTATAACGTAATACTTCTTAACGTTATATGTTATATCGTAGTACTATATAACTTTAGACCTTATAACGTAATACTACATAACGTTATACGTAATTACATAGTACTATATAATGTTATACGTTATAACGTGATACTATATAACGTTATACGTTATAACACAATACTATATAATGTTACACGTTATAACGTATTTTACATAACGTTTATCCTTAATACATAGTACTATATAATGTTATACGTTATAACGTGATACTATATAACGTTATACGTTATTACGTAATACTACATAACGTTATACGTTATTACGTATTACTACATAACGTTATAAGTTATAACGTAATACTACATAACGTTATACGTTATATCGTAGTACTATATAACTTTAGACCTTATAACGTAATACTACATAACGTTATACGTTATAACGTAATATTATATAACATTATACGTTATTACGTAATACTACATAACGTTATACGTTATAACACAATACTATATAACGTTATACGTTATAACGTAATACTACATAACGTTATACGTTATAACACAATACTATATAACGTTATACGTTATATCGTAATACTACAAAACGTTATACGTTATTACATAGTACTATATAATGCTATACGTTATAACGTAATACTACATAACGTTATACGTTATTACATAGTACTATATAATGTTATACGTTATAACGTGATACTATATAACGTTATACGTTAGAACACAATACTATATAACGTTACACGTTATAACGTATTTTACATAACGTTTATCCTTAATACATAGTACTATATAATGTTATACGTTATAACGTGATACTATATAACGTTATACGTTATTACGTAATACTACATAACGTTATACGTTATAACGTATTTTACATAACGTTTATCCTTAATACATAGTACTATATAATGTTATACGTTATAACGTGATACTATATAACGTTATACGTTATTACGTAATACTACATAACGTTATACGTTATAACGTGATACTACATAACGTTATACGTTATAACGTAATACTAGATAACGTTATACGTTATATCGTAGTACTATATAACTTTAGACCTTATAACGTAATACTACATAACGTTATACGTTATAACACAATACTATATAACGTTTTACGTTATATCGTAATACTACATAACGTTATACGTTATAACGTAATATTAGGTAACAGTATACGTTATTACGTAATACTACATAACGTTATACGTTATAACACAATACTATATAACGTTATACGTTATAACGTAATACTACATAACGTTATACGTTATAACGTAATACTACATAACGTTATACGTTATAACACAATACTATATAACGTTATACGTTATATCGTAATACTACATAACGTTATACGTTATTATATAGTACTATATAATGTTATACGTTATAACGTAATACTACATAACGTTATACGTTATTACATAGTTCTATATAATGTTATACGTTATAACGTGATACTATATAACGTTATACGTTAGAACACAATACTATATAACGTCACACGTTATAACGTATTTTACATAACGTTTATCCTTAATACATAGTACTATATAATGTTATACGTTATAACGTAATACTACATAACGTTATACGTTATAACGTAATACTACATAACGTTATACGTTATATTGTAGTACTATATAACTTCAGACCTTATAACGTAATACTACATAACGTTATACGTTATAACACAATACTATATAACGTTTTACGTTATATCGTAATACTACATAACGTTATACGTTATAACGTAATGTTAGGTAACAGTATACGTTATTACGTAATACTACATAACGTTATACGTTATAACACAATACTATATAACGTTATACGTTATAACGTAATACTACATAACGTTATACGTTATAACACAATACTATATAACGTTATACGTTGTATCGTAATACTACATAACGTTATACGTTATTACATAGTACTATATAATGTTATACGTTATAACGTAATACTACATAACGTTATACGTTATTACATAGTTCTATATAATGTTATACGTTATAACGTGATACTATATAACGTTATACGTTAGAACACAATACTATATAACGTCACACGTTATAACGTATTTTACATAACGTTTATCCTTAATACATAGTACTATATAATGTTATACGTTATAACGTAATACTACATAACGTTATACGTTATAACGTAATACTTCTTAACGTTATATGTTATATCGTAGTACTATATAACTTTAGACCTTATAACGTAATACTACATAACGTTATACGTAATTACATAGTACTATATAATGTTATACGTTATAACGTGATACTATATAACGTTATACGTTATAACGTAATATTATATAACATTATACGTTATTACGTAATACTACATAACGTTATACGTTATAACACAATACTATATAACGTTATACGTTATAACGTAATACTACATAACGTTATACGTTATAACACAATACTATATAACGTTATACGTTATATCGTAATACTACATAACGTTATACGTTATTACATAGTACTATATAATGTTATACGTTATAACGTAATACTACATAACGTTATACGTTATTACATAGTACTATATAATGTTATACGTTATAACGTGATACTATATAACGTTATACGTTATTACGTAATACTACATAACGTTATACGTTATAACACAATACTATATAACGTTACACGTTATAACGTATTTTACATAACGTTTATCCTTATTACATAGTACTATATAATGTTATACGTTATAACGTGATACTATATAACGTTATACGTTATTACGTATTACTACATAACGTTATAAGTTATAACGTAATACTACATAACGTTATACGTTATATCGTAGTACTATATAACTTTAGACCTTATAACGTAATACTACATAACGTTATACGTTATAACACAATACTATATAACCTTATACGTTATAACACAATACTATATAACGTTATACGTTATATCGTAATACTACATAACGTTATACGTTATTACATAGTACTATATAATGTTATACGTTATAACGTAATACTACATAACGTTATACGTTATTACATAGTACTATATAATGTTATACGTTATAACGTGATACTATATAACGTTATACGTTAGAACACAATACTATATAACGTTACACGTTATAACGTATTTCACATAACGTTTATCCTTAATACATAGTACTATATAATGTTATACGTTATAACGTGATACTATATAACGTTATACGTTATTACGTAATACTACATAACGTTATACGTTATAACGTATTTTACATAACGTTATACGCTATATCGTAGTACTATATAACTTTAGACCTTATAACGTAATACTACATAACGTTATACGTTATAACACAATACTATATAACGTTATACGTTATATCGTAATACTACATAACGTTATACGTTATATCGGAATACTATATAACGTTATACGTTATATCGTAGTACTATATAACTTTAGACCTTATAACGTAATACTACATAACGTTATACGTTATAACGTAATACTACATAACGTTACACGTTATAACGTATTTTACATAACGTTATACGTTATAACGTAATACTTCTTAACGTTATATGTTATATCGTAGTACTATATAACTTTAGACCTTATAACGTAATACTACATAACGTTATACGTAATTACATAGTACTATATAATGTTATACGTTATAACGTGATACTATATAACGTTATACGTTATAACACAATACTATATAATGTTACACGTTATAACGTATTTTACATAACGTTTATCCTTAATACACAGTACTATATAATGTTATACGTTATAACGTGATACTATATAACGTTATACGTTATTACGTAATACTACATAACGTTATACGTTATAACACAATACTATATAACGTTACACGTTATAACGTATTTTACATAACGTTTATCCTTATTACATAGTACTATATAATGTTATACGTTATAACGTGATACTATATAACGTTATACGTTATTACGTATTACTACATAACGTTATAAGTTATAACGTAATACTACATAACGTTATACGTTATATCGTAGTACTATATAACTTTAGACCTTATAACGTAATACTACATAACGTTATACGTTATAACGTAATATTATATAACATTATACGTTATTACGTAATACTACATAACGTTATACGTTATAACACAATACTATATAACGTTATACGTTATAACGTAATACTACATAACGTTATACGTTATAACACAATACTATATAACGTTATACGTTATAACGTAATACTACATAACGTTATACGTTATAACACAATACTATATAGCGTTATACGTTATATCGTAATACTACATAACGTTATACGTTATTACATAGTAATATATAATGTTATACGTTATAACATAATACTACATAACGTTATACGTTATTACATAGTACTATATAATGTTATACGTTATAACGTGATACTATATAACGTTATACGTTAGAACACAATACTATATAACGTTACACGTTATAACGTATTTTACATAACGTTTATCCTTAATACATAGTACTATATAATGTTATACGTTATAACGTGATACTATATAACGTTATACGTTATTACGTAATACTACATAACGTTATACCTTATAACGTATTTTACATAACGTTTATCCTTAATACATAGTACTATATAATGTTATACGTTATATCGTAATACTACATAACGTTATACGTTATATCGGAATACTACATAACGTTATACGTTATATCGTAGTACTATATAACTTTAGACCTTATAACGTAATACTACATAACGTTATACGTTATAACGTAATACTACATAACGTTACACGTTATAACGTATTTTACATAACGTTATACGTTATAACGTAATACTTCTTAACGTTATATGTTATATCGTAGTACTATATAACTTTAGACCTTATAACGTAATACTACATAACGTTATACGTAATTACATAGTACTATATAATGTTATACGTTATAACGTGATACTATATAACGTTATACGTTATAACACAATACTATATAATGTTACACGTTATAACGTATTTTACATAACGTTTATCCTTAATACATAGTACTATATAATGTTATACGTTATAACGTGATACTATATAACGTTATACGTTATTACGTAATACTACATAACGTTATACGTTATAACACAATACTATATAACGTTACACGTTATAACGTATTTTACATAACGTTTATCCTTATTACATAGTACTATATAATGTTATACGTTATAACGTGATACTATATAACGTTATACGTTATTACGTATTACTACATAACGTTATAAGTTATAACGTAATACTACATAACGTTATACGTTATATCGTAGTACTATATAACTTTAGACCTTATAACGTAATACTACATAACGTTATACGTTATAACGTAATATTATATAACATTATACGTTATTACGTAATACTACATAACGTTATACGTTATAACACAATACTATATAACGTTATACGTTATAACGTAATACTACATAACGTTATACGTTATAACACAATACTATATAACGTTATACGTTATAACGTAATACTACATAACGTTATACGTTATAACACAATACTATATAACGTTATACGTTATATCGTAATACTACATAACGTTATACGTTATTACATAGTAATATATAATGTTATACGTTATAACATAATACTACATAACGTTATACGTTATTACATAGTACTATATAATGTTATACGTTATAACGTGATACTATATAACGTTATACGTTAGAACACAATACTATATAACGTTACACGTTATAACGTATTTTACATAACGTTTATCCTTAATACATAGTACTATATAATGTTATACGTTATAACGTGATACTATATAACGTTATACGTTATTACGTAATACTACATAACGTTATACCTTATAACGTATTTTACATAACGTTTATCCTTAATACATAGTACTATATAATGTTATACGTTATAACGTGATACTATATAACGTTATACGTTATTACGTAATACTACATAACGTTATACGTTATAACGTGATACTACATAACGTTATACGTTATAACGTAATACTAGATAACGTTATACGTTATATCGTAGTACTATATAACTTTAGACCTTATAACGTAATACTACATAACGTTATACGTTATAACACAATACTATATAACGTTTTACGTTATATCGTAATACTACATAACGTTATACGTTATAACGTAATGTTAGGTAACAGTATACGTTATTACGTAATACTACATAACGTTATACGTTATAACACAATACTATATAACGTTATACGTTATAACGTAATACTACATAACGTTATACGTTATAACACAATACTATATAACGTTATACGTTGTATCGTAATACTACATCACGTTATACGTTATTACATAGTACTATATAATGTTATACGTTATAACGTAATACTACATAACGTTATACGTTATTACATAGTTCTATATAATGTTATACGTTATAACGTGATACTATATAACGTTATACGTTAGAACACAATACTATATAACGTCACACGTTATAACGTATTTTACATAACGTTTATCCTTAATACATAGTACTATATAATGTTATACGTTATAACGTAATACTACATAACGTTATACGTTATAACACAATACTATATAACGTTATACGTTATATCGGAATACTACATAACGTTATACGTTATATCGTAGTACTATATAACTTTAGACCTTATAACGTAACACTACATAGCGTTATACGTTATAACGTAATACTACATAACGTTACACGTTATAACGTATTTTACATAACGTTATACGTTATAACGTAATACTTCTTAACGTTATATGTTATATCGTAGTACTATATAACTTTAGACCTTATAACGTAATACTACATAACGTTATACGTAATTACATAGTACTATATAATGTTATACGTTATAACGTGATACTATATAACGTTATACGTTATAACACAATACTATATAATGTTACACGTTATAACGTATTTTACATAACGTTTATCCTTAATACATAGTACTATATAATGTTATACGTTATAAAGTGATACTATATAACGTTATACGTTATTACGTAATACTACATAACGTTATACGTTATAACACAATACTATATAACGTTACACGTTATAACGTATTTTACATAACGTTTATCCTTATTACATAGTACTATATAATGTTATACGTTATAACGTGATACTATATAACGTTATACGTTATTACGTATTACTACATAACGTTATAAGTTATAACGTAATACTACATAACGTTATACGTTATATCGTAGTACTATATAACTTTAGACCTTATAACGTAATACTACATAACGTTATACGTTATAACGTAATATTATATAACATTATACGTTATTACGTAATACTACATAACGTTATACGTTATAACACAATACTATATAACGTTATACGTTGTAACGTAATACTACATAACGTTATACGTTATAACACAATACTATATAACGTTATACGTTATAACGTAATACTACATAACGTTATACGTTATAACACAATACTATATAGCGTTATACGTTATATCGTAATACTACATAACGTTATACGTTATTACATAGTAATATATAATGTTATACGTTATAACATAATACTACATAACGTTATACGTTATTACATAGTACTATATAATGTTATACGTTATAACGTGATACTATATAACGTTATACGTTAGAACACAATACTATATAACGTTACACGTTATAACGTATTTTACATAACGTTTATCCTTAATACATAGTACTATATAATGTTATACGTTATAACGTGATACTATATAACGTTATACGTTATTACGTAATACTACATAACGTTATACCTTATAACGTATTTTACATAACGTTTATCCTTAATACATAGTACTATATAATGTTATACGTTATAACGTGATACTATATAACGTTATACGTTATTACGTAATACTACATAACGTTATACGTTATAACGTGATACTACATAACGTTATACGTTATAACGTAATACTAGATAACGTTATACGTTATATCGTAGTACTATATAACTTTAGACCTTATAACGTAATACTACATAACGTTATACGTTATAACACAATACTATATAACGTTTTACGTTATATCGTAATACTACATAACGTTATACGTTATAACGTAATGTTAGGTAACAGTATACGTTATTACGTAATACTACATAACGTTATACGTTATAACACAATACTATATAACGTTATACGTTATAACGTAATACTACATAACGTTATACGTTATAACACAATACTATATAACGTTATACGTTGTATCGTAATACTACATCACGTTATACGTTATTACATAGTACTATATAATGTTATACGTTATAACGTAATACTACATAACGTTATACGTTATTACATAGTTCTATATAATGTTATACGTTATAACGTGATACTATATAACGTTATACGTTAGAACACAATACTATATAACGTCACACGTTATAACGTATTTTACATAACGTTTATCCTTAATACATAGTACTATATAATGTTATACGTTATAACGTAATACTACATAACGTTATACGTTATAACACAATACTATATAACGTTATACGTTATATCGGAATACTACATAACGTTATACGTTATATCGTAGTACTATATAACTTTAGACCTTATAACGTAACACTACATAGCATTATACGTTATAACGTAATACTACATAACGTTACACGTTATAACGTATTTTACATAACGTTATACGTTATAACGTAATACTTCTTAACGTTATATGTTATATCGTAGTACTATATAACTTTAGACCTTATAACGTAATACTACATAACGTTATACGTAATTACATAGTACTATATAATGTTATACGTTATAACGTGATACTATATAACGTTATACGTTATAACACAATACTATATAATGTTACACGTTATAACGTATTTTACATAACGTTTATCCTTAATACATAGTACTATATAATGTTATACGTTATAACGTGATACTATATAACGTTATACGTTATTACGTAATACTACATAACGTTATACGTTATTACGTATTACTACATAACGTTATAAGTTATAACGTAATACTACATAACGTTATACGTTATATCGTAGTACTATATAACTTTAGACCTTATAACGTAATACTACATAACGTTATACGTTATAACGTAATATTATATAACATTATACGTTATTACGTAATACTACATAACGTTATACGTTATAACACAATACTATATAACGTTATACGTTATAACGTAATACTACATAACGTTATACGTTATAACACAATACTATATAACGTTATACGTTATATCGTAATACTACAAAACGTTATACGTTATTACATAGTACTATATAATGCTATACGTTATAACGTAATACTACATAACGTTATACGTTATTACATAGTACTATATAATGTTATACGTTATAACGTGATACTATATAACGTTATACGTTAGAACACAATACTATATAACGTTACACGTTATAACGTATTTTACATAACGTTTATCCTTAATACATAGTACTATATAATGTTATACGTTATAACGTGATACTATATAACGTTATACGTTATTACGTAATACTACATAACGTTATACGTTATAACGTATTTTACATAACGTTTATCCTTAATACATAGTACTATATAATGTTATACGTTATAACGTGATACTATATAACGTTATACGTTATTACGTAATACTACATAACGTTATACGTTATAACGTGATACTACATAACGTTATACGTTATAACGTAATACTAGATAACGTTATACGTTATATCGTAGTACTATATAACTTTAGACCTTATAACGTAATACTACATAACGTTATACGTTATAACACAATACTATATAACGTTTTACGTTATATCGTAATACTACATAACGTTATACGTTATAACGTAATATTAGGTAACAGTATACGTTATTACGTAATACTACATAACGTTATACGTTATAACACAATACTATATAACGTTATACGTTATAACGTAATACTACATAACGTTATACGTTATAACGTAATACTACATAACGTTATACGTTATAACACAATACTATATAACGTTATACGTTATATCGTAATACTACATAACGTTATACGTTATTACATAGTACTATATAATGTTATACGTTATAACGTAATACTACATAACGTTATACGTTATTACATAGTTCTATATAATGTTATACGTTATAACGTGATACTATATAACGTTATACGTTAGAACACAATACTATATAACGTCACACGTTATAACGTATTTTACATAACGTTTATCCTTAATACATAGTACTATATAATGTTATACGTTATAACGTAATACTACATAACGTTATACGTTATAACGTAATACTACATAACGTTATACGTTATATTGTAGTACTATATAACTTCAGACCTTATAACGTAATACTACATAACGTTATACGTTATAACACAATACTATATAACGTTTTACGTTATATCGTAATACTACATAACGTTATACGTTATAACGTAATGTTAGGTAACAGTATACGTTATTACGTAATACTACATAACGTTATACGTTATAACACAATACTATATAACGTTATACGTTATAACGTAATACTACATAACGTTATACGTTATAACACAATACTATATAACGTTATACGTTGTATCGTAATACTACATAACGTTATACGTTATTACATAGTACTATATAATGTTATACGTTATAACGTAATACTACATAACGTTATACGTTATTACATAGTTCTATATAATGTTATACGTTATAACGTGATACTATATAACGTTATACGTTAGAACACAATACTATATAACGTCACACGTTATAACGTATTTTACATAACGTTTATCCTTAATACATAGTACTATATAATGTTATACGTTATAACGTAATACTACATAACGTTATACGTTATAACACAATACTATATAACGTTATACGTTATATCGGAATACTACATAACGTTATACGTTATATCGTAGTACTATATAACTTTAGACCTTATAACGTAACACTACATAACGTTATACGTTATAACGTAATACTACATAACGTTACACGTTATAACGTATTTTACATAACGTTATACGTTATAACGTAATACTTCTTAACGTTATATGTTATATCGTAGTACTATATAACTTTAGACCTTATAACGTAATACTACATAACGTTATACGTAATTACATAGTACTATATAATGTTATACGTTATAACGTGATACTATATAACGTTATACGTTATAACGTAATATTATATAACATTATACGTTATTACGTAATACTACATAACGTTATACGTTATAACACAATACTATATAACGTTATACGTTATAACGTAATACTACATAACGTTATACGTTATAACACAATACTATATAACGTTATACGTTATATCGTAATACTACATAACGTTATACGTTATTACATAGTACTATATAATGTTATACGTTATAACGTAATACTACATAACGTTATACGTTATTACATAGTACTATATAATGTTATACGTTATAACGTGATACTATATAACGTTATACGTTATAACACAATACTATATAACGTTACACGTTATAACGTATTTTACATAACGTTTATCCTTAATACATAGTACTATATAGTGTTATACGTTATAACGTGATACTATATAACGTTATACGTTATTACGTAATACTACATAACGTTATACGTTATAACGTAATACTACATAACGTTATACGTTATATCCGAGTACTATATAACGTTATACGTTATTACCTAATACTACATAACGTTATACGTTATAACACAATACTATATAACGTTATACGTTATTAGATAGTACTATATAATGTTATACGTTATAACGTAATACTACATAACGTTATACGTTATTACATAGTACTATATAATGTTATACGTTATAACGTAATACTACATAACGTTATACGTTATAACACAATACTATATAACGTTATACGTTATATCGTAATACTACATAACGTTATACGTTATTACATAGTACTATATAATGTTAGACGTTATAACGTAATACTACATAACGTTATACGTTATTACCTAGTACTATATAATGTTATACGTTATAACGTGATACTATATAACGTTATACGTTATAACACAATACTATATAACGTTACAAATTATAACGTATTTTACATAACGTTTATCCTTATTACATAGTACTATATAATGTTATACGTTATAACGTGATACTATATAACGTTATACGTTATAACGTAATACTACATAACGTTATACGTTATATTGTAGTACTATATAACTTCAGACCTTATAACGTAATACTACATAACGTTATACGTTATAACACAATACTATATAACGTTTTACGTTATATCGTAATACTACATAACGTTATACGTTATTACATAGTACTATATAATGTTATACGTTATAACGTAATACTACATAACGTTATACGTTATTACATAGTTCTATATAATGTTATACGTTATAACGTGATACTATATAACGTTATACGTTAGAACACAATACTATATAACGTCACACGTTATAACGTATTTTACATAACGTTTATCCTTAATACATAGTACTATATAATGTTATACGTTATAACGTAATACTACATAACGTTATACGTTATAACACAATACTATATAACGTTATACGTTATATCGGAATACTACATAACGTTATACGTTATATCGTAGTACTATATAACTTTAGACCTTATAACGTAACACTACATAACGTTATACGTTATAACGTAATACTACATAACGTTACACGTTATAACGTATTTTACATAACGTTATACGTTATAACGTAATACTTCTTAACGTTATATGTTATATCGTAGTACTATATAACTTTAGACCTTATAACGTAATACTACATAACGTTATACGTAATTACATAGTACTATATAATGTTATACGTTATAACGTGATACTATATAACGTTATACGTTAGAACACAATACTATATAACGTTACACGTTATAACGTATTTTACATAACGTTTATCCTTAATACATAGTAGTATATAATGTTATACGTTATAACGTGATACTATATAACGTTATACGTTATTACGTAATACTACATAACGTTATACGTTATAACGTATTTTACATAACGTTATACGTTATATCGTAGTACTATATAACTTTAGACCTTATAACGTAATACTACATAACGTTATACGTTATAACACAATACTATATAACGTTATACGTTATATCGGAATACTACATAACGTTATACGTTATATCGTAGTACTATATAACTTTAGACCTTATAACGTAATACTACATAACGTTATACGTTATAACGTAATACTACATAACGTTACACGTTATAACGTATTTTACATAACGTTATACGTTATAACGTAATACTTCTTAACGTTATATGTTATATCGTAGTACTATATAACTTTAGACCTTATAACGTAATACTACATAACGTTATACGTAATGACATAGTACTATATAATGTTATACGTTATAACGTGATACTATATAACGTTATACGTTATAACACAATACTATATAATGTTACACGTTATAACGTATTTTACATAACGTTTATCCTTAATACATAGTACTATATAATGTTATACGTTATAACGTGATACTATATAACGTTATACGTTATTACGTAATACTACATAACGTTATACGTTATAACACAATACTATATAACGTTACACGTTATAACGTATTTTACATAACGTTTATCCTTATTACATAGTACTATATAATGTTATACGTTATAACGTGATACTATATAACGTTATACGTTATTACGTATTACTACATAACGTTATAAGTTATAACGTAATACTACATAACGTTATACGTTATATCGTGGTACTATATAACTTTAGACCTTATAACGTAATACTACATAACGTTATACGTTATAACGTAATATTATATAACATTATACGTTATTACGTAATACTACATAACGTTATACGTTATAACACAATACTATATAACGTTATACGTTATAACGTAATACTACATAACGTTATACGTTATAACACAATACTATATAGCGTTATACGTTATATCGTAATACTACATAACGCTATACGTTATTACATAGTACTATATAATGTTATACGTTATAACATAATACTACATAACGTTATACGTTATAACACAATACTATATAACGTTATACGTTATAACGTAATACTACATAACGTTATACGTTATAACACAATACTATATAACGTTATACGTTATATCGTAATACTACATAACGTTATACGTTATTACATAGTAATATATAATGTTATACGTTATAACATAATACTACATATCGTTATACGTTATTACATAGTACTATATAATGTTATACGTTATAACACAATACTATATAACGTTATACGTTATAACACAATACTATATAATGTTACACGTTATAACGTATTTTACATAACGTTTATCCTTAATACATAGTACTATATAATGTTATACGTTATAACGTGATACTATATAACGTTATACGTTATTACGTAATACTACATAACGTTATACGTTATATCGTAGTACTATATAACTTTAGACCTTATAACGTAATACCACATAACGTTATACGTTATAACGTAATATTATATAACATTATACGTTATTACGTAATACTACATAACGTTATAAGTTATAACGTAATACTACATAACGTTATACGTTATATCGTGGTACTATATAACTTTAGACCTTATAACGTAATACTACATAACGTTATACGTTATAACGTAATATTATATAACATTATACGTTATTACGTAATACTACATAACGTTATACGTTATAACACAATACTATATAACGTTATACGTTATAACGTAATACTACATAACGTTATACGTTATAACACAATACTATATAGCGTTATACGTTATATCGTAATACTACATAACGCTATACGTTATTACATAGTACTATATAATGTTATACGTTATAACATAATACTACATAACGTTATACGTTATAACACAATACTATATAACGTTATACGTTATAACGTAATACTACATAACGTTATACGTTATAACACAATACTATATAACGTTATACGTTATATCGTAATACTACATAACGTTATACGTTATTACATAGTAATATATAATGTTATACGTTATAACATAATACTACATATCGTTATACGTTATTACATAGTACTATATAATGTTATACGTTATAACACAATACTATATAACGTTATACGTTATAACACAATACTATATAATGTTACACGTTATAACGTATTTTACATAACGTTTATCCTTAATACATAGTACTATATAATGTTATACGTTATAACGTGATACTATATAACGTTATACGTTATTACGTAATACTACATAACGTTATACGTTATATCGTAGTACTATATAACTTTAGACCTTATAACGTAATACCACATAACGTTATACGTTATAACGTAATATTATATAACATTATACGTTATTACGTAATACTACATAACGTTATACGTTATAACACAATACTATATAACGTTATACGTTATAACGTAATACTACATAACGTTATACGTTATAACACAATACTATATAACGTTATACGTTATAACGTAATACTACATAACGTTATACGTTATAACACAATACTATATAACGTTATACGTTATATCGTAATACTACATAACGTTATACGTTATTACATAGTACTATATAATGTTATACGTTATAACGTAATACTACATAACGTTATACGTTATTACATAGTACTATATAATGTTATACGTTATAACGTGATACTATATAACGTTATACGTTATAACACAATACTATATAACGTTACACGTTATAACGTATTTTACATAACGTTTATCCTTAATACATAGTACTATATAGTGTTATACGTTATAACGTGATACTATATAACGTTATACGTTATTACGTAATACTACATAACGTTATACGTTATAACGTAATACTACATAACGTTATACGTTATATCCGAGTACTATATAACGTTATACGTTATTACCTAATACTACATAACGTTATACGTTATAACACAATACTATATAACGTTATACGTTATTAGATAGTACTATATAATGTTATACGTTATAACGTAATACTACATAACGTTATACGTTATTACATAGTACTATATAATGTTATACGTTATAACGTAATACTACATAACGTTATACGTTATAACACAATACTATATAACGTTATACGTTATATCGTAATACTACATAACGTTATACGTTATTACATAGTACTATATAATGTTAGACGTTATAACGTAATACTACATAACGTTATACGTTATTACCTAGTACTATATAATGTTATACGTTATAACGTGATACTATATAACGTTATACGTTATAACACAATACTATATAACGTTACAAATTATAACGTATTTTACATAACGTTTATCCTTATTACATAGTACTATATAATGTTATACGTTATAACGTGATACTATATAACGTTATACGTTATAACGTAATACTACATAACGTTATACGTTATATTGTAGTACTATATAACTTCAGACCTTATAACGTAATACTACATAACGTTATACGTTATAACACAATACTATATAACGTTTTACGTTATATCGTAATACTACATAACGTTATACGTTATAACGTAATGTTAGGTAACAGTATACGTTATTACGTAATACTACATAACGTTATACGTTATAACACAATACTATATAACGTTATACGTTATAACGTAATACTACATAACGTTATACGTTATAACACAATACTATATAACGTTATACGTTGTATCGTAATACTACATAACGTTATACGTTATTACATAGTACTATATAATGTTATACGTTATAACGTAATACTACATAACGTTATACGTTATTACATAGTTCTATATAATGTTATACGTTATAACGTGATACTATATAACGTTATACGTTAGAACACAATACTATATAACGTCACACGTTATAACGTATTTTACATAACGTTTATCCTTAATACATAGTACTATATAATGTTATACGTTATAACGTAATACTACATAACGTTATACGTTATAACACAATACTATATAACGTTATACGTTATATCGGAATACTACATAACGTTATACGTTATATCGTAGTACTATATAACTTTAGACCTTATAACGTAACACTACATAACGTTATACGTTATAACGTAATACTACATAACGTTACACGTTATAACGTATTTTACATAACGTTATACGTTATAACGTAATACTTCTTAACGTTATATGTTATATCGTAGTACTATATAACTTTAGACCTTATAACGTAATACTACATAACGTTATACGTAATTACATGGTACTATATAATGTTATACGTTATAACGTGATACTATATAACGTTATACGTTATAACGTAATATTATATAACATTATACGTTATTACGTAATACTACATAACGTTATACGTTATAACACAATACTATATAACGTTATACGTTATAACGTAATACTACATAACGTTATACGTTATAACACAATACTATATAACGTTATACGTTATATCGTAATACTACATAACGTTATACGTTATTACATAGTACTATATAATGTTATACGTTATAACGTAATACTACATAACGTTATACGTTATTACATAGTACTATATAATGTTATACGTTATAACGTGATACTATATAAAGTTATACGTTAGAACACAATACTATATAACGTTACACGTTATAACGTATTTTACATAACGTTTATCCTTAATACATAGTACTATATAATGTTATACGTTATAACGTGATACTATATAACGTTATACGTTATTACGTAATACTACATAACGTTATACGTTATAACGTATTTTACATAACGTTTATCCTTAATACATAGTACTATATAATGTTATACGTTATAACGTGATACTATATAACGTTATACGTTATTACGTAATACTACATAACGTTATACGTTATAACGTGATACTACATAACGTTATACGTTGTATCGTAATACTACATAACGTTATACGTTATTACATAGTACTATATAATGTTATACGTTATAACGTAATACTACATAACGTTATACGTTATTACATAGTTCTATATAATGTTATACGTTATAACGTGATACTATATAACGTTATACGTTAGAACACAATACTATATAACGTCACACGTTATAACGTATTTTACATAACGTTTATCCTTAATACATAGTACTATATAATGTTATACGTTATAACGTAATACTACATAACGTTATACGTTATAACACAATACTATATAACGTTATACGTTATATCGGAATACTACATAACGTTATACGTTATATCGTAGTACTATATAACTTTAGACCTTATAACGTAACACTACATAACGTTATACGTTATAACGTAATACTACATAACGTTACACGTTATAACGTATTTTACATAACGT
This sequence comes from Bombus sylvestris, assembly GCA_911622165.2. Classification (NCBI taxonomy): domain Eukaryota; kingdom Metazoa; phylum Arthropoda; class Insecta; order Hymenoptera; family Apidae; genus Bombus; species Bombus sylvestris. Next base: position 1,715,272 of record CAJVRE020000087.1, read on the forward strand.
TATACGTTATAACGTAATACTTCTTAACGTTATATGTTATATCGTAGTACTATATAACTTAGGCCTTATAACGTAATACTACATAACGTTATACTTAATTACATAGTACTATATAATGTTATACGTTATAACGTGATACTATATAACGTTATACGTTATAACGTAATATTATATAACATTATACGTTATTACGTAATACTACATAACGTTATACGTTATAACACAATACTATATAACGTTATACGTTATAACGTAATACTACATAACGTTATACGTTATAACACAATACTATATAACGTTATACGTTATATCGTTATACTACATAACGTTATACGTTATTACATAGTACTATATAATGTTATACGTTATAACGTAATACTACATAACGTTATACGTTATTACATAGTACTATATAATGTTATACGTTATAACGTGATACTATATAACGTTATACGTTAGAACACAATACTATATAACGTTACACGTTATAACGTATTTTACATAACGTTTATCCTTAATACATAGTACTATATAATGTTATACGTTATAACGTGATACTATATAACGTTATACGTTATTACGTAATACTACATAACGTTATACGTTATAACGTGATACTACATAACGTTATACGTTATAACGTAATACTAGATAACGTTATACGTTATATCGTAGTACTATATAACTTTAGACCTTATAACGTAATACTACATAACGTTATACGTTATAACACAATACTATATAACGTTTTACGTTATATCGTAATACTACATAACGTTATACGTTATAACGTAATATTAGGTAACAGTATACGTTATTACGTAATACTACATAACGTTATACGTTATAACACAATACTATATAACGTTATACGTTATAACGTAATACTACATAACGTTATACGTTATAACACAATACTATATAACGTTATACGTTATATCGTAATACTACATAACGTTATACGTTATTACATAGTACTATATAATGTTATACGTTATAACGTAATACTACATACCGTTATACGTTATTACATAGTTCTATATAATGTTATACGTTATAACGTGATACTATATAACGTTATACGTTAGAACACAATACTATATAACGTTACACGTTATAACGTATTTTACATAACGTTTATCCTTAATAGATAGTACTATATAGTGTTATACGTTATAACGTGATACTATATAACGCTATACGTTATTACGTAATACTACATAACGTTATACGTTATAACGTAATACTACATAACGTTATACGTTATATCCGAGTACTATATAACGTTATACGTTATTACGTAATACTACATAACGTTATACGTTATAACACAATACTATATAACGTTATACGTTATTAGATAGTACTATATAATGTTATACGTTATAACGTAATACTACATAACGTTATACGTTATTACATAGTACTATATAATGTTATACGTTGTAACGTAATACTACATAACGTTATACGTTATAACACAATACTATATAACGTTATACGTTATATCGTAATACTACATAACGTTATACGTTATTACATAGTACTATATAATGTTATACGTTATAACGTAATACTACATAACGTTATACGTTATATCCGAGTACTATATAACGTTATACGTTATTACGTAATACTACATAACGTTATACGTTATAACACAATACTATATAACGTTATACGTTATTAGATAGTACTATATAATGTTATACGTTATAACGTAATACTACATAACGTTATACGTTATTACATAGTACTATATAATGTTATACGTTATAACGTAATACTACATAACGTTATACGTTATAACACAATACTATATAACGTTATACGTCATATCGTAATACTACATAACGTTATACGTTATTACATAGTACTATATAATGTTATACGTTATAACGTAATACTACATAACGTTATACGTTATTACCTAGTGCTATATAATGTTATACGTTATAACGTGATACTATATAACGTTATACGTTATAACACAATACTATATAACGTTACAAATTATAACGTATTTTACATAACGTTTATCCTTATTACATAGTACTATATAATGTTATACGTTATAACGTGATACTATATAACGTTATACGTTATAACGTAATACTACATAACGTTATACGTTATATTGTAGTACTATATAACTTCAGACCTTATAACGTAATACTACATAACGTTATACGTTATAACACAATAGTATATAACGTTATACGTTATAACGTAATACTACATAACGTTATACGTTATAACGTAATACTACATAACGTTATACGTTATAACGTGATACTATATAACGTTATACGTTATAGCGTAATACTACATAACGATATACGTTATATCGTAGTACTATATAACTTTAGACCTTATAACGTAATACCACATAACGTTATACGTTATAACACAATAGTATATAAAGTTATACGTTATAACGTAATACTACATAACGTTATACGTTATAACACAATACTATATAACGTTACAGGTTATAACGTATTTTACGTAACGTTTATCCTTATTACATAGTACTATATAATGTTATACGTTATAACGTGATGCTACATAACGATATACGTTATTACGTATTACTACATAACGTTATAAGTTATAACGTAATACTACATAACGTTATACGTTATATCCGAGTACTATATAACGTTATACGTTATTACGTAATACTACATAACGTTATACGTTATTAGATAGTACTATATAATGTTATACGTTATAACGTAATACTACATAACGTTATACGTTATTACATAGTACTATATAATGTTATACGTTATAACGTAATACTACATAACGTTATACGTTATAACACAATACTATATAACGTTATACGTTATATCGTAATACTACATAACGTTATACGTTATTACATAGTACTATATAATGTTATACGTTATAACGTAATACTACATAACGTTATACGTTATTACCTAGTACTATATAATGTTATACGTTATAACGTGATACTATATAACGTTATACGTTATAACACAATACTATATAACGTTACAAATTATAACGTATTTTACATAACGTTTATCCTTATTACATAGTACTATATAATGTTATACGTTATAACGTGATACTATATAACGTTATACGTTATAACGTAATACTACATAACGTTATACGTTATATTGTAGTACTATATAACTTCAGACCTTATAACGTAATACTACATAACGTTATACGTTATAACACAATAGTATATAACGTTATACGTTATAACGTAATACTACATAACGTTATACGTTATAACGTAATACTACATAACGTTATACGTTATATCGTAATACTACATAACGTTATACGTTATAACGTAATATTATATAACATTATACGTTATTACGTAATACTACATAACGTTATACGTTATAACGTGATACTATATAACGTTATACGTTATAGCGTAATACTACATAACGATATACGTTATATCGTAGTACTATATAACTTTAGACCTTATAACGTAATACCACATAACGTTATACGTTATAACACAATAGTATATAAAGTTATACGTTATAACGTAATACTACATAACGTTATACGTTATAACACAATACTATATAACGTTACAGGTTATAACGTATTTTACATAACGTTTATCCTTATTACATAGTACTATATAATGTTATACGTTATAACGTGATACTACATAACGATATACGTTATTACGTATTACTACATAACGTTATAAGTTATAACGTAATACTACATAACGTTATACGTTATATCCGAGTACTATATTACGTTATAAGTTATTACGTAATACTACATAACGTTATACGTTATAACACAATACTATATGACGTTATTCGTTATTACATAGTACTTTATAATGTTATACGTTATAACGCGATACTACATAACGTTATACGTTATAACGTCATACTAGATAACGTTATACGTTATATCGTAGTACTATATAACTTTAGACCTTATAACGTAATACTACATAACGTTATACGTTATAACACAATACTATATAACGTTATACGTTATATCGTAATACTACATAACGTTACACGTTATAACGTAATATTATATAACATTATACGTTATTACGTAATACTACATAACGTTATACGTTATAACACAATACTATATAACGTTATACGTTATAACGTAATACTACATAACGTTATACGTTATAACACAATACTATATAACGTTGTACGTTATACCGTAATACTACATAACGTTATACGTTATTACATAGTACTACATAATGTTATACGTTATAACGTAATACTACATAACGTTATACGTCATTACATAGTACTATATAATGTTATACGTTATAACGTGATACTATATAGCGTTATACGTTAGAACACAATACTATATAACGTTACACGTTATAACGTATTGTACATAACGTTTATCCTTAATACATAGTACTATATAATGTTATACGTTATAACGTGATACTATATAACTTTATACGTTATTACGTAATACTACGTAACGGTATACGTTATAACGTAATATTATATAACATTATACGTTATTACGTAATACTACATAACGTTATACGTTATAACACAATACTATATAACGTTATACGTTATATCGTAATACTACATAACGTTATACGTTATAACGTAATATTATATAACATTATACGTTATTACGTAATACTACATAACGTTATACGTTATAACACAATACTATATAACGTTATACGTTATAACGTAATACTACATAACGTTATACGTTATAACACAATACTATATAACGTTATACGTTATATCGTAATACTACATAACGTTATACGTTATTACATAGTACTATATAATGTTATACGTTATAACGTAATACTACATAACGTTATACGTTATTACATAGTACTATATAATGTTATATGTTATAACGTGATACTATATAACGTTATACGTTAGAACACAATACTATATAACGTTACACGTTATAACGTATTTTACATAACGTTTATCCTTAATACATAGTACTATATAATGTTATACGTTATAACGTGATACTATATAACGTTATACGTTATTACGTAATACTACATAACGTTATACGTTATAACGTATTTTACATAACGTTTATCCTTAATACATAGTACTATATAATGTTATACGTTATAACGTGATACTATATAACGTTATACGTTATTACGTATTACTACATAACGTTATACGTTATAACGTAATATTAGGTAACATTATACGTTATTACGTAATACTACATAACGTTATACGTTATAACACAATACTATATAACGTTATACGTTATAACGTAATACTACATAACGTTATACGTTATAACACAATACTATATAACGTTATACGTTATATCGTAATACTACATAACGTTATACGTTATTACATAGTACTATATAATGTTATACGTTATAACGTAATACTACATAACGTTATACGTTATTACATAGTTCTATATAATGTTATACGTTATAACGTGATACTATATAACGTTATACGTTAGAACACAATACTATATAACGTCACACGTTATAACGTATTTTACATAACGTTTATCCTTAATACATAGTACTATATAATGTTATACGTTATAACGTGATACTATATAACGTTATACGTTATATCGTAATACTACATAACGTTATACGTTATACCGTAATATTATATAACATTATACGTTATTACGTAATACTACATAACGTTATACGTTATAACACAATACTATATAACGTTATACGTTATAACGTAATACTACATAACGTTATACGTTATAACACAATACTATATAACGTTATACGTTATATCGTAATACTACATAACGTTATACGTTATTACATAGTACTATATAATGTTATACGTTATAACGTAATACTACATAACGTTATACGTTATTACATAGTACTATATAATGTTATACGTTATAACGTGATACTATATAACGTTATACGTTATTACGTAATACTACATAACGTTATACGTTATAACGTATTTTACATAACGTTTATCCTTAATACATAGTACTATATAATGTTATACGTTATAACGTGATACTATATAACGTTTTACGTTATATCGTAATACTACATAACGTTATACGTTATTACATAGTACTATATAACGTTACACGTTATAACGTATTTTACATAACGTTTATCCTTAATACATATAACTATATAATGTTATACGTTATAACGTGATACTATATAACGTTATACGTTATTACGTAATACTACATAACGTTATACGTTATAACGTATTTTACATAACGTTTATCCTTAATACATAGTACTATATAATGTTATACGTTATAACGTGATACTATATAACGTTTTACGTTATATCGTAATACTACATAACGTTATACGTTATAACGTAATATTAGGTAACATTATACGTTATTACGTAATACTACATAACGGTATACGTTATTACATAGTACTATATAACGTTATACGTTATAACGTGATACTATATAACGCTATACGTTACAACACAATACTATATAACGTTACACGTTATAACGTATTTTACATAACGTTTATCCTTATTACATAGTACTATATAATGTTATACGTTATACCGTGATATTATATAACATTATACGTTATTACGTAATACTACATAACGTTATACGTTATAACGTAATACTACATAACGTTACACGTTATAACGTATTTTACATAACGTTATACGTTATAACGTAATACTTCTTAACCTTATATGTTATATCGTAGTACTATATAACTTTAGACCTTATAACGTAATACTACATAACTTTATACGTTATAACACAATACTATATAACGTTTTACGTTATAACGTAATATTATATAACGTTATACGTTATAACGTAATATTACATAACGTTATACGTTATAACACAATACTATATATCGTTATACGTTATATCGTAATACTACATAACGTTATACGTTATAACGTAATATTGTATAACATTATACGTTATTACGTAACACTACATAACGTTATACGTTATAACGTAATATTATATAACATTATACGTTATTACGTAATACTACATAACGTTATACGTTATAACGTAACACTACATAACGTTATACGTTATTACATAGTACTATATAATGTTATACGTTATAACATGATACTATATAACGTTATACGTCATTACGTAATACTACATAACGTTATACGTTATAGCATAATATTATATAACGTTATACGTTATTACATAGTACTATATAATGTTATACGTTATACCGTGATACTATATAACGTTATACGTTATAACACAATACTATACAACGTTACACGTTATAACGTATTTTACATAACGTTTATCCTTATTACATAGTACTATATAATGTTATACGTTATACCGTGATATTATATAACATTATACGTTATTACGTAATACTACATAACGTTATACGTTATAACGTGATACTATATAACGTTATACGTTATAACACAATACTATATGACGTTATTCGTTAATACATAGTACTATATAATGTTATACGTTATAACGTGATACTATATAACGTTATGCGTTATTACGTAATACTACATAATGTTATACGTTATAACGTGATACTATATAACGTTATACGTTAGAACACAATACTATATAACGTCACACGTTATAACGTATTTTACATAACGTTTATCCTTAATACATAGTACTATATAATGTTATACGTTATAACGTGATACTATATAACGTTATACGTTATATCGTAATACTACATAACGTTATACGTTATACCGTAATATTATATAACATTATACGTTATTACGTAATACTACATAACGTTATACGTTATAACACAATACTATATAACGTTATACGTTATAACGTAATACTACATAACGTTATACGTTATAACACAATACTATATAACGTTATACGTTATATCGTAATACTACATAACGTTATTCGTTAATACATAGTACTATATAATGTTATACGTTATAACGTAATACTACATAACGTTATACGTTATTACATAGTACTATATAATGTTATACGTTATAACGTGATACTATATAACGTTATACGTTATTACGTAATACTACATAACGTTATACGTTATAACGTATTTTACATAACGTTTATCCTTAATACATAGTACTATATAATGTTATACGTTATAACGTGATACTATATAACGTTTTACGTTATATCGTAATACTACATAACGTTATACGTTATTACATAGTACTATATAACGTTACACGTTATAACGTATTTTACATAACGTTTATCCTTAATACATAGTACTATATAATGTTATACGTTATAACGTGATACTATATAACGTTATACGTTATTACGTAATACTACATAACGTTATACGTTATAACGTATTTTACATAACGTTTATCCTTAATACATAGTACTATATAATGTTATACGTTATAACGTGATACTATATAACGTTTTAAATTATATCGTAATACTACATAACGTTATACGTCATTACGTAATACTACATAACGTTATACGTTATAGCATAATATTATATAACGTTATACGTTATTACATAGTACTATATAATGTTATACGTTATACCGTGATACTATATAACGTTATACGTTATAACACAATACTATACAACGTTACACGTTATAACGTATTTTACATAACGTTTATCCTTATTACATAGTACTATATAATGTTATACGTTATACCGTGATATTATATAACATTATACGTTATTACGTAATACTACATAACGTTATACGTTATAACGTAATACTACATAACGTTACACGTTATAACGTATTTTACATAACGTTATACGTTATAACGTAATACTTCTTAACGTTATATGTTATATCGTAGTACTATATAACTTTAGACCTTATAACGTAATACTACATAACTTTATACGTTATAACACAATACTATATAACGTTTTACGTTATAACGTAATATTATATAACGTTATACGTTATAACGTAATATTACATAACGTTATACGTTATAACACAATACTATATATCGTTATACGTTATATCGTAATACTACATAACGTTATACGTTATAACGTAATATTGTATAACATTATACGTTATTACGTAACACTACATAACGTTATACGTTATTACATAGTACTATATAATGTTATACGTTATAACGTGATACTATATAACGTTATACGTTATTACGTAATACTACATAACGTTATACGTTATAACGTATTTTACATAACGTTTATCCTTAATACATAGTACTATATAATGTTATACGTTATAACGTGATACTATATAACGTTTTACGTTATATCGTAATACTACATAACGTTATACGTTATTACATAGTACTATATAACGTTACACGTTATAACGTATTTTACATAACGTTTATCCTTAATACATAGTACTATATAATGTTATACGTTATAACGTGATACTATATAACGTTATACGTTATTACGTAATACTACATAACGTTATACGTTATAACGTATTTTACATAACGTTTATCCTTAATACATAGTACTATATAATGTTATACGTTATAACGTGATACTATATAACGTTTTAAATTATATCGTAATACTACATAACGTTATACGTCATTACGTAATACTACATAACGTTATACGTTATAGCATAATATTATATAACGTTATACGTTATTACATAGTACTATATAATGTTATACGTTATACCGTGATACTATATAACGTTATACGTTATAACACAATACTATACAACGTTACACGTTATAACGTATTTTACATAACGTTTATCCTTATTACATAGTACTATATAATGTTATACGTTATACCGTGATATTATATAACATTATACGTTATTACGTAATACTACATAACGTTATACGTTATAACGTGATACTATATAACGTTATACGTTATAACACAATACTATATGACGTTATTCGTTAATACATAGTACTATATAATGTTATACGTTATAACGTGATACTATATAACGTTATGCGTTATTACGTAATACTACATAATGTTATACGTTATAACGTGATACTATATAACGTTATACGTTAGAACACAATACTATATAACGTCACACGTTATAACGTATTTTACATAACGTTTATCCTTAATACATAGTACTATATAATGTTATACGTTATAACGTGATACTATATAACGTTATACGTTATATCGTAATACTACATAACGTTATACGTTATACCGTAATATTATATAACATTATACGTTATTACGTAATACTACATAACGTTATACGTTATAACACAATACTATATAACGTTATACGTTATAACGTAATACTACATAACGTTATACGTTATAACACAATACTATATAACGTTATACGTTATATCGTAATACTACATAACGTTATTCGTTAATACATAGTACTATATAATGTTATACGTTATAACGTAATACTACATAACGTTATACGTTATTACATAGTACTATATAATGTTATACGTTATAACGTGATACTATATAACGTTATACGTTATTACGTAATACTACATAACGTTATACGTTATAACGTATTTTACATAACGTTTATCCTTAATACATAGTACTATATAACGTTACACGTTATAACGTATTTTACATAACGTTTATCCTTAATACATAGTACTATATAATGTTATACGTTATAACGTGATACTATATAACGTTATACGTTATTACGTAATACTACATAACGTTATACGTTATAACGTATTTTACATAACGTTTATCCTTAATACATAGTACTATATAATGTTATACGTTATAACGTGATACTATATAACGTTTTAAATTATATCGTAATACTACATAACGTTATACGTCATTACGTAATACTACATAACGTTATACGTTATAGCATAATATTATATAACGTTATACGTTATTACATAGTACTATATAATGTTATACGTTATACCGTGATACTATATAACGTTATACGTTATAACACAATACTATACAACGTTACACGTTATAACGTATTTTACATAACGTTTATCCTTATTACATAGTACTATATAATGTTATACGCTATACCGTGATACTATATAACATTATACGTTATTACGTAATACTACATAACGTTATACGTTATAACGTGATACTATATAACGTTATACGTTATAACACAATACTATATGACGTTATTCGTTAATACATAGTACTATATAATGTTATACGTTATAACGTGATACTATATAACGTTATACGTTATTACGTAATACTACATAACGTTATACGTTATAACGTGATACTACATAACGTTATACGTTATAACGTAATACTAGATAACGTTATACGTTATATCGTAGTACTATATAACTTTAGACCTTATAACGTAATACTACATAACGTTATACGTTATAACACAATACTATATGGCGTTATTCGTTAATACATAGTACTATATAATGTTATACGTTATAACGTGATACTATATAACGTTATGCGTTATTACGTAATACTACATAATGTTATACGTTATAACGTGATACTATATAACGTTATACGTTAGAACACAATACTATATAACGTCACACGTTATAACGTATTTTACATAACGTTTATCCTTAATACATAGTACTATATAATGTTATACGTTATAACGTGATACTATATAACGTTATACGTTATATCGTAATACTACATAACGTTATACGTTATACCGTAATATTATATAACATTATACGTTATTACGTAATACTACATAACGTTATACGTTATAACACAATACTATATAACGTTATACGTTATAACGTAATACTACATAACGTTATACGTTATAACACAATACTATATAACGTTATACGTTATATCGTAATACTACATAACGTTATACGTTATTACATAGTACTATATAATGTTATACGTTATAACGTAATACTACATAACGTTATACGTTATTACATAGTACTATATAATGTTATACGTTATAACGTGATACTATATAACGTTATACGTTATTACGTAATACTACATAACGTTATACGTTATAACGTATTTTACATAACGTTTATCCTTAATACATAGTACTATATAATGTTATACGTTATAACGTGATACTATATAACGTTTTACGTTATATCGTAATACTACATAACGTTATACGTTATTACATAGTACTATATAACGTTACACGTTATAACGTATTTTACATAACGTTTATCCTTAATACATAGTACTATATAATGTTATACGTTATAACGTGATACTATATAACGTTTTACGTTATATCGTAATACTACATAACGTTATACGTTATTACATAGTACTATATAACGTTATACGTTATAACGTATTTTACATAACGTTTATCCTTATTACATAGTACTATATAATGTTATACGCTATACCGTGATACTATATAACATTATACGTTATTACGTAATACTACATAACGTTATACGTTATAACGTGATACTATATAACGTTATACGTTATAACACAATACTATATGACGTTATTCGTTAATACATAGTACTATATAATGTTATACGTTATAACGTGATACTATATAACGTTATACGTTATTACGTAATACTACATAACGTTATACGTTATAACGTGATACTACATAACGTTATACGTTATAACGTAATACTAGATAACGTTATACGTTATATCGTAGTACTATATAACTTTAGACCTTATAACGTAATACTACATAACGTTATACGTTATAACACAATACTATATGACGTTATTCGTTAATACATAGTACTATATAATGTTATACGTTATAACGTGATACTATATAACGTTATGCGTTATTACGTAATACTACATAATGTTATACGTTATAACGTGATACTATATAACGTTATACGTTAGAACACAATACTATATAACGTCACACGTTATAACGTATTTTACATAACGTTTATCCTTAATACATAGTACTATATAATGTTATACGTTATAACGTGATACTATATAACGTTATACGTTATATCGTAATACTACATAACGTTATACGTTATACCGTAATATTATATAACATTATACGTTATTACGTAATACTACATAACGTTATACGTTATAACACAATACTATATAACGTTATACGTTATAACGTAATACTACATAACGTTATACGTTATAACACAATACTATATAACGTTATACGTTATATCGTAATACTACATAACGTTATACGTTATTACATAGTACTATATAATGTTATACGTTATAACGTAATACTACATAACGTTATACGTTATTACATAGTACTATATAATGTTATACGTTATAACGTGATACTATATAACGTTTTACGTTATATCGTAATACTACATAACGTTATACGTTATTACATAGTACTATATAACGTTACACGTTATAACGTATTTTACATAACGTTTATCCTTAATACATAGTACTATATAATGTTATACGTTATAACGTGATACTATATAACGTTTTACGTTATATCGTAATACTACATAACGTTATACGTTATTACATAGTACTATATAACGTTATACGTTATAACGTATTTTACATAACGTTATACGTTATAACACAATACTATATAACGTTATACGTTATAACGTAATACTACATAACGTTATACGTTATAACACAATACTATATAACGTTATACGTTATATCGTAATACTACATAACGTTATACGTTATTACATAGTACTATATAATGTTATACGTTATAACGTAATACTACATAACGTTATACGTTATTACATAGTACTATATAATGTTATATGTTATAACGTGATACTATATAACGTTATACGTTAGAACACAATACTATATAACGTTACACGTTATAACGTATTTTACATAACGTTTATCCTTAATACATAGTACTATATAATGTTATACGTTATAACGTGATACTATATAACGTTATACGTTATTACGTAATACTACATAACGTTATACGTTATAACGTATTTTACATAACGTTTATCCTTAATACATAGTACTATATAATGTTATACGTTATAACGTGATACTATATAACGTTATACGTTATTACGTATTACTACATAACGTTATACGTTATAACGTAATATTAGGTAACATTATACGTTATTACGTAATACTACATAACGTTATACGTTATAACACAATACTATATAACGTTATACGTTATAACGTAATACTACATAACGTTATACGTTATAACACAATACTATATAACGTTATACGTTATATCGTAATACTACATAACGTTATACGTTATTACATAGTACTATATAATGTTATACGTTATAACGTAATACTACATAACGTTATACGTTATTACATAGTTCTATATAATGTTATACGTTATAACGTGATACTATATAACGTTATACGTTAGAACACAATACTATATAACGTCACACGTTATAACGTATTTTACATAACGTTTATCCTTAATACATAGTACTATATAATGTTATACGTTATAACGTGATACTATATAACGTTATACGTTATATCGTAATACTACATAACGTTATACGTTATACCGTAATATTATATAACATTATACGTTATTACGTAATACTACATAACGTTATACGTTATAACACAATACTATATAACGTTATACGTTATAACGTAATACTACATAACGTTATACGTTATAACACAATACTATATAACGTTATACGTTATATCGTAATACTACATAACGTTATACGTTATTACATAGTACTATATAATGTTATACGTTATAACGTAATACTACATAACGTTATACGTTATTACATAGTACTATATAATGTTATACGTTATAACGTGATACTATATAACGTTATACGTTATTACGTAATACTACATAACGTTATACGTTATAACGTATTTTACATAACGTTTATCCTTAATACATAGTACTATATAATGTTATACGTTATAACGTGATACTATATAACGTTTTACGTTATATCGTAATACTACATAACGTTATACGTTATTACATAGTACTATATAACGTTACACGTTATAACGTATTTTACATAACGTTTATCCTTAATACATATAACTATATAATGTTATACGTTATAACGTGATACTATATAACGTTATACGTTATTACGTAATACTACATAACGTTATACGTTATAACGTATTTTACATAACGTTTATCCTTAATACATAGTACTATATAATGTTATACGTTATAACGTGATACTATATAACGTTTTACGTTATATCGTAATACTACATAACGTTATACGTTATAACGTAATATTAGGTAACATTATACGTTATTACGTAATACTACATAACGGTATACGTTATTACATAGTACTATATAACGTTATACGTTATAACGTGATACTATATAACGCTATACGTTACAACACAATACTATATAACGTTACACGTTATAACGTATTTTACATAACGTTTATCCTTATTACATAGTACTATATAATGTTATACGTTATACCGTGATATTATATAACATTATACGTTATTACGTAATACTACATAACGTTATACGTTATAACGTAATACTACATAACGTTACACGTTATAACGTATTTTACATAACGTTATACGTTATAACGTAATACTTCTTAACCTTATATGTTATATCGTAGTACTATATAACTTTAGACCTTATAACGTAATACTACATAACTTTATACGTTATAACACAATACTATATAACGTTTTACGTTATAACGTAATATTATATAACGTTATACGTTATAACGTAATATTACATAACGTTATACGTTATAACACAATACTATATATCGTTATACGTTATATCGTAATACTACATAACGTTATACGTTATAACGTAATATTGTATAACATTATACGTTATTACGTAACACTACATAACGTTATACGTTATAACGTAATATTATATAACATTATACGTTATTACGTAATACTACATAACGTTATACGTTATAACGTAACACTACATAACGTTATACGTTATTACATAGTACTATATAATGTTATACGTTATAACATGATACTATATAACGTTATACGTCATTACGTAATACTACATAACGTTATACGTTATAGCATAATATTATATAACGTTATACGTTATTACATAGTACTATATAATGTTATACGTTATACCGTGATACTATATAACGTTATACGTTATAACACAATACTATACAACGTTACACGTTATAACGTATTTTACATAACGTTTATCCTTATTACATAGTACTATATAATGTTATACGTTATACCGTGATATTATATAACATTATACGTTATTACGTAATACTACATAACGTTATACGTTATAACGTGATACTATATAACGTTATACGTTATAACACAATACTATATGACGTTATTCGTTAATACATAGTACTATATAATGTTATACGTTATAACGTGATACTATATAACGTTATGCGTTATTACGTAATACTACATAATGTTATACGTTATAACGTGATACTATATAACGTTATACGTTAGAACACAATACTATATAACGTCACACGTTATAACGTATTTTACATAACGTTTATCCTTAATACATAGTACTATATAATGTTATACGTTATAACGTGATACTATATAACGTTATACGTTATATCGTAATACTACATAACGTTATACGTTATACCGTAATATTATATAACATTATACGTTATTACGTAATACTACATAACGTTATACGTTATAACACAATACTATATAACGTTATACGTTATAACGTAATACTACATAACGTTATACGTTATAACACAATACTATATAACGTTATACGTTATATCGTAATACTACATAACGTTATTCGTTAATACATAGTACTATATAATGTTATACGTTATAACGTAATACTACATAACGTTATACGTTATTACATAGTACTATATAATGTTATACGTTATAACGTGATACTATATAACGTTATACGTTATTACGTAATACTACATAACGTTATACGTTATAACGTATTTTACATAACGTTTATCCTTAATACATAGTACTATATAATGTTATACGTTATAACGTGATACTATATAACGTTTTACGTTATATCGTAATACTACATAACGTTATACGTTATTACATAGTACTATATAACGTTACACGTTATAACGTATTTTACATAACGTTTATCCTTAATACATAGTACTATATAATGTTATACGTTATAACGTGATACTATATAACGTTATACGTTATTACGTAATACTACATAACGTTATACGTTATAACGTATTTTACATAACGTTTATCCTTAATACATAGTACTATATAATGTTATACGTTATAACGTGATACTATATAACGTTTTAAATTATATCGTAATACTACATAACGTTATACGTCATTACGTAATACTACATAACGTTATACGTTATAGCATAATATTATATAACGTTATACGTTATTACATAGTACTATATAATGTTATACGTTATACCGTGATACTATATAACGTTATACGTTATAACACAATACTATACAACGTTACACGTTATAACGTATTTTACATAACGTTTATCCTTATTACATAGTACTATATAATGTTATACGTTATACCGTGATATTATATAACATTATACGTTATTACGTAATACTACATAACGTTATACGTTATAACGTAATACTACATAACGTTACACGTTATAACGTATTTTACATAACGTTATACGTTATAACGTAATACTTCTTAACGTTATATGTTATATCGTAGTACTATATAACTTTAGACCTTATAACGTAATACTACATAACTTTATACGTTATAACACAATACTATATAACGTTTTACGTTATAACGTAATATTATATAACGTTATACGTTATAACGTAATATTACATAACGTTATACGTTATAACACAATACTATATATCGTTATACGTTATATCGTAATACTACATAACGTTATACGTTATAACGTAATATTGTATAACATTATACGTTATTACGTAACACTACATAACGTTATACGTTATTACATAGTACTATATAATGTTATACGTTATAACGTGATACTATATAACGTTATACGTTATTACGTAATACTACATAACGTTATACGTTATAACGTATTTTACATAACGTTTATCCTTAATACATAGTACTATATAATGTTATACGTTATAACGTGATACTATATAACGTTTTACGTTATATCGTAATACTACATAACGTTATACGTTATTACATAGTACTATATAACGTTACACGTTATAACGTATTTTACATAACGTTTATCCTTAATACATAGTACTATATAATGTTATACGTTATAACGTGATACTATATAACGTTATACGTTATTACGTAATACTACATAACGTTATACGTTATAACGTATTTTACATAACGTTTATCCTTAATACATAGTACTATATAATGTTATACGTTATAACGTGATACTATATAACGTTTTAAATTATATCGTAATACTACATAACGTTATACGTCATTACGTAATACTACATAACGTTATACGTTATAGCATAATATTATATAACGTTATACGTTATTACATAGTACTATATAATGTTATACGTTATACCGTGATACTATATAACGTTATACGTTATAACACAATACTATACAACGTTACACGTTATAACGTATTTTACATAACGTTTATCCTTATTACATAGTACTATATAATGTTATACGTTATACCGTGATATTATATAACATTATACGTTATTACGTAATACTACATAACGTTATACGTTATAACGTGATACTATATAACGTTATACGTTATAACACAATACTATATGACGTTATTCGTTAATACATAGTACTATATAATGTTATACGTTATAACGTGATACTATATAACGTTATGCGTTATTACGTAATACTACATAATGTTATACGTTATAACGTGATACTATATAACGTTATACGTTAGAACACAATACTATATAACGTCACACGTTATAACGTATTTTACATAACGTTTATCCTTAATACATAGTACTATATAATGTTATACGTTATAACGTGATACTATATAACGTTATACGTTATATCGTAATACTACATAACGTTATACGTTATACCGTAATATTATATAACATTATACGTTATTACGTAATACTACATAACGTTATACGTTATAACACAATACTATATAACGTTATACGTTATAACGTAATACTACATAACGTTATACGTTATAACACAATACTATATAACGTTATACGTTATATCGTAATACTACATAACGTTATTCGTTAATACATAGTACTATATAATGTTATACGTTATAACGTAATACTACATAACGTTATACGTTATTACATAGTACTATATAATGTTATACGTTATAACGTGATACTATATAACGTTATACGTTATTACGTAATACTACATAACGTTATACGTTATAACGTATTTTACATAACGTTTATCCTTAATACATAGTACTATATAACGTTACACGTTATAACGTATTTTACATAACGTTTATCCTTAATACATAGTACTATATAATGTTATACGTTATAACGTGATACTATATAACGTTATACGTTATTACGTAATACTACATAACGTTATACGTTATAACGTATTTTACATAACGTTTATCCTTAATACATAGTACTATATAATGTTATACGTTATAACGTGATACTATATAACGTTTTAAATTATATCGTAATACTACATAACGTTATACGTCATTACGTAATACTACATAACGTTATACGTTATAGCATAATATTATATAACGTTATACGTTATTACATAGTACTATATAATGTTATACGTTATACCGTGATACTATATAACGTTATACGTTATAACACAATACTATACAACGTTACACGTTATAACGTATTTTACATAACGTTTATCCTTATTACATAGTACTATATAATGTTATACGCTATACCGTGATACTATATAACATTATACGTTATTACGTAATACTACATAACGTTATACGTTATAACGTGATACTATATAACGTTATACGTTATAACACAATACTATATGACGTTATTCGTTAATACATAGTACTATATAATGTTATACGTTATAACGTGATACTATATAACGTTATACGTTATTACGTAATACTACATAACGTTATACGTTATAACGTGATACTACATAACGTTATACGTTATAACGTAATACTAGATAACGTTATACGTTATATCGTAGTACTATATAACTTTAGACCTTATAACGTAATACTACATAACGTTATACGTTATAACACAATACTATATGGCGTTATTCGTTAATACATAGTACTATATAATGTTATACGTTATAACGTGATACTATATAACGTTATGCGTTATTACGTAATACTACATAATGTTATACGTTATAACGTGATACTATATAACGTTATACGTTAGAACACAATACTATATAACGTCACACGTTATAACGTATTTTACATAACGTTTATCCTTAATACATAGTACTATATAATGTTATACGTTATAACGTGATACTATATAACGTTATACGTTATATCGTAATACTACATAACGTTATACGTTATACCGTAATATTATATAACATTATACGTTATTACGTAATACTACATAACGTTATACGTTATAACACAATACTATATAACGTTATACGTTATAACGTAATACTACATAACGTTATACGTTATAACACAATACTATATAACGTTATACGTTATATCGTAATACTACATAACGTTATACGTTATTACATAGTACTATATAATGTTATACGTTATAACGTAATACTACATAACGTTATACGTTATTACATAGTACTATATAATGTTATACGTTATAACGTGATACTATATAACGTTATACGTTATTACGTAATACTACATAACGTTATACGTTATAACGTATTTTACATAACGTTTATCCTTAATACATAGTACTATATAATGTTATACGTTATAACGTGATACTATATAACGTTTTACGTTATATCGTAATACTACATAACGTTATACGTTATTACATAGTACTATATAACGTTACACGTTATAACGTATTTTACATAACGTTTATCCTTAATACATAGTACTATATAATGTTATACGTTATAACGTGATACTATATAACGTTTTACGTTATATCGTAATACTACATAACGTTATACGTTATTACATAGTACTATATAACGTTATACGTTATAACGTATTTTACATAACGTTTATCCTTATTACATAGTACTATATAATGTTATACGCTATACCGTGATACTATATAACATTATACGTTATTACGTAATACTACATAACGTTATACGTTATAACGTGATACTATATAACGTTATACGTTATAACACAATACTATATGACGTTATTCGTTAATACATAGTACTATATAATGTTATACGTTATAACGTGATACTATATAACGTTATACGTTATTACGTAATACTACATAACGTTATACGTTATAACGTGATACTACATAACGTTATACGTTATAACGTAATACTAGATAACGTTATACGTTATATCGTAGTACTATATAACTTTAGACCTTATAACGTAATACTACATAACGTTATACGTTATAACACAATACTATATGACGTTATTCGTTAATACATAGTACTATATAATGTTATACGTTATAACGTGATACTATATAACGTTATGCGTTATTACGTAATACTACATAATGTTATACGTTATAACGTGATACTATATAACGTTATACGTTAGAACACAATACTATATAACGTCACACGTTATAACGTATTTTACATAACGTTTATCCTTAATACATAGTACTATATAATGTTATACGTTATAACGTGATACTATATAACGTTATACGTTATATCGTAATACTACATAACGTTATACGTTATACCGTAATATTATATAACATTATACGTTATTACGTAATACTACATAACGTTATACGTTATAACACAATACTATATAACGTTATACGTTATAACGTAATACTACATAACGTTATACGTTATAACACAATACTATATAACGTTATACGTTATATCGTAATACTACATAACGTTATACGTTATTACATAGTACTATATAATGTTATACGTTATAACGTAATACTACATAACGTTATACGTTATTACATAGTACTATATAATGTTATACGTTATAACGTGATACTATATAACGTTTTACGTTATATCGTAATACTACATAACGTTATACGTTATTACATAGTACTATATAACGTTACACGTTATAACGTATTTTACATAACGTTTATCCTTAATACATAGTACTATATAATGTTATACGTTATAACGTGATACTATATAACGTTTTACGTTATATCGTAATACTACATAACGTTATACGTTATTACATAGTACTATATAACGTTATACGTTATAACGTATTTTACATAACGTTTATCCTTAATACATAGTACTATATAATGTTATACGTTATAACGTGATACTATATAACGTTTTAAATTATATCGTAATACTACATAACGTTATACGTCATTACGTAATACTACATAACGTTATACGTTATAGCATAATACTATATAACGTTATACGTTATTACATAGTACTATATAATGTTATACGTTATACCGTGATACTATATAACGTTATACGTTATAACACAATACTATACAACGTTACACGTTATAACGTATTTTACATAACGTTTATCCTTATTACATAGTACTATATAATGTTATACGTTATACCGTGATACTATATAACATTATACGTTATTACGTAATACTACATAACGTTATACGTTATAACGTGATACTATATAACGTTATACGTTATAACACAATACTATATGACGTTATTCGTTAATACATAGTACTATATAATGTTATACGTTATAACGTGATACTATATAACGTTATACGTTATTACGTAATACTACATAACGTTATACGTTATAACGTGATACTACATAACGTTATACGTTATAACGTAATACTAGATAACGTTATACGTTATATCATAGTACTATATAACTTTAGACCTTATAACGTAATACTACATAACGTTATACGTTATAACACAGTACTATATAACGTTTTACGTTATATCGTAATACTACATAACGTCATACGTTATATCTTAGTACTATATAACTTTAGACCTTATAACGTAATACTACATAACGTTATACGTTATAACACAATTTGTATATAAAGTTATACGTTATAACGTAATACTACATAACGTTACACGTTATAACACAATACTATATAACGTTACACGTTATAACGTATTTTACATAACGTTTATCCTTATTACATAGTACTATATAATGTTATGCGTTATAACGTGATACTATATAACGTTATACGTTATTACGTATTACTACTTAACGTTATACGTTATATCCGAGTACTATATTACGTTATAAGTTATTACGTAATACTACATAACGTTATACGTTATAACACAATACTATATGACGTTATTCGTTATTACATAGTACTATATAATGTTATACGTTATAACGTGATACTACATAACGTTATACGTTATAACGTAATACTAGATAACGTTATACGCTATATCGTAGTACTATATAACTTTAGACCTTATAACGTAATACTACATAACGTTATACGTTATAACACAATACTATATAACGTTATACGTTATATCGTAATACTACATAACGTTATACGTTATAACGTAATATTATATAACATTATACGTTATTACGTAATACTACATAATGTTATACGTTATAACGTAATACTACATAACGTTATACGTTATAACACAATACTATATAACGTTATACGTTATACCGTAATACTACATAACGTTATACGTTATTACATAGTACTATATAATGTTATACGTTATAACGTAATACTACATAACGTTATACGTTATTACATAGTACTATATAATGTTATACGTTATAACGTGATACTATATAACGTTATACGTTATTACGTAATACTACATAACGTTATACGTTATAACGTATTTTACATAACGTTTATCCTTAATACATAGTACTATATAATGTTATACGTTATAACGTGATACTATATAACGTTATACGTTATTACGTAATACTACATAACGTTATACGTTATAACGTATTTTACATAACGTTTATCCTTAATACATAGTACTATATAATGTTATACGTTATAACGTGATACTATATAACGTTTTAAATTATATCGTAATACTACATAACGTTATACGTCATTACGTAATACTACATAACGTTATACGTTATAGCATAATATTATATAACGTTATACGTTATTACATAGTACTATATAATGTTATACGTTATACCGTGATACTATATAACGTTATACGTTATAACACAATACTATATGACGTTATTCGTTAATACATAGTACTATATAATGTTATACGTTATAACGTGATACTATATAACGTTATACGTTATTACGTAATACTACATAACGCTATACGTTATAACGTGATACTACATAACGTTATACGTTATAACGTAATACTAGATAACGTTATACGTTATATCGTAGTACTATATAACTTTAGACCTTATAACGTAATACTACATAACGTTATACGTTATAACACAATACTATATAACGTTTTACGTTATATCGTAATACTACATAACGTCATACGTTATATCTTAGTACTATATAACTTTAGACCTTATAACGTAATACTACATAACGTTATACGTTATAACACAATTTGTATATAAAGTTATACGTTATAACGTAATACTACATAACGTTATACGTTATAACACAATACTATATAACGTTACACGTTATAACGTATTTTACATAACGTTTATCCTTATTACATAGTACTATATAATGTTATGCGTTATAACGTGATACTATATAACGTTATACGTTATTACGTATTACTACATAACGTTATACGTTATATCCGAGTACTATATTACGTTATAAGTTATTACGTAATACTACATAACGTTATACGTTATAACACAATACTATATGACGTTATTCGTTATTACATAGTACTATATAATGTTATACGTTATAACGTGATACTACATAACGTTATACGTTATATCGTAATACTACATAACGTTATACGTTATTACATAGTACTATATAATGTTATACGTTATAACGTAATACTACATAACGTTATACGTTATTACATAGTACTATATAATGTTATACGTTATAACGTGATACTATATAACGTTATACGTTATTACGTAATACTACATAACGTTATACGTTATAACGTATTTTACATAACGTTTATCCTTAATACATAGTACTATATAATGTTATACGTTATAACGTGATACTATATAACGTTTTACGTTATATCGTAATACTACATAACGTTATACGTTATTACATAGTACTATATAACGTTACACGTTATAACGTATTTTACATAACGTTTATCCTTAATACATAGTACTATATAATGTTATACGTTATAACGTGATACTATATAACGTTTTACGTTATATCGTAATACTACATAACGTTATACGTTATTACATAGTACTATATAACGTTATACGTTATAACGTATTTTACATAACGTTTATCCTTAATACATAGTACTATATAATGTTATACGTTATAACGTGATACTATATAACGTTTTAAATTATATCGTAATACTACATAACGTTATACGTCATTACGTAATACTACATAACGTTATACGTTATAGCATAATACTATATAACGTTATACGTTATTACATAGTACTATATAATGTTATACGTTATACCGTGATACTATATAACGTTATACGTTATAACACAATACTATACAACGTTACACGTTATAACGTATTTTACATAACGTTTATCCTTATTACATAGTACTATATAATGTTATACGTTATACCGTGATACTATATAACATTATACGTTATTACGTAATACTACATAACGTTATACGTTATAACGTGATACTATATAACGTTATACGTTATAACACAATACTATATGACGTTATTCGTTAATACATAGTACTATATAATGTTATACGTTATAACGTGATACTATATAACGTTATACGTTATTACGTAATACTACATAACGTTATACGTTATAACGTGATACTACATAACGTTATACGTTATAACGTAATACTAGATAACGTTATACGTTATATCATAGTACTATATAACTTTAGACCTTATAACGTAATACTACATAACGTTATACGTTATAACACAGTACTATATAACGTTTTACGTTATATCGTAATACTACATAACGTCATACGTTATATCTTAGTACTATATAACTTTAGACCTTATAACGTAATACTACATAACGTTATACGTTATAACACAATTTGTATATAAAGTTATACGTTATAACGTAATACTACATAACGTTACACGTTATAACACAATACTATATAACGTTACACGTTATAACGTATTTTACATAACGTTTATCCTTATTACATAGTACTATATAATGTTATGCGTTATAACGTGATACTATATAACGTTATACGTTATTACGTATTACTACATAACGTTATACGTTATATCCGAGTACTATATTACGTTATAAGTTATTACGTAATACTACATAACGTTATACGTTATAACACAATACTATATGACGTTATTCGTTATTACATAGTACTATATAATGTTATACGTTATAACGTGATACTACATAACGTTATACGTTATAACGTAATACTAGATAACGTTATACGCTATATCGTAGTACTATATAACTTTAGACCTTATAACGTAATACTACATAACGTTATACGTTATAACACAATACTATATAACGTTATACGTTATATCGTAATACTACATAACGTTATACGTTATAACGTAATATTATATAACATTATACGTTATTACGTAATACTACATAATGTTATACGTTATAACGTAATACTACATAACGTTATACGTTATAACACAATACTATATAACGTTATACGTTATACCGTAATACTACATAACGTTATACGTTATTACATAGTACTATATAATGTTATACGTTATAACGTAATACTACATAACGTTATACGTTATTACATAGTACTATATAATGTTATACGTTATAACGTGATACTATATAACGTTATACGTTATTACGTAATACTACATAACGTTATACGTTATAACGTATTTTACATAACGTTTATCCTTAATACATAGTACTATATAATGTTATACGTTATAACGTGATACTATATAACGTTATACGTTATTACGTAATACTACATAACGTTATACGTTATAACGTATTTTACATAACGTTTATCCTTAATACATAGTACTATATAATGTTATACGTTATAACGTGATACTATATAACGTTTTAAATTATATCGTAATACTACATAACGTTATACGTCATTACGTAATACTACATAACGTTATACGTTATAGCATAATATTATATAACGTTATACGTTATTACATAGTACTATATAATGTTATACGTTATACCGTGATACTATATAACGTTATACGTTATAACACAATACTATATGACGTTATTCGTTAATACATAGTACTATATAATGTTATACGTTATAACGTGATACTATATAACGTTATACGTTATTACGTAATACTACATAACGCTATACGTTATAACGTGATACTACATAACGTTATACGTTATAACGTAATACTAGATAACGTTATACGTTATATCGTAGTACTATATAACTTTAGACCTTATAACGTAATACTACATAACGTTATACGTTATAACACAATACTATATAACGTTTTACGTTATATCGTAATACTACATAACGTCATACGTTATATCTTAGTACTATATAACTTTAGACCTTATAACGTAATACTACATAACGTTATACGTTATAACACAATTTGTATATAAAGTTATACGTTATAACGTAATACTACATAACGTTATACGTTATAACACAATACTATATAACGTTACACGTTATAACGTATTTTACATAACGTTTATCCTTATTACATAGTACTATATAATGTTATGCGTTATAACGTGATACTATATAACGTTATACGTTATTACGTATTACTACATAACGTTATACGTTATATCCGAGTACTATATTACGTTATAAGTTATTACGTAATACTACATAACGTTATACGTTATAACACAATACTATATGACGTTATTCGTTATTACATAGTACTATATAATGTTATACGTTATAACGTGATACTACATAACGTTATACGTTATAACGTAATACTAGATAACGTTATACGCTATATCGTAGTACTATATAACTTTAGACCTTATAACGTAATACTACATAACGTTATACGTTATAACACAATACTATATAACGTTATACGTTATATCGTAATACTACATAACGTTATACGTTATAACGTAATATTATATAACATTATACGTTATTACGTAATACTACATAACGTTATACGTTATAACACAATACTATATAACGTTATACGTTATAACGTAATACTACATAACGTTATACGTTATAACACAATACTATATAACGTTATACGTTATAACGTGATACTATATAACGTTATACGTTATTACGTAATACTACATAACGTTATACGTTATAACGTATTTTACATAACGTTTATCCTTAATACATAATACTATATAATGTTATACGTTATAACGTGATACTATATAACGTTTTACGTTATATCGTAATACTACATAACGTTATACGTTATTACATAGTACTATATAACGTTACACGTTATAACGTATTTTACATAACGTTTATCCTTAATACATAGTACTATATAATGTTATACGTTATAACGTGATACTATAAAACGTTATACGTTATTACGTAATACTACATAACGTTATACGTTATAACGTATTTTACATAACGTTTATCCTTAATACATAGTACTATATAATGTTATACGTTATAACGTGATACTATATAACGTTTTACGTTATATCGTAATACTACATAACGTTATACGTTATAACGTAATATTATATAACATTATACGTTATTACGTAATACTACATAACGTTATACGTTATAACACAATACTATATAACGTTATACGTTATAACGTAATACTACATAACGTTATACGTTATAACACAATACTATATAACGTTATACGTTATACCGTAATACTACATAACGTTATACGTTATTACATAGTACTATATAATGTTATACGTTATAACGTAATACTACATAACGTTATACGTTATAACACAATACTATATAACGTTATACGTTATATCGTAGTACTATATAACTTTAGACCTTATAACGTAATACTACATAACGTTATAGGTTATAACGTAATACTACATAACGTTATACGTTATAACACAATACTATATAACGTTACACGTTATAACGTATTCTACATAACGTTTATCCTTATTACATAGTACTATATAATGTTATACGTTATAACGTGATACTATATAACGTTATACGTTATAACGTAATACTACATAACGTCATACGTTATATCTTAGTACTATATAACTTTAGACCTTATAACGTAATACTACATAACGTTATACGTTATAACACAATTTGTATATAAAGTTATACGTTATAACGTAATACTACATAACGTTATACGTTATAACACAATACTATATAACGTTACACGTTATAACGTATTTTACATAACGTTTATCCTTATTACATAGTACTATATAATGTTATGCGTTATAACGTGATACTATATAACGTTATACGTTATTACGTATTACCACATAACGTTATAAGTTATAACGTAATACTACATAACGTTATACGTTATATCCGAGTACTATATTACGTTATAAGTTATTACGTAATACTACATAACGTTATACGTTATAACACAATACTATATGACGTTATTCGTTATTACATAGTACTATATAATGTTATACGTTATAACGTGATACTACATAACGTTATACGTTATAACGTAATACTAGATAACGTTATACGCTATATCGTAGTACTATATAACTTTAGACCTTATAACGTAATACTACATAACGTTATACGTTATAACACAATACTATATAACGTTATACGTTATATCGTAATACTACATAACGTTATACGTTATAACGTAATATTATATAACATTATACGTTATTACGTAATACTACATAACGTTATACGTTATAACACAATACTATATAACGTTATACGTTATAACGTAATACTACATAACGTTATACGTTATAACACAATACTATATAACGTTATACGTTATACCGTAATACTACATAACGTTATACGTTATTACATAGTACTATATAATGTTATACGTTATAACGTAATACTACATAACGTTATACGTTATAACACAATACTATATAACGTTATACGTTATATCGTAGTACTATATAACGTTATACGTTATAACACAATACTATATAACGTTACAAATTATAACGTATTTTACATAACGTTTATCCTTATTACATAGTACTATATAATGTTATACGTTATAACGTGATACTATATAACGTTATACGTTATAACGTAATACTACATAACGTCATACGTTATATCTTAGTACTATATAACTTTAGACCTTATAACGTAATACTACATAACGTTATACGTTATAACACAATTTGTATATAAAGTTATACGTTATAACGTAATACTACATAACGTTATACGTTATAACACAATACTATATAACGTTACACGTTATAACGTATTTTACATAACGTTTATCCTTATTACATAGTACTATATAATGTTATGCGTTATAACGTGATACTATATAACGTTATACGTTATTACGTATTACTACATAACGTTATAAGTTATAACGTAATACTACATAACGTTATACGTTATATCCGAGTACTATATTACGTTATAAGTTATTACGTAATACTACATAACGTTATACGTTATAACACAATACTATATGACGTTATTCGTTATTACATAGTACTATATAATGTTATACGTTATAACGTGATACTACATAACGTTATACGTTATAACGTAATACTAGATAACGTTATACGCTATATCGTAGTACTATATAACTTTAGACCTTATAACGTAATACTACATAACGTTATACGTTATAACACAATACTATATAACGTTATACGTTATATCGTAATACTACATAACGTTATACGTTATAACGTAATATTATATAACATTATACGTTATTACGTAATACTACATAACGTTATACGTTATAACACAATACTATATAACGTTATACGTTATAACGTAATACTACATAACGTTATACGTTATAACACAATACTATATAACGTTATACGTTATACCGTAATACTACATAACGTTATACGTTATTACATAGTACTATATAATGTTATACGTTATAACGTAATACTACATAACGTTATACGTTATAACACAATACTATATAACGTTATACGTTATATCGTAGTACTATATAACTTTAGACCTTATAACACAATACTATATGACGTTATTCGTTATAACGTAATACTACATAACGTTATACGTTATAACACAATACTATATAACGTTACACGTTATAACGTATTCTACATAACGTTTATCCTTATTACATAGTACTATATAATGTTATACGTTATAACGTGATACTATATAACGTTATACGTTATAACGTAATACTACATAACGTCATACGTTATATCTTAGTACTATATAACTTTAGACCTTATAACGTAATACTACATAACGTTATACGTTATAACACAATTTGTATATAAAGTTATACGTTATAACGTAATACTACATAACGTTATACGTTATAACACAATACTATATAACGTTACACGTTATAACGTATTTTACATAACGTTTATCCTTATTACATAGTACTATATAATGTTATGCGTTATAACGTGATAATATATAACGTTATACGTTATTACGTATTACTACATAACGTTATAAGTTATAACGTAATACTACATAACGTTATACGTTATATCCGAGTACTATA
This sequence comes from Bombus sylvestris, assembly GCA_911622165.2. Lineage (NCBI taxonomy): Eukaryota > Metazoa > Arthropoda > Insecta > Hymenoptera > Apidae > Bombus > Bombus sylvestris. The sequence continues at coordinate 1,747,041 of CAJVRE020000087.1, forward strand.
TTACGTTATAAGTTATTACGTAATACTACATAACGTTATACGTTATAACACAATACTATATGACGTTATTCGTTATTACATAGTACTATATAATGTTATACGTTATAACGCGATACTACATAACGTTATACGTTATAACGTAATACTAGATAACGTTATACGCTATATCGTAGTACTATATAACTTTAGACCTTATAACGTAATACTACATAACGTTATACGTTATAACACAATACTATATAACGTTATACGTTATATCGTAATACTACATAACGTTATACGTTATAACGTAATATTATATAACATTATACGTTATTACGTAATACTACATAACGTTATACGTTATAACACAATACTATATAACGTTATACGTTATAACGTAATACTACATAACGTTATACGTTATAACACAATACTATATAACGTTATACGTTATACCGTAATACTACATAACGTTATACGTTATTACATAGTACTATATAATGTTATACGTTATAACGTAATACTACATAACGTTATACGTTATAACACAATACTATATAACGATATACGTTATATCGTAGTACTATATAACTTTAGACCTTATAACGTAATACTACATAACGTTATAGGTTATAACGTAATACTACATAACGTTATACGTTATAACACAATACTATATAACGTTACACGTTATAACGTATTCTACATAACGTTTATCCTTATTACATAGTACTATATAATGTTATACGTTATAACGTGATACTATATAACGTTATACGTTATTACGTATTACTACATAACGTTATAAGTTATAACGTAATACTACATAACGTTATACGTTATATCCGAGTACTGTATTACGTTATAAGTTATTACGTAATACTACATAACGTTATACGTTATAACACAATACTATATGACGCTATTCGTTGTTACATAGTACTATATAATGTTATGCGTTATAACGTGATACTATATAACGTTATGCGTTATAACGTAATACTAGATAACGTTATACGTTATATCGTAGTACTATATAACTTTTGACCTTATAACGTAATACTACATAACGTTATACGTTATAACGTAATACTTCTTAACGTTATATGTTATATCGTAGTACTATATAACTTTAGACCTTATAACGTAATACTACATAACGTTATACGTAATTACATAGTACTATATAATGTTATACGTTATAACGTGATAATATATAACGTTATACGTTATAACACAATACTATATAACGTTACACGTTATAACGTATTTTACATAACGTTTATCCTTAATACATAGTACTATATAATGTTATACGTTATAACGTGATACTATATAACGTTATACGTTATAACACAATACTATATGACGTTATTCGTTAATACATAGTACTATATAATGTTATACGTTATAACGTGATACTATATAACGTTATACGTTATTACGTAATACTACATAACGTTATACGTTATAACGTGATACTACATAACGTTATACGTTATAACGTAATACTAGATAACCTTATACGTTATATCGTAGTACTATATAACTTTAGACCTTATAACGTAATACTACATAACGTTATACGTTATAACACAATACTATATAACGTTTTACGTTATATCGTAATACTACATAACGTTATACGTTATAACGTAATATTATATAACATTATACGTTATTACGTAATACTACATAACGTTATACGTTATAACACAATACTATATAACGTTATACGTTATAACGTAATACTACATAACGTTATACGTTATAACACAATACTATATAACGTTATACGTTATATCGTAATACTACATAACGTTATACGTTATTACATAGTACTATATAATGTTATACGTTATAACGTAATACTACATAACGTTATACGTTATTACATAGTACTATATAATGTTATACGTTATAACGTGATACTATATAACGTTATACGTTATAACACAATACTATATAACGTTACAAATTATAACGTATTTTACATAACGTTTATCCTTATTACATAGTACTATATAATGTTATACGTTATAACGTGATACTATATAACGTTATACGTTATTACGTATTACTACATAACGTTATAAGTTATAACGTAATACTACATAACGTTATACGTTATATCCGAGTACTGTATTACGTTATAAGTTATTACGTAATACTACATAACGTTATACGTTATAACACAATACTATATGACGTTATTCGTTGTTACATAGTACTATATAATGTTATGCGTTATAACGTGATACTATATAACGTTATACGTTATAACGTAATACTAGATAACGTTATACGTTATATCGTAGTACTATATAACTTTTGACCTTATAACGTAATACTACATAACGTTATACGTTATAACACAATACTATATAACGTTATACGTTATATCGTAATACTACATAACGTTATACGTTATAACGTAATACTACATAGCGTTATACGTTATTACATAGTACTATATAATGTTATACGTTATAACGTAATACTACATAACGTTATACGTTATAACACAATACTATATAACGTTATACGTTATATCGGAATACTACATAACGTTATACGTTATTACATAGTACTATATAATGTTATACGTTATAACGTAATACTACATAACGTTATACGTTATTACATAGTACTATATAACGTTTTACGTTATAACGTAATACTACATAACGTTATACGTTATAACGTAATACTACATAACGTTACACGTTATAACGTATTTTACATAACGTTATACGTTATAACGTAATACTTCTTAACGTTATATGTTATGTCGTAGTACTATATAACTTTAGACCTCATAACGTAATACTACATAACGTTATACGTAATTACATAGTACTATATAATGTTATACGTTATAACGTGATACTATATAACGTTATACGTTATAACACAATACTATATAACGTTACACGTTATTACGTATTTTACATAACGTTTATCCTTAATACATAGTACTATATAATGTTATACGTTATAACGTGATACTATATAACGTTATACGTTATAACACAATACTATATGACGTTATTCGTTAATACATAGTACTATATAATGTTATACGTTATAACGTGATACTATATAACGTTATACGTTATTACGTAATACTACATAACGTTATACGTTATAACGTGATACTACATAACGTTATACGTTATAACGTAATACTAGATAACGTTATACGTTATATCGTAGTACTATATAACTTTAGACCTTATAACGTAATACTACATAACGTTAAACGTTATAACACAATACTATATAACGTTTTACGTTATATCGTAATACTACATAACGTTATACGTTATAACGTAATATTATATAACATTATACGTTTTTACGTAATACTACATAACGTTATACGTTATAACACAATACTATATAACGTTATACGTTATATCGTAATACTACATAACGTTATACGTTATAACGTAATACTACATAACGTTATACGTTATAACACAATACTATATAACGTTATACGTTACATCGTAATACTACATAACGTTATACGTTATTACATAGTACTATATAATGTTATACGTTATAACGTAATACTACATAACGTTATACGTTATAACACAATACTATATAACGTTATACGTTATAACGTAATACTACATAACGTTATACGTTATAACACAATACTATATAACGTTATACGTTATACCGTAATACTACATAACGTTATACGTTATTACATAGTACTATATAATGTTATACGTTATAACGTAATACTACATAACGTCATACGTTATATCGTAGTACTATATAACTTTAGACCTTATAACGTAATACTACATAACGTTATACGTTATAACGTAATACTACATAACGTCATACGTTATATCGTAGTACTATATAACTTTAGACCTTATAACGTAATACTACATAACGTTATACGTTATAACACAGTAGTATATAAAGTTATACGTTATAACGTAATACTACATAACGTTATACGTTATAACACAATACTATATAACGTTACACGTTATAACGTATTTTACATAACGTTTATCCTTATTACATAGTACTATATAATGTTATACGTTATAACGTGATACTATATAACGTTATACGTTATTACGTATTACTACATAACGTTATAAGTTATAACGTAATACTACATAACGTTGTACGTTATATCCGAGTACTATATTACGTTATGAGTTATTACGTAATACTACATAACGTTATACGTTATAACACAATACTATATGACGTTATTCGTTATTACATAGTACTATATAATGTTATACGTTATAACGTGATACTACATAACGTTATACGTTACAACGTAATACTAGATAACGTTATACGTTATATCGTAGTACTATATAACTTTAGACCTTATAACGTAATACTACATAACGTTATACGTTATAACACAATACTATATAACGTTATACGTTATAACGTAATACTACATAACGTTATACGTTATAACACAATACTATATAACGTTATACGTTATATCGTAATACTACATAACGTTATACGTTATTACATAGTACTATATAATGTTATACGTTATAACGTAATATTATATAACATTATTCGTTATTACGTAATACTACATAACCTTATACGTTATAACACAATACTATATAACGTTATACGTTATAACGTAATACTACATAACGTTATACGTTATAACACAATACTATATAACGTTATACGTTATATCGTAATACTACATAACGTTATACGTTATTACATAGTACTATATAATGTTATACGTTATAACGTAATACTACATAACGTTATACGTTATTACATAGTACTATATAATGTTATACGTTATAACGTGATACTATATAACGTTATACGTTATAACACAATACTATATAACGTTACAAATTATAACGTATTTTACATAACGTTTATCCTTATTACATAGTACTATATAATGTTATACGTTATAACGTGATACTATATAACGTTATACGTTATAACGTAATACTACATAACGTCATACGTTATATCTTAGTACTATATAACTTTAGACCTTATAACGTAATACTACATAACGTTATACGTTATAACACAATTTGTATATAAAGTTATACGTTATAACGTAATACTACATAACGTTATACGTTATAACACAATACAATATAACGTTACACGTTATAACGTATTTTACATAACGTTTATCCTTATTACATATTACTATATAATGTTATGCGTTATAACGTGATACTATATAACGTTATACGTTATTACGTATTACTACATAACGTTATAAGTTATAAGTAATACTACATAACGTTATACGTTATATCCGAGTACTATATTACGTTATAAGTTATTACGTAATACTACATAACGTTATACGTTATAACACAATACTATATGACGTTATTCGTTATTACACAATACTATATAACGTTATACGTTATATCGTAATACTACATAACGTTATACGTTATAACGTAATATTATATAACATTATACGTTATTACGTAATACTACATAACGTTATACGTTATAACACAATACTATATAACTTTATACGTTATAACGTAATACTACATAACGTTATACGTTATAACACAATACTATATAACGTTATACGTTATACCGTAATACTACATAACGTTATACGTTATTACATAGTACTATATAATGTTATACGTTATAACGTAATACTACATAACGTTATACGTTATAACACAATACTATATAATGTTATACGTTATATCGTAGTACTATATAACTTTAGACCTTATAACGTAATACTACATAACGTTATACGTTATAACGTAATACTACATAACGTTATACGTTATAACACAATACTATATAACCTTACACGTTATAACGTATTCTACATAACGTTTATCCTTATTACATAGTACTATATAATGTTATACGTTATAACGTGATACTATATAACGTTATACGTTATTACGTATTACTACATAACGTTATAAGTTATAACGTAATACTACATAACGTTATACGTTATATCCGAGTACTGTATTACGTTATAAGTTATTACGTAATACTACATAACGTTATACGTTATAACACAATACTATATGACGCTATTCGTTGTTACATAGTACTATATAATGTTATGCGTTATAACGTGATACTATATAACGTTATACGTTATAACGTAATACTAGATAACGTTACACGTTATAACGTATTTTACATAACGTTTATCCTTATTACATAGTACTATATAATGTTATACGGTATAACGTGATACTATAAAACGTTATAAGTTATAACGTAATACTACATAACGTTATACGTTATATCCGAGTACTATATTACGTTATAAGTTATTACGTAATACTACATAACGTTATACGTTATAACACAATACTATATGACGTTATTCGTTATTACATAGTACTATATAATGTGATGCGTTATAACGTGATACTATATAACGTTATATGTTATAACGTAATACTAGATAACGTTATACGTTATATCGTAGTACTATATAACTTTAGACCTTATAACGTAATACTACATAACGTTATACGTTATAACACAATACTATAGAAAGTTATACGTTATATCGTAATACGACATAACGTTATACGTTATTACATAGTACTATATAATGTTATACGTTATAACGTAATACTACATAACGTTATACGTTATAACACAATACAATATAACGTTATACGTTATATCGGAATACTACATAACGTTATACGTTATATCGTAGTACTATATAACTTTAGACCTTATAACGTAATACTACATAACGTTATACGTTATAACGTAATACTACATAACGTTACACGTTATAACGTATTTTACATAACGTTATACGTTATAACGTAATACTTCTTAACTTTATACGTAATTACATAGTACTATATAATGTTATACGTTATAACGTGATACTATATAACGTTATACGTTATAGCACAATACTATATAATGTTACACGTTATAACGTATTTTACATAACGTTTATCCTTAATACATGGTACTATATAATGTTATAAGTTATAACGTGATACTATATAACGTTATACGTTATTACGTAATACTACATAACGTTATACGTTATAACACAATACTATATAACGTTACACGTTATAACGTATTTTACATAACGTTTATCCTTATTACATAGTACTATATAATGTTATACGTTATAACGTGATACTATATAACGTTATACGTTATTACGTATTACTACATAACATTATAAGTTATAACGTAATACTACATAACGTTATACGTTATATCCGAGTACTGTATTACGTTATAAGTTATTACGTAATACTACATAACGTTATACGTTATAACACAATACTATATGACGTTATTCGTTATTACATAGTACTATATAATGTTATGCGTTATAACGTGATACTATATAACGTTATACGTTATAACGTAATACTAGATAACGTTATACGTTATATCGTAGTTCTATATAACTTTAGACCTTATAACGTCATACTACATAACGTTATACGTTATAACACAATACTATATAACGTTACACGTTATAACGTATTTTACATAACGTTTATCCTTATTTCATAGTACTATATAATGTTATACGTTATAACGTGATACTATATAACGTTATACGTTATTACGTATTACTACATAACATTATAAGTTATAACGTAATACTACATAACGTTATACGTTATATCCGAGTACTGTATTACGTTATAAGTTATTACGTAATACTACATAACGTTATACGTTATAACACAATACTATATGACGTTATTCGTTATTACATAGTACTATATAATGTTATGCGTTATAACGTGATACTATATAACGTTATACGTTATAACGTAATACTAGATAACGTTATACGTTATATCGTAGTACTATATAACTTTAGACCTTATAACGTAATACTACATAACGTTATACGTTATAACACAATACTATATAACGTTATACGTTATATCGTAATACTACATAACGTTATACGTTATAACGTAATACTACATAACGTTATACGTTATTACATAGTACTATATAATGTTATACGTTATAACGTAATACTACATAACGTTATACGTTATAACACAATACTATATACCGTTATACGTTATATCGGAATACTACATAACGTTATACGTTATATCGTAGTACTATATAACTTTAGACCCTATAACGTAATACTACATAACGTTATACGTTATAACGTAATACTACATAACGTTACACGTTATAACGTATTTTACATAACGTTATACGTTATAACGTAATACTTCTTAACGTTATATGTTATATCGTAGTACTATATAACTTTAGACCTTATAACGTAATACTACATAACGTTATACGTAATTACATAGTACTATATAATGTTATACGTTATAACGTGTTACTATATAACGTTATACGTTATAACGTAATACTACATAACGTTATACGTTATAACGTAATACTACATAACGTTACACGTTATAACGTATTTTACATAACGTTATACGTTATAACGTAATACTTCTTAACGTTATATGTTATATCGTAGTACTATATAACTTTAGACCTTATAACGTAATACTACATAACGTTATAAGTTATAACGTAATACTACATAACGTTATACGTTATATCCGAGTACTATATTACGTCATAAGTTATTACGTAATACTACATAACGTTATACGTTATATCGTAGTACTATATAACTTTAGACCTTATAACGTAATACTACATAACGTTATACGTTATAACACAATACTATAGAACGGTATACGTTATTACATAGTACTATATAATGTTATACGTTATAACGTAATACTACATAACGTTATACGTTATTACATAGTACTATATAATGTTATACGTTATAACGTAATACTACATAACGTTATACGTTATTACATAGCACTATATAATGTTATACGTTATAACGTGATACTATATAACGTTTTACGTTATATCGTAATACTACATAACGTTATACGTTATAACGTAATATTATATAACATTATACGTTATTACGTAATACTACATAACGTTATACGTTATAACACAATACTATATAACGTTATACGTTATAACCTAATACTACATAACGTTATACGTTATAACACAATACTATATAACGTTATTCGTTATATCGTAATACTACATAACGTTATACGTTATTACGTATTACTACATAACATTATAAGTTATAACGTAATACTACATAACGTTATACGTTATATCCGAGTACTGTATTACGTTATAAGTTATTACGTAATACTACATAACGTTATACGTTATAACACAATACTATATGACGTTATTCGTTATTACATAGTACTATATAATGTTATGCGTTATAACGTGATACTATATAACGTTATACGTTATAACGTAATACTAGATAACGTTATACGTTATATCGTAGTACTATATAACTTTAGACCTTATAACGTAATACTACATAACGTTATACGTTATAACACAATACAATATAACGTTATACGTTATATCGTAATACTACATAACGTTATACGTTATAACGTAATACTACATAACGTTATACGTTATTACATAGTACTATATAATGTTATACGTTATAACGTAATACTACATAACGTTATACGTTATAACACAATACTATATACCGTTATACGTTATATCGGAATACTACATAACGTTATACGTTATATCGTAGTACTATATAACTTTAGACCTTATAACGTAATACTACATAACGTTATACGTTATAACGTAATACTACATAACGTTACACGTTATAACGTATTTTACATAACGTTATACGTTATAACGTAATACTTCTTAACGTTATATGTTTTATCGTAGTACTATATAACTTTAGACCTTATAACGTAATACTACATAACGTTATACGTAATTACATAGTACTATATAATGTTATACGTTATAACGTGTGACTATATAACGTTATACGTTATAACACAATACTATATAACGTTACACGTTATAACGTAATACTACATAACGTTATACGTTATATCGTAGTACTATATAACTTTAGACCTTATAACGTAACACTACATAATGTTATACGTTATTACATAGTACTATATAATGTTATACGTTATAACGTGATACTATATAACGTTATACGTTATTACGTATTACTACATAACGTTATAAAATATAACGTAATACTACATAACGTTATACGTTATATCCGAGTACTATATTACGTCATAAGTTATTACGTAATACTACATAACGTTATACGTTATAACACAATACTATATGACGTTATGCGTTATTACATAGTACTATATAATGTGATGCGTTATAACGTGATACTATATAACGTTATATGTTATAACGTAATACTAGATAACGTTATACGTTATATCGTAGTACTATATAACTTTAGATCTTATAACGTAATACTACATAGCGTTATACGTTATAACACAATACTATAGAACGTTATACGTTATTACATAGTACTATATAATGTTATACGTTATAACGTAATACTACATAACGTTATACGTTATTACATAGTACTATATAATGTTATACGTTATAACGTAATACTACATAACGTTATACGTTATTACATAGCACTATATAATGTTATACGTTATAACGTGATACTATATAACGTTTTACGTTATATCGTAATACTACATAACGTTATACGTTATAACGTAATATTATATAACATTATACGTTATTACATAGTACTATATAATGTTATACGTTATAACGTGATACTATATAACGTTATACGTTATAACACAATACTATATAACGTTACACGTTATAACGTATTTTACATAACGTTTATCCTTATTACATAGTACTATATAATGTTATACGTTATAACGTGATACTATATAACGTTATAAGTTATAACGTAATACTACATAACGTTATACGTTATATCCGAGTACTATATTACGTTATAAGTTATTACGTAATACTACATAACGTTATACGTTATAACACAATACTATATGACGTTATTCGTTATTACATAGTACTATACAATGTGATGCGTTATAACGTGATACTATATAACGTTATATGTTATAACGTAATACTAGATAACGTTATACGTTATATCGTAGTACTATATAACTTTAGATCTTATAACGTAATACTACATAACGTTATACGTTATAACACAATACTATAGAACGTTATACGTTATTACATAGTACTATATAATGTTATACGTTATAACGTAATACTACATAACGTTATACGTTATTACATAGTACTATATAATGTTATACGTTATAACGTAATACTACATAACGTTATACGTTATTACATAGCACTATATAATGTTATACGTTATAACGTGATACTATATAACGTTTTACGTTATATCGTAATACTACATAACGTTATACGTTATAACGTAATATTATATAACATTATACGTTATTACATAGTACTATATAATGTTATACGTTATAACGTGATACTATATAACGTTATACGTTATAACACAATACTATATAACGTTACACGTTATAACGTATTTTACATAACGTTTATCCTTATTACATAGTACTATATAATGTTATACGTTATAACGTGATACTATATAACGTTATAAGTTATAACGTAATACTACATAACGTTATACGTTACATCCGAGTACTATATTACGTTATAAGTTATTACGTAATACTACATAACGTTATACGTTATAACACAATACTATATGACGTTATTCGTTATTACATAGTACTATATAATGTGATGCGTTATAACGTGATACTATATAACGTTATATGTTATAACGTAATACTAGATAACGTTATACGTTATATCGTAGTACTATATAACTTTAGACCTTATAACGTAATACTACATAACGTTATACGTTATAACACAATACTATAGAAAGTTATACGTTATATCGTAATACTACATAACGTTATACGTTATATCGTAGTACTATATAACTTTAGACCTTATAACGTAACACTACATAATGTTATACGTTATTACATAGTACTATATAATGTTATACGTTATAACGTGATACTATATAACGTTATACGTTATTACGTATTACTACATAACGTTATAAAATATAACGTAATACTACATAACGTTATACGTTATATCCGAGTACTATATTACGTCATAAGTTATTACGTAATACTACATAACGTTATACGTTATAACACAATACTATATGACGTTATGCGTTATTACATAGTACTATATAATGTGATGCGTTATAACGTGATACTATATAACGTTATATGTTATAACGTAATACTAGATAACGTTATACGTTATATCGTAGTACTATATAACTTTAGATCTTATAACGTAATACTACATAACGTTATACGTTATAACACAATACTATAGAACGTTATACGTTATTACATAGTACTATATAATGTTATACGTTATAACGTAATACTACATAACGTTATACGTTATTACATAGTACTATATAATGTTATACGTTATAACGTAATACTACATAACGTTATACGTTATTACATAGCACTATATAATGTTATACGTTATAACGTGATACTATATAACGTTTTACGTTATATCGTAATACTACATAACGTTATACGTTTTAACGTAATATTATATAACATTATACGTTATTACATAGTACTATATAATGTTATACGTTATAACGTGATACTATATAACGTTATACGTTATAACACAATACTATATAACGTTACACGTTATAACGTATTTTACATAACGTTTATCCTTATTACATAGTACTATATAATGTTATACGTTATAACGTGATACTATATAACGTTATAAGTTATAACGTAATACTACATAACGTTATACGTTACATCCGAGTACTATATTACGTTATAAGTTATTACGTAATACTACATAACGTTATACGTTATAACACAATACTATATGACGTTATTCGTTATTACATAGTACTATGCAATGTGATGCGTTATAACGTGATACTATATAACGTTATATGTTATAACGTAATACTAGATAACGTTATACGTTATATCGTAGTACTATATAACTTCAGATCTTATAACGTAATACTACATAACGTTATACGTTATAACACAATACTATAGAACGTTATACGTTATTACATAGTACTATATAATGTTATACGTTATAACGTAATACTACATAACGTTATACGTTATTACATAGTACTATATAATGTTATACGTTATAACGTAATACTACATAACGTTATACGTTATTACATAGCACTATATAATGTTATACGTTATAACGTGATACTATATAACGTTTTACGTTATATCGTAATACTACATAACGTTATACGTTATAACGTAATATTATATAACATTATACGTTATTACATAGTACTATATAATGTTATACGTTATAACGTAATACTACATAACGTTATACGTTATAACACAATACTATAGAAAGTTATACGTTATATCGTAATACTACATAACGTTATACGTTATATCGTAATACTACATAACGTTATACGTTATTACATAGTACTATATAATGTTATACGTTATAACGTAATACTACATAACGTTATACGTTATAACACAATACAATATAACGTTATACGTTATATCGGAATACTACATAACGTTATACGTTATATCGTAGTACTATATAACTTTAGACCTTATAACGTAATACTACATAACGTTATACGTTATAACGTAATACTACATAACGTTACACGTTATAACGTATTTTACATAACGTTATACGTTATAACGTAATACTTCTTAACTTTATACGTAATTACATAGTACTATATAATGTTATACGTTATAACGTGATACTATATAACGTTATACGTTATAGCACAATACTATATAATGTTACACGTTATAACGTATTTTACATAACGTTTATCCTTAATACATGGTACTATATAATGTTATACGTTATAACGTGATACTATATAACGTTATACGTTATTACGTAATACTACATAACGTTATACGTTATAACACAATACTATATAACGTTACACGTTATAACGTATTTTACATAACGTTTATCCTTATTACATAGTACTATATAATGTTATACGTTATAACGTGATACTATATAACGTTATACGTTATTACGTATTACTACATAACATTATAAGTTATAACGTAATACTACATAACGTTATACGTTATATCCGAGTACTGTATTACGTTATAAGTTATTACGTAATACTACATAACGTTATACGTTATAACACAATACTATATGACGTTATTCGTTATTACATAGTACTATATAATGTTATGCGTTATAACGTGATACTATATAACGTTATACGTTATAACGTAATACTAGATAACGTTATACGTTATATCGTAGTACTATATAACTTTAGACCTTATAACGTAATACTACATAACGTTATACGTTATAACACAATACTATATAACGTTACACGTTATAACGTATTTTACATAACGTTTATCCTTATTACATAGTACTATATAATGTTATACGTTATAACGTGATACTATATAACGTTATACGTTATTACGTATTACTACATAACATTATAAGTTATAACGTAATACTACATAACGTTATACGTTATATCCGAGTACTGTATTACGTTATAAGTTATTACGTAATACTACATAACGTTATACGTTATAACACAATACTATATGACGTTATTCGTTATTACATAGTACTATATAATGTTATGCGTTATAACGTGATACTATATAACGTTATACGTTATAACGTAATACTAGATAACGTTATACGTTATATCGTAGTACTATATAACTTTAGACCTTATAACGTAATACTACATAACGTTATACGTTATAACACAATACTATATAACGTTATACGTTATATCGTAATACTACATAACGTTATACGTTATAACGTAATACTACATAACGTTATACGTTATTACATAGTACTATATAATGTTATACGTTATAACGTAATACTACATAACGTTATACGTTATAACACAATACTATATACCGTTATACGTTATATCGGAATACTACATAACGTTATACGTTATATCGTAGTACTATATAACTTTAGACCTTATAACGTAATACTACATAACGTTATACGTTATAACGTAATACTACATAACGTTACACGTTATAACGTATTTTACATAACGTTATACGTTATAACGTAATACTTCTTAACGTTATATGTTATATCGTAGTACTATATAACTTTAGACCTTATAACGTAATACTACATAACGTTATACGTAATTACATAGTACTATATAATGTTATACGTTATAACGTGTTACTATATAACGTTATACGTTATAACGTAATACTACATAACGTTATACGTTATATCGTAGTACTATATAACTTTAGACCTTATAACGTAACACTACATAATGTTATACGTTATTACATAGTACTATATAATGTTATACGTTATAACGTGATACTATATAACGTTATACGTTATTACGTATTACTACATAACGTTATAAGTTATAACGTAATACTACATAACGTTATACGTTATATCCGAGTACTATATTACGTCATAAGTTATTACGTAATACTACATAACGTTATACGTTATAACACAATACTATATGACGTTATTCGTTATTACATAGTACTATATAATGTGATGCGTTATAACGTGATACTATATAACGTTATATGTTATAACGTAATACTAGATAACGTTATACGTTATATCGTAGTACTATATAACTTTAGACCTTATAACGTAATACTACATAACGTTATACGTTATAACACAATACTATAGAACGGTATACGTTATTACATAGTACTATATAATGTTATGCGTTATAACGTGATACTATATAACGTTATACGTTATAACGTAATACTAGATAACGTTATACGTTATATCGTAGTACTATATAACTTTAGACCTTATAACGTAATACTACATAACGTTATACGTTATAACACAATACTATATAACGTTATACGTTATATCGTAATACTACATAACGTTATACGTTATAACGTAATACTACATAACGTTACACGTTATAACGTATTTTACATAACGTTTATCCTTATTACATAGTACTATATAATGTTATACGTTATAACGTGATACTATATAACGTTATACGTTATTACGTATTACTACATAACATTATAAGTTATAACGTAATACTACATAACGTTATACGTTATATCCGAGTACTGTATTACGTTATAAGTTATTACGTAATACTACATAACGTTATACGTTATAACACAATACTATATGACGTTATTCGTTATTACATAGTACTATATAATGTTATGCGTTATAACGTGATACTATATAACGTTATACGTTATAACGTAATACTAGATGACGTTATACGTTATATCGTAGTACTACATAACTTTAGACCTTATAACGTAATACTACATAACGTTATGCGTTATAACACAATACTATATAACGTTATACGTTATATCGTAATACTACATAACGTTATACGTTATAACGTAATACTACATAACGTTATACGTTATTACATAGTACTATATAATGTTATACGTTATAACGTAATACTACATAACGTTATACGTTATAACACAATACTATATACCGTTATACGTTATATCGGAATACTACATAACGTTATACGTTATATCGTAGTACTATATAACTTTAGACCTTATAACGTAATACTACATAACGTTATACGTTATAACGTAATACTACATAACGTTACACGTTATAACGTATTTTACATAACGTTATACGTTATAACGTAATACTTCTTAACGTTATATGTTATATCGTAGTACTATATAACTTTAGACCTTATAACGTAATACTACATAACGTTATACGTAATTACATAGTACTATATAATGTTATACGTTATAACGTGATACTATATAACGTTATACGTTATTACGTATTACTACATAACGTTATAGATATAACGTAATACTACATGACGTTATACGTTATATCCGAGTACTATATTACGTCATAAGTTATTACGTAATACTACATAACGTTATACGTTATAACACAATACTATATGACGTTATTCGTTATTACATAGTACTATATAATGTGATGCGTTATAACGTGATACTATATAACGTTATATGTTATAACGTAATACCAGATAACGTTATACGTTATATCGTAGTACTATATAACTTTAGATCTTATAACGTAATACTACATAACGTTATACGTTATAACACAATACTATAGAACGTTATACGTTATTACATAGTACTATATAATGTTATACGTTATAACGTAATACTACATAACGTTATACGTTATTACATAGTACTATATAATGTTATACGTTATAACGTAATACTACATAACGTTATACGTTATTACATAGCACTATATAATGTTATACGTTATAACGTGATACTATATAACGTTTTACGTTATATCGTAATACTACATAACGTTATACGTTATAACGTAATATTATATAACATTATACGTTATTACGTAATACTACATAACGTTATACGTTATAACACAATACTATATAACGTTATACGTTATAACGTAATACTACATAACGTTATACGTTATAACACAATACTATATAACGTTATTCGTTACATCGTAATACTACATAACGTTATACGTTATTACATAGTACTATATAATGTTATACGTTATATCGGAATACTACATAACGTTATACGTTATATCGTAGTACTATGTAACTTTAGACCTTATAACGTAATACTACATAACGTTATACGTTATAACGTAATACTACATGACGTTACACGTTATAACGTATTTTACATAACGTTATACGTTATAACGTAATACTTCTTAACGTTATATGTTATATCGTAGTACTATATAACTTTAGACCTTATAACGTAATACTACATAACGTTATACGGTATAACGTAATATTATATAACGTTATACGTTATAACGTAACACTACATAACGTTACACGTTATTACATAGTACTATATAATGTTATACGTTATAACATGATACTATATAACGTTATACGTCATTACGTAATACTACATAACGTTATACGTTATAGCGTAATATTCTATAACGTTATACGTTATTACATAGTACTATATAATGTTATACGTTATACCGTGATACTATATAACGTTACACGTTATAACGTATTTTACATAACGTTTATCCTTATTACATGGTACTATATAATGTTATACGTTATACCGTTATATTATATAACATTATACGTTATTACGTAATACTACGTAACGTTATACGTTATAACACAATAGTATATAAAGTTATACGTTATAACGTAATACTACATAACGTTATACGGTATAACGTAATACTACATAACGTTATACGTTATAACACAATACTATATAACGTTATTCGTTACATCGTAATACTACATAACGTTATACGTTATTACATAGTACTATATAATGTTATACGTTATAACGTAATACTACATAACGTTATACGTTATTACATAGCACTATATAATGTTATACGTTATAACGTGATACTATATAACGTTATACGTTAGAACACAATACTATATAACGTTACACGTTATAACGTATTTTACATAACGTTTATCCTTAATACATAGTACTATATAATGTTATACGTTATAACGTGATACTATATAACGTTATACGTTATTACGTAATACTACATAACGTTATACGTTATAACACAATACTATATAACGTTATACGTTATATCGTAATACTACATAACGTTATACGCTATTACATAGTACTATATAATGTTATACGTTGTAACGTACTACTACATAACGTTATACGTTATAACACAATACTATATAACGTTATACGTTATATCGGAATACTACATAACGTTATACGTTATATCGTAGTACTATGTAACTTTAGACCTTATAACGTAATACTACATAACGTTATACGTTATAACGTAATACTACATGACGTTACACGTTATAACGTATTTTACATAACGTTATACGTTATAACGTAATACTTCTTAACGTTATATGTTATATCGTAGTACTATATAACTTTAGACCTTATAACGTAATACTACATAACGTTATACGGTATAACGTAATATTATATAACGTTATACGTTATAACGTAACACTACATAACGTTACACGTTATTGCATAGTACTATATAATGTTATACGTTATAACATGATACTATATAACGTTATACGTCATTACGTAATACTACATAACGTTATACGTTATAGCGTAATATTCTATAACGTTATACGTTATTACATAGTACTATATAATGTTATACGTTATACCGTGATACTATATAACGTTATACGTTATAACACAATACTATATAACGTTACACGTTATAACGTATTTTACATAACGTTTATCCTTATTACATGGTACTATATAATGTTATACGTTATACCGTTATATTATATAACATTATACGTTATTACGTAATACTACATAACGTTATACGTTATAACGTGATACTATATAACGTTATACGTTATAACGTAATACTACATAACGATATACGTTATATCGTAGTACTATATAACTTTAGACCCTATAACGTAATACTACGTAACGTTATACGTTATAACACAATAGTATATAAAGTTATACGTTATAACGTAATACTACATAACGTTATACGGTATAACACAATACTATATAACGTTACACGTTATAACGAATTTTACATAACGTTCATCCTTATTACATAGTACTATATAATGTTATACGTTATAACGTGATACTATATAACGTTATACGTTATTACGTATTACTACATAACGTTATACGTTATATCGTAATACTACATAACGTTATACGTTATAACGTAATATTATATAACATTATACGTTATTACGTAATACTACATAACGTTATACGTTATAACACAATACTATATAACGTTATACGTTATAACGTAATACTACATAACGTTATACGTTATAACACAATACTATATAACGTTATACGTTATATCGTAATACTACATAACGTTATACGTTATTACATAGTACTATATAATGTTATACGTTATTACGTAATACTACATAACGTTATACGTTATAACACAATACTATATAACGTTATACGTTATAACGTAATACTACATAACGTTATACGTTATTAAATAGTACTATATAACATTATACGTTATTACGTAATACTACGTAACGTTATACGTTATAACACAATAGTATATAAAGTTATACGTTATAACGTAATACTACATAACGTTATACGGTATAACGTAATACTACATAACGTTATACGTTATAACACAATACTATATAACGTTATTCGTTACATCGTAATACTACATAACGTTATACGTTATTACATAGTACTATATAATGTTATACGTTATAACGTAATACTACATAACGTTATACGTTATTACATAGCACTATATAATGTTATACGTTATAACGTGATACTATATAACGTTATACGTTAGAACACAATACTATATAACGTTACACGTTATAACGTATTTTACATAACGTTTATCCTTAATACATAGTACTATATAATGTTATACGTTATAACGTGATACTATATAACGTTATACGTTATTACGTAATACTACATAACGTTATACGTTATAACACAATACTATATAACGTTATACGTTATATCGTAATACTACATAACGTTATACGCTATTACATAGTACTATATAATGTTATACGTTGTAACGTACTACTACATAACGTTATACGTTATAACACAATACTATATAACGTTATACGTTATATCGGAATACTACATAACGTTATACGTTATATCGTAGTACTATGTAACTTTAGACCTTATAACGTAATACTACATAACGTTATACGTTATAACGTAATACTACATGACGTTACACGTTATAACGTATTTTACATAACGTTATACGTTATAACGTAATACTTCTTAACGTTATATGTTATATCGTAGTACTATATAACTTTAGACCTTATAACGTAATACTACATAACGTTATACGGTATAACGTAATATTATATAACGTTATACGTTATAACGTAACACTACATAACGTTACACGTTATTGCATAGTACTATATAATGTTATACGTTATAACATGATACTATATAACGTTATACGTCATTACGTAATACTACATAACGTTATACGTTATAGCGTAATATTCTATAACGTTATACGTTATTACATAGTACTATATAATGTTATACGTTATACCGTGATACTATATAACGTTATACGTTATAACACAATACTATATAACGTTACACGTTATAACGTATTTTACATAACGTTTATCCTTATTACATGGTACTATATAATGTTATACGTTATACCGTTATATTATATAACATTATACGTTATTACGTAATACTACATAACGTTATACGTTATAACGTGATACTATATAACGTTATACGTTATAACGTAATACTACATAACGATATACGTTATATCGTAGTACTATATAACTTTAGACCCTATAACGTAATACTACGTAACGTTATACGTTATAACACAATAGTATATAAAGTTATACGTTATAACGTAATACTACATAACGTTATACGGTATAACACAATACTATATAACGTTACACGTTATAACGAATTTTACATAACGTTCATCCTTATTACATAGTACTATATAATGTTATACGTTATAACGTGATACTATATAACGTTATACGTTATTACGTATTACTACATAACGTTATACGTTATATCGTAATACTACATAACGTTATACGTTATAACGTAATATTATATAACATTATACGTTATTACGTAATACTACATAACGTTATACGTTATAACACAATACTATATAACGTTATACGTTATAACGTAATACTACATAACGTTATACGTTATAACACAATACTATATAACGTTATACGTTATATCGTAATACTACATAACGTTATACGTTATTACATAGTACTATATAATGTTATACGTTATAACGTAATACTACATAACGTTATACGTTATTAAATAGTACTATATAATGTTATACGTTATATCGTGTTACTATATAACGTTATACGTTATTACGTAATACTACATAACGTTATACGTTATTACATAGTACTATATAATGTTATACGTTATAACGTAATACTACATAACGTTATACGTTATAACACAATACTATATAACGTTATACGTTATAACGGAATACTACATAACGTTATACGTTATATCGTAGTACTATATAACTTTAGACCTTATAACGTAATACTACATAACGTTATACGTTATAACCTAATACTACATAACGTTACACGTTATAACGTATTTTACATAACGTTATACGTTATAACGTAATACTTCTTAACGTTATATGTTATATCGTAGTACTATATAACTTTAGACCTTATAACGTAATACTACATAACGTTATACGTAATTACATAGTACTATATAATGTTATACGTTATAACGCGATACTATATAACGTTATACGTCATTACGTAATACTACATAACGTTATACGTTATAACGTAATATTATATAACGGTATACGTTATAACGTAATATTATATATGTTATACGTTATAACGTAACACTACATAACGTTATACGTTATTACATAGTACTATATAATGTTATACGTTATAACGTGATACTATATAACGTTATACGTCATTACGTAATAGTACATAACGTTATACGTTATAACACAATACTATATAACGTTACACGTTATAACGTATTTTACATAACGTTTATCCTTAATACATAGTACTACATAACGTTATACGTTATATCGTAGTTCTATATAACTTTAGACCTTATAACGTAATACTACATAACGTTATACGTTATAACACAATACTATATAACGTTATACGTTATAACGTAATACTACATAACGTTACACGTTATAACGTATTTTACATAACGTTATACGTTATAACGTAATACTACATAACGTTATACGTAATTACATAGTAGTATATAATTTTATACGTTATAACACAATACTATATAACGTTATACGTTATAACGTAATACTACATAACGTTACACGTTATAACGTATTTTACATAACGTTATACGTTATAACGTAATACTACTTAACGTTATACGTTATATCGTAGAACTATATAACTTTAGACCTTATAACGTAATACTACATAACGTTATACGTTATAACGTAATATTATATAACGTTATACGTTAAAACGTAATACTACATAACGTTATACGTTATAACACAATACTATATAACGTTATACGTTATAACGTAATACTACATAACGTTACACGTTATAACGTATTTTACATAACGTTATACGTTATAACGTGATACTACACAACGTTATACGTTATTACATGGTACTGTATAATGTTATACGTTATAACGTGATTCTATATAACGTTATAAGTTATATCCGAGTACTATATAACGTTATACGTTATATCACAATACTATATAACGTTATACGTTATAACGTAATGCTACATAACGTTATACGTTATAACGTAATATTATATAACGTTATACGTTAAAACGTAATACTACATAACGTTATACGTTATAACACAATACTATATAACGTTATACGTTATAACGTAGTACTACACAACGTTACACGTTATAACGTATTTTACATAACGTTATACGTTATAACGTGATACTACACAACGTTATACGTTATTACACGGTACTATATAATATTATACGTTATAACGTGATACTATATAACGTTATAAGTTATATCCGAGTACTATACAACGTTATACGTTATATCACAATACTATATAACGTTACACGTTATAACGTATTTTACATAACGTTATACGTTATAACGTAATACTACATAACGTTATACGTTATATCGTAGTACTATATAACTTTAGACGTTATATCGTAATACTACATAACGATATACGTTATAACACAATACTATATAACGTTATGCGTTATAACACAATACTATATAACGTTATACGTTATAACGTAATGCTACATAACGTTATACGTTATAACGTAATATTATATAACATTATACGTTATAACGTAATATTATATAACGATATACGTTATAACGTAATACTGCATAACGTTATACGTAATTACATAGTAGTATATAATGTTATACGTTATAACGTCATACTATATAACGTTATACGTTATAATGTAATACTACATAACGTTACACGTTATAACGTATTTTACATAACGTTATACGTTATAACGTAATACTACATAACGTTACACGTTATAACGTATTTTACATAACGTTATACGTTATAACGTAATACTACATAACGTTATACCTTATATCGTAGTACTATATAACTTTAGACGTTATATCGTAATACTACATAACGTTATACGTTATAAGGTAATACTACATAACGTTATACGTTATATCGCAGTACTATATAACTTTAAACGTTATAACGTAATACTACATAACGATATACGTTATAACACAATACTATATAACGTTATACGTTATATCGTAATACTACATAACGTTATACGTTATTACATAGTACTATATAATGTTATACGTTATAACGTAATACTACATAACGTTATACGTTATTACATAGTACTATATAATGTTATACGTTATATCGTGTTACTATATAACGTTATACGTTATTACGTAATACTACATAACGTTATACGTTATTACATAGTACTATATAATGTTATACGTTATAACGTAATACTACATAACGTTATACGTTATAACACAATACTATATAACGTTATACGTTATAACGGAATACTACATAACGTTATACGTTATATCGTAGTACTATATAACTTTAGACCTTATAACGTAATACTACATAACGTTATACGTTATAACCTAATACTACATAACGTTACACGTTATAACGTATTTTACATAACGTTATACGTTATAACGTAATACTTCTTAACGTTATATGTTATATCGTAGTACTATATAACTTTAGACCTTATAACGTAATACTACATAACGTTATACGTAATTACATAGTACTATATAATGTTATACGTTATAACGCGATACTATATAACGTTATACGTCATTACGTAATACTACATAACGTTATACGTTATAACGTAATATTATATAACGCTATACGTTATAACGTAATATTATATATGTTATACGTTATAACGTAACACTACATAACGTTATACGTTATTACATAGTACTATATAATGTTATACGTTATAACGTAATACTATATAACGTTATACGTCATTACGTAATAGTACATAACGTTATACGTTATAACGTAATATTATATAACGTTATACGTTATAACGTAATATTATATAACGTTATACGTTATAACGTAATATTATATAACGTTATACGTTATAACGTAGTACTACATAACGTTATACGTTATATCGTAGTACTATATAACGTCATACGTTATAACGTAGTAATATAAAACGTTATACGTTATTACATAGTACTATATAATGTTATACGTTATAACATGATACTATATAACGTTATACGTCATTACGTAATACTACATAACGTTATACGTTATAGCGTAATATTATATAATGGTATACGTTATAACGTAATACTACATAACGTTATACGTTATAACGTAATGCTACATAACGTTATACGGTATAACGTAATATTATATAACGTTATACGTTATAACGTAATATTATATAACGTTATACGTTATAACGTAATATTATATAACGTTATACGTTATAACGTAGTACTACATAACGTTATACGTTATATCGTAGTACTATATAACGTCATACGTTATAACGTAGTAATATAAAACGCTATACGTTATTACATAGTACTATATAATGTTATACGTTATAACATGATACTATATAACGTTATACGTCATTACGTAATACTACATAACGTTATACGTTATAGCGTAATATTATATAATGGTATACGTTATAACGTAATACTACATAACGTTATACGTTATAACGTAATGCTACATAACGTTATACGGTATAACGTAATATTATATAACGTTATACGTCATTACGTAATGCTACATAACGTTATATGTTATAGCGTAATTTTATATAACGTTATACGTTATAACGTAATACTACATAACGTTATACGTTATAACACAATACTATATAACGTTACACGTTATAACGTATTTTACATAACGTTTATCCTTAATACATAGTACTACATAACGTTATACGTTATATCGTAGTTCTATATAACTTTAGACCTTATAACGTAATACTACATAACGTTATACGTTATAACACAATACTATATAATGTTATACGTTATAACGTAATACTACATAACGTTACACGTTATAACGTATTTTACATAACGTTATACGTTATAACGTAATACTACATAACGTTATACGTAATTACATAGTAGTATATAATGTTATACGTTATAACACAATACTATATAACGTTATACGTTATAACGTAGTACTATATAACTTTAGACCTTATAACGTAATACTACATAACGTTATACGTTATAACACAATACTATATAATGTTATAGGTTATAACGTAATACTACATAACGTTATACGTTATAACACAATACTATATAACGTTATACGTTATAACGGAATACTACATAACGTTATACGTTATATCGTAGTACTATATAACTTTAGACCTTATAACGTAATACTACATAACGTTATACGTTATAACCTAATACTACATAACGTTACACGTTATAACGTATTTTACATAACGTTATACGTTATAACGTAATACTTCTTAACGTTATATGTTATATCGTAGTACTATATAACTTTAGACCTTATAACGTAATACTACATAACGTTATACGTAATTACATAGTACTATATAATGTTATACGTTATAACGCGATACTATATAACGTTATACGTCATTACGTAATACTACATAACGTTATACGTTATAACGTAATGCTACATAACGTTATACGGTATAACGTAATATTATATAACGTTATACGTCATTACGTAATGCTACATAACGTTATATGTTATAGCGTAATTTTATATAACGTTATACGTTATAACGTAATACTACATAACGTTATACGTTATAACACAATACTATATAACGTTACACGTTATAACGTATTTTACATAACGTTTATCCTTAATACATAGTACTACATAACGTTATACGTTATATCGTAGTTCTATATAACTTTAGACCTTATAACGTAATACTACATAACGTTATACGTTATAACACAATACTATATAACGTTATACGTTATAACGTAATACTACATAACGTTACACGTTATAACGTATTTTACATAACGTTATACGTTATAACGTAATACTACATAACGTTATACGTTATAACACAATACTATATAACGTTATACGTTATAACGTAATACTACATAACGTTACACGTTATAACGTATTTTACATAACGTTATACGTTATAACGTAATACTACTTAACGTTATACGTTATATCGTAGAACTATATAACTTTAGACCTTATAACGTAATACTACATAACGTTATACGTTATAACGTAATATTATATAACGTTATACGTTAAAACGTAATACTACATAACGTTATACGTTATAACACAATACTATATAACGTTATACGTTATAACGTAATACTACATAACGTTACACGTTATAACGTATTTTACATAACGTTATACGTTATAACGTGATACTACACAACGTTATACGTTATTACATGGTACTGTATAATGTTATACGTTATAACGTGATACTATATAACGTTATAAGTTATATCCGAGTACTATATAACGTTATACGTTATATCACAATACTATATAACGTTATACGTTATAACGTAATGCTACATAACGTTATACGTTATAACGTAATATTATATAACGTTATACGTTAAAACGTAATACTACATAACGTTATACGTTATAACACAATACTATATAACGTTATACGTTATAACGTAGTACTACACAACGTTACACGTTATAACGTATTTTACATAACGTTATACGTTATAACGTGATACTACACAACGTTATACGTTATTACACGGTACTATATAATATTATACGTTATAACGTGATACTATATAACGTTATAAGTTATATCCGAATACTATACAACGTTATACGTTATATCACAATACTATATAACGTTACACGTTATAACGTATTTTACATAACGTTATACGTTATAACGTAATACTACATAACGTTATACGTTATATCGTAGTACTATATAACTTTAGACGTTATATCGTAATACTACATAACGATATACGTTATAACACAATACTATATAACGTTATGCGTTATAACACAATACTATATAACGTTATACGTTATAACGTAATGCTACATAACGTTATACGTTATAACGTAATATTATATAACATTATACGTTATAACGTAATATTATATAACGATATACGTTATAACGTAATACTGCATAACGTTATACGTAATTACATAGTAGTATATAATGTTATACGTTATAACGTCATACTATATAACGTTATACGTTATAATGTAATACTACATAACGTTACACGTTATAACGTATTTTACATAACGTTATACGTTATAACGTAATACTACATAACGTTACACGTTATAACGTATTTTACATAACGTTATACGTTATAACGTAATACTACATAACGTTATACGTTATATCGTAGTACTATATAACTTTACACGTTATATCGTAATACTACATAACGTTATACGTTATAAGGTAATACTACATAACGTTATACGTTATATCGCAGTACTATATAACTTTAAACGTTATAACGTAATGCTAAATAACGTTATACGTTATAACGTAATATTATATAACATTATACGTTATAACGTAATATTATATAACGATATACGTTATAACGTAATACTGCATAACGTTATACGTAATTACATAGTAGTATATAATGTTATACGTTATAACGTCATACTATATAACGTTATACGTTATAATGTAATACTACATAACGTTACACGTTATAACGTATTTTACATAACGTTATACGTTATAACGTAATACTACATAACGTTACACGTTATAACGTATTTTACAT
This sequence comes from Bombus sylvestris, assembly GCA_911622165.2. Taxonomy (NCBI): domain Eukaryota; kingdom Metazoa; phylum Arthropoda; class Insecta; order Hymenoptera; family Apidae; genus Bombus; species Bombus sylvestris. The sequence goes on from CAJVRE020000087.1 coordinate 1,775,959, forward strand.
AACGTTATACGTTATAACGTAATACTACATAACGTTATACGTTATATCGTAGTACTATATAACTTTAGACGTTATATCGTAATACTACATAACGTTATACGTTATAAGGTAATACTATATAACGTTATACGTTATAAGACAATACTATATAACGATATACGTTATAACGTAATACTACATAACGTTATACGTTATCACGTAATATTATCTATCATTATACGTTATAACGTAATATTATATAACGATATACGTTATAACGTAATACTGCATAACGTTATACGTAATTACATAGTAGTATATAATGTTATACGTTATAACGTCATACTATATAACGTTATAGGTTATAACGTAATACTACATAACGTTACACGTTATAACGTATTTTACATAACGTTATACGTAATTACATAGTAGTATATAATGATATACGGTATAACGTAATATTATATAACGTTATACGTTATAATGTAATACTACATAACGTTATAAGTTATAACGTAATACTACATAACGTTATACGGTATAACGTAATATTATATAACGTTATACGTTATAACGTAATATTATTCAAGAATATACGTTATAACGTAATATTATATAACGTTATACGTTATAACGTAACACTACATAACGTTATACGTTATTACATAGTATTATATAATGTTATACGTTATAACGTGATACTACATAACGTTATACGTTATAACGTAATACTACATAACGTTATACGTTATAACGTAATACTACATAACGTTATACGGTATAACGTAATACTATATAACGTTATACGTTATAACGTAACACTACATAATGTTATACGTTATAACGTAGTAATATAAAACGTTTGACGTTAGACGTATTCCTACACAACGTTATACCTTGTAACGGAATATTATATTACGTTATACGTTATTACATAGTACTATATAATGTTATACGTTATAACATGATGCTATATAACGTTATACGTCATTACGTAATACTACATAACGTTATACGTTATTACATAGTACTACATAACGTTATACGTTATAACGTAATACTACATAACGTTATACGTTATAACACAATACTATATAACGTTATACGTTATATCGTAATACTACATAACGTTATACGTTATAACACAATACTATATAACGTTATACGTTATAACGTAATACTACATAGCGTTATACGTTATAACACAATACTATATAACGTTATACGTTATATCGTAATACTACATAACGTTATACGTTATAACACAATACTATATAACGTTATACGTTATAACGTAATACTACATAACGTTATACGGTATAACACAATACTATATAACGTTACACGTTATAACGAATTTTACATAACGTTCATCCTTATTACATAGTACTATATAATGTTATACGTTATAACGTGATACTATATAACGTTATACGTTATTACGTATTACTACATAACGTTATACGTTATATCGTAATACTACATAACGTTATACGTTATAACGTAATATTATATAACATTATACGTTATTACGTAATACTACATAACGTTATACGTTATAACACAATACTATATAACGTTATACGTTATAACGTATTTTACATAACGTTATACGTTATAACGTGATACTACACAACGTTATACGTTATTACACGGTACTATATAATATTATACGTTATAACGTGATACTATATAACGTTATAAGTTATATCCGAGTACTATACAACGTTATACGTTATATCACAATACTATATAACGTTACACGTTATAACGTATTTTACATAACGTTATACGTTATAACGTAATACTACATAACGTTATACGTTATATCGTAGTACTATATAACTTTAGACGTTATATCGTAATACTACATAACGATATACGTTATAACACAATACTATATAACGTTATGCGTTATAACACAATACTATATAACGTTATACGTTATAACGTAATGCTACATAACGTTATACGTTATAACGTAATATTATATAACATTATACGTTATAACGTAATATTATATAACGATATACGTTATAACGTAATACTGCATAACGTTATACGTAATTACATAGTAGTATATAATGTTATACGTTATAACGTCATACTACATAACGTTATACGTTATAATGTAATACTACATAACGTTACACGTTATAACGTATTTTACATAACGTTATACGTTATAACGTAATACTACATAACGTTACACGTTATAACGTATTTTACATAACGTTATACGTTATAACGTAATACTACATAACGTTATACGTTATATCGTAGTACTATATAACTTTAGACGTTATATCGTAATACTACATAACGTTATACGTTATAAGGTAATACTACATAACGTTATACGTTATATCGCAGTACTATATAACTTTAAACGTTATAACGTAATACTACATAACGATATACGTTATAACACAATACTATATAACGTTATACGTTATAAGACAATACTATATAACGATATACGTTATAACGTAATACTACATAACGTTATACGTTATCACGTAATATTATCTATCATTATACGTTATAACGTAATATTATATAACGATATACGTTATAACGTAATACTGCATAACGTTATACGTAATTACATAGTAGTATATAATGTTATACGTTATAACGTCATATTATATAACGTTATAGGTTATAACGTAATACTACATAACGTTACACGTTATAACGTATTTTACATAACGTTATACGTTATAACGTAATACTGCATAACGTTATACGTAATTACATAGTAGTATATAATGTTATACGTTATAACGTCATACTATATAACGTTATACGTTATAATGTAATACTACATAACGTTACACGTTATAACGTATTTTACATAACGTTATACGTTATAACGTAATACTACTTAACGTTATACGTTATATCGTAGAACTATATAACTTTAGACCTTATAACGTAATACTACATAACGTTATACGTTATAACGTAATATTATATAACGTTATACGTTAAAACGTAATACTACATAACGTTATACGTTATAACACAATACTATATAACGTTATACGTTATAACGTAATACTACATAACGTTACACGTTATAACGTATTTTACATAACGTTATACGTTATAACGTGATACTACACAACGTTATACGTTATTACATGGTACTGTATAATGTTATACGTTATAACGTGATACTATATAACGTTATAAGTTATATCCGAGTACTATATAACGTTATACGTTATATCACAATACTATATAACGTTATACGTTATAACGTAATGCTACATAACGTTATACGTTATAACGTAATATTATATAACGTTATACGTTAAAACGTAATACTACATAACGTTATACGTTATAACACAATACTATATAACGTTATACGTTATAACGTAGTACTACACAACGTTACACGTTATAACGTATTTTACATAACGTTATACGTTATAACGTGATACTACACAACGTTATACGTTATTACACGGTACTATATAATATTATACGTTATAACGTGATACTATATAACGTTATAAGTTATATCCGAGTACTATACAACGTTATACGTTATATCACAATACTATATAACGTTACACGTTATAACGTATTTTACATAACGTTATACGTTATAACGTAATACTACATAACGTTATACGTTATATCGTAGTACTATATAACTTTAGACGTTATATCGTAATACTACATAACGATATACGTTATAACACAATACTATATAACGTTATGCGTTATAACACAATACTATATAACGTTATACGTTATAACGTAATGCTACATAACGTTATACGTTATAACGTAATATTATATAACATTATACGTTATAACGTAATATTATATAACGATATACGTTATAACGTAATACTGCATAACGTTATACGTAATTACATAGTAGTATATAATGTTATACGTTATAACGTCATACTATATAACGTTATACGTTATAATGTAATACTACATAACGTTACACGTTATAACGTATTTTACATAACGTTATACGTTATAACGTAATACTACATAACGTTACACGTTATAACGTATTTTACATAACGTTATACGTTATAACGTAATACTACATAACGTTATACGTTATATCGTAGTACTATATAACTTTAGACGTTATATCGTAATACTACATAACGTTATACGTTATAAGGTAATACTACATAACGTTATACGTTATATCGCAGTACTATATAACTTTAAACGTTATAACGTAATACTACATAACGATATACGTTATAACACAATACTATATAACGTTATACGTTATATCGTAATACTACATAACGTTATACGTTATTACATAGTACTATATAATGTTATACGTTATAACGTAATACTACATAACGTTATACGTTATTACATAGTACTATATAATGTTATACGTTATATCGTGTTACTATATAACGTTATACGTTATTACGTAATACTACATAACGTTATACGTTATTACATAGTACTATATAATGTTATACGTTATAACGTAATACTACATAACGTTATACGTTATAACACAATACTATATAACGTTATACGTTATAACGGAATACTACATAACGTTATACGTTATATCGTAGTACTATATAACTTTAGACCTTATAACGTAATACTACATAACGTTATACGTTATAACCTAATACTACATAACGTTACACGTTATAACGTATTTTACATAACGTTATACGTTATAACGTAATACTTCTTAACGTTATATGTTATATCGTAGTACTATATAACTTTAGACCTTATAACGTAATACTACATAACGTTATACGTAATTACATAGTACTATATAATGTTATACGTTATAACGCGATACTATATAACGTTATACGTCATTACGTAATACTACATAACGTTATACGTTATAACGTAATATTATATAACGCTATACGTTATAACGTAATATTATATATGTTATACGTTATAACGTAACACTACATAACGTTATACGTTATTACATAGTACTATATAATGTTATACGTTATAACGTGATACTATATAACGTTATACGTCATTACGTAATAGTACATAACGTTATACGTTATAACGTAATATTATATAACGTTATACGTTATAACGTAATATTATATAACGTTATACGTTATAACGTAATATTATATAACGTTATACGTTATAACGTAGTACTACATAACGTTATACGTTATATCGTAGTACTATATAACGTCATACGTTATAACGTAATAATATAAAACGTTATACGTTATTACATAGTACTATATAATGTTATACATTATAACATGATACTATATAACGTTATACGTCATTACGTAATACTACATAACGTTATACGTTATAGCGTAATATTATATAATGGTATACGTTATAACGTAATACTACATAACGTTATACGTTATAACGTAATGCTACATAACGTTATACGGTATAACGTAATATTATATAACGTTATACGTCATTACGTAATGCTACATAACGTTATATGTTATAGCGTAATTTTATATAACGTTATACGTTATAACGTAATACTACATAACGTTATACGTTATAACACAATACTATATAACGTTACACGTTATAACGTATTTTACATAACGTTTATCCTTAATACATAGTACTACATAACGTTATACGTTATATCGTAGTTCTATATAACTTTAGACCTTATAACGTAATACTACATAACGTTATACGTTATAACACAATACTATATAACGTTATACGTTATAACGTGATACTATATAACGTTATAAGTTATATCCGAGTACTATATAACGTTATACGTTATATCACAATACTATATAACGTTATACGTTATAACGTAATGCTACATAACGTTATACGTTATAACGTAATATTATATAACGTTATACGTTAAAACGTAATACTACATAACGTTATACGTTATAACACAATACTATATAACGTTATACGTTATAACGTAGTACTACACAACGTTACACGTTATAACGTATTTTACATAACGTTATACGTTATAACGTGATACTACACAACGTTATACGTTATTACACGGTACTATATAATATTATACGTTATAACGTGATACTATATAACGTTATAAGTTATATCCGAGTACTATACAACGTTATACGTTATATCACAATACTATATAACGTTACACGTTATAACGTATTTTACATAACGTTATACGTTATAACGTAATACTACATAACGTTATACGTTATATCGTAGTACTATATAACTTTAGACGTTATATCGTAATACTACATAACGATATACGTTATAACACGATACTATATAACGTTATGCGTTATAACACAATACTATATAACGTTATACGTTATAACGTAATGCTACATAACGTTATACGTTATAACGTAATATTATATAACATTATACGTTATAACGTAATATTATATAACGTTATACGTTATAACGTAACACTACATAACGTTATACGTTATTACATAGTATTATATAATGTTATACGTTATAACGTGATACTACATAACGTTATACGTTATAACGTAATACTACATAACGTTATACGTTATAACGTAATACTACATAACGTTATACGGTATAACGTAATACTATATAACGTTATACGTTATAACGTAACACTACATAATGTTATACGTTATAACGTAGTAATATAAAACGTTTGACGTTAGACGTATTCCTACACAACGTTATACCTTGTAACGGAATATTATATTACGTTATACGTTATTACATAGTATTATATAATGTTATACGTTATAACATGATGCTATATAACGTTATACGTTATATCGTAATACTACATAACGTTAGACGTTATTACATAGTATTATATAATGTTATACGTTATAACGTGATACTACATAACGTTATACGTTATAACGTAATACTACATAACGTTATACGTTATAACACAATACTATATAACGTTATACGTTATATCGTAATACTACATAACGTTAGACGTTATAACACAATACTATATAACGTTATACGTTATAACGTAATACTACATAGCGTTATACGTTATAACACAATACTATATAACGTTATACGTTATATCGTAATACTACATAACGTTATACGTTATAACACAATACTATATAACGTTATACGTTATAACGTAATACTACATAACGTTATACGGTATAACACAATACTATATAACGTTACACGTTATAACGAATTTTACATAACGTTCATCCTTATTACATAGTACTATATAATGTTATACGTTATAACGTGATACTATATAACGTTATACGTTATTACGTATTACTACATAACGTTATACGTTATATCGTAATACTACATAACGTTATACGTTATAACGTAATATTATATAACATTATACGTTATTACGTAATACTACATAACGTTATACGTTATAACACAATACTATATAACGTTATACGTTATAACGTAATACTACATAACGTTATACGTTATAACACAATACTATATAACGTTATACGTTATATCGTAATACTACATAACGTTATACGTTATTACATAGTACTATATAATGTTATACGTTATAACGTAATACTACATAACGTTATACGTTATTACATAGTACTATATAATGTTATACGTTATATCGTGTTACTATATAACGTTATACGTTATTACGTAATACTACATAACGTTATACGTTATTACATAGTACTATATAATGTTATACGTTATAACGTAATACTACATAACGTTATACGTTATAACACAATACTATATAACGTTATACGTTATATCGTAATACTACATAACGTTATACGTTATTACATAGTACTATATAATGTTATACGTTATAACGTAATACTACATAACGTTATACGTTATAACACAATACTATATAACGTTACACGTTATAACGTATTTTACATAACGTTTATCCTTAATACATAGTACTACATAACGTTATACGTTATATCGTAGTTCTATATAACTTTAGACCTTATAACGTAATACTACATAACGTTATACGTTATAACACAATACTATATAACGTTATACGTTATAACGTGATACTATATAACGTTATAAGTTATATCCGAGTACTATATAACGTTATACGTTATATCACAATACTATATAACGTTATACGTTATAACGTAATGCTACATAACGTTATACGTTATAACGTAATATTATATAACGTTATACGTTAAAACGTAATACTACATAACGTTATACGTTATAACACAATACTATATAACGTTATACGTTATAACGTAGTACTACACAACGTTACACGTTATAACGTATTTTACATAACGTTATACGTTATAACGTGATACTACACAACGTTATACGTTATTACACGGTACTATATAATATTATACGTTATAACGTGATACTATATAACGTTATAAGTTATATCCGAGTACTATACAACGTTATACGTTATATCACAATACTATATAACGTTACACGTTATAACGTATTTTACATAACGTTATACGTTATAACGTAATACTACATAACGTTATACGTTATATCGTAGTACTATATAACTTTAGACGTTATATCGTAATACTACATAACGATATACGTTATAACACGATACTATATAACGTTATGCGTTATAACACAATACTATATAACGTTATACGTTATAACGTAATGCTACATAACGTTATACGTTATAACGTAATATTATATAACATTATACGTTATAACGTAATATTATATAACGTTATACGTTATAACGTAACACTACATAACGTTATACGTTATTACATAGTATTATATAATGTTATACGTTATAACGTGATACTACATAACGTTATACGTTATAACGTAATACTACATAACGTTATACGTTATAACGTAATACTACATAACGTTATACGTTATATCCGAGTACTATATAACGTTATACGTTATTACGTAATACTACATAACGTTATACGTTATAACACAATAATATAACGTTATACGTTATTAGATAGTACTATATAATGTTATATGTTATAACGTAATACTACATAACGTTATACGTTATTACATAGTACTATATAATGTTATACGTTATAACGTAATACTACATAACGTTATACGTTATATCGTAATACTACATAACGTTATACATTATAACACAATACTATATAACGTTATACGTTATAACGTAATACTACATAACGTTATACGTTATAACACAATACTATATAACGTTATACGTTATAACGTAATATTATACAACGTTATACGTTAAAACGTAATACTACATAACGTTATACGTTATAACACAATACTATATAACGTTATACGTTATAACGTAGTACTACACAACGTTACACGTTATAACGTATTTTACATAACGTTATACGTTATAACGTGATACTACACAACGTTATACGTTATTACACGGTACTATATAATATTATACGTTATAACGTGATACTATATAACGTTATAAGTTATATCCGAGTACTATACAACGTTATACGTTATATCACAATACTATATAACGTTACACGTTATAACGTATTTTACATAACGTTATACGTTATAACGTAATACTACATAACGTTATACGTTATATCGTAGTACTATATAACTTTAGACGTTATATCGTAATACTACATAACGATATACGTTATAACACAATACTATATAACGTTATGCGTTATAACACAATACTATATAACGTTATACGTTATAACGTAATGCTACATAACGTTATACGTTATAACGTAATATTATATAACATTATACGTTATAACGTAATATTATATAACGATATACGTTATAACGTAATACTGCATAACGTTATACGTAATTACATAGTAGTATATAATGTTATACGTTATAACGTCATACTATATAACGTTATACGTTATAATGTAATACTACATAACGTTACACGTTATAACGTATTTTACATAACGTTATACGTTATAACGTAATACTACATAACGTTACACGTTATAACGTATTTTACATAACGTTATACGTTATAACGTAATACTACATAACGTTATACGTTATATCGTAGTACTATATAACTTTAGACGTTATATCGTAATACTACATAACGTTATACGTTATAAGGTAATACTACATAACGTTATACGTTATATCGCAGTACTATATAACTTTAAACGTTATAACGTAATACTACATAACGATATACGTTATAACACAATACTATATAACGTTATACGTTATAAGACAATACTATATAACGATATACGTTATAACGTAATACTACATAACGTTATACGTTATCACGTAATATTATCTATCATTATACGTTATAACGTAATATTATATAACGATATACGTTATAACGTAATACTGCATAACGTTATATGTAATTACATAGTAGTATATAATGTTATACGTTATAACGTCATATTATATAACGTTATAGGTTATAACGTAATACTACATAACGTTACACGTTATAACGTATTTTACATAACGTTATACGTTATAACGTAATACTGCATAACGTTATACGTAATTACATAGTAGTATATAATGTTATACGTTATAACGTCATACTATATAACGTTATACGTTATAATGTAATACTACATAACGTTACACGTTATAACGTATTTTACATAACGTTATACGTTATAACGTAATACTACTTAACGTTATACGTTATATCGTAGAACTATATAACTTTAGACCTTATAACGTAATACTACATAACGTTATACGTTATAACGTAATATTATATAACGTTATACGTTAAAACGTAATACTACATAACGTTATACGTTATAACACAATACTATATAACGTTATACGTTATAACGTAATACTACATAACGTTACACGTTATAACGTATTTTACATAACGTTATACGTTATAACGTGATACTACACAACGTTATACGTTATTACATGGTACTGTATAATGTTATACGTTATAACGTGATACTATATAACGTTATAAGTTATATCCGAGTACTATATAACGTTATACGTTATATCACAATACTATATAACGTTATACGTTATAACGTAATGCTACATAACGTTATACGTTATAACGTAATATTATATAACGTTATACGTTAAAACGTAATACTACATAACGTTATACGTTATAACACAATACTATATAACGTTATACGTTATAACGTAGTACTACACAACGTTACACGTTATAACGTATTTTACATAACGTTATACGTTATAACGTGATACTACACAACGTTATACGTTATTACACGGTACTATATAATATTATACGTTATAACGTGATACTATATAACGTTATAAGTTATATCCGAGTACTATACAACGTTATACGTTATATCACAATACTATATAACGTTACACGTTATAACGTATTTTACATAACGTTATACGTTATAACGTAATACTACATAACGTTATACGTTATATCGTAGTACTATATAACTTTAGACGTTATATCGTAATACTACATAACGATATACGTTATAACACAATACTATATAACGTTATGCGTTATAACACAATACTATATAACGTTATACGTTATAACGTAATGCTACATAACGTTATACGTTATAACGTAATATTATATAACATTATACGTTATAACGTAATATTATATAACGATATACGTTATAACGTAATACTGCATAACGTTATACGTAATTACATAGTAGTATATAATGTTATACGTTATAACGTCATACTATATAACGTTATACGTTATAATGTAATACTACATAACGTTACACGTTATAACGTATTTTACATAACGTTATACGTTATAACGTAATACTACATAACGTTACACGTTATAACGTATTTTACATAACGTTATACGTTATAACGTAATACTACATAACGTTATACGTTATATCGTAGTACTATATAACTTTAGACGTTATATCGTAATACTACATAACGTTATACGTTATAAGGTAATACTACATAACGTTATACGTTATATCGCAGTACTATATAACTTTAAACGTTATAACGTAATACTACATAACGATATACGTTATAACACAATACTATATAACGTTATACGTTATATCGTAATACTACATAACGTTATACGTTATTACATAGTACTATATAATGTTATACGTTATAACGTAATACTACATAACGTTATACGTTATTACATAGTACTATATAATGTTATACGTTATATCGTGTTACTATATAACGTTATACGTTATTACGTAATACTACATAACGTTATACGTTATTACATAGTACTATATAATGTTATACGTTATAACGTAATACTACATAACGTTATACGTTATAACACAATACTATATAACGTTATACGTTATAACGGAATACTACATAACGTTATACGTTATATCGTAGTACTATATAACTTTAGACCTTATAACGTAATACTACATAACGTTATACGTTATAACCTAATACTACATAACGTTACACGTTATAACGTATTTTACATAACGTTATACGTTATAACGTAATACTTCTTAACGTTATATGTTATATCGTAGTACTATATAACTTTAGACCTTATAACGTAATACTACATAACGTTATACGTAATTACATAGTACTATATAATGTTATACGTTATAACGCGATACTATATAACGTTATACGTCATTACGTAATACTACATAACGTTATACGTTATAACGTAATATTATATAACGCTATACGTTATAACGTAATATTATATATGTTATACGTTATAACGTAACACTACATAACGTTATACGTTATTACATAGTACTATATAATGTTATACGTTATAACGTGATACTATATAACGTTATACGTCATTACGTAATAGTACATAACGTTATACGTTATAACGTAATATTATATAACGTTATACGTTATAACGTAATATTATATAACGTTATACGTTATAACGTAATATTATATAACGTTATACGTTATAACGTAGTACTACATAACGTTATACGTTATATCGTAGTACTATATAACGTCATACGTTATAACGTAATAATATAAAACGTTATACGTTATTACATAGTACTATATAATGTTATACATTATAACATGATACTATATAACGTTATACGTCATTACGTAATACTACATAACGTTATACGTTATAGCGTAATATTATATAATGGTATACGTTATAACGTAATACTACATAACGTTATACGTTATAACGTAATGCTACATAACGTTATACGGTATAACGTAATATTATATAACGTTATACGTCATTACGTAATGCTACATAACGTTATATGTTATAGCGTAATTTTATATAACGTTATACGTTATAACGTAATACTACATAACGTTATACGTTATAACACAATACTATATAACGTTACACGTTATAACGTATTTTACATAACGTTTATCCTTAATACATAGTACTACATAACGTTATACGTTATATCGTAGTTCTATATAACTTTAGACCTTATAACGTAATACTACATAACGTTATACGTTATAACACAATACTATATAACGTTATACGTTATAACGTGATACTATATAACGTTATAAGTTATATCCGAGTACTATATAACGTTATACGTTATATCACAATACTATATAACGTTATACGTTATAACGTAATGCTACATAACGTTATACGTTATAACGTAATATTATATAACGTTATACGTTAAAACGTAATACTACATAACGTTATACGTTATAACACAATACTATATAACGTTATACGTTATAACGTAGTACTACACAACGTTACACGTTATAACGTATTTTACATAACGTTATACGTTATAACGTGATACTACACAACGTTATACGTTATTACACGGTACTATATAATATTATACGTTATAACGTGATACTATATAACGTTATAAGTTATATCCGAGTACTATACAACGTTATACGTTATATCACAATACTATATAACGTTACACGTTATAACGTATTTTACATAACGTTATACGTTATAACGTAATACTACATAACGTTATACGTTATATCGTAGTACTATATAACTTTAGACGTTATATCGTAATACTACATAACGATATACGTTATAACACGATACTATATAACGTTATGCGTTATAACACAATACTATATAACGTTATACGTTATAACGTAATGCTACATAACGTTATACGTTATAACGTAATATTATATAACATTATACGTTATAACGTAATATTATATAACGTTATACGTTATAACGTAACACTACATAACGTTATACGTTATTACATAGTATTATATAATGTTATACGTTATAACGTGATACTACATAACGTTATACGTTATAACGTAATACTACATAACGTTATACGTTATAACGTAATACTACATAACGTTATACGGTATAACGTAATACTATATAACGTTATACGTTATAACGTAACACTACATAATGTTATACGTTATAACGTAGTAATATAAAACGTTTGACGTTAGACGTATTCCTACACAACGTTATACCTTGTAACGGAATATTATATTACGTTATACGTTATTACATAGTATTATATAATGTTATACGTTATAACATGATGCTATATAACGTTATACGTTATATCGTAATACTACATAACGTTAGACGTTATTACATAGTATTATATAATGTTATACGTTATAACGTGATACTACATAACGTTATACGTTATAACGTAATACTACATAACGTTATACGTTATAACACAATACTATATAACGTTATACGTTATATCGTAATACTACATAACGTTAGACGTTATAACACAATACTATATAACGTTATACGTTATAACGTAATACTACATAGCGTTATACGTTATAACACAATACTATATAACGTTATACGTTATATCGTAATACTACATAACGTTATACGTTATAACACAATACTATATAACGTTATACGTTATAACGTAATACTACATAACGTTATACGGTATAACACAATACTATATAACGTTACACGTTATAACGAATTTTACATAACGTTCATCCTTATTACATAGTACTATATAATGTTATACGTTATAACGTGATACTATATAACGTTATACGTTATTACGTATTACTACATAACGTTATACGTTATATCGTAATACTACATAACGTTATACGTTATAACGTAATATTATATAACATTATACGTTATTACGTAATACTACATAACGTTATACGTTATAACACAATACTATATAACGTTATACGTTATAACGTAATACTACATAACGTTATACGTTATAACACAATACTATATAACGTTATACGTTATATCGTAATACTACATAACGTTATACGTTATTACATAGTACTATATAATGTTATACGTTATAACGTAATACTACATAACGTTATACGTTATTACATAGTACTATATAATGTTATACGTTATATCGTGTTACTATATAACGTTATACGTTATTACGTAATACTACATAACGTTATACGTTATTACATAGTACTATATAATGTTATACGTTATAACGTAATACTACATAACGTTATACGTTATAACACAATACTATATAACGTTATACGTTATATCGTAATACTACATAACGTTATACGTTATTACATAGTACTATATAATGTTATACGTTATAACGTAATACTACATAACGTTATACGTTATTACATAGTACTATATAATGTTATACGTTATATCGTGTTACTATATAACGTTATACGTTATTACGTAATACTACATAACGTTATACGTTATTACATAGTACTATATAATGTTATACGTTATAACGTAATACTACATAACTTTATACGTTATTACATAGTACTATATAATGTTATACGTTATAACGTGATACTATATAACGTTATACGTCATTACGTAATAGTACATAACGTTATACGTTATAACGTAATATTATATAACGTTATACGTTATAACGTAATATTATATAACGTTATACGTTATAACGTAGTACTACATAACGTTATACGTTATATCGTAGTACTATATAACGTCATACGTTATAACGTAGTAATATAAAACGTTATACGCTATTACATAGTACTATATAATGTTATACGTTATAACATGATACTATATAACGTTATACGTCATTACGTAATACTACATAACGTTATACGTTATAGCGTAATATTATATAATGGTATACGTTATAACGTAATACTACATAACGTTATACGTTATAACGTAATGCTACATAACGTTATAACGTTATACGTTATAACGTAATGCTACATAACGTTATACGTCATTACGTAATGCTACATAACGTTATACGTCATTACGTAATGCTACATAACGTTATACGTTATATCGTAGTACTATATAACGTCATACGTTATAACGTAGTAATATAAAACGTTATACGTTATTACATAGTACTATATAATGTTATACGTTATAACGTAATACTACATAACGTTACACGTTATAACGTATTTTACATAACGTTATACGTTATAACGTGATACTACACAACGTTATACGTTATTACATGGTACTGTATAATGTTATACGTTATAACGTGATACTATATAACGTTATACGTTATATCGTAATACTATATAACTTTAGACCTTATAACGTAATACTACATAACGTTATACGTTATAACACAATAGTATATAAAGTTATACGTTATAACGTAATACTACATAACGTTATACGTTATAACACAATACTATATAACGTTACACGTTATAACGTATTTTACATAACGTTTATCCTTATTACATAGTACTATATAATGTTATACGTTATAACGTGATACTATATAACGTTATACGTTATTACGTATTACTACATAACGTTATAAGTTATAACGTAATACTACATAACGTTATACGTTATATCCGAGTACTATATTACGTTATAAGTTATTACGTAATACTCCATAACGTTATACGTTATAACACAATACTATATGACGTTATTCGTTATTACATAGTACTATATAATGTGATGCGTTATAACGTGATACTATATAACGTTATATGTTATAACGTAATACTAGATAACGTTATACGTTATATCGTAGTACTATATAACTTTAGACCTTATAACGTAATACTACATAACGTTATACGTTATAACACAATACTATATAACGTTATACGTTATATCGTAATACTACATAACGTTATACGTTATAACGTAATACTACATAACGTTATACGTTATTACATAGTACTATATAATGTTATACGTTATAACGTAATACTACATAACGTTATACGTTATAACACAATACTATATAACGTTATACGTTATAACGGAATACTACATAACGTTATACGTTATATCGTAGTACTATATAACTTTAGACCTTATAACGTAATACTACATAACGTTATACGTTATAACCTAATACTACATAACGTTACACGTTATAACGTATTTTACATAACGTTATACGTTATAACGTAATACTTCTTAACGTTATATGTTATATCGTAGTACTATATAACTTTAGACCTTATAACGTAATACTACATAACGTTATACGTAATTACATAGTACTATATAATGTTATACGTTATAACGTGATACAATATAACGTTATACGTCATTACGTAATAGTACATAACGTTATACGTTATAACGTAATATTATATAACGTTACACGTTATAACGTATTTTACATAACGTTATACGTTATAACGTAATACTACATAACGTTATACGTTATATCGTAGTACTATATAACTTTAGACGTTATATCGTAATACTACATAACGTTATACGTTATAAGGTAATACTACATAACGTTATACGTTATATCGCAGTACTATATAACTTTAAACGTTATAACGTAATACTACATAACGATATACGTTATAACACAATACTATATAACGTTATACGTTATATCGTAATACTACATAACGTTATACGTTATTACATAGTACTATATAATGTTATACGTTATAACGTAATACCACATAACGTTATACGTTATTACATCGTACTATATAATGTTATACGTTATATCGTGTTACTATATAACGTTATACGTTATTACGTAATACTACATAACGTTATACGTTATTACATAGTACTATATAATGTTATACGTTATAACGTAATACTACATAACGTTATACGTTATAACACAATACTATATAACGTTATACGTTATAACGGAATACTACATAACGTTATACGTTATATCGTAGTACTATATAACTTTAGACCTTATAACGTAATACTACATAACGTTATACGTTATAACCTAATACTACATAACGTCACACGTTATAACGTATTTTACATAACGTTATACGTTATAACGTAATACTTCTTAACGTTATATGTTATATCGTAGTACTATATAACTTTAGACCTTATAACGTAATACTACATAACGTTATACGTAATTACATAGTACTATATAATGTTATACGTTATAACGCGATACTATATAACGTTATACGTCATTACGTAATACTACATAACGTTATACGTTATAACGTAATATTATATAACGCTATACGTTATAACGTAATATTATATATGTTATACGTTATAACGTAACACTACATAACGTTATACGTTATTACATAGTACTATATAATGTTATACGTTATAACGTGATACTATATAACGTTATACGTCATTACGTAATAGTACATAACGTTATACGTTATAACGTAATATTATATAACGTTATACGTTATAACGTAATATTATATAACGTTATACGTTATAACGTAATATTATATAACGTTATACGTTATAACGTAGTACTACATAACGTTATACGTTATATCGTAGTACTATATAACGTCATACGTTATAACGTAGTAATATAAAACGTTATACGTTATTACATAGTACTATATAATGTTATACGTTATAACATGATACTATATAACGTTATACGTCATTACGTAATACTACATAACGTTATACGTTATAGCGTAATATTATATAGTGGTATACGTTATAACGTAATACTACATAACGTTATACGTTATAACGTAATGCTACATAACGTTATACGGTATAACGTAATATTATATAACGTTATACGTCATTACGTAATGCTACATAACGTTATATGTTATAGCGTAATTTGATATAACGTTATACGTTATAACGTAATACTACATAACGTTATACGTTATAACACAATACTATATAACGTTACACGTTATAACGTATTTTACATAACGTTTATCCTTAATACATAGTACTACATAACGTTATACGTTATATCGTAGTTCTATATAGCTTTAGACCTTATAACGTAATACTACATAACGTTATACGTTATAACACAATACTATATAACGTTATACGTTATATCGTAGAACTATATAACTTTAGACCTTATAACGTAATACTACATAACGTTATACGTTATAACGTAATATTATATAACGTTATACGTTAAAACGTAATACTACATAACGTTATACGTTATAACACAATACTATATAACGTTATACGTTATAACGTAATACTACATAACGTTACACGTTATAACGTATTTTACATAACGTTATACGTTATAACGTGATACTACACAACGTTATACGTTATTACATGGTACTGTATAATGTTATACGTTATAACGTGATACTATATAACGTTATAAGTTATATCCGAGTACTATATAACGTTATACGTTATATCACAATACTATATAACGTTATACGTTATAACGTAATGCTACATAACGTTATACGTTATAACGTAATATTATATAACGTTATACGTTAAAACGTAATACTACATAACGTTATACGTTATAACACAATACTATATAACGTTATACGTTATAACGTAGTACTACACAACGTTACACGTTATAACGTATTTTACATAACGTTATACGTTATAACGTGATACTACACAACGTTATACGTTATTACACGGTACTATATAATATTATACGTTATAACGTGATACTATATAACGTTATAAGTTATATCCGAGTACTATACAACGTTATACGTTATATCACAATACTATATAACGTTACACGTTATAACGTATTTTACATAACGTTATACGTTATAACGTAATACTACATAACGTTATACGTTATATCGTAGTACTATATAACTTTAGACGTTATATCGTAATACTACATAACGATATACGTTATAACACAATACTATATAACGTCATGCGTTATAACACAATACTATATAACGTTATACGTTATAACGTAATGCTACATAACGTTATACGTTATAACGTAATATTATATAACATTATACGTTATAACGTAATATTATATAACGATATACGTTATAACGTAATACTGCATAACGTTATACGTAATTACATAGTAGTATATAATGTTATACGTTATAACGTCATACTATATAACGTTATACGTTATAATGTAATACTACATAACGTTACACGTTATAACGTATTTTACATAACGTTGTACGTTATAACGTAATACTACATAACGTTACACGTTATAACGTATTTTACATAACGTTATACGTTATAACGTAATACTACATAACGTTATACGTTATATCGTAGTACTATATAACTTTAGACGTTATAT
This sequence comes from Bombus sylvestris, assembly GCA_911622165.2. Taxonomy (NCBI): domain Eukaryota; kingdom Metazoa; phylum Arthropoda; class Insecta; order Hymenoptera; family Apidae; genus Bombus; species Bombus sylvestris. The sequence continues at coordinate 1,796,328 of CAJVRE020000087.1, forward strand.
CGTAATACTACATAACGTTATACGTTATAAGGTAATACTATATAACGTTATACGTTATATCGCAGTACTATATAACTTTAAACGTTATAACGTAATACTACATAACGATATACGTTATAACACAATACTATATAACGTTATACGTTATAAGACAATACTATATAACGATATACGTTATAACGTAATACTACATAACGTTATACGTTATCACGTAATATTATCTATCATTATACGTTATAACGTAATATTATATAACGATATACGTTATAACGTAATACTGCATAACGTTATACGTAATTACATAGTAGTATATAATGTTATACGTTATAACGTCATACTATATAACGTTATAGGTTATAACGTAATACTACATAACGTTACACGTTATAACGTATTTTACATAACGTTATACGTAATTATATAGTTGTATATAATGATATACGGTATAACGTAATATTATATAACGTTATACGTTATAATGTAATACTACATAACGTTATAAGTTATAACGTAATACTACATAACGTTATACGGTATAACGTAATATTATATAACGTTATACGTTATAACGTAATATTATTCAAGAATATACGTTATAACGTAATATTATATAACGTTATACGTTATAACGTAACACTACATAACGTTATACGTTATTACATAGTATTATATAATGTTATACGTTATAACGTGATACTACATAACGTTATACGTTATAACGTAATACTACATAACGTTATACGTTATAACGTAATACTACATAACGTTATACGGTATAACGTAATACTATATAACGTTATACGTTATAACGTAACACTACATAATGTTATACGTTATAACGTAGTAATATAAAACGTTTGACGTTAGACGTATTCCTACACAACGTTATACCTTGTAACGGAATATTATATTACGTTATACGTTATTACATAGTACTATATAATGTTATACGTTATAACATGATGCTATATAACGTTATACGTCATTACGTAATACTACATAACGTTATACGTTATTACATAGTACTACATAACGTTATACGTTATAACGTAATACTACATAACGTTATACGTTATAAGACAATACTATATAACGATATACGTTATAACGTAATACTACATAACGTTATACGTTATCACGTAATATTATCTATCATTATACGTTATAACGTAATATTATATAACGATATACGTTATAACGTAATACTGCATAACGTTATACGTAATTACATAGTAGTATATAATGTTATACGTTATAACGTCATACTATATAACGTTATAGGTTATAACGTAATACTACATAACGTTACACGTTATAACGTATTTTACATAACGTTATACGTAATTACATAGTTGTATATAATGATATACGGTATAACGTAATATTATATAACGTTATACGTTATAATGTAATACTACATAACGTTATAAGTTATAACGTAATACTACATAACGTTATACGGTATAACGTAATATTATATAACGTTATACGTTATAACGTAATATTATTCAAGAATATACGTTATAACGTAATATTATATAACGTTATACGTTATAACGTAACACTACATAACGTTATACGTTATTACATAGTATTATATAATGTTATACGTTATAACGTGATACTACATAACGTTATACGTTATAACGTAATACTACATAACGTTATACGTTATAACGTAATACTACATAACGTTATACGGTATAACGTAATACTATATAACGTTATACGTTATAACGTAACACTACATAATGTTATACGTTATAACGTAGTAATATAAAACGTTTGACGTTAGACGTATTCCTACACAACGTTATACCTTGTAACGGAATATTATATTACGTTATACGTTATTACATAGTACTATATAATGTTATACGTTATAACATGATGCTATATAACGTTATACGTCATTACGTAATACTACATAACGTTATACGTTATTACATAGTACTACATAACGTTATACGTTATAACGTAATACTACATAACGTTATACGTTATAACACAATACTATATAACGTTATACGTTATATCGTAATACTACATAACGTTATACGTTATAACACAATACTATATAACGTTATACGTTATAACGTAATACTACATAGCGTTATACGTTATAACACAATACTATATAACGTTATACGTTATATCGTAATACTACATAACGTTATACGTTATAACACAATACTATATAACGTTATACGTTATAACGTAATACTACATAACGTTATACGGTATAACACAATACTATATAACGTTACACGTGATAACGAATTTTACATAACGTTCATCCTTATTACATAGTACTATATAATGTTATACGTTATAACGTGATACTATATAACGTTATACGTTATTACGTATTACTACATAACGTTATACGTTATATCGTAATACTACATAACGTTATACGTTATAACGTAATATTATATAACATTATACGTTATTACGTAATACTACATAACGTTATACGTTATAACACAATACTATATAACGTTATACGTTATAACGTAATACTACATAACGTTATACGTTATAACACAATACTATATAACGTTATACGTTATATCGTAATACTACATAACGTTATACGTTATTACATAGTACTATATAATGTTATACGTTATAACGTAATACTACATAACGTTATACGTTATTACATAGTACTATATAATGTTATACGTTATATCGTGTTACTATATAACGTTATACGTTATTACGTAATACTACATAACGTTATACGTTATTACATAGTACTATATAATGTTATACGTTATAACGTAATACTACATAACGTTATACGTTATAACACAATACTATATAACGTTATACGTTATAACGGAATACTACATAACGTTATACGTTATATCGTAGTACTATATAACTTTAGACCTTATAACGTAATACTACATAACGTTATACGTAATTACATAGTACTATATAATGTTATACGTTATAACGCGATACTATATAACGTTATACGTCATTACGTAATACTACATAACGTTATACGTTATAACGTAATATTATATATGTTATACGTTATAACGTAACACTACATAACGTTATACGTTATTACATAGTACTATATAATGTTGTACGTTATAACGTGATACTATATAACGTTATACGTCATTACGTAATAGTACATAACGTTATACGTTATAACGTAATATTATATAACGTTATACGTTATAACGTAATATTATATAACGTTATACGTTATAACGTAGTACTACATAACGTTATACGTTATATCGTAGTACTATATAACGTCATACGTTATAACGTAGTAATATAAAACGTTATACGTTATTACATAGTACTATATAATGTTATACGTTATAACATGATACTATATAACGTTATACGTCATTACGTAATACTACATAACGTTATACGTTATAACGTAATGCTACATAACGTTATAACGTTATACGTTATAACGTAATGCTACATAACGTTATACGTCATTACGTAATGCTACATAACGTTATACGTCATTACGTAATGCTACATAACGTTATACGTTATAACGTAATACTACATAACGTTACACGTTATAACGTATTTTACATAACGTTATACGTTATAACGTGATACTACACAACGTTATACGTTATTACATGGTACTGTATAATGTTATACGTTATAACGTGATACTATATAACGTTATACGTTATATCGTAATACTATATAACTTTAGACCTTATAACGTAATACTACATAACGTTATACGTTATAACACAATAGTATATAAAGTTATACGTTATAACGTAATACTACATAACGTTATACGTTATAACACAATACTATATAACGTTACACGTTATAACGTATTTTACATAACGTTTATCCTTATTACATAGTACTATATAATGTTATACGTTATAACGTGATACTATATAACGTTATACGTTATTACGTATTACTACATAACGTTATAAGTTATAACGTAATACTACATAACGTTATACGTTATATCCGAGTACTATATTACGTTATAAGTTATTACGTAATACTCCATAACGTTATACGTTATAACACAATACTATATGACGTTATTCGTTATTACATAGTACTATATAATGTGATGCGTTATAACGTGATACTATATAACGTTATATGTTATAACGTAATACTACATAACGTTATACGTAATTACATAGTGCTATATAATGTTATACGTTATAACGTGTTACTATATAACGTTATACGTTATAACACAATACTATATAACGTTACACGTTATAACGTATTTTACATAACGTTTATCCTTAATACATAGTACTATAAAATGTGATACGTTATAACGTGATACTATATAACGTTATACGTTATTACGTAATACTACATAACGTTATACGTTATAACGTAATACTACATAACGTTATACGTTATAACGTAATACTACATAACGTTATACGTTATATCCGAGTACTATATAACGTTATACGTTATTACGTAATACTACATAACGTTATACGTTATAACACAATAATATAACGTTATACGTTATTAGATAGTACTATATAATGTTATACGTTATAACGTAATACTACATAACGTTATACGTTATAACATGATGCTATATAACGTTATACGTCATTACGTAATACTACATAACGTTATACGTTATTACATAGTACTACATAACGTTATACGTTATAACGTAATACTACATAACGTTATACGTTATAAGACAATACTATATAACGATATACGTTATAACGTAATACTACATAACGTTATACGTTATCACGTAATATTATCTATCATTATACGTTATAACGTAATATTATATAACGATATACGTTATAACGTAATACTGCATAACGTTATACGTAATTACATAGTAGTATATAATGTTATACGTTATAACGTCATACTATATAACGTTATAGGTTATAACGTAATACTACATAACGTTACACGTTATAACGTATTTTACATAACGTTATACGTAATTACATAGTTGTATATAATGATATACGGTATAACGTAATATTATATAACGTTATACGTTATAATGTAATACTACATAACGTTATAAGTTATAACGTAATACTACATAACGTTATACGGTATAACGTAATATTATATAACGTTATACGTTATAACGTAATATTATTCAAGAATATACGTTATAACGTAATATTATATAACGTTATACGTTATAACGTAACACTACATAACGTTATACGTTATTACATAGTATTATATAATGTTATACGTTATAACGTGATACTACATAACGTTATACGTTATAACGTAATACTACATAACGTTATACGTTATAACGTAATACTACATAACGTTATACGGTATAACGTAATACTATATAACGTTATACGTTATAACGTAACACTACATAATGTTATACGTTATAACGTAGTAATATAAAACGTTTGACGTTAGACGTATTCCTACACAACGTTATACCTTGTAACGGAATATTATATTACGTTATACGTTATTACATAGTACTATATAATGTTATACGTTATAACATGATGCTATATAACGTTATACGTCATTACGTAATACTACATAACGTTATACGTTATTACATAGTACTACATAACGTTATACGTTATAACGTAATACTACATAACGTTATACGTTATAACACAATACTATATAACGTTATACGTTATATCGTAATACTACATAACGTTATACGTTATAACACAATACTATATAACGTTATACGTTATAACGTAATACTACATAGCGTTATACGTTATAACACAATACTATATAACGTTATACGTTATATCGTAATACTACATAACGTTATACGTTATAACACAATACTATATAACGTTATACGTTATAACGTAATACTACATAACGTTATACGGTATAACACAATACTATATAACGTTACACGTGATAACGAATTTTACATAACGTTCATCCTTATTACATAGTACTATATAATGTTATACGTTATAACGTGATACTATATAACGTTATACGTTATTACGTATTACTACATAACGTTATACGTTATATCGTAATACTACATAACGTTATACGTTATAACGTAATATTATATAACATTATACGTTATTACGTAATACTACATAACGTTATACGTTATAACACAATACTATATAACGTTATACGTTATAACGTAATACTACATAACGTTATACGTTATAACACAATACTATATAACGTTATACGTTATATCGTAATACTACATAACGTTATACGTTATTACATAGTACTATATAATGTTATACGTTATAACGTAATACTACATAACGTTATACGTTATTACATAGTACTATATAATGTTATACGTTATATCGTGTTACTATATAACGTTATACGTTATTACGTAATACTACATAACGTTATACGTTATTACATAGTACTATATAATGTTATACGTTATAACGTAATACTACATAACGTTATACGTTATAACACAATACTATATAACGTTATACGTTATAACGGAATACTACATAACGTTATACGTTATATCGTAGTACTATATAACTTTAGACCTTATAACGTAATACTACATAACGTTATACGTAATTACATAGTACTATATAATGTTATACGTTATAACGCGATACTATATAACGTTATACGTCATTACGTAATACTACATAACGTTATACGTTATAACGTAATATTATATATGTTATACGTTATAACGTAACACTACATAACGTTATACGTTATTACATAGTACTATATAATGTTGTACGTTATAACGTGATACTATATAACGTTATACGTCATTACGTAATAGTACATAACGTTATACGTTATAACGTAATATTATATAACGTTATACGTTATAACGTAATATTATATAACGTTATACGTTATAACGTAGTACTACATAACGTTATACGTTATATCGTAGTACTATATAACGTCATACGTTATAACGTAGTAATATAAAACGTTATACGTTATTACATAGTACTATATAATGTTATACGTTATAACATGATACTATATAACGTTATACGTCATTACGTAATACTACATAACGTTATACGTTATAACGTAATGCTACATAACGTTATAACGTTATACGTTATAACGTAATGCTACATAACGTTATACGTCATTACGTAATGCTACATAACGTTATACGTCATTACGTAATGCTACATAACGTTATACGTTATAACGTAATACTACATAACGTTACACGTTATAACGTATTTTACATAACGTTATACGTTATAACGTGATACTACACAACGTTATACGTTATTACATGGTACTGTATAATGTTATACGTTATAACGTGATACTATATAACGTTATACGTTATATCGTAATACTATATAACTTTAGACCTTATAACGTAATACTACATAACGTTATACGTTATAACACAATAGTATATAAAGTTATACGTTATAACGTAATACTACATAACGTTATACGTTATAACACAATACTATATAACGTTACACGTTATAACGTATTTTACATAACGTTTATCCTTATTACATAGTACTATATAATGTTATACGTTATAACGTGATACTATATAACGTTATACGTTATTACGTATTACTACATAACGTTATAAGTTATAACGTAATACTACATAACGTTATACGTTATATCCGAGTACTATATTACGTTATAAGTTATTACGTAATACTCCATAACGTTATACGTTATAACACAATACTATATGACGTTATTCGTTATTACATAGTACTATATAATGTGATGCGTTATAACGTGATACTATATAACGTTATATGTTATAACGTAATACTACATAACGTTATACGTAATTACATAGTGCTATATAATGTTATACGTTATAACGTGTTACTATATAACGTTATACGTTATAACACAATACTATATAACGTTACACGTTATAACGTATTTTACATAACGTTTATCCTTAATACATAGTACTATAAAATGTGATACGTTATAACGTGATACTATATAACGTTATACGTTATTACGTAATACTACATAACGTTATACGTTATAACGTAATACTACATAACGTTATACGTTATAACGTAATACTACATAACGTTATACGTTATATCCGAGTACTATATAACGTTATACGTTATTACGTAATACTACATAACGTTATACGTTATAACACAATAATATAACGTTATACGTTATTAGATAGTACTATATAATGTTATACGTTATAACGTAATACTACATAACGTTATACGTTATTACATAGTACTATATAATGTTATACGTTATAACGTAATACTACATAACGTTATACGTTATAACACAATACTATATAACGTTATACGTTATATCGTAATACTACATAACGTTATACATTATAACACAATACTATATAACGTTATACGTTATAACGTAATACTACATAACGTTATACGTTATAACACAATACTATATAACGTTATACGTTATAACGTAATACTACATAACGTTATACGTTATATCGTAGTACTATATAACTTTAGACCTTATAACGTAATACTACATAACGTTATACGTTATAACACAATAGTATATAAAGTTATACGTTATAACGTAATACTACATAACGTTATACGTTATATCGTAGTACTATATAACTTTAGACCTTATAACGTAACACTACATAATGTTATACGTTATTACATAGTACTATATAATGTTATACGTTATAACGTGATACTATATAACGTTATACGTTATTACGTATTACTACATAACGTTATAAGTTATAACGTAATACTACATAACGTTATACGTTATATCCGAGTACTATATTACGTTATAAGTTATTACGTAATACTACATAACGTTATACGTTATAACACAATACTATATGACGTTATTCGTTATTACATAGTACTATATAATGTGATGCGTTATAACGTGATACTATATAACGTTATATGTTATAACGTAATACTAGATAACGTTATACGTTATATCGTAGTACTATATAACTTTAGACCTTATAACGTAATACTACATAACGTTATACGTTATAACACAATACTATAGAACGTTATACGTTATTACATAGTACTATATAATGTTATACGTTATAACGTAATACTACATAACGTTATACGTTATAACACAATACTATATAACGTTATACGTTATATCGGAATACTACATAACGTTATACGTTATATCGTAGTACTATATAACTTTAGACCTTATAACGTAATACTACATAACGTTATACGTTATAACGTAATACTACATAACGTTACACGTTATAACGTATTTTGCATAACGTTATACGTTATAACGTAATACTTCTTAACGCTATACGTAATTACATAGTACTATATAATGTTATACGTTATAACGTAATACTACATAACGTTATACGTTATAACACAATACTATATAACGTTACACGTTAGAACGTATTTTACATAACGTTTATCCTTATTACATAGTACTATATAATGTTATACGTTATAACGTGATACTATATAATGTTATACGTTAGAACGTGATACTACATAACGTTATACGTTATAACGTAATACTAGATAACGTTATACGTTATATCGTAGTACTATATAACTTTAGACCTTATAACGTAATACTACATAACGTTATACGTTATAACACAATACCTTATAACGTTTTACGTTATATCGTAATACTACATAACGTTATACGTTATAACGTAATATTATATAACATTATACGTTATTACGTAATACTACATAACGTTATACGTTATAACACAATACTATATAACGTTATACGTTATAACGTAATACTACATAACGTTATACGTTATAACACAATACTATATAACGTTATTCGTTATATCGTAATACTACATAACGTTATACGTTATTACATAGTACTATATAATGTTATACGTTACAACGTAATACTACATAACGTTATACGTTATTACATAGCACTATATAATGTTATACGTTAGAACGTGATACTATATAACGTTATACGTTATTACGTAGTACTACATAACGTTATACGTTATTACATAGTACTATATAATGTTATACGTAATAACGTAATACTACATAACGTTATACGTTATAACACAATACTATATAACGTTATACGTTATATCGGAATACTACATAACGTTATACGTTATATCGTAGTACTATATAACTTTAGACCTTATAACGTAATACTACATAACGTTATCCGTTATAACGTAATACTACATAACGTTACACGTTATAACGTATTTTACATAACGTTATACGTTATAACGTAATACTTCTTAACGTTTTACGTTATAACGTAATATTATATAACGTTATACGTTATAAACGTAATATTACATAACGTTATACGTTATAACACAATACTATATATCGTTATACGTTATATCGTAATACTACATAACGTTATACGTTATAACGTAATATTATATAACATTATACGTTATTACGTAATACTACATAACGTTATACGTTATAACACAATACTATATAACGTTATACGTTATAACGTAATACTACATAACGTTATACGTTATAACGTAATACTACATAACGTTATACGTTATAACGTAATACTACATAACGTTATACGTTATAACACAATACTATATAACGTTACACGTTATATCGTAATACTACATAACGTTATACGCTATTACATAGTACTATATAATGTTATACGTTATAACGTAATACTACATAACGTTATACGTTATAACACAATACTATATAACGTTATACGTTATATCGGAATACTACATAACGTTATACGTTATATCGTAGTACTATGTAACTTTAGACCTTATAACGTAATACTACATAACGTTATACGTTATAACGTAATACTACATGACGTTACACGTTATAACGTGTTTTACATAACGTTATACGTTATAACGTAATACTTCTTAACGTTATATGTTATATCGTAGTACTATATAACTTTAGACCTTATAACGTAATACTACATAACGTTATACGGTATAACGTAATATTATATAACGTTATACGTTATAACGTAACACTACATAACGTTATACGTTATTACATAGTACTATATAATGTTATACGTTATAACATGATACTATATAACGTTATACGTCATTACGTAATACTACATAACGTTATACGTTATAGCGTAATATTCTATAACGTTATACGTTATTACATAGTACTATATAATGTTATACGTTATACCGTGATACTATATAACGTTATACGTTATAACACAATACTATATAACGTTACACGTTATAACGTATTTTACATAACGTTTATCCTTATTACATGGTACTATATAATGTTATACGTTATACCGTTATATTATATAACATTATACGTTATTACGTAATACTACATAACGTTATACGTTATAACGTGATACTATATAACGTTATACGTTATAACGTAATACTACATAACGATATACGTTATATCGTAGTACTATATAACTTTAGACCCTATAACGTAATACTACGTAACGTTATACGTTATAACACAATAGTATATAAAGTTATACGTTATAACGTAATACTACATAACGTTATACGGTATAACACAATACTATATAACGTTACACGTTATAACGTATTTTACATAACGTTCATCCTTATTACATAGTACTATATAATGTTATGCGTTATCACGTGATACTATATAACGTTATACGTTATTACGTATTACTACATAACGTTATAAGTTATAACGTAATACTACATAACGTTATACGTTATATCCGAGTACTATATTACGTTATAAGTTATTACGTAATACTACATAACGTTATACGTTATAACACAATACTATATGACGTTATTCGTTATTACATAGTACTATATAATGTTATGCGTTATAACGTAATACTAGATAGCGTTATACGTTATATCGTAGTACTATATAACTTTAGACCTTATAACGTAATACTACATAACGTTATACGTTATAACACAATACTATATAACGTTATACGTTATATCGTAATACTACATAACGTTATACGTTATATCGTAATACTACATAACGTTATACGTTATATCGTAATACTACATAACGTTATACGTTATTACATAGTACTATATAATGTTATACGTTATAACGTAATACTACATAACGTTATACGTTATTACATAGTACTATATAATGTTATACGTTATATCGTGTTACTATATAACGTTATACGTTATTACGTAATACTACATAACGTTATACGTTATTACATAGTACTATATAATGTTATACGTTATTACATAGTACTATATAATGTTATACGTTATAACGTGATACTATATAACGTTATACGTCATTACGTAATAGTACATAACGTTATACGTTATAACGTAATATTATATAACGATATACGTTATAACGTAATACTGCATAACGTAATACGTAATTACATAGTAGTATATAATGTAATACGTTATAACGTCATACTATATAACGTTATAGGTTATAACGTAATACTACATAACGTTACTCGTTATAACGTATTTTACATAACGTTATACGTAATTACATAGTAGTATATAATGATATACGGTATAACGTAATATTATATAACGTTATACGTTATAATGTAATACTACATAACGTTATAAGTTATAACGTAATACTACATAACGTTATACGGTATAACGTAATATTATATAAGAATATACGTTATAACGTAATATTATATAACGTTATACGTTATAACGTAGCACTACATAACGTTATACGTTATTACATAGTATTATATAATGTTATACGTTATAACGTGATACTATATAACGTTATACGTTATTACATAATACCACGTAGCGTTATACGTTATAGCGTAATACTACATAACGTTATACGTTATAACGTAATACTACATAACGTTATACGTTATAACGTAATACTACATAACGTTATACGTTATAACGTAATACTACATAACGTTATACGGTATAACGTAATACTATATAACGTTATACGTTATAACGTAACACTACATAATGTTATACGTTATAACGTAGTAATATAAAACGTTTGACGTTAGACGTATTCCTACATAACGTTATACCTTGTAACGGAATAGTATATTACGTTATACGTTATTACATAGTACTATATAATGTTATACGTTATAACATGATGCTATATAACGTTATACGTCATTACGTAATACTACATAACGGTATACGTTATAGCGTAATATTATATAATGTTATACGTTATAACGTAATACTACATAACGTTATACGTTATAACGTAATGCTACATAACGTTATACGGTATAACGTAATATTATATAACGTTATACGTCATTACGTAATACTATATAACGTTATATGTTATAGCGTAATTTTATATAACGTTATACGTTATAACGTAATACTACATAACGTTATACGTTATAACACAATACTATATAACGTTACACGTTATAACGTATTTTACATAACGTTTATCCTTAATACATAGTACTACATAACGTTATACGTTGTATCGTAGTTCTATATAACTTTAGACCTTATAACGTAATACTACATAACGTTATACGTTAAAACGTAATACTACATAACGTTATACGTTATAACACAATACTATATAACGTTATACGTTATAACGTAATACTACATAACGTTACACGTTATAACGTATTTTACATAACGTTATACGTTATAACGTGATACTACACAACGTTATACGTTATTACATGGTACTGTATAATGTTATACGTTATATCGTGATACTATATAACGTTATAAGTTATATCCGAGTACTATATAACGTTATACGTTATATCACAATACTATATAACGTTACACGTTATAACGTATTTTACATAACGTTATACGTTATAACGTAATGCTACATAACGTTATACGTTATAACGTAATATTATATAACGTTATACGTTAAAACGTAATACTACATAACGTTATACGTTATAACACAATACTATATAACGTTATACGTTATAACGTAGTACTACACAACGTTACACGTTATAACGTATTTTACATAACGTTATACGTTATAACGTGATACTGCACAACGTTATACGTTATTACACGGTACTATATAATATTGTACGTTATAACGTGATACTATATAACGTTATAAGTTATATCCGAGTACTATACAACGTTATACGTTATATCACAATACTATATAACGTTACACGTTATAACGTATTTTACATAACGTTATACGTTATAACGTAATACTACATAACGTTATACGTTATATCGTAGTACTATATAACTTTAGACGTTATATCGTAATACTACATAACGATATACGTTATAACACAATACTATATAACGTTATGCGTTATAACACAATACTATATAACGTTATACGTTATAACGTAATGCTACATAACGTTATACGTTATAACGTAATATTATATAACATTATACGTTATAACGTAATATTATATAACGATATACGTTATAACGTAATACTGCATAACGTTATACGTAATTACATAGTAGTATATAATGTTATTCGTTATAACGTCATACTATATAACGTTATACGTTATAACGTAATACTACATAACGTTACACGTTATAACGTATTTTACATAACGTAATACAATATAACGTAATACTACATAACGTTACACGTTATAACGTATTTTACATAACGTTATACGTTATAACGTAATACTACATAACGTTATACGTTATATCGTAGTACTATATAACTTTAGACGTTATATCGTAATACTACATAACGTTATACGTTATAAGGTAATACTACATAACGTTATACGTTATATCGCAGTACTATATAACTTTAAACGTTATAACGTAATACTACATAACGATATACGTAATAACACAATACTATATAACGTTATACGTTATAAGACAATACTATATAACGATATACGTTATAACGTAATACTACATAACGTTATACGTTATCACGTAATATTATCTATCATTATACGTTATAACGTAATATTATATAACGATATACGTTATAACGTAATACTGCATAACGTTATACGTAATTACATAGTAGTATATAATGTTATACGTTATAACGTCATACTATATAACGTTATAGGTTATAACGTAATACTACATAACGTTATAAGTTATAACGTAATACTACATAACATTATACGGTATAACGTAATATTATATAACGTTAAACGTTATAACGTAATATTATATAAGAATATGCGTTATAACGTAATATTATATAACGTTATACGTTATAACGTAACACTACATAACGTTATACGTTATTACATAGTATTATATAATGTTATACGTTATAACGTGATACTATATAACGTTATACGTTATTACATAATACTACGTAGCGTTATACGTTATAGCGTAATACTACATAACGTTATACGTTATAACGTAATACTACATAACGTTATACGTTATAACGTAATACTTCATAACGTTATACGGTATAACGTAATACTATATAACGTTATACGTTATAACGTAACACTACATAATGTTATACGTTATAACGTAGTAATATAAAACGTTTGACGTTAGACGTATTCCTACATAACGTTATACCTTGTAACGGAATATTATATTACGTTATACGTTATAACGTTATACTACATAACGTTATACGTTATTACATAGTACTATATAATGTTATACGTTATAACGTAATACTACATAACGTTATAGGTTATTACATAGTACTATATAATGTTATACGTTATAACGTTGTACTATATAAAGTTATACGTTATAACGTAATACTACATAACGTTATACGTTATATCGTAGTACTATATAACTTTAGACCTTATAACGTAATACTACATAACGTTATACGTTATAACACAATACTATATAACGTTACACGTTATAACACAATACTATATAACGTTATACGTTATAACGTAATACTACATAACGTTATACGTTATAACACAATACTATATAACGTTATACGTTATATCGTAATACTACATAACGTTATACGTTATAATGTAATATTATATAACACTATACGTTATAACGTAATATTATATAACGTTATACGTTATAACGTAATACTACATAATGTTATACGTTATAACGTAATATTATATAACGTTATACGTCTTTACGTAATACTACATAACGTTATACGTTATAACGTAATATTATATAACGTTATACGTTATAACGTAACACTACATAACGTTATACGTTATATCCGAGTACTATATAACGTTATACGTTATATCGTAATACTATATAACGTTATACGTCATTACGTAATAATACATAACGTTATACCTTATAACGTAATATTATATAACGTTATACGTCTTTACGTAATACTACATAACGTTATACGTTATAACGTAATATTATATAACGTTATACGTTATAACGTAACACTACATAATGTTATACGTTATTACATAGTACTATATAATGTTATGCGTTATAACGTAATACTAGATAGCGTTATACGTTATATCGTAGTACTATATAACTTTAGACCTTATAACGTAATACTACATAACGTTATACGTTATAACACAATACTATATAACGTTATACGTTATATCGTAATACTACATAACGTTATACGTTATAACGTAATATTATATAACATTATACGTTATTACGTAATACTACATAACGTTATACGTTATAACACAATACTATATAGCGTTATACGTTATAACGTAATACTACATAACGTTATACGTTATAACACAATACTATATAACGTTATACGTTATATCGTAATACTACATAACGTTATACGTTATTACATAGTACTATATAATGTTATACGTTATAACGTAATACTATATAACGTTATACGTTATTACGTAATACTACATAACGTTATACGTTATTACATAGTACTATATAATGTTATACGTTATAACGTAATACTACATAACGTTATACGTTATAACACAATACTATATAACGTTATACGTTATAACGGAATACTACATAACGTTATACGTTATATCGTAGTACTATATAACTTTAGACCTTATAACGTAATACTACATAACGTTATACGTTATAACGTAATGCTACATAACGTTATACGGTATAACGTAATATTATATAACGTTATACGTCATTACGTAATACTACATAACGTTATATGTTATAGCGTAATTTTATATAACGTTATACGTTATAACGTAATACTACATAACGTTATACGTTATAACACAATACTATATAACGTTATACGTTATATCGGAATACTACATAACGTTATACGTTATATCGTAGTACTATGTAACTTTAGACCTTATAACGTAATACTACATAACGTTATACGTTATAACGTAATACTACATGACGTTACACGTTATAACGTGTTTTACATAACGTTATACGTTATAACGTAATACTTCTTAACGTTATATGTTATATCGTAGTACTATATAACTTTAGACCTTATAACGTAATACTACATAACGTTATACGGTATAACGTAATATTATATAACGTTATACGTTATAACGTAACACTACATAACGTTATACGTTATTACATAGTACTATATAATGTTATACGTTATAACATGATACTATATAACGTTATACGTCATTACGTAATACTACATAACGTTATACGTTATAGCGTAATATTCTATAACGTTATACGTTATTACATAGTACTATATAATGTTATACGTTATACCGTTATATTATATAACATTATACGTTATTACGTAATACTACATAACGTTATACGTTATAACGTGATACTATATAACGTTATACGTTATAACGTAATACTACATAACGATATACGTTATATCGTAGTACTATATAACTTTAGACCCTATAACGTAATACTACGTAACGTTATACGTTATAACACAATAGTATATAAAGTTATACGTTATAACGTAATACTACATAACGTTATACGGTATAACACAATACTATATAACGTTACACGTTATAACGCATTTTACATAACGTTCATCCTTATTACATAGTACTATATAATGTTATGCGTTATCACGTGATACTATATAACGATATACGTTATTACGTATTACTACATAACGTTATAAGTTATAACGTAATACTACATAACGTTATACGTTATATCCGAGTACTATATTACGTTATAAGTTATTACGTAATACTACATAACGTTATACGTTATTACATAGTACTATATAATGTTATACGTTATATCGTGTTACTATATAACGTTATACGTTATTACGTAATACTACATAACGTTATACGTTATTACATAGTACTATATAATGTTATACGTTATAACGTAATACTACATAACGTTATACGTTATAACACAATTCTATATAACGTTATACGTTATAACGGAATACTACATAACGTTATACGTTATATCGTAGTACTATATAACTTTAGACCTTATAACGTAATACTACATAACGTTATACGTTATAACCTAATACTACATAACGTTACACGTTATAACGTATTTTACATAACGTTATACGTTATAACGTAATACTTCTTAACGTTATATGTTATATCGTAGTACTATATAACTTTAGGCCTTATAACGTAATACTACATAACGTTATACGTAATTACGTAGAACTATATAATGTTATACGTTATAACGCGATACTATATAACGTTATACGTCATTACGTAATACTACATAACGTTATACGTTATAACGTAATATTATATAACGGTATACGTTATAACGTAATATTATATAACGTTATACGTTATAACGTAACACTACATAACGTTATACGTTATTACATAGTACTATATAATGTTATACGTTATAACGTGATACTATATAACGTTATACGTCATTACGAAATAGTACATAACGTTATACGTTATAACGTAATATTATATAACGATATACGTTATAACGTAATACTGCATAACGTTATACGTAATTACATAGTAGTATATAACGTTATACGTTATAACGTCATACTATATAACGTTATAGGTTATAACGTAATACTACATAACGTTACTCGTTATAACGTATTTTACATAACGTTATACGTAATTACATAGTAGTATATAATGATATACGGTATAACGTAATATTATATAACGTTATACGTTATAATGTAATACTACATAACGTTATAAGTTATAACGTAATACTACATAACGTTATACGGTATAACGTAATATTATATAAGAATATACGTTATAACGTAATATTATATAACGTTATACGTTATAACGTAACACTACATAACGTTATACGTTATTACATAGTATTATATAATGTTATACGTTATAACGTGATACTATATAACGTTATACGTTATTACATAATACTACGTAGCGTTATACGTTATAGCGTAATACTACATAACGTTATACGTTATAACGTAATACTACATAACGTTATACGTTATAACGTAATACTACATAACGTTATACGTTATAACGTAATACTACATAACGTTATACGGTATAACGTAATACTATATAACGTTATACGTTATAACGTAACACTACATAATGTTATACGTTATAACGTAGTAATATAAAACGTTTGACGTTAGACGTATTCCTACATAACGTTATACCTTGTAACGGAATATTATATTACGTTATACGTTATTACATAGTACTATATAATGTTATACGTTATAACATGATGCTATATAACGTTATACGTCATTACGTAATACTACATAACGGTATACGTTATAGCGTAATATTATATAATGTTATACGTTATAACGTAATACTACATAACGTTATACGTTATAACGTAATGCTACATAACGTTATACGGTATAACGTAATATTATATAACGTTATACGTCATTACGTAATACTATATAACGTTATATGTTATAGCGTAATTTTATATAACGTTATACGTTATAACGTAATACTACATAACGTTATACGTTATAACACAATACTATATAACGTTACACGTTATAACGTATTTTACATAACGTTTATCCTTAATACATAGTACTACATAACGTTATACGTTATATCGTAGTTCTATATAACTTTAGACCTTATAACGTAATACTACATAACGTTATACGTTATAACACAATACTCTATAACGTTATACGTTATAACGTAATACTACATAACGTTACACGTTATAACGTATTTTACATAACGTTATACGTTATAACGTAATACTACTTAACGTTATACGTTATATCGTAGAACTATATAACTTTAGACCTTATAACGTAATACTACATAACGTTATACGTTATAACGTAATATTATATAACGTTATACGTTAAAACGTAATACTGCATAACGTTATACGTTATAACCTAATACTACATAACGTTACACGTTATAACGCGATACTATATAACGTTATACGTCATTACGTAATACTACATAACGTTATACGTTATAACGTAATATTATATAACGGTATACGTTATAACGTAATATTATATAACGTTATACGTTATAACGTAACACTACATAACGTTATACGTTATTACATAGTACTATATAATGTTATACGTTATAACGTGATACTATATAACGTCATACGTTATAACGTAGTAATATAAAACGTTATACGTTATTACATAGTACTACATAACGTTATACGTTATAACGTAATACTACATAACGTTATACGTTATATCGTAGTACTATATAACTTTAGACGTTATATCGTAATACTACATAACGATATACGTTATAACACAATACTATATAACGTTATGCGTTATAACACAATACTATATAACGTTATACGTTATAACACAATACTATATAACGTTACACGTTATATCGTAATACTACATAACGTTATACGCTATTACATAGTACTATATAATGTTATACGTTATAACGTAATACTACATAACGTTATACGTTATAACACAATACTATATAACGTTATACGTTATATCGGAATACTACATAACGTTATACGTTATATCGTAGTACTACATGACGTTACACGTTATAACGTGTTTTACATAACGTTATACGGTATAACGTAATATTATATAACGTTATACGTTATAACGTAACACTACATAACGTTATACGTTATTACATAGTACTATACAATGTTATACGTTATAACATGATACTATATAACGTTATACGTCATTACGTAATACTACATAACGTTATACGTTATAGCGTAATATTCTATAACGTTATACGTTATTACATAGTACTATATAATGTTATACGTTATACCGTGATACTATATAACGTTATACGTTATAACACAATACTATATAACGTTACACGTTATAACGTATTTTACATAACGTTTATCCTTATTACATGGTACTATATAATGTTATACGTTATACCGTTATATTATATAACATTATACGTTATTACGTAATACTACATAACGTTATACGTTATAACGTGATACTATATAACGTTATACGTTATAACGTAATACTACATAACGATATACGTTATATCGTAGTACTATATAACTTTAGACCCTATAACGTAACACTACGTAACGTTATACGTTATAACACAATAGTATATAAAGTTATACGTTATAACGTAATACTACATAACGTTATACGGTATAACGCAATACTATATAACGTTACACGTTATAACGTATTTTACATAACGTTCATCCTTATTACATAGTACTATATAATGTTATGCGTTATCACGTGATACTATATAACGTTATACGTTATTACGTATTACTACATAACGTTATAAGTTATAACGTAATACTACATAACGTTATACGTTATATCCGAGTACTATATTACGTTATAAGTTATTACGTAATACTACATAACGTTATACGTTATTACATAGTACTATATAATGTTATACGTTATATCGTGTTACTATATAACGTTATACGTTATTACGTAATACTACATAACGTTATACGTTATTACATAGTACTATATAATGTTATACGTTATAACGTAATACTACATAACGTTATACGTTATAACACAATACTATATAACGTTATACGTTATAACGGAATACTACATAACGTTATACGTTATATCGTAGTACTATATAACTTTAGACCTTATAACGTAATACTACATAACGTTATACGTTATAACCTAATACTACATAACGTTACACGTTATAACGTATTTTACATAACGTTATACGTTATAACGTAATACTTCTTAACGTTATATGTTATATCGTAGTACTATATAACTTTAGGCCTTATAACGTAATACTACATAACGTTATACGTAATTACATAGTACTATATAATGTTATACGTTATAACGCGATACTATATAACGTTATACGTCATTACGTAATACTACATAACGTTATACGTTATAACGTAATATTATATAACGGTATACGTTATAACGTAATATTATATAACGTTATACGTTATAACGTAACACTACATAACGTTATACGTTATTACATAGTACTATAAAATGTTATACGTTATAACGTGATACTATATAACGTTATACGTCATTACGTAATAGTACATAACGTTATACGTTATAACGTAATATTATATAACGATATACGTTATAACGTAATACTGCATAACGTTATACGTAATTACATAGTAGTATATAATGTTATACGTTATAACGTCATACTATATAACGTTATAGGTTATAACGTAATACTACATAACGTTACTCGTTATAACGTATTTTACATAACGTTATACGTAATTACATAGTAGTATATAATGATATACGGTATAACGTAATATTATATAACGTTATACGTTATAATGTAATACTACATAACGTTATAAGTTATAACGTAATACTACATAATGTTATACGTTATAACGTAGTAATATAAAACGTTTGACGTTAGACGTATTCCTACATAACGTTATACCTTGTAACGGAATATTATATTACGTTATGCGTTATTACATAGTACTATATAATGTTATACGTTATAACATGATGCTATATAACGTTATACGTCATTACGTAATACTACATAACGGTATACGTTATAACGTAATACTACATAACGTTATACGTTATTACATAGTATTATATAATGTTATACGTTATAACGTGATACTATATAACGTTATACGTTATTACATAATACTACGTAGCGTTATACGTTATAGCGTAATACTACATAACGTTATACGTTATAACGTAATACTACATAACGTTATACGTTATAACGTAATACTACATAACGTTATACGTTATAACGTAATACTACATAACGTTATACGGTATAACGTAATACTATATAACGTTATACGTTATAACGTAACACTACATAATGTTATACGTTATAACGTAGTAATATAAAACGTTTGACGTTAGACGTATTCCTACATAACGTTATACCTTGTAACGGAATATTATATTACGTTATACGTTATTACATAGTACTATATAATGTTATACGTTATAACATGATGCTACATAACGTTATACGTCATTACGTAATACTACATAACGGTATACGTTATAGCGTAATATTATATAATGTTATACGTTATAACGTAATACTACATAACGTTATACGTTATAACGTAATGCTACATAACGTTATACGGTATAACGTAATATTATATAACGTTATACGTCATTACGTAATACTATATAACGTTATATGTTATAGCGTAATTTTATATAACGTTATACGTTATAACGTAATACTACATAACGTTATACGTTATAACACAATACTATATAACGTTACACGTTATAACGTATTTTACATAACGTTTATCCTTAATACATAGTACTACATAACGTTATACGTTATATCGTAGTTCTATATAACTTTAGACCCTATAACGTAATACTACATAACGTTATACGTTATAACACAATACTCTATAACGTTATACGTTATAACGTAATACTACATAACGTTACACGTTATAACGTATTTTACATAACGTTATACGTTATAACGTAATACTACTTAACGTTATACGTTATATCGTAGAACTATATAACTTTAGACCTTATAACGGAATACTACATAACGTTATACGTTATAACGTAATATTATATAACGTTATACGTTAAAACGTAATACTACATAACGTTATACGTTATAACACAATACTATATAACGTTATACGTTATAACGTAATACTACATAACGTTACACGTTATAACGTATTTTACATAACGTTATACGTTATAACGTGATACTACACAACGTTATACGTTATTACATGGTACTGTATAATGTTATACGTTATAACGTGATACTATATAACGTTATAAGTTATATCCGAGTACTATATAACGTTATACGTTATATCACAATACTATATAACGTTACACGTTATAACGTATTTTACATAACGTTATACGTTATAACGTAATGCTACATAACGTTATACGTTATAACGTAATATTATATAACGTTATACGTTAAAACGTAATACTACATAACGTTATACGTTATAACACAATACTATATAACGTTATGCGTTATAACACAATACTATATAACGTTATACGTTATAACGTAATGCTACATAACGTTATACGTTATAACGTAATATTATATAACATTATACGTTATAACGTAATATTATATAACGATATACGTTATAACGTAATACTGCATAACGTTATACGTAATTACATAGTAGTATATAATGTTATTCGTTATAACGTCATACTATATAACGTTATACGTTATAACGTAATACTACATAACGTTACACGTTATAACGTATTTTACATAACGTAATACGTTATAACGTAATACTACATAACGTTACACGTTATAACGTATTTTACATAACGTTATACGTTATAACGTAATACTACATAACGTTATACGTTATATCGTAGTACTATATAACTTTAGACGTTATATCGTAATACTACATAACGTTATACGTTATAAGGTAATACTACATAACGTTATACGTTATATCGCAGTACTATATAACTTTAAACGTTATAACGTAATACTACATAACGATATACGTAATAACACAATACCATATAACGTTATACGTTATAAGACAATACTATATAACGATATACGTTATAACGTAATACTACATAACGTTATACGTTATCACGTAATATTATCTATCATTATACGTTATAACGTAATATTATATAACGATATACGTTATAACGTAATACTGCATAACGTTATACGTAATTACATAGTAGTATATAATGTTATACGTTATAACGTCATACTATATAACGTTATAGGTTATAACGTAATACTACATAACGTTACACGTTATAACGTATTTTACATAACGTTATACGTAATTACATAGTAGTACATAATGATATACGGTATAACGTAATATTATATAACGTTATACGTTATAATGTAATACTACATAACGTTATAAGTTATAACGTAATACTACATAACATTATACGGTATAACGTAATATTATATAACGTTATACGTTATAACGTAATATTATATAAGAATATGCGTTATAACGTAATATTATATAACGTTATACGTTATAACGTAACACTACATAACGTTATACGTTATTACATAGTATTATATAATGTTATACGTTATAACGTGATACTATATAACGTTATACGTTATTACATAATACTACGTAGCGTTATACGTTATAGCGTAATACTACATAACGTTATACGTTATAACGTAATACTACATAACGTTATACGTTATAACGTAGTACTACACAACGTTACACGTTATAACGTATTTTACATAACGTTATACGTTATAACGTGATACTGCACATCGTTATACGTTATTACACGGTACTATGTAATATTGTACGTTATAACGTGATACTATATAACGTTATAAGTTATATCCGAGTACTATACAACGTTATACGTTATATCACAATACTATATAACGTTACACGTTATAACGTATTTTACATAACGTTATACGTTATAACGTAATACTACATAACGTTATACGTTATATCGTAGTACTATATAACTTTAGACGTTATATCGTAATACTACATAACGATATACGTTATAACACAATACTATATAACGTTATGCGTTATAACACAATACTATATAACGTTATACGTTATAACGTAATGCTACATAACGTTATACGTTATAACGTAATATTATATAACATTATACGTTATAACGTAATATTATATAACGATATACGTTATAACGTAATACTGCATAACGTTATACGTAATTACATAGTAGTATATAATGTTATTCGTTATAACGTCATACTATATAACGTTATACGTTATAACGTAATACTACATAACGTTACACGTTATAACGTATTTTACATAACGTAATACGTTATAACGTAATACTACATAACGTTACACGTTATAACGTATTTTACATAACGTTATACGTTATAACGTAATACTACATAACGTTATACGTTATATCGTAGTACTATATAACTTTAGACGTTATATCGTAATACTACATAACGTTATACGTTATAAGGTAATACTACATAACGTTATACGTTATATCGCAGTACTATATAACTTTAAACGTTATAACGTAATACTACATAACGATATACGTAATAACACAATACTATATAACGTTATACGTTATAAGACAATACTATATAACGATATACGTTATAACGTAATACTACATAACGTTATACGTTATCACGTAATATTATCTATCATTATACGTTATAACGTAATATTATATAACGATATACGTTATAACGTAATACTGCATAACGTTATACGTAATTACATAGTAGTATATAATGTTATACGTTATAACGTCATACTATATAACGTTATAGGTTATAACGTAATACTACATAACGTTACACGTTATAACGTATTTTACATAACGTTATACGTAATTACATAGTAGTACATAATGATATACGGTATAACGTAATATTATATAACGTTATACGTTATAATGTAATACTACATAACGTTATAAGTTATAACGTAATACTACATAACATTATACGGTATAACGTAATATTATATAACGTTATACGTTATAACGTAATATTATATAAGAATATGCGTTATAACGTAATATTATATAACGTTATACGTTATAACGTAACACTACATAACGTTATACGTTATTACATAGTATTATATAATGTTATACGTTATAACGTGATACTATATAACGTTATACGTTATTACATAATACTACGTAGCGTTATACGTTATAGCGTAATACTACATAACGTTATACGTTATAACGTAATACTACATAACGTTATACGGTATAACACAATACTATATAACGTTACACGTTATAACGTATTTTACATAACGTTCATCCTTATTACATAGTACTATATAATGTTATGCGTTATCACGTGATACTATATAACGTTATACGTTATTACGTATTACTACATAACGTTATAAGTTATAACGTAATACTACATAACGTTATACGTTATATCCGAGTACTATATTACGTTATAAGTTATTACGTAATACTACATAACGTTATACGTTATAACACAATACTATATGACGTTATTCGTTATTACATAGTACTATATAATGTTATGCGTTATAACGTAATACTAGATAGCGTTATACGTTATATCGTAGTACTATATAACTTTAGACCTTATAACGTAATACTACATAACGTTATACGTTATAACACAATACTATATAACGTTATACGTTATATCGTAATACTACATAACGTTATACGTTATATCGTAATACTACATAACGTTATACGTTATAACGTAATACTACATAACGTTATAGGTTATTACATAGTACTATATAATGTTATACGTTATAACGTTGTACTATATAAAGTTATACGTTATAACGTAATACTACATAACGTTATACGTTATATCGTAGTACTATATAACTTTAGACCTTATAACGTAATACTACATAACGTTATACGTTATAACACAATATTATATAACGTTATACGTTATAACACAATACTATATAACGTTATACGTTATAACGTAATACTACATAACGTTATACGTTATAACACAATACTATATAACGTTATACGTTATATCGTAATACTACATAACGTTATACGTTATAATGTAATATTATATAACACTATACGTTATAACGTAATATTATATAACGTTATACGTTATAACGTAATACTACATAATGTTATACGTTATAACGTAATATCATATAACGTTATACGTCTTTACGTAATACTACATAACGTTATACGTTATAACGTAATATTATATAACGTTATACGTTATAACGTAACACTACATAACGTTATACGTTATATCCGAGTACTATATAACGTTATACGTTATATCGTAATACTATATAACGTTATACGTTATAACACAATACTATATAACGTTATACGTTATAACGTAATACTACATAACGTTATACGTTATATCCGAGTACTATATAACGTTATACGTTATATCGTAATACTATATAACGTTATACGTCATTACGTAATTATACATAACGTTATACCTTATAACGTAATATTATATAACGTTATACGTCTTTACGTAATACTACATAACGTTATACGTTATAACGTAATATTATATAACGTTATACGTTATAACGTAACACTACATAATGTTATACGTTATTACATAGTACTATATAATGTTATGCGTTATAACGTAATACTAGATAGCGTTATACGTTATATCGTAGTACTATATAACTTTAGACCTTATAACGTAATACTACATAACGTTATACGTTATAACACAATACTATATAACGTTATACGTTATATCGTAATACTACATAACGTTATACGTTATAACGTAATATTATATAACATTATACGTTATTACGTAATACTACATAACGTTATACGTTATAACACAGTACTATATAGCGTTATACGTTATAACGTAATACTACATAACGTTATACGTTATAACACAATACTATATAACGTTATACGTTATATCGTAATACTACATAACGTTATACGTTATTACATAGTACTATATAATGTTATACGTTATAACGTAATACTATATAACGTTATACGTTATTACGTAATACTACATAACGTTATACGTTATTACATAGTACTATATAATGTTATACGTTATAACGTAATACTACATAACGTTATACGTTATAACACAATACTATATAACGTTATACGTTATAACGGAATACTACATAACGTTATACGTTATATCGTAGTACTATATAACTTTAGACCTTATAACGTAATACTACATAACGTTATACGTTATAACCTAATACTACATAACGTTACACGTTATAACGCGATACTATATAACGTTATACGTCATTACGTAATACTACATAACGTTATACGTTATAACGTAATATTATATAACGGTATACGTTATAACGTAATATTATATAACGTTATACGTTATAACGTAACACTACATAACGTTATACGTTATTACATAGTACTATATAATGGTATACGTTATAACGTGATACTATATAACGTCATACGTTATAACGTAGTAATATAAAACGTTATACGTTATTACATAGTACTACATAACGTTATACGTTATAACGTAATACTACATAACGTTATACGTTATATCGTAGTACTATATAACTTTAGACGTTATATCGTAATACAACATAACGATATACGTTATAACACAATACTATATAACGTTATGCGTTATAACACAATACTATATAACGTTATACGTTATAACACAATACTATATAACGTTACACGTTATATCGTAATACTACATAACGTTATACGCTATTACATAGTACTATATAATGTTATACGTTATAACGTAATACTACATAACGTTATACGTTATAACACAATACTATATAACGTTATACGTTATATCGGAATACTACATAACGTTATACGTTATATCGTAGTACTATGTAACTTGAGACCTTATAACGTAATACTACATAACGTTATACGTTATAACGTAATACTACATGACGTTACACGTTATAACGTGTTTTACATAACGTTATACGTTATAACGTAATACTTCTTAACGTTATATGTTATATCGTAGTACTATATAACTTTAGACCTTATAACGTAATACTACATAACGTTATACGGTATAACGTAATATTATATAACGTTATACGTTATAACGTAACACTACATAACGTTATACGTTATTACATAGTACTATATAATGTTATACGTTATAACATGATACTATATAACGTTATACGTCATTACGTAATACTACATAACGTTATACGTTATAGCGTAATATTCTATAACGTTATACGTTATTACATAGTACTATATAATGTTATACGTTATACCGTGATACTATATAACGTTATACGTTATAACACAATACTATATAACGTTACACGTTATAACGTATTTTACATAACGTTTATCCTTATTACATGGTACTATGTAATGTTATACGTTATACCGTTATATTATATAACATTATACGTTATTACGTAATACTACATAACGTTATACGGTATAACACAATACTATATAACGTTACACGTTATAACGTATTTTACATAACGTTCATCCTTATTACATAGTACTATATAATGTTATGCGTTATCACGTGATACTATATAACGTTATACGTTATTACGTATTACTACATAACGTTATAAGTTATAACGTAATACTACATAACGTTATACGTTATATCCGAGTACTATATTACGTTATAAGTTATTACGTAATACTACATAACGTTATACGTTATAACACAATACTATATGACGTTATTCGTTATTACATAGTACTATATAATGTTATGCGTTATAACGTAATACTAGATAGCGTTATACGTTATATCGTAGTACTATATAACTTTAGACCTTATAACGTAATACTACATAACGTTATACGTTATAACACAATACTATATAACGTTATACTTTATATCGTAATACTACATAACGTTATACGTTATATCGTAATACTACATAACGTTATACGTTATTACATAGTACTATATAATGTTATACGTTATAACGTAATACTACATAACGTTATACGTTATTACATAGTACTATATAATGTTATACGTTATATCCTGTTACTATATAACGTTATACGTTATTACGTAATACTACATAACGTTATACGTTATTACATAGTACTATATAATGTTATACGTTATAACGTAATACTACATAACGTTATACGTTATAACACAATACTATATAACGTTATACGTTATAACGGAATACTACATAACGTTATACGTTATATCGTAGTACTATATAACTTTAGACCTTATAACGTAATACTACATAACGTTATACGTTATAACCTAATACTACATAACGTTACACGTTATAACGTATTTTACATAACGTTATACGTTATAACGTAATACTTCTTAACGTTATATGCTATATCGTAGTACTATATAACTTTAGGCCTTATAACGTAATACTACATAACGTTATACGTAATTACATAGTACTATATAATGTTATACGTTATAACGCGATACTATATAACGTTATACGTCATTACGTAATACTACATAACGTTATACGTTATAACGTAATATTATATAACGGTATACGTTATAACGTAATATTATATAACGTTATACGTTATAACGTAACACTACATAACGTTATACGTTATTACATAGTACTATAAAATGTTATACGTTATAACGTGATACTATATAACGTTATACGTCATTACGTAATAGTACATAACGTTATACGTTATAACGTAATATTATATAACGATATACGTTATAACGTAATACTGCATAACGTTATACGTAATTACATAGTAGTATATAATGTTATACGTTATAACGTCATACTATATAACGTTATAGGTTATAACGTAATACTACATAACGTTACTCGTTATAACGTATTTTACATAACGTTATACGTAATCCATAGTAGTATATAATGATATACGGTATAACGTAATATTATATAACGTTATACGTTATAATGTAATACTACATAACGTTATAAGTTATAACGTAATACTACATAATGTTATACGTTATAACGTAGTAATATAAAACGTTTGACGTTAGACGTATTCCTACATAACGTTATACCTAGTAAGAATATTATATTACGTTATACGTTATTACATAGTACTATATAATGTTATACGTTATAACATGATGCTATATAACGTTATACGTCATTACGTAATACTACATAACGGTATACGTTATAACGTAATACTACATAACGTTATACGTTATTACATAGTATTATATAATGTTATACGTTATAACGTGATACTATATAACGTTATACGTTATTACATAATACTACGTAGCGTTATACGTTATAGCGTAATACTACATAACGTTATACGTTATAACGTAATACTACATAACGTTATACGTTATAACGTAATACTACATAACGTTATACGTTATAACGTAATACTACATAACGTTATACGGTATAACGTAATACTATATAACGTTATACGTTATAACGTAACACTACATAATGTTATACGTTATAACGTAGTAATATAAAACGTTTGACGTTAGACGTATTCCTACATAACGTTATACCTTGTAACGGAATATTATATTACGTTATACGTTATTACATAGTACTATATAATGTTATACGTTATAACATGATGCTATATAACGTTATACGTCATTACGTAATACTACATAACGGTATACGTTATAGCGTAATATTATATAATGTTATACGTTATAACGTAATACTACATAATGTTATACGTTATAACGTAATGCTACATAACGTTATACGGTATAACGTAATATTATATAACGTTATACGTCATTACGTAATACTATATAACGTTATATGTTATAGCGTAATTTTATATAACGTTATACGTTATAACGTAATACTACATAACGTTATACGTTATAACACAATACTATATAACGTTACACGTTATAACGTATTTTACATAACGTTTATCCTTAATACATAGTACTACATAACGTTATACGTTATATCGTAGTTCTATATAACTTTAGACCCTATAACGTAATACTACATAACGTTATACGTTATAACACAATACTCTATAACGTTATACGTTATAACGTAATACCACATAACGTTACACGTTATAACGTATTTTACATAACGTTATACGTTATAACGTAATACTACTTAACGTTATACGTTATATCGTAGAACTATATAACTTTAGACCTTATAACGGAATACTACATAACGTTATACGTCATAACGTAATATTATATAACGTTATACGTTAAAACGTAATACTACATAACGTTATACGTTATAACACAATACTATATAACGTTATACGTTATAACGTAATACTACATAACGTTACACGTTATAACGTATTTTACATAACGTTATACGTTATAACGTGATACTACACAACGTTATACGTTATTACATGGTACTGTATAATGTTATACGTTATAACGTGATACTATATAACGTTATAAGTTATATCCGAGTACTATATAACGTTATACGTTATATCACAATACTATATAACGTTACACGTTATAACGTATTTTACATAACGTTATACGTTATAACGTAATAATACATAACGTTATACGTTATAACGTAATATTATATAACGTTATACGTTAAAACGTAATACTACATAACGTTATACGTTATAACACAATACTATATAACGTTATACGTTATAACGTAGTACTACACAACGTTACACGTTATAACGTATTTTACATAACGTTATACGTTATAACGTGATACTGCACAACGTTATACGTTATTACACGGTACTATATAATATTGTACGTTATAACGTGATACTATATAACGTTATAAGTTATATCCGAGTACTATACAACGTTATACGTTATATCACAATACTATATAACGTTACACGTTATAACGTATTTTACATAACGTTATACGTTATAACGTAATACTACATAACGTTATACGTTATATCGTAGTACTATATAACTTTAGACGTTATATCGTAATACTACATAACGATATACGTTATAACACAATACTATATAACGTTATGCGTTATAACACAATACTATATAACGTTATACGTTATAACGTAATGCTACATAACGTTATACGTTATAACGTAATATTATATAACACTATACGTTATAACGTAATATTATATAACGATATACGTTATAACGTAATACTGCATAACGTTATACGTAATTACATAGTAGTATATAATGTTATTCGTTATAACGTCATACTATATAACGTTATACGTTATAACGTAATACTACATAACGTTACACGTTATAACGTATTTTACATAACGTAATACGTTATAACGTAATACTACATAACGTTACACGTTATAACGTATTTTACATAACGTTATACGTTATAACGTAATACTACATAACGTTATACGTTATATCGTAGTACTATATAACTTTAGACGTTATATCGTAATACTACATAACGTTATACGTTATAAGGTAATACTACATAACGTTATACGTTATATCGCAGTACTATATAACTTTAAACGTTATAACGTAATACTACATAACGATATACGTAATAACACAATACTATATAACGTTATACGTTATAAGACAATACTATATAACGATATACGTTATAACGTAATACTACATAACGTTATACGTTATCACGTAATATTATCTATCATTATACGTTATAACGTAATA
Organism: Bombus sylvestris; assembly: GCA_911622165.2. NCBI lineage: Eukaryota > Metazoa > Arthropoda > Insecta > Hymenoptera > Apidae > Bombus > Bombus sylvestris. The sequence continues at coordinate 1,830,771 of CAJVRE020000087.1, forward strand.
TTATATAACGATATACGTTATAACGTAATACTGCATAACGTTATACGCAATTACATAGTAGTATATAATGTTATACGTTATAACGTCATACTATATAACGTTATAGGTTATAACGTAATACTACATAACGTTACACGTTATAACGTATTTTACATAACGTTATACGTAATTACATAGTAGTACATAATGATATACGGTATAACGTAATATTATATAACGTTATACGTTATAATGTAATACTACATAACGTTATAAGTTATAACGTAATACTACATAACATTATACGGTATAATGTAATATTATATAACGTTATACGTTATAGCGTAATATTATATAAGAATATGCGTTATAACGTAATATTATATAACGTTATACGTTATAACGTAACACTACATAACGTTATACGTTATTACATAGTACTATATAATGTTATACGTTATAACGTAATACTACATAACGTTATACGTTATTACATAGTACTATATAATGTTATACGTTATATCCTGTTACTATATAACGTTATACGTTATTACGTAATACTACATAACGTTATACGTTATTACATAGTACTATATAATGTTATACGTTATAACGTAATACTACATAACGTTATACGTTATAACACAATACTATATAACGTTATACGTTATAACGGAATACTACATAACGTTATACGTTATATCGTAGTACTATATAACTTTAGACCTTATAACGTAATACTACATAACGTTATACGTTATAACCTAATACTACATAACGTTACACGTTATAACGTATTTTACATAACGTTATACGTTATAACGTAATACTTCTTAACGTTATATGCTATATCGTAGTACTATATAACTTTAGGCCTTATAACGTAATACTACATAACGTTATACGTAATTACATAGTACTATATAATGTTATACGTTATAACGCGATACTATATAACGTTATACGTCATTACGTAATACTACATAACGTTATACGTTATAACGTAATATTATATAACGGTATACGTTATAACGTAATATTATATAACGTTATACGTTATAACGTAACACTACATAACGTTATACGTTATTACATAGTACTATAAAATGTTATACGTTATAACGTGATACTATATAACGTTATACGTCATTACGTAATAGTACATAACGTTATACGTTATAACGTAATATTATATAACGATATACGTTATAACGTAATACTGCATAACGTTATACGTAATTACATAGTAGTATATAATGTTATACGTTATAACGTCATACTATATAACGTTATAGGTTATAACGTAATACTACATAACGTTACTCGTTATAACGTATTTTACATAACGTTATACGTAATCCATAGTAGTATATAATGATATACGGTATAACGTAATATTATATAACGTTATACGTTATAATGTAATACTACATAACGTTATAAGTTATAACGTAATACTACATAATGTTATACGTTATAACGTAGTAATATAAAACGTTTGACGTTAGACGTATTCCTACATAACGTTATACCTAGTAAGAATATTATATTACGTTATACGTTATTACATAGTACTATATAATGTTATACGTTATAACATGATGCTATATAACGTTATACGTCATTACGTAATACTACATAACGGTATACGTTATAACGTAATACTACATAACGTTATACGTTATTACATAGTATTATATAATGTTATACGTTATAACGTGATACTATATAACGTTATACGTTATTACATAATACTACGTAGCGTTATACGTTATAGCGTAATACTACATAACGTTATACGTTATAACGTAATACTACATAACGTTATACGTTATAACGTAATACTACATAACGTTATACGTTATAACGTAATACTACATAACGTTATACGGTATAACGTAATACTATATAACGTTATACGTTATAACGTAACACTACATAATGTTATACGTTATAACGTAGTAATATAAAACGTTTGACGTTAGACGTATTCCTACATAACGTTATACCTTGTAACGGAATATTATATTACGTTATACGTTATTACATAGTACTATATAATGTTATACGTTATAACATGATGCTATATAACGTTATACGTCATTACGTAATACTACATAACGGTATACGTTATAGCGTAATATTATATAATGTTATACGTTATAACGTAATACTACATAATGTTATACGTTATAACGTAATGCTACATAACGTTATACGGTATAACGTAATATTATATAACGTTATACGTCATTACGTAATACTACATAACGTTATATGTTATAGCGTAATTTTATATAACGTTATACGTTATAACGTAATACTACATAACGTTATACGTTATAACACAATACTATATAACGTTACACGTTATAACGTATTTTACATAACGTTTATCCTTAATACATAGTACTACATAACGTTATACGTTATATCGTAGTTCTATATAACTTTAGACCTTATAACGTAATACTACATAACGTTATACGTTATAACACAATACTATATAACGTTATACGTTATAACGTAATACTACATAACGTTACACGTTATAACGTATTTTACATAACGTTATACGTTATAACGTAATGCTACATAACGTTATACGTTATAACGTAATATTATATAACGTTATACGTTAAAAAGTAGTACTACATAACGTTATACGTTATAACGTAGTACTACACAACGTTACACGTTATAACGTATTTTACATAACGTTATACGTTATAACGTGATACTACACAACGTTATACGTTATTACACGGTACTATATAATATTATACGTTATAACGTGATACTATATAACGTTATAAGTTATATCCGAGTACTATACAACGTTATACGTTATATCACAATACTATATAACGTTACACGTTATAACGTATTTTACATAACGTTATACGTTATAACGTAATACTACATAACGTTATACGTTATATCGTAGTACTATATAACTTTAGACGTTATATCGTAATACTACATAACGTTATACGTTATAAGGTAATACTACATAACGTTATACGTTATATCGCAGTACTATATAACTTTAAACGTTATAACGTAATACTACATAACGATATACGTTATAACACAATACTATATAACGTTATACGTTATAAGACAATACTATATGACGATATACGTTATAACGTAATACTACATAACGTTATACGTTATCACGTAATATTATCTATCATTATACGTTATAACGTAATATTATATAACGATATACGTTATAACGTAATACTGCATAACGTTATACGTAATTACATAGTAGTATGTAATGTTATACGTTATAACGTCATACTATATAACGTTATAGGTTATAACGTAATACTACATAACGTTACACGTTATAACGTATTTTACATAACGTTATACGTAATTACATAGTAGTATATAATGATATACGGTATAACGTAATATTATATAACGTTATACGTTATAACGTAATATTATATAACGTTATACGTTATAATGTAATACTACATAACGTTATAAGTTATAACGTAATACTACATAACGTTATACGGTATAACGTAATATTATATAACGTTATACGTTATAACGTAATATTATATAAGAATATACGTTATAACGTAATATTATATAACGTTATACGTTATAACGTAACACTACATAACGTTATACGTTATTACATAGTATTATATAATGTTATACGTTATAACGTGATACTATATAACGTTATACGTTATTACATAATACTACGTAGCGTTATACGTTATAGCGTAATACTACATAACGTTATACGTTATAACGTAATACTACATAACGATATACGTTATAACGTAATACTACATAACGTTATACGTTATAACGTAATACTACATAACGTTATACGGTATAACGTAATACTATATAACGTTATACGTTATAACGCAACACTACATAATGTTATACGTTATAACGTAGTAATATAAAACGTTTGACGTTAGACGTATTCCTACATAACGTTATACCTTGTAACGGAATATTATATTACGTTATACGTTATTACATAGTACTATATAATGTTATACGTTATAACATGAAGCTATATAACGTTATACGTCATTACGTAATACTACATAACGTTATACGTTATAGCGTAATATTATATAATGTTATACGTCATAACGTAATACTACATAACGTTATACGTTATAACGTAATGCTACATAACGTTATACGGTATAACGTAATATTATATAACGTTATACGTTATATCGTAATACTACATAACGTTATACGTTATATCTGAGTGCTATATAACGTTATACGTTATATCGTAATACTACATAACGTTATACGTTATAACACAATACTATATAACGTTATACGTTATATCGTAATACTACATAACGTTATACGTTATATCTGAGTGCTATATAACGTTATACGTTATATCGTAATACTACATAACGTTATACGTTATTACGTAATACTACATAACGTTATACGTTATAACACAATACTATATAACGTTATACGTTATATCGTAATTCTACATAACGTCATACGTTATATCGTAGTACTATATAACTCTAGATCTTATAACGTAATACTACATAACGTTATACGTTATAACACAATACTATATAACCTTATACGTTATAACGTAATACTACATAACGTTATACGCTATAACACAATACTATATAACGTTATACGTTATAACGTAATACTACATAACGTTATACGTTATAACACAATACTATATAACGTTATACGTTATATCGTAATACTGCATAACGTTATACGTAATTACATAGTAGTATATAATGTTATACGTTATAACGTCATACTATATAACGTTATAGGTTATAACGTAATACTACATAACGTTACACGTTATAACGTATTTTACATAACGTTATACGTAATTACATAGTAGTACATAATGATATACGGTATAACGTAATATTATATAACGTTATACGTTATAATGTAATACTACATAACGTTATAAGTTATAACGTAATACTACATAACATTATACGGTATAACGTAATATTATATAACGTTATACGTTATAACGTAATATTATATAAGAATATGCGTTATAACGTAATATTATATAACGTTATACGTTATAACGTAACACTACATAACGTTATACGTTATTACATAGTATTATATAATGTTATACGTTATAACGTGATACTATATAACGTCATACGTTATTACATAATACTACGTAGCGTTATACGTTATAGCGTAATACTACATAACGTTATACGTTATAACGTAATACTACATAACGTTATACGTTATAACGTAATACTACATAACGTTATACGGTATAAGGTAATACTATATAACGTTATACGTTATAACGTAACACTACATAATGTTATACGTTATAACGTAGTAATATAAAACGTTTGACGTTAGACGTATTCCTACATAACGTTATACCTTGTAACGGAATATTATATTACGTTATACGTTATAATGTAATACTACATAACGTTATAAGTTATAACGTAATACTACATAACGTTATACGGTATAACGTAATATTATATAACGTTATACGTTATAACGTAATATTATATAAGAATATACGTTATAACGTAATATTATATAACGTTATACGTTATAACGTAACACTACATAACGTTATACGTTATTACATAGTATTATATAATGTTATACGTTATAACGTGATACTATATAACGTTATACGTTATTACATAATACTACGTAGCGTTATACGTTATAGCGTAATACTACATAACGTTATACGTTATAACGTAATACTACATAACGATATACGTTATAACGTAATACTACATAACGTTATACGTTATAACGTAATACTACATAACGTTATACGGTATAACGTAATACTATATAACGTTATACGTTATAACGCAACACTACATAATGTTATACGTTATAACGTAGTAATATAAAACGTTTGACGTTAGACGTATTCCTACATAACGTTATACCTTGTAACGGAATATTATATTACGTTATACGTTATTACATAGTACTATATAATGTTATACGTTATAACATGAAGCTATATAACGTTATACGTCATTACGTAATACTACATAACGTTATACGTTATATCTGAGTGCTATATAACGTTATACGTTATATCGTAATACTACATAACGTTATACGTTATAACACAATACTATATAACGTTATACGTTATATCGTAATACTACATAACGTTATACGTTATATCTGAGTGCTATATAACGTTATACGTTATATCGTAATACTACATAACGTTATACGTTATTACGTAATACTACATAACGTTATACGTTATAACACAATACTATATAACGTTATACGTTATATCGTAATTCTACATAACGTCATACGTTATATCGTAGTACTATATAACTCTAGATCTTATAACGTAATACTACATAACGTTATACGTTATAACACAATACTATATAACCTTATACGTTATAACGTAATACTATATAACGTTACACGTTATAACGTATATTACATAACGTTATACGTTATAACGTAATACTACTTAACGTTATACGTTATATCGTAGTACTATATAACTTTAGACCTTATAACGTAATACTACATAACGTTATACGCTATAACACAATACTATATAACGTTATACGTTATAACGTAATACTACATAACGTTATACGTTATAACACAATACTATATAACGTTATACGTTATATCGTAATACTGCATAACGTTATACGTAATTACATAGTAGTATATAATGTTATACGTTATAACGTTATACTATATAACGTTATAGGTTATAACGTAATACTACATAACGTTACACGTTATAACGTATTTTACATAACGTTATACGTAATTACAGAGTAGTACATAATGATATACGGTATAACGTAATATTATATAACGTTATACGTTATAATGTAATACTACATAACGTTATAAGTTATAACGTAATACTACATAACATTATACGGTATAACGTAATATTATATAACGTTATACGTTATAACGTAATATTATATAAGAATATGCGTTATAACGTAATATTATATAACGTTATACGTTATAACGTAACACTACATAACGTTATACGTTATTACATAGTATTATATAATGTTATACGTTATAACGTGATACTATATAACGTTATACGTTATTACATAATACTACGTAGCGTTATACGTTATAGCGTAATACTACATAACGTTATACGTTATAACGTAATACTACATAACGTTATACGTTATAACGTAATACTACATAACGTTATACGGTATAAGGTAATACTATATAACGTTATACGTTATTACATAGTACTATATAATGTTATACGTTATAACGTAATACTACATAACGTTATAGGTTATTACATAGTACTATATAATGTTATACGTTATAACGTTGTACTATATAAAGTTATACGTTATAACGTAATACTACATAACGTTATACGTTATAACACAATACTATATAACGTTATACGTTATATCGTAATACTACATAACGTTATACGTTATAATGTAATATTATATAACACTATACGTTATAACGTAATATTATATAACGTTATACGTTATAACGTAATACTACATAATGTTATACGTTATAACGTAATATTATATAACGTTATACGTCTTTACGTAATACTACATAACGTTATACGTTATAACGTAATATTATATAACGTTATACGTTATAACGTAACACTACATAACGTTATACGTTATATCCGAGTACTATATAACGTTATACGTTATATCGTAATACTATATAACGTTATACGTTATAACACAATACTATATAACGTTATACGTTATAACGTAATACTACATAACGTTATACGTTATATCCGAGTACTATATAACGTTATACGTTATATCGTAATACTATATAACGTTATACGTCATTACGTAATAATACATAACGTTATACGTTATAACGTAATATTATATAACGTTATACGTCTTTACGTAATACTACATAACGTTATACGTTATAACGTAATATTATATAACGTTATACGTTATAACGTAACACTACATAATGTTATACGTTATTACATAGTACTATATAATGTTATGCGTTATAACGTAATACTAGATATCGTTATACGTTATATCGTAGTACTATATAACTTTAGACCTTATAACGTAATACTACATAACGTTATACGTTATAACACAATACTATATAACGTTATACGTTATATCGTAATACTACATAACGTTATACGTTATAACGTAATATTATATAACATTATACGTTATTACGTAATACTACATAACGTTATACGTTATAACACAATACTATATAGCGTTATACGTTATAACGTAATACTACATAACGTTATACGTTATAACACAATACTATATAACGTTATACGTTATATCGTAATACTACATAACGTTATACGTTATTACATAGTACTATATAATGTTATACGTTATAACGTAATACTATATAACGTTATACGTTATTACGTAATACTACATAACGTTATACGTTATTACATAGTACTATATAATGTTATACGTTATAACGTAATACTACATAACGTTATACGTTATAACACAATACAATATAACGTTATACGTTATAACGGAATACTACATAACGTTATACGTTATATCGTAGTACTATATAACTTTAGACCTTATAACGTAATACTACATAACGTTATACGTTATAACCTAATACTACATAACGTTACACGTTATAACGCGATACTATATAACGTTATACGTCATTACGTAATACTACATAACGTTATACGTTATAACGTAATATTATATAACGGTATACGTTATAACGTAATATTATATAACGTTATACGTTATAACGTAACACTACATAACGCTATACGTTATTACATAGTACTATATAATGTTATACGTTATAACGTGATACTATATAACGTCATACGTTATAACGTAGTAATATAAAACGTTATACGTTATTACATAGTACTATATAATGTTATACGTTATAACATGATACTATATAACGTTATACGTCATTACGTAATACTACATAACGTTATACGTTATAGCGTAATATTATATAATGTTATACGTTATAACGTAATACTACATAACGTTATACGTTATAACGTAATGCTACATAACGTTATACGGTATAACGTAATATTATATAACGTTATACGTCATTACGTAATACTACATAACGTTATATGTTATAGCGTAATTTTATATAACGTTATACGTTATAACGTAATACTACATAACGTTACACGTTATAACGTATTTTACATAACGTTATACGTTATAACGTAATGCTACATAACGTTATACGTTATAACGTAATATTATATAACGTTATACGTTAAAAAGTAATACTACATAACGTTATACGTTATAACGTAGTACTACACAACGTTACACGTTATAACGTATTTTACATAACGTTATACGTTATAACGTGATACTACACAACGTTATACGTTATTACACGGTACTATATAATATTATACGTTATAACGTGATACTATATAACGTTATAAGTTATATCCGAGTACTATACAACGTTATACGTTATATCACAATACTATATAACGTTACACGTTATAACGTATTTTACATAACGTTATACGTTATAACGTAATACTACATAACGTTATACGTTATATCGTAGTACTATATAACTTTAGACGTTATATCGTAATACTACATAACGTTATACGTTATAAGGTAATACTACATAACGTTATACGTTATATCGCAGTACTATATAACTTTAAACGTTATAACGTAATACTACATAACGATATACGTTATAACACAATACTATATAACGTTATACGTTATAAGACAATACTATATGACGATATACGTTATAACGTAATACTACATAACGTTATACGTTATCACGTAATATTATCTATCATTATACGTTATAACGTAATATTATATAACGATATACGTTATAACGTAATACTGCATAACGTTATACGTAATTACATAGTAGTATGTAATGTTATACGTTATAACGTCATACTATATAACGTTATAGGTTATAACGTAATACTACATAACGTTACACGTTATAACGTATTTTACATAACGTTATACGTAATTACATAGTAGTATATAATGATATACGGTATAACGTAATATTATATAACGTTATACGTTATAATGTAATACTACATAACGTTATAAGTTATAACGTAATACTACATAACGTTATACGGTATAACGTAATATTATATAACGTTATACGTAATAACGTAATATTATATAAGAATATACGTTATAACGTAATATTATATAACGTTATACGTTATAACGTAACACTACATAACGTTATACGTTATTACATAGTATTATATAATGTTATACGTTATAACGTGATACTATATAACGTTATACGTTATTACATAATACTACGTAGCGTTATACGTTATAGCGTAATACTACATAACGTTATACGTTATAACGTAATACTACATAACGATATACGTTATAACGTAATACTACATAACGTTATACGTTATAACGTAATACTACATAACGTTATACGGTATAACGTAATACTATATAACGTTATACGTTATAACGCAACACTACATAATGTTATACGTTATAACGTAGTAATATAAAACGTTTGACGTTAGACGTATTCCTACATAACGTTATACCTTGTAACGGAATATTATATTACGTTATACGTTATTACATAGTACTATATAATGTTATACGTTATAACATGAAGCTATATAACGTTATACGTCATTACGTAATACTACATAACGTTATACGTTATAGCGTAATATTATATAATGTTATACGTCATAACGTAATACTACATAACGTTATACGTTATAACGTAATGCTACATAACGTTATACGGTATAACGTAATATTATATAACGTTATACGTTATATCGTAATACTACATAACGTTATACGTTATATCTGAGTGCTATATAACGTTATACGTTATATCGTAATACTACATAACGTTATACGTTATATCGTAGTACTATATAACTCTAGATCTTATAACGTAATACTACATAACGTTATACGTTATATCTGAGTGCTATATAACGTTATACGTTATATCGTAATACTACATAACGTTATACGTTATTACGTAATACTACATAACGTTATACGTTATAACACAATACTATATAACGTTATACGTTATATCGTAATTCTACATAACGTCATACGTTATATCGTAGTACTATATAACTCTAGATCTTATAACGTAATACTACATAACGTTATACGTTATAACACAATACTATATAACCTTATACGTTATAACGTAATACTATATAACGTTACACGTTATAACGTATATTACATAACGTTATACGTTATAACGTAATACTACTTAACGTTATACGTTATATCGTAGTACTATATAACTTTAGACCTTATAACGTAATACTACATAACGTTATACGCTATAACACAATACTATATAACGTTATACGTTATAACGTAATACTACATAACGTTATACGTTATAACACAATACTATATAACGTTATACGTTATATCGTAATACTACATAACGTTATACGTTATTACATAGTACTATATAATGTTATACGTTATAACGTAATACTATATAACGTTATACGTTATTACGTAATACTACATAACGTTATACGTTATAACACAATACTATATAACGTTAGACGTTATAACGTAATGCTACATAACGTTATACGTTATAACACAATACTATATAACGTTATACGTTATATCGTAATACTATATAACGTTATACGTTATATCTGAGTGCTATATAACGTTATACGTTATATCGTAATACTACATAACGTTATACGTTATTACGTAATACTACATAACGTTATACGTTATAACGTAATACTACATAACGTTATACGTTATAACGTAATACTACATAACGTTATAAGTTATAACGTAATATTATATGACATTATACGTTATAACGTAATATTATATAACGTTATACGTTATATCGTAGTACTATATAACTTTAGACCTTATAACGTAATACTACATAACGTTATACGCTATAACACAATACTATATAACGTTATACGTTATAACACAATACTATATAACGTTAGACGTTATAACGTAATACTACATAACGTTATACGTTATAACACAATACTATATAACGTTATACGTTATATCGAAATACTACATAACGTTATACGTTATATCTGAGTACTATATAATGTTATACGTTATAACGTCATACTATATAACGTTATACGTTATATCACAATACTATATAACGTTACACGTTATAACGTATTTTACATAACGTTATACGTTATAACGTAATACTACATAACGTTATACGTTATATCGTAGTACTATATAACTTTAGACATTATAACGTAATACTACATAACGATATACGTTATAACACAATACTATATAACGTTATACGTTATAAGACAATACTATATAACGTTATACGTTATAACGTAATACTACATAACGTTATACGTTATCACGTAATATTATATATCATTATACGTTATAACGTAATATTATATAACGATATACGTTATAACGTAATACTGCATAACGTTATACGTAATTACATACTGGTATATAATGTTATACGTTATAACGTCATACTATATAACGTTATAGGTTATAACGTAATACTACATAACGTTACACGTTATAACGTATTTTACATAACGTTATGCGTTATTAAATAGTATTATATAATGTTATACGTTATAACGTGATACTATATAACGTTATACGTTATTACGTAATACTACATAGCGTTATACGTTATAGCGTAATATTATATAATGTTATACGTTATAACGCAATACTACATAACGTTATACGTTATATCGTAATACTACATAACGTTATACGTTATTACATAGTACTATATAATGTTATACGTTATAACGTAATACTACATAACGTTATAGGTTATTACATAGTACTATATAATGTTATACGTTATAACGTTGTACTATATAAAGTTATACGTTATAACGTAATACTACATAACGTTATACGTTATATCGTAGTACTATATAACTTTAGACCTTATAACGTAATACTACATAACGTTATACGTTATAACACAATACTATATAACGTTATACGTTATAACACAATACTATATAACGTTATACGTTATAACGTAATACTACTAAACGTTATACGTTATAACACAATACTATATAACGTTATACGTTATATCGTAATACTACATAACGTTATACGTTATAATGTAACATTATATAACACTATACGTTATAACGTAATATTATATAACGTTATACGTTATAACGTAATACTACATAATGTTATACGTTATAACGTAATATTATATAACGTTATACGTCTTTACGTAATACTACATAACGTTATACGTTATAACGTAATATTATATAACGTTATACGTTATAACGTAACACTACATAACGTTATACGTTATATCCGAGTACTATATAACGTTATACGTTATATCGTAATACTATATAACGTTATACGTTATAACACAATACTATATAACGTTATACGTTATAACGTAATACTACATAACGTTATACGTTATATCCGAGTACTATATAACGTTATACGTTATATCGTAATACTATATAACGTTATACGTCATTACGTAATAATACATAACGTTATACGTTATAACGTAATATTATATAACGTTATACGTCTTTACGTAATACTACATAACGTTATACGTTATAACGTAATATTATATAACGTTATACGTTATAACGTAACACTACATAATGTTATACGTTATTACATAGTACTATATAATGTTATGCGTTATAACGTAATACTAGATAGCGTTATACGTTATATCGTAGTACTATATAACTTTAGACCTTATAACGTAATACTACATAACGTTATACGTTATAACACAATACTATATAACGTTATACGTTATATCGTAATACTACATAACGTTATACGTTATAACGTAATATTATATAACATTATACGTTATTACGTAATACTACATAACGTTATACGTTATAACACAATACTATATAGCGTTATACGTTATAACGTAATACTACATAACGTTATACGTTATAACACAATACTATATAACGTTATACGTTATATCGTAATACTACATAACGTTATACGTTATTACATAGTACTATATAATGTTATACGTTATAACGTAATACTATATAACGTTATACGTTATTACGTAATACTACATAACGTTATACGTTATTACATAGTACTATATAATGTTATACGTTATAACGTAATACTACATAACGTTATACGTTATAACACAATACAATATAACGTTATACGTTATAACGGAATACTACATAACGTTATACGTTATATCGTAGTACTATATAACTTTAGACCTTATAACGTAATACTACATAACGTTATACGTTATAACCTAATACTACATAACGTTACACGTTATAACGCGATACTATATAACGTTATACGTCATTACGTAATACTACATAACGTTATACGTTATAACGTAATATTATATAACGGTATACGTTATAACGTAATATTATATAACGTTATACGTTATAACGTAACACTACATAACGCTATACGTTATTACATAGTACTATATAATGTTATACGTTATAACGTGATACTATATAACGTCATACGTTATAACGTAGTAATATAAAACGTTATACGTTATTACATAGTACTATATAATGTTATACGTTATAACATGATACTATATAACGTTATACGTCATTACGTAATACTACATAACGTTATACGTTATAGCGTAATATTATATAATGTTATACGTTATAACGTAATACTACATAACGTTATACGTTATAACGTAATGCTACATAACGTTATACGGTATAACGTAATATTATATAACGTTATACGTCATTACGTAATACTACATAACGTTATATGTTATAGCGTAATTTTATATAACGTTATACGTTATAACGTAATACTACATAACGTTATACGTTATAACACAATACTATATAACGTTACACGTTATAACGTATTTTACATAACGTTTATCCTTAATACATAGTACTACATAACGTTATACGTTATATCGTAGTTCTATATAACTTTAGACCTTATAACGTAATACTACATAACGTTATACGTTATAACACAATACTATATAACGTTATACGTTATAACGTAATACTACATAACGTTACACGTTATAACGTATTTTACATAACGTTATACGTTATAACGTAATGCTACATAACGTTATACGTTATAACGTAATATTATATAACGTTATACGTTAAAAAGTAATACTACATAACGTTATACGTTATAACGTAGTACTACACAACGTTACACGTTATAACGTATTTTACATAACGTTATACGTTATAACGTGATACTACACAACGTTATACGTTATTACACGGTACTATATAATATTATACGTTATAACGTGATACTATATAACGTTATAAGTTATATCCGAGTACTATACAACGTTATACGTTATATCACAATACTATATAACGTTACACGTTATAACGTATTTTACATAACGTTATACGTTATAACGTAATACTACATAACGTTATACGTTATATCGTAGTACTATATAACTTTAGACGTTATATCGTAATACTACATAACGTTATACGTTATAAGGTAATACTACATAACGTTATACGTTATATCGCAGTACTATATAACTTTAAACGTTATAACGTAATACTACATAACGATATACGTTATAACACAATACTATATAACGTTATACGTTATAAGACAATACTATATGACGATATACGTTATAACGTAATACTACATAACGTTATACGTTATCACGTAATATTATCTATCATTATACGTTATAACGTAATATTATATAACGATATACGTTATAACGTAATACTGCATAACGTTATACGTAATTACATAGTAGTATGTAATGTTATACGTTATAACGTCATACTATATAACGTTATAGGTTATAACGTAATACTACATAACGTTACACGTTATAACGTATTTTACATAACGTTATACGTAATTACATAGTAGTATATAATGATATACGGTATAACGTAATATTATATAACGTTATACGTTATAATGTAATACTACATAACGTTATAAGTTATAACGTAATACTACATAACGTTATACGGTATAACGTAATATTATATAACGTTATACGTTATAACGTAATATTATATAAGAATATACGTTATAACGTAATATTATATAACGTTATACGTTATAACGTAACACTACATAACGTTATACGTTATTACATAGTATTATATAATGTTATACGTTATAACGTGATACTATATAACGTTATACGTTATTACATAATACTACGTAGCGTTATACGTTATAGCGTAATACTACATAACGTTATACGGTATAACGTAATATTATATAACGCTATACGTTATATCGTAATACTACATAACGTTATACGTTATATCTGAGTGCTATATAACGTTATACGTTATATCGTAATACTACATAACGTTATACGTTATAACACAATACTATATAACGTTATACGCTATATCGTCATACTACATAACGTTATACGTTATATCTGAGTGCTATATAACGTTATACGTTACATCGTAATACTACATAACGTTATACGTTATTACGTAATACTACATAACGTTATACGTTATAACACAATACTATATAACGTTATACGTTATATCGTAATTCTACATAACGTCATACGTTATATCGTAGTACTATATAACTCTAGATCTTATAACGTAATACTACATAACGTTATACGTTATAACACAATACTATATAACCTTATACGTTATAACGTAATACTATATAACGTTACACGTTATAACGTATATTACATAACGTTATACGTTATAACGTAATACTACTTAACGTTATACGTTATATCGTAGTACTATATAACTTTAGACCTTATAACGTAATACTACATAACGTTATACGCTATAACACAATACTACATAACGTTATACGTTATAACGTAATACTACATAACGTTATACGTTATAACGTAATACTACATAACGTTATAAGTTATAACGTAATATTATATGACATTATACGTTATAACGTAATATTATATAACGTTATACGTTATATCGTAGTACTATATAACTTTAGACCTTATAACGTAATACTACATAACGTTATACGCTATAACACAATACTATATAACGTTATACGTTATAACACAATACTATATAACGTTAGACGTTATAACGTAATACTACATAACGTTATACGTTATAACACAATACTATATAACGTTATACGCTATATCGAAATACTACATAACGTTATACGTTATATCTGAGTACTATATAATGTTATACGTTATAACGTCATACTATATAACGTTATACGTTATATCGTAGTACTATATAACTTTAGACCTTATAACGTAATACTACATAACGTTATACGTTATAACCTAATACTACATAACGTTACACGTTATAACGCGATACTATATAACGTTATACGTCATTACGTAATACTACATAACGTTATACGTTATAACGTAATATTATATAACGGTATACGTTATAACGTAATATTATATAACGTTATACGTTATAACGTAACACTACATAACGCTATACGTTATTACATAGTACTATATAATGTTATACGTTATAACGTGATACTATATAACGTCATACGTTATAACGTAGTAATATAAAACGTTATACGTTATTACATAGTACTATATAATGTTATACGTTATAACATGATACTATATAACGTTATACGTCATTACGTAATACTACATAACGTTATACGTTATAGCGTAATATTATATAATGTTATACGTTATAACGTAATACTACATAACGTTATACGTTATAACGTAATGCTACATAACGTTATACGGTATAACGTAATATTATATAACGTTATACGTCATTACGTAATACTACATAACGTTATATGTTATAGCGTAATTTTATATAACGTTATACGTTATAACGTAATACTACATAACGTTATACGTTATAACACAATACTATATAACGTTACACGTTATAACGTATTTTACATAACGTTTATCCTTAATACATAGTACTACATAACGTTATACGTTATATCGTAGTTCTATATAACTTTAGACCTTATAACGTAATACTACATAACGTTATACGTTATAACACAATACTATATAACGTTATACGTCATAACGTAATACTACATAACGTTACACGTTATAACGTATTTTACATAACGTTATACGTTATAACGTAATGCTACATAACGTTATACGTTATAACGTAATATTATATAACGTTATACGTTAAAAAGTAATACTACATAACGTTATACGTTATAACGTAGTACTACACAACGTTACACGTTATAACGTATTTTACATAACGTTATACGTTATAACGTGATACTACACAACGTTATACGTTATTACACGGTACTATATAATATTATACGTTATAACGTGATACTATATAACGTTATAAGTTATATCCGAGTACTATACAACGTTATACGTTATATCACAATACTATATAACGTTACACGTTATAACGTATTTTACATAACGTTATACGTTATAACGTAATACTACATAACGTTATACGTTATATCGTAGTACTATATAACTTTAGACGTTATATCGTAATACTACATAACGTTATACGTTATAAGGTAATACTACATAACGTTATACGTTATATCGCAGTACTATATAACTTTAAACGTTATAACGTAATACTACATAACGATATACGTTATAACACAATACTATATAACGTTATACGTTATAAGACAATACTATATGACGATATACGTTATAACGTAATACTACATAACGTTATACGTTATCACGTAATATTATCTATCATTATACGTTATAACGTAATATTATATAACGATATACGTTATAACGTAATACTGCATAACGTTATACGTAATTACATAGTAGTATGTAATGTTATACGTTATAACGTCATACTATATAACGTTATAGGTTATAACGTAATACTACATAACGTTACACGTTATAACGTATTTTACATAACGTTATACGTAATTACATAGTAGTATATAATGATATACGGTATAACGTAATATTATATAACGTTATACGTTATAATGTAATACTACATAACGTTATAAGTTATAACGTAATACTACATAACGTTATACGGTATAACGTAATATTATATAACGTTATACGTTATAACGTAATATTATATAAGAATATACGTTATAACGTAATATTATATAACGTTATACGTTATAACGTAACACTACATAACGTTATACGTTATTACATAGTATTATATAATGTTATACGTTATAACGTGATACTATATAACGTTATACGTTATTACATAATACTACGTAGCGTTATACGTTATAGCGTAATACTACATAACGTTATACGTTATAACGTAATACTACATAACGATATACGTTATAACGTAATACTACATAACGTTATACGTTATAACGTAATACTACATAACGTTATACGGTATAACGTAATACTATATAACGTTATACGTTATAACGCAACACTACATAATGTTATACGTTATAACGTAGTAATATAAAACGTTTGACGTTAGACGTATTCCTACATAACGTTATACCTTGTAACGGAATATTATATTACGTTATACGTTATTACATAGTACTATATAATGTTATACGTTATAACATGAAGCTATATAACGTTATACGTCATTACGTAATACTACATAACGTTATACGTTATAGCGTAATATTATATAATGTTATACGTCATAACGTAATACTACATAACGTTATACGTTATAACGTAATGCTACATAACGTTATACGGTATAACGTAATATTATATAACGCTATACGTTATATCGTAATACTACATAACGTTATACGTTATATCTGAGTGCTATATAACGTTATACGTTATATCGTAATACTACATAACGTTATACGTTATAACACAATACTATATAACGTTATACGCTATATCGTCATACTACATAACGTTATACGTTATATCTGAGTGCTATATAACGTTATACGTTACATCGTAATACTACATAACGTTATACGTTATTACGTAATACTACATAACGTTATACGTTATAACACAATACTATATAACGTTATACGTTATATCGTAATTCTACATAACGTCATACGTTATATCGTAGTACTATATAACTCTAGATCATATAACGTAATACTACATAACGTTATACGTTATAACACAATACTATATAACCTTATACGTTATAACGTAATACTATATAACGTTACACGTTATAACGTATATTACATAACGTTATACGTTATAACGTAATACTACTTAACGTTATACGTTATATCGTAGTACTATATAACTTTAGACCTTATAACGTAATACTACATAACGTTATACGCTATAACACAATACTATATAACGTTATACGTTATAACGTAATACTACATAACGTTATACGTTATAACACAATACTATATAACGTTATACGTTATATCGTAATACTACATAACGTTATACGTTATTACATAGTACTATATAATGTTATACGTTATAACGTAATACTATATAACGTTATACGTTATTACGTAATACTACATAACGTTATACGTTATAACACAATACTATATAACGTTAGACGTTATAACGTAATGCTACATAACGTTATACGTTATAACACAATACTATATAACGTTATACGTTATATCGTAATACTATATAACGTTATACGTTATATCTGAGTGCTATATAACGTTATACGTTATATCGTAATACTACATAACGTTATACGTTATTACGTAATACTACATAACGTTATACGTTATAACGTAATACTACATAACGTTATACGTTATAACGTAATACTACATAACGTTATAAGTTATAACGTAATATTACATGACATTATACGTTATAACGTAATATTATATAACGTTATACGTTATATCGTAGTACTATATAACTTTAGACCTTATAACGTAATACTACATAACGTTATACGCTATAACACAATACTATATAACGTTATACGTTATAACACAATACTATATAACGTTAGACGTTATAACGTAATACTACATAACGTTATACGTTATAACACAATACTATATAACGTTATACGCTATATCGAAATACTACATAACGTTATACGTTATATCTGAGTACTATATAATGTTATACGTTATAACGTCATACTATATAACGTTATACGTTATATCACAATACTATATAACGTTACACGTTATAACGTATTTTACATAACGTTATACGTTATAACGTAATACTACATAACGTTATACGTTATATCGTAGTACTATATAACTTTAGACATCATAACGTAATACTACATAACGATATACGTTATAACACAATACTATATAACGTTATACGTTATAAGACAATACTATATAACGTTATACGTTATAACGTAATACTACATAACGTTATACGTTATCACGTAATATTATATATCATTATACGTTATAACGTAATATTATATAACGATATACGTTATAACGTAATACTGCATAACGTTATACGTAATTACATACTAGTATATAATGTTATACGTTATAACGTCATACTATATAACGTTATAGGTTATAACGTAATACTACATAACGTTACACGTTATAACGTATTTTACATAACGTTATGCGTTATTAAATAGTATTATATAATGTTATACGTTATAACGTGATACTATATAACGTTATACGTTATTACGTAATACTACATAGCGTTATACGTTATAGCGTAATATTATATAATGTTATACGTTATAACGCAATACTACATAACGTTATACGTTATATCGTAATACTACATAACGTTATACGTTATTACATAGTACTATATAATGTTATACGTTATAACGTGATACTATATAACGTTATACGTTATAACACAATACTATATAACGTTACACGTTATAACGTATTTTACATAACGTTATACGTTATAACGTAATACTACATAACGTTATACGTTATTACATAGTACTATATAATGTTACACGTTATAGCGTGATACTATATAACGTTATACGTTATAACACAATACTATATAACGTTATACGTTATAACGTAATATTATATGACATTATACGTTATAACGTAATATTATATAACGTTATACGTTAAAACGTAATACTACATAACGTTATACGTTATATCTGAGTACTATATAATGTTATACGTTATAACGTCATACTATATAACGTTATACGTTATATCACAATACTATATAACGTTACACGTTATAACGTATTTTACATAACGTAATACGTTATAACGTGATACTACATAACGTTATACGTTATTACATGGTACTATATAATGTTATACGTTATTACGTGATACTATATCACGTTATAAGTTATATCCGAGTACTATATAACGTTATACGTTATATCACAATACTATATAACGTTACACGTTATAACGTATTTTACATAACGTTATATTTTATAACGTAATACTACATAACGTTATACGTTATAACGTAATATTATATAACATTATACGTTATGACGTAATATTATATAACGTTATACGTTATAACGTAATACTACATAACGTTATACGTTAAAACTTAATACTACATAACGTTATACGTTACATCTGAGTACTATATAATGTTATACGTTATAACGTCATACTATATAACGTTATACGTTATATCACAATACTATATAACGTTACACGTTATAACGTATTTTACATAACGTAATACGTTATAACGTGATACTACATAACGTTATACGTTATTACATGGTACTATATAATGTTATACGTTATTACGTGATACTATATCACGTTATAAGTTATATCCGAGTACTATATAACGTTATACGTTATATCACAATACTATATAACGTTACACGTTATAACGTATTTTACATAACGTTATATTTTATAACGTAATACTACATAACGTTATACGTTATAACGTAATATTATATAACATTATACGTTATGACGTAATATTATATAACGTTATACGTTATAACGTAATACTACATAACGTTATACGTAATTACGTAGTACTATATAATGTTATACGGTATAACGTCATACTATATAACGTTATACGTTATAACGTAATACTACATAACTTTACACGTTATAACGTATTTTACATAACGTTATACGTTACAATGTAATACTACATAACGTTACACGTTATAACGTATTTTCCATAACGTTATACGTTATAACGTGATACTACATAACGTTATATGTTATTACATGGTACTATATAATGTTATACGTTATAACGTGATACTATATAACGTTATACGTTATAACACAATACTATATAAGGTTATACGTTATAACACAATACTATATAACGTTATACGTTATTACATAGTACTATATAATGTTATACGTTATAACCTAATACTACATAACGTTATACGTTACAACATAGTACTATATAATGTTATACGTTATAACGTAATACTGCATAACGTTATACGTTATAACACAATACTATATAACGTTATACGTTATAACCTAATACTACATATCGTTATACGTTATAACATAGTACTATATAATGTTATACGTTATAACACAATACTATATAACGTTATACGTTATAACGTAATACTACATAACTTTACACGTTATAACGTATTTTACATAACGTTATACGTTATAACGTATTTTACATAACGTTATACGTTATTACATAGTACTATATAATTTTACACGTTATAACGTAATACTACATAACGTTATACGTTATAACATAGTACTATATAATGTTATACGTTATAACGTAATACTGCATAACGTTATACGTTATAACACAATACTATATAACGTTATACGTTATATCGTAATACTACATAACGTTTTACGTTATTACATAGTACTATATAATGTTATACGTTTTAACGTCATACTATATAGCGTTATACGTTATAACGTAATACTACATAATGTTACACGTTATAACGTATTTTCCATAACGTTATACGTTATAACGTAATACTACATAACGTTATACGTTATTACATAGTACTATATAATGTTATACGTTATAACGTGATACTATATAACGTTATACGTTATAACACAATACTATATAACGTTACACGTTATTACGTAATACTACATAACGTTATACGTTATAACGTAATAGTATATAACGTTATACGTTAAAACGTAATACTACCAAACGGTATACGTTATATCTGAGTACTATATAATGTTATACGTTATAACGTCATACTATATAACGTTATACATTATAACACAATACTATATAACGTTATACGTTATAACGTAATACTACATAACGTTATACGTTATAACGTAATATTATATAACATTATACGTTATAACGTAATATTATATAACGTTATACGTTATAACGTAATACTACATAACGTTATACGTTATACTGATATGCTATATAACGCTATACGTTATAACGTCATACTATATAACGTTATACGTTATACTGATATGCTATACAACGTTATACGTTATAACATAATGCCACATAACGTTACATGTTATAACGTAATACTATATAACGTTATACGTTATAAAATACACTATATATCGTTATACGTAATACTAATATATTACATAACGTTAAGCATTATAACGTAATACCATATAACGTTCTACGTTATAACGTAATACTATATAACGTTATACGTTATACTGATATGCCATACAACGTTATACGTTATAACGTTATACTATATAACGTTATACGTCATACTAATATGCTATATAACGTTAAGCATTATAACATAATGCCACATAACGTTATATGATATAACGTAACACTATATAACGTGATACGTTATACTCATATGCCATACAACGTTATACCTTATAACGTAATACAATATAACGTTTTACGTTATACTGATATGCTATGTAACGCTATACATTATAACATAATACTTTATAACGTTATACGTTATACTAATATGCTATGTAACTTTAAGCATTGTAACGTAATATCATATAACGTTTTACGTTATAACGTAATACTATATAACGTGATACGTTATACTCATATGCCATACAACGTTATACCTTATAACGTAATACAATATAACGTTACACGTTATACTGATATGCAAGACTACATTATACGTTATAATGTAATACTATATAACGTGATACGTTACACACATATGCTATACAACGTTATACGTTATAACATAACACTATATATCGTTATACGTTATACTAATATGCTATATAACGTTAAATGTTACAATGTAATACTATATAACGTTATACGTTACACTGATATGCAAGACAACATTATACGTTATAATGTAATACTATATAACGTTGTACGTTATAACGTAATACTATATAACGTTATACGTTATACTCATGTGCTATACAACGTTATACGTTATAACATACACTATATATCGTTTTACGTTGTACTAATATGCTATATAACTTGAAGCATTATAACGTAATACCATATAACGTTTTACGTTATAACGTAATACTATATAACTTTATACGTTAAACTAATGTGCTATATAACGTTAAAAGTAGAATGTAAGACTATATAAGGTTATACGCTATACTGATATGCAAGACAACATTATACGTTATAATGTAATACTATATAACGTGATACGTTACACACATATGCTATACAACGTTCTACGTTATAACATACACTATATATCGTTATACGTTATACTAATATGCTATATATCGTTAAGCATTATAACGTAATACTATATATCGTTACACGTTATGCTAATATGCTATATATCGCTAAACGTTATAACGTAATACCATATAACGTTTTACGTTATACTGACATGCTATATAACGCTATACGTTATAACATAATACTTTATAACGTTATACGTTACACTGATATGCAAGACAACATTATGCGTTATAATGTAATACTATATAACGTTGTACGTTATAACGTAATACTATATAACGTTATACGTTATACTCATGTGCTATACAACGTTAAACCTTAGAATGTAAGACTATATAACGTTATACGGTATACTGATATGCAAGACAACATTATACGTTATAATGTAATACTATATAACGTGGTACGTTACACACATATGCTATACAATGTTATACGTTATAACATAACACTATATATCGTTATACGTTATACTAATATGCTATATAACGTTAAACGTTATAATGTAACACTATATATCGTTATACGTTATACTAATATGCTATATAACGTTAAACGTTATAATGTAATACTATATAACGTTATACGTTACACTGATATGCAAGACAACATTATACGTTATAATGTAATACTATATAACGTTGTACGTTATAACGTAATACTATATAACGTTATACGTTATACTCATGTGCTATACAACGTGATACGTATAACGTAATACTATATAACGTGATACGTTATACTCATATGCTATACAACGTTATACGTTATAACATACACTATATATCGTTATACGTTATACTAATATGCTATGCAACGTTAAGCATTACAACGTAATACTATATAACGTGATACGTTACACTACTGTGCTATATAACGTCAGTCGTTATAACGTAAAACTATATAACGTTATACGTTATACTCAAATGCTATACAACGTTATACGTCATAACATAACACTATATATCTTTATACGTTACACTAATATGCCATATAATGTTAGTCGTTATAACGTAGCACTATATAACGTTTTACGTTATAACGTAATACTATATAACGTTATACGTTATACTCATGTGCTATACAACGTTATACGATATAACATACACTATATATCGTTATACGTTATACTATTATGCTATATAACTTTAAGCATTATAACGTAATACCATATAACGTTTTACGTTATAACGTAATACTATATAACGGTATACGTTATACTGATATGCTATACAACATTATACGTTATAACGTAATACTATATAACGTTCTACTTCATACTAATATGCTATATAACTTTAGTCGTTATAACGTAATACTAAATAACGTGATACGTTACACAAATATGCTATACAACGTTATACGTTATAAGATACACTATATATCGTGATACGTTATACTAATATACTATATAACGTTAAAGGTTATAACGTAATACTATATAACGTTAAACGTTATAACGTAAAACTATATAACGTTATACGTTATACTGATATGATATACAACACTATGCGTTATAACATAATACTATATAACGTTATACGTTGTACTAACATACTATATAACGTTAAACGGTATAACGTAATACTATATAAAGTTATACGTTATACTCATGAGCTATACAACATTATACGTTATAACATACACTATATATCGTTATACGTTATACTAATATGCTATATAACGTTAAGCATTATAACGCAGTACTATATAACGTTTTACGTTAAACCTAATACTATATAACGTGGTACGTTATACTCATTTGTTATACAACGTTATACGTCATAACGAAATACTATATAACTTTGTACGTTATACTAATATACTATATAACGTTAAACGTTATAACGTAATACCATATAACTTGATACGTTATACTCATGTGCTATACTACGTTATACGTTATAACATACACTATATATCGTTATACGTTATACTGATATGCTATATAACGTTAAGCATTATAACGTAATAACATATAACGTTTTACGTTATAACTTATTACTATATAACGTTATACGTTATACTGACATGCTGTATAACCTTAAGCATTATAACGTAACACCATCTAACGTTTTACGTTATAACGCAATACTATATAACGTGATACCTTACACACATATGCTATACAACGTTATACGTTATAACATAACACCATATGCCGTTATACGTTATACTAATATGCTATACAACGTTATACGTTACAACATACACTATATATCGTTATACGTTATACTAATATGCTATATAAGGTTAAGCATTATAACGTAATACTATATAACGTTATACGTTATACTGATATGCTATACAACGTTATACGTTATAATGTAATACTATAGAACGCTATACGTTATACTGTCATGTTATATAACGCTATACGTTATAAAGTAATACTATATACCGTTATGCGTTATACTCATATGCTATACAACGTTATACGTTATAACATAACACTATACATCGTTATACGTTACACTAATGTGCTATATAACGTTAGTCGTTATAACGTAATACTATCTAACGTTATACGTTATACTGTTATGCTGTACAACGTTATACGTTATAACGTAATACTATATAACGATAAATGTTATAACGTAGTACCATATAACGTTATACGTTATACTGATATGCTATACAACGTTATACGTTATAACGTAATACTATATAACGTTATATGTTATACTCATGTGCTATACAACGTTATACGTTATAACATAACACTATATGCCGTTATACGTTATACTAATATGTTATATAACGTTAAACGTTAACGTAATACCATATAACGTTTTACGTTATAACGTAATACTATATATCGTTATACGTTATAATGTAATCCTATAGAACGCTATACGTTATACTGTCATGTTATATAACGCTATACGTTATAAAGTAATACTATATACCGTTATGAGTTATACTCATATGCTATACAACGTTATACGTTATAACATAACACTATATATCGTTGTACGTTATACTGATATGCTATACAACGTTATACGTTATAATGTAATACTATATAACGTTATACGTTATACTGATATGCTATATAACGTTAGTCGTTATGACGTAATAATATATAACGTTATACACTATAACGTAATACCATATAACATTCTACGTTATAACGTTATACTATATAACTTGATTCGCTACACACATATGCTATACAACGTTATACGTTATAACATAACACCATATGCCGTTATACGTTATACTAATATGCTATATAACGTTAAACGTTAACGTAATACCATATAACGTTTTACGTTATAACGTAATACCATATAACGATAAAGGTTATAACGTAGTACCATATAACGTTTTACGTTATAACGTAATACTATATAACGTTATACGTTATAACGTAATACTATATAACGTTATACGTTATACTCATGTGCTATACAACGTTATATGTTACAACATACACTATATATCGTTATACGTTATACTAATATGCTATATAACGTAAAGCATTATAACGTAATACCATATAACGTTTTACGTTATAACGTAATACTACACAACGTTATACGTTATACTGATATGCTATACAACGTTATACGTTATAATGTAATACTATAGAACGCTATACGTTATACTGTCATGTTATATAACGCTATACGTTATAAAGTAATACTATATACCGTTATGCGTTATACTCATATGCTATACAACGTTATACGTTATAACATAACACTATATATCGTTATACGTTACACTAACATGCTATATAACGTTAGTCGTTATAACGTAATACTATATAACGTTATACGTTATACTGATATGCTGTACATCGTTATACGTTATAACGTAATACTATATATCGTGATACGTTACACACATATGCTATGCAACGTTATACGTTATAACGTAATACCATATAACGTTATACGTTATACTGATATGCTGCACAACGCTATACATTATAACGTAATACTATATAACGTTATACATTATGCTCATGTGCTATACAACGATATACGTTATACTAATATGCTATATAACGTTAAGCATTATAACGTAATACCATATAACGTTTTACGCTATAACGTAATACCATATAACGTTATACGATATACTGATATGATATACAACGTTACCCGTTATACTGACATGTTATATAACGCTATAGGTTGTAAAGTAATACTATATACCGTTATACGTTACACACATATGCTATCCAACGTTAAACTTTATAACGTAACACCATATGCCGTTATACGTTACACTAATATGTTATATATCGTTAAACGTTAACGTAATACCATATAACGTTTTACGTTATAACGTAATACCATATAACGATAAAGGTTATAACGTAGTACCGTATAGCGTTATACGTTTTAACGTGATACTATATAACGTTACACGATATTACGTAATACTGTATAACGTTATACGTTATACTGAAATGCTTTATAACGCTATACGTTATAACGTAATACCATATAACGTTATACGTTATAATAATAAGCTATATAATGGTAAACGTTATAACGTAATACCATATAACGTTATACGTTATAACGTTATACTCTGTAACGTTGTACGTTATAACATACAGTATATATCGTTGTACGTAATACTAATATAATATATGACGTTAAGCATTATAAGGTAATACCATATAACGTTTTTTGTTATAACGTAATACTATATAACGTTATACGTTATACTGATATGCTGTACAACGCTATACATTATAACGTAATACTATATAACGTTATACGGTATACTGATATGCTATACAACATTATACGTTATAACGTAATACTATATAACGTTATACGTTATACTGATATGCTCTACAACGTTATACGTTATAACGTAATACTGTATATCGTGATACGTTACACACATATGCTATGCAACGTTATACGTTATAACGTAATACTATATATCGTTGTACGTTATACTGATATGCTGTACAACGCTATACATTATAACGTAATACTATATAACGTTATACGTTATAACGTACTACCATATAATTGTTCTACGTTATAACGTTATACTATATAACTTGATACGCTACACACATATGCTATACAACGTTATACGTTATAGCATAACACCATATGCCGTTATACGTTATACTAATATGCTATATAACGTTAAACGTTAACGTAATACCATATAACGTTTTACGTTATAACGTAATACCAAATAACGATAAAGGTTATAACGTAGTACCGTATAACGTTTTACGTTATAACGTAATACTATATAACGTTATACGTTATACTGATATGCTATACATCATTATACTTTATAACGTAATACTATATAACGTTATACGTTATACTCATGTGCTATACAACGTTAAATGTTACAACATACACTATATATCGTTATACGTTATACTAATATGCTATATAACGTAAAGCATTATAACGTAATACCATTTAACGTTTTACGTTATAACGTAATACTACACAACGTTATACGTCATACTGATATGCTATACAGCATTATACGTTATAACGTAATACTATATAACGTTATACGTTATACTGATGTGCTGTATAACGCTATACATTATAACGTAATACTATTTAACGTTATACGGTATACTGATATGCTATACAACACTATACGTTATAACGTAATACTATATAACGTTATATGTTATACTCATGTGCTATACAACGTTATACGTTATAACATAACACTATATGCCGTTATACGTTATACTAATATGCTATATAACGTTAAACGTTAACGTAATACCATATAACGTTTTACGTTATAACCTAATACTATATATCGTGGTACGTTATACTCATATGCTATACAACATTATACGTTATAACGAAATACTATATAACTTTGTACGTTATACTAATATACTATATAACGGTAAACGTTATAACGTAATACCATATAACGTGATACGTTATACTCATGTGCTATACTACGTTATACGTTATAACATACACTATTTATCGTTATACGTTATACTGATATGCTATATAACGTTAAGCCTTATAACGTAGTATTATATAACGTTTTACGTTAAACCTAATACTATACAACGTGGTACGTTATACTCATATGCTATACAACGTTATACGTCATAACGAAATACTATATAACTTTGTACGTTATACTAATATAGTATATAACGTTAAACGTTATAACGTAATACCATATAACGTGATACGTTATACTCATGTGCTATACTACGTTATACGTTATAACATACACTATATATCGTTATACGTTATACTGATATGCTATATAACGTTAAGCATTATAACGTAATAACATATAACGTTTTACGTTATAACTTATTACTACACAACGTTATACGTCATACTGATATGCTATACAGCATTATACGTTATAACGTAATACTATATAACGTTATACGTTATACTGATGTGCTGTATAACGCTATACATTATAACGTAATACTATTTAACGTTATACGGTATACTGATATGCTATACAACACTATACGTTATAACGTAATACTATATAACGTTATATGTTATACTCATGTGCTATACAACGTTATACGTTATAACATAACACTATATGCCGTTATACGTTATACTCATATGCTATATAACGTTAAACGTTAACGTAATACCATATAACGTTTTACGTTATAACGTAATACTATATATCGTTATACGTTATAATGTAATCCTATAGAACGCTATACGTTATACTGTCATGTTATATAACGCTATACGTTATAAAGTAATACTATATACCGTTATGAGTTATACTCATATGCTATACAACGTTATACGTTATAACATAACACTATATATCGTTATACGTTACACTAATATGCTATATAACGTTAGTCGTTATAACGTAATACTATATAACGTTATACGTTATACTGATATGCTGTACAACGTTATACGTTATAACGTAATACTATATATCGTGATACGTAACACACATATGCTATGCATCATTATACGTTATAACGTAATACTATATAACGTTCTACTTTATACTAATATGCTATATAACTTTAGTCGTTATAACGTAATACTAAATAACGTGATACGTTACACAAATATGCTATACAACGTTATACGTTATAAGATACACTATATATCGTGATACGTTATACTAATATACTATATAACGTTAAAGGTTATAACGTAATACTATATAACGTTAAACGTTATAACGTAAAACTATATAACGTTATACGTTATACTGATATGATATACAACACTATGCGTTATAACATAATACTATATAACGTTATACGTTGTACTAATATACTATATAACGTTAAACGGTATAACGTAATACTATATAAAGTTATACGTTATACTCATGAGCTATACAACATTATACGTTATAACATACACTATATATCGTTATACGTTATACTAATATGCTATATAACGTTAAGCATTATAACGTAATACTATATAACGTTATACGTTATCCTAATATGCTATGTAACGTTAAGCATTACAACGTAATACTATATAACGTGATACGTTACACTACTGTGCTATATAACGTCAGTCGTTATAACGTAATACTATATAACGTTATACGTTATACTCAAATGCTATATAACTTTAGCCGTTATAACGTAATACTAAATAACTTGATACGTTACACAAATATGCTATACAACGTTATACGTTATAACATACACTATATATCGTGATACGTTATACCAATATACTATATAACGTTAAAGGTTATAACGTAATACTATATAACGTTAAACGTTATAACGTAAAACTATATAACGTTAAACGTTATAACGTAAAACTATATAACGTTATACGTTATGCTGATATGATATACAACACTATGCGTTATAACATAATACTATATAACGTTATACGTTATACTAATATACTATATAACGTTAAACGGTATAACGTAATACTATATAAAGTTATACGTTATGCTCATCAGCTATACAACGTTATACGTTATGACATACACCATATATCGTTATACGTTATACTAATATGCTATATAACGTTAAGCATTATAACGTAATACTATATAACGTTATACGTTATCCTAATATGCTATGTAACGTTAAGCATTATAACATAATACCATATAACGTTTTACGTTATAACGTAATACTATATAACGTGACACGTTATACTCATATGCTATACAACGTTATACGTTATGACATACACCATATATCGTTATACGTTATACTAATATGCTATATAACGTTAAGCATTATAACGTAATACTATATAACGTTATACGTTATCCTAATATGCTATGTAACGTTAAGCATTATAACATAATACCATATAACGTTTTACGTTATAACCTAATACTATATAACGTGGTACGTTATACTCATATGCTATATAACAGTATACGTTATAACAAAATACTATATAACTTTGTACGTTATACTAATTTACTATATAACGGTAAACGTTATAACGTAATAAAATATAACGTGATACGTTATACTCATATGCTATACTACGTTATACGTTATAACATACACTATATATCGTTACACGTTATACTGATATGCTATATAACGCTAAGCATTATAACGTAATAACATATAACGTTTTACGTTATAACTTAATACTATACAACTTTACACGTTATACTGATATTGTATACAACATTATACGTTATAACGTAATACTATATAACATGGTACGTTATACTGATATGCTGTATAATGCTATACATTATAACGTAATACCATATAACGTTATACTTTATACTAATATGCTATGTAACGTTAAGCATTATAACGTAATACCATATAACGTTTTACGTTATAACCTAATACTATATATCGTGGTACGTTATACTCATATGCTATACAACATTATACGTTATAACGAAATACTATATAACTTTGTACGTTATACTAATATACTATATAACGGTAAACGTTATAACGTAATACCATATAACGTGATACGTTATACTCATGTGCTATACTACGTTATACGTTATAACATACACTATTTATCCTTATACGTTATACTGATATGCTATATAACGTTAAGCCTTATAACGTAGTACTATATAACGTTTTACGTTAAACCTAATACTATATAACGTGGTACGTTATATTCATATGCTATACAACGTTATACGTCATAACGAAATACTATATAACTTAGTACGTTATACTAATATACTATATAACGTTAAACGTTATAACGTAATACCATATAACGTGATACGTTATACTCATGTGCTATACTACGTTATACGTTATAACATACACTATATATCGTTATACGTTATACTGATATGCTATATAACGTTAAGCATTATAACGTAATAACATATAACGTTTTACGTTATAACTTATTACTATATAACGTTATACGTTATGCTGATATTCTATACAACATTATACGTTATAACGAAATACTATATAACGTTATACGTTATACTGATATGCTGTATAACGCTATAGATTATAACGTAATACTATATAACTTTATACGTTATACTAATATGCTTTTTAGCGTTAAGCATTATAACGTAATACCATATAACGTTTTACGTTATAACGTAATACTATATAACGTTATACGTTATACTGGTATGTTATACGACGGTAAACGTTATAGCATCACACTATATGCCGTTATACGTTATACTAATATGCTATATAACGTTAAACGTTAACGTAATACCATATAACGTTTTACGTTATAACGTAATACTATATAACGTTATACGTTACACTGATAGGCTATACAACGTTATACGTTATAATGTAATACTATAGAACGCTATACGTTATACTGTCATGTTATATAACGCTATACGTTATAAAGTAATACTATATACCGTTATGCGTGATACTCATATGCTATACAACGTTATACGTTATAACAGAACACTATATATCGTTATACGTTATACTGATATGCTGTACAACGTTATACGTGATAACGTAATAATATATATCGTGATACGCTACACGCATATGCTATACAACGTTATACGTTATAACATAACACCATATGCCGTTATACGTTAGACTAGTATGTTATATAACATTAAAGGTTAACGTAATACCATATAACGTTTTACGTTATAACGTAATACCATATAATGATAAAGGTTATAACGCAGTACCGTATAGCGTTATACGTTTTAACGTGATACTATATAACGTTACACGATATCACGTAATACTGTATAACGTTATACGTTATACTGATATGCTTTGTAACGCTATACGTTATAACGTAATACCATATAACGTTATACGTTATAATAATATGCTATATAACGGTAAACGTTATAACGTAATACCATATAACGTTATACGTTATAACGTTATACTCTGTAACGTTGTACGTTATAACATACAGTATATATCGTTATACGTAATACTAATATAATATATGACGTTAAGCATTATAAGGTAATACCATATAACGTTTTACGCTATAACGTAATACTATATAACGTTATACGTTATACTGATATGCTATACAACGTTATACGTTATAATGTAATACTATAGAACGCTATACGTTATACTGTCATGTTATATAACCCTATACGTTATAAAGTAATACTATATACCGTTATGCGTTATACACATATGCTATACAACGTTATACGTTATAACATAACACTATATATCGTTATACGTTACAGTAATGTGCTATATAACGTTAGTCGTTATAACGTAATACTATATAACGTTATACGTTATACTGACATGTTATATAACGCTATAGGTTATAAAGTAATACTATATACCGTTATACGTTACACTCATATGCTATCCAACGTTAAATTTTATAACGTAATACCATATAACGTTTTATGTTATCCTGATATGCTGTACAACGTTATACGTTATAACGTAATACTATATATTGGGATACGTTACACACATATGCTATGCAACATTCTACGTTATAACGTTATACTATATAACTTGATTCGCTACACACATATGCTATACAACGTTATACGTTATAACATAACACCACATGCCGTTATACGTTATACTAATATGCTATATAACGTTAAACGTTAACGTAATACCATATAACGTTTTACGTTATAACGTAATACCATATAACGATAAAGGTTATAACGTAATACTATATAACGTTATACGTTATACTGATATGCTGTACAACGCTATACATTATAACGTAATACTATATAACGTTATACGGTATACTGATATGCTATACAACATTATACGTTATAACGTAATACTATATA
Organism: Bombus sylvestris; assembly: GCA_911622165.2. NCBI lineage: Eukaryota > Metazoa > Arthropoda > Insecta > Hymenoptera > Apidae > Bombus > Bombus sylvestris. The sequence goes on from CAJVRE020000087.1 coordinate 1,867,611, forward strand.
ACGTTATACGTTATACTGATATGCTGTACAACGTTATACGTTATAACGTAATACTATATATCGTGATACGTTACACACATATGCTATGCAACGTTATACGTTATAACGTAATACTATATATCGTTGTACGTTATACTGATATGCTGTACAACGCTATACATTATAACGTAATACTATATAACGTTATACGTTATACTGATATGCTATATAACGTTAGTCGTTATGACGTAATACTATATAACGTTATACGTTATAACGTACTACCATATAATTGTTCTACGTTATAACGTTATACTATATAACTTGATACGCTACACACATATGCTATACAACGTTATACGTTATAGCATAACACCATATGCCGTTATACGTTATACTAATATGCTATATAACGTTAAACGTTAACGTAATACCATATAACGTTTTACGTTATAACGTAATACCAAATAACGATAAAGGTTATAACGTAGTACCGTATAACGTTTTGCGTTATAACGTAATACTATATAACGTTATACGTTATACTGATATGCTATACATCATTATTCTTTATAACGTAATACTATATAACGTTATACGTTATACACATGTGCTATACAACGTTAAATGTTACAACATACACTATATATCGTTTTACGTTATACTAATATGCTATATAACGTAAAGCATTATAACGTAATACCATTTAACGTTTTACGTTATAACGTAATACTACACAACGTTATACGTTATACCGATATGCTATACAGCATTATACGTTATAACGTAATACTATATAACGTTATACGTTATACTGATGTGCTGTATAACGCTATACATTATAACGTAATACTATATAACGTTATACGTTACACTAATATGCTATATAACGTTAGTCGTTATAGCGTAATACTATATAACATTACACGTTATGCTGATATGCTATACAACGTTATACGTTACAACATACACTATGTGTCGTAACACGTCATACCAATATGCTATATAAAGTTAAGCATTATAACGTAATACCATATATCGTTTTACGTTATAACGTAATACTATATAACGTTATACGTTATGCTAATATGCCACATAACGTTAAGCATTATAACGTAATACCATATAAAGTTTTACGTTATAACGTAATACTACATAATTTGATACGTTACACACATATGCTATACAACGTCTTACGTTATAACATAGCACTATATATCGTTAAACGTTATACTAATATGCTATATAACGTTAAACATTATACTAATATGCTATATAACGTTAAACGTTATAAAGTAATACTATATAACATTATATGTTATACTGATATGATATACAACGTTATACGTTATAACATAACACTATATATAGTTATACGTTACACTAATATGCTATATAACGTTAAATGTTATAACGTATTATCATATAACGTTATGGGTTATAACGTAATACTATATAACGCTATACGTTATACTAATATGCTATATAACGCTATACGTTATAAAGTAATACTATATAACATTATACGTTATACGTTATAACATAACACTATATATAGTTATACGTTATACTAATATGCTATATAACGCTATACGTTATAAAGTAATACTATACAACATTATAAGTTATACTGATATGCTATACAACGTTATACGTTATAACATAACACTATATATCGTTATCCGTTACACTATTATGCTATATAACGTTAAACGTTATAACGTATTATCATATAACGTTATGGGTTATAACGTAATACTATATAACGTTATACACTATACTAATATGCTATATAACATTAAGCATTATAACGTAATACCATATAACGTTTTACGTTATAACGTAATACTATATAACGTGATACGTTACACACATATGCTATACAACGTCTTACGTTATAACATAGCACTATATATCGTTAAACGTTATACTAATATGCTATATAACGTTAAACATTATACTAATATGCTATATAACGTTAAACGTTATAAAGTAATACTATATAACATTTTATGTTATACTGATATGATATACAACGTTATACGTTATAACATAACACTATATATAGCTATACGTTACACTAATATGCTATATAACGTTATAAGTTATAACGTAATACTATATAACGTTATACGTTATACTAATATGCTATGTAACGTTAAGCGTTATAACGTAATACCATATAACGTTTTACGTTATAACGAAATACTATATAACGTGATACGTTACACACATATACTATAAAATGTTATACGTTACAACATACACTATATATCGTTATACATCATACCAATGTGCAATATAAAGTTAAGAATTATAACGTTATACCATATAACGTTTTACGTTATAACGTCATACTGTATAACGTTATACGTTATACTGATATGCTATGTAACGCTGTACATTATAACGCAATATCATATAACGTTATGGGTTATAACGTAAAACTATAAAACGTTATACGTTATACTAATATGCTATATAACGCTATACGTTATAAAGTAATACTATATAACATTATACGTTATACTGATATGCTATACAACGTTATACGTTATAACATAACACTATACATAGTTATACGCTGCACTAATATGCTATGTAACGTTATACGTTATAACATAATACTATATAACGTGATACGTTATACTCATATGCTATACAACGTTATACGTTATATCATACACTATATATCGTTATACGTTATACTAATATGCTATGTAACGTTAAGCATTATAACGCATTATCATATAACGTTATGGGTTATAACGTAATACTATATAACGTTATACGTTAAACTGATATGCTATACAACATTATACGTTATAACGCAATACTATATAACGTTATACGTTATACTAATATGCTATATAACGTTAAGCATTATAACGTAATACCATATAACGTTTGACGTTATATCGTAATACTATATAACGTTATACGTTATACTCATGTGCAATACAACGTTATACGTTATATCATACACTATATATCGATATACGTTATACTAATATCCTATATAACGTTAAGCATTATAACGCAATACCATATAATGTTTTACGTTATAACGTAATACTACATAACGTTATACGTTATACTGATACGCTATACAACGCTATACGTTATAACGTAATACTACATAACGTTATACGTTATACTGATATGCTATACAACGCTATACGTTATAACGTAATACTACATAACGTTATACGTTATACTGATACGCTATATAACGCTAAACATTATAACGTAATGCTATATAACGTTATACGTTATAAGGCTATACCATATAACGTTAAAGGATATAACGTAGTACCGCATAACGTTATACGTTTTAACGTGATACTATATAACGTTACACGATATCACGTAATACTGTATAACGTTATACGTTATACTGATATGCTATATAACGTTAAACGTTATAGCGTAATACCATACAACGTTACACGTTATAACATACACTACATATCGTTATACGTTATACTAATATGCAATGTAACGTTAAGCATTATAACGTAATACCATATAACGTCTTACGGTATAACGCAACACCATATAACGTTAAAGGTTATAACGTAGTACCATATAACATTTTACGTTATACCGTAATACTATATAACGTCATACATTATACTCATGTGCTATACAACGTTGTACTTTATAACATACACTATATATCGTTATAAGTTATACTAATATTCTATGTAACGTTAATCATTATAACGTAATACCATATAACCTTTTTACGCTATAACGTAATACTATATAACGTTATACGTTATACTTATATGCTATACAACATTATGCGTTATAACGTAATACCATATAACGCTATACGGTATAACGCAATACCGTATAACGTTATATGTTATAACGTAATACTATATAACGTTATACGTTACAACATACACTATATATCGTTATACGTCATAATAATAGACTATATAACGTTAAGCATTATAACGTAATACCATATAACGTTATACGTTATAACGTAATACTATATAACGTGATACCTTACACACATATGCTATACAAAGTTATACGATATGACGTAATACTATATAACGTTATACGTTATACTGATATACTTTGCAACTTTATACGTTATAACGTAATAGTATATGACGTTATACGTTACACTACTATGCTATATAAGGTTAGTCGTTATAACGTAATACTATATAACGTGATACGCTACACACGTATGCTATACAATGTTACACGTTATAACATACACTATATATCGTTATACGTTATACTAATATGCTATATAACGTTAAGCATTATAACGCAATATCACATAATGTTTTACGTTAAAACGTAATACTACATAACGTTTAACGTTATACTGATATGCTATACAACGTTATACTTTATAACATACACTATATACCGTTATACGTTGTACTAATATGCTGTATAACGGTAAGCATTATAACGTAATACCATATAACGTTATACGTTATAACGTAATACTATATAACCTGATACCTTACACACATATGCTATACAAAGTTATACGATATGACGTAATACTATATAACGTTATACGTTATACTTATATGCTATACAACATTATACGTTATAACGTAATACTATATAACGTCATACGTTATACTCATATGCTATACAACTTTATACGTTATAACATACACTATATATCGTTTTCCGTATACTAATATGCTGTATAACATTAAGCATTAAAACGTAATACCATATAACGTTTTACGTTATTACGTAATACTATATAACGTTATACGTTATACTTATATGCTATACAACATTATACGTTATAACGTAATACCATATAACGCTATACGATATAACGCAATACCGTATAACGTTATATGTTATAACGTAATACTATATGACGTTATACGTTACACTGATATGCTATATAACGCTAAACATTATAACGTAATGCTATATATCGTTTTACGCTATAACGTAATACTATATAACGTCATACGTTATACTCACATGCTATACAACTTTATACGTTATAACATACACTATTTCGTTATACGTTATACTAATATGCTGTATAACGTTAAGCATTATAACGTAATACCATATAACGTTTTACGTTATTACGTAATACTATGTAACGTTATACGTTATACTTATATGCTATACAACATTATAGGTTATAACGTAATACCATACAACGCTATACGATATAACGCAATACCGTATAACGTTATATGTTATAACGTAATTCTATATGACGTTATACGTTACACTGATATGCTATATAACGCTAAACATTATAACGTAATGCTATATGACGTTATACGTTATAACGCAATACCATATAACGTTAAAGGTTATAACGTAGTACCATATAACATTTTACGTTATAACGTGATACTATATAACGTTGTACATTATACTCATGTGCTATACAACATTATACGTTATAACGTAATACTATATAACGTTATACGTTATACTGTTGTGCTGTATAACGCTATACATTATAACGTAATACTATATAACCTTATACGTTATACTAATATGCTATGTAACGTTAATCATTATAACGTAATAACATATAACGTTTTACGCTATAACGTAATACTATATAACGTGATACGTTATACTCATATGCTATACAACGTTATACGTTATAACGTAATACCATATAACGCTATACGGTATAACGCAATACCGTATAACGTTATATGCTATAACGTAATACTATATAACGTTATACGTTACACTAATATGCTATATAACGTTAGTCGTTATAACGTAATACTATATAACGTGATACGTTACACACGTATGCTATACAACGTTACACGTTATAACATACACTATATGTCGTTGTACGTTATACTAATATGCAATGTACCGTTAAGCATTATAACGTAATTACCATATAACGTTTTACGTTATAACGTAATACTATATAACGTTATACGTTCTACTCATGTGCTATACAACGTTATACGTTATAACATACACTATATATTGTTATACGTTATACTGATATGCAATATAACATTAAACGTTATAACGTAATACCATGTAACGTTATACGTTATACTGATATGCTGTATAACGCTATACATTATAACGTAATGCTATATAACATTATACGTTATACTTATATGCTATACAACATTATACGTAATAACGCAACACTATATAACGTTATACGTTATACTGTTGTGCTGTATAACGTTACACGGTATAACGTAATACTATATAAAATTATACGTTATACTAATATGCTATGTAACGTTAAGCATTATAGCGTAATACCATATAACGTTTTACGTTATAACGTAATACTATATAGCGTTATACGATATACTCATGTGCTTATACAACGTTATACGTTATAACGTAATACTATATAACGTTATACGCTATACTGATGTGCTATACAACATTATACGTTATAACGTAATACTATATAACGTTATACGTTATACTGATTTTCTATGTAACGTTAAGCATTATAAAATAATACCATATAACGTTTTACGTTAATGGATATGCAATATAACGCTATACATTATAACGTAATACTATATAACGTTATACGTAATACTAATATGCTGCATAACGTTAAGCATTATAACGTAATACCATATAACATTCACGTTATAACGTAATAGTATATGACATTAAACGTTACACTAATATGCTATATAAGGTTAGTCGTTATAACGTAATACTATATAACGTGATACGTTACACACGGATGCTATACAACGTTACACGTTATAACATACACGATATGTCGTTATACGTTATACTAATAAGCAATGTAACGTTAAGCATTATAACGTAATACCATATAACGTTTTACGTTATAACGTAATACTATATAACGTTATACGTTATACTCATGTGCTATACAACGTTATACGTTATATCATACACTATATATCGATATACGTTATACTAACATCCTATATAACGTTAAGCATTATAACGCAATACCATATAATGTTTTACGTTATAACGTAATACTACATAACGTTATACGTTATACTGATACGCTATATAACGCTAAACATTATAACGTAATGCTATATGACGTTATACGTTATAACGCAATGCCATATAACGTTAAAGGTTATAACGTAGTACCATATAACATTTTACGTTATGACGTAATACTATATAATGTTATACGTTATACTCATGTGCTATACAACGTTATACGTTATAACACGCACTATATATCGTTATACGTTACACTAATATGCTATATAACGTTAAACGTTATAACGTAATACCATACAACGTTATACGTTATACTGATATGCTATATACCTCTATACGTTATAACGTAACACTATATAACGTTATACGTTATACTGATATGCTGTATAACGCTATACATTATAACGTAATGCTATATAACGTTATACGTTATAACGCAATGCCATATAACGTTAAAGGTTATTACGTAGTACCATATAACATTTTACGTTATGACGTAATACTATATAACGTTATACGTTACACTCATGTGCTATACAACGTTATACGTTATAACACACACTATATATCGTTATACGTTACACTAATATGCTATATAACGTTAAACGTTATAAAGTAATACCATACAACGTTATACGTTATACTGATATGCTTTACAACGTTATACGTTATAATGTAATACTGTATAACGTTATACGTTATAATAATATGCTATACAACGTTAAACGTTATAACGTAATACCATACAACGTTATACGTTATACTGATATGCTATAAAATGCTATACGTTATAACGTAATACTATATAACGTGATACGTTACACACATATGCTATACAAAGTTATACGATATGACGTAATACTATATAACGTTATACGTTATACTGATATGCTGTATAACGGTATACATTACAACATAATACTATATAACGTTGTACGTTATACGAATATGCTATTTAACGTTAAGCATTATAACGTAATACCATATAACGTTTTACGTTATAACGTAATGCTATATAACATGATACGTTACACTCATATGCTATACAAAGTTATACGATATGACGTAATACTATATAACGTTATACCTTATACTGATATGCTATATAACGTTAAACGTTATAACGTAATTCCATACAACGTTATACGTTATACTGATATGCTATACAACGCTATACGTTATAACGTAATACTATATAACGTTATACGTTATACTCATGTGCTATACAACGTTATACGTTATATCATACACTATATATCGTTATACGTTATACTAATATGCTGTATAACGTTAAGCATTATAACGTAATACCATATAACGTTTTACGTTATTACGCAATACTATATAACGTTATACGTTATACTTATATGCTATACAACATTATAGGTTATAACGTAATACCATATGACGCTATACGATATAACGCAATACCGTATAACGTTATATGTTATAACGTAATACTATATTACGTTATACGTTACACTGATATGCTATATAACGCTAAACATTATAACGTAATGCTATATGACGTTATACGTTATAACATACACTATATATCGTTATACGTTATACTAATATGCAATGTAACGTTAAGCATTATAACGTAATACCAAATAACGTCTTACGTTATAACGCAATACCATATAACGTTAAAGGTTATAACGTAGTACCATATAACATTTATCGTTATACCGTAATACTATATAACGTTATACATTATACTCATGTGCTATACAACGTTGTACTTTATAACATACACTATATATCGGTATAAGTTATACTAATATTCTATGTAACGTTAATCATTATAACGTAATACCATATAACGTTTTACGCTATAACGTAATACTATATAACGTTATACGTTACACTAATGTGCTATATAACGTTAGTCGTTATAACGTAATAGTATATAACGTGATACGTTACACACATATGCTATACAACGTTATACGTTATAACATAACACTATATACCGTTATACGTTACACTAATATGCTATACATCGTTAGTCGTTATAACGTAATACTGTATAACGTCATACGTTACACACATATGCTATACAACGTTATACGTTATAACATAACACTACATATCGTTACACGTTATGCTAATATATTATATAACGTTAAGCCTTATAACGTAATACTATATAACGTTATACGTTATAACATACACTATATATCGTTATACGTTATACTAATATACTATATAACGTTAATCGTTATAACGTAAAACTAAATAACGTGATACGTTACACACATATGCTACACAACCTCATACGCTATAACATAACACTATATATCGTTACACGTTATGCTAATATATTATATAACGTTAAGCCTTATAACGTAATACTATATAACGTTATACGTTATAACGTAATACTATACTCGGATATACGTTATACTCATGTGCTATACAACGTTATACGTTATAACGTAATACCATATAACGTTTTACTTCATAATGTAATACTATATAACGTTCTACGTTATACTGACATGCTATACAACATTATACGTTTTAACGTAATACTATATAACGTTATACGTCATACTAATATACTATATAACGTTAGCCGTTATAACGTAATACTATATAACGTGATACGTTACACACATATGCCATGCAACGTTATACCTTATAATGTAATACAATATAACGTTATACGTTATACTAATATACTATATAACCTTAAACGTTATAACGTAATACTTTGTAACGTTAAACGTTATAACGTAATACTATACTCGGGTATACGTTATACTCTTGTGCTATACAACGTTATACGTTATAACGTAATACCATATAACGTTTTACTTCATAATGTAATACTATATAACGTTCTACGTTATACTGATATGCTATACAACGTTATACGTTATAATGTAATACTATATAACGTATTACGTTACACTAATGTGCTATATAACGTTAGTCGTTATAACGTAATAGTATATAACGTGCTACGTTACACACATATGCTATACAACGTTATGCGTTATAACATACCACTATATACCGTTATACGTTACACTAATCTGCTATATAACGTTAGTCGTTATACCGTAATACTATATAACGTGGTACGTTACACACATATGCTATACAACGTTATGCGTTATAACATACCACTATATACCGTTATACGTTACACTAATCTGCTATATAACGTTAGTCGTTATAACGTAATACTGTATAACGTGATACGTGGCACACATATGCTATACAACGTTATACCTTATAATGTAATACAATATAACGTCATACGTTATACTAATATATTATATAATGTTAAACGTTATAACGTAATACTTTGTAACGTTAAACGTTATAACGAGATACTATATTCGGTTATACGTTATACTCACGTGCTATACAACGTTATACGTTATAACGTAATACCATATAACGTTATACTGCATAATGTAATACTATATAACGTTATACGTTATACTGATATGCTGTATAACGCTATACATTATAACGTAATACTATATAACATTATACGTTATACTAATATGCTATGTAACGTTAAGCATTATAACGTAATACTATATAACGTGATAAGTTACACACGTATGCTATGCAACGTTATACGTTATAACATATCACTATATATCGTTATACGTTACACTAATATGCTATATAACGTTACTCGATATAACGTAATACTATTTCACGTTATACGTTATACTCATGTGCTATACAACGTTATACGTTATAACATACACTATATATCGTTATACGTTATACCAATATGCTATATAACTTTAAGCATTATAACGTAATACCACATAACGTTTTACGTTATAACGTAATTCTATATAACGTTATACGTTACACTAATGTGCTATATAACGTTAGTCGTTATAACGTAATAGTATATAACGTGATACGTTACACACATATGCTATACAACGTTATACGTTATAACATACACTATATATCGTTATACGTTATACCAATATGCTATATAACTTTAAGCCTTATAACGTAATACTATATAACGTTATACGTTATATCATACACTATATATCGTTATACGTTATACTAAAATACTATATAACGTTAAACGTTATAACGTAATACTATATAACGTTATACGTTATACTGACATGCTATACAACATTATACGTTATAACGTAATACTATATAACGTTATACGTCATACTAATATACTATATAACGTTAGTTGTTATAACGTAATACTATATAACGTGATACGTTACACAGATATGCTATACAACGTTATACCTTATAATGTAATACAATATAACGTTATACGTTATACTAATATACTATATAACCTTAAACGTTATAACGTAATACTTTGTAACGTTAAACGTTATAACGTAATACTATACTCGGATATACGTTATACTCATGCGCTATACAACGTTATACGTTATAACGTAATACCATATAACGTTTTACTTCATAATGTAATACTATATAACGTTCTACGTTACACTGATATGCTATACAACGTTATACGTTATAATGTAATACTATATAACGTTATAAGTTATAATGACATGCTATATAACGCTATACGTCATAACGTAATACTACATAACGTTATACGTTATACTGATATGCTGTATAACGCTATACATTATAACGTAATACTATATAACATTATACGTTATACTAATATGCTATGTAACGTTAAGCATTATAACGTAATACTATATAACGTGATAAGTTACACACGTATGCTATGCAACGTTATACGTTATAACATATCACTATATATCGTTATACGTTACACTAATATGCTATATAACGTTACTCGATATAACGTAATACTATTTCACGTTATACGTTATACTCATGTGCTATACAACGTTATACGTTATAACATACACTATATATCGTTATACGTTATACCAATATGCTATATAACTTTAAGCATTATAACGTAATACCACATAACGTTTTACGTTATAACGTAATTCTATATAACGTTATACGTTACACTAATGTGCTATATAACGTTAGTCGTTATAACGTAATAGTATATAACGTGATACGTTACACACATATGCTATACAACGTTATACGTTATAACATACACTATATATCGTTATACGTTATACCAATATGCTATATAACTTTAAGCCTTATAACGTAATACTATATAACGTTATACGTTATATCATACACTATATATCGTTATACGTTATACTAAAATACTATATAACGTTAAACGTTATAACGTAATACTATATAACGTTATACGTTATACTGACATGCTATACAACATTATACGTTATAACGTAATACTATATAACGTTATACGTCATACTAATATACTATATAACGTTAGTTGTTATAACGTAATACTATATAACGTGATACGTTACACAGATATGCTATACAACGTTATACCTTATAATGTAATACAATATAACGTTATACGTTATACTAATATACTATATAACCTTAAACGTTATAACGTAATACTTTGTAACGTTAAACGTTATAACGTAATACTATACTCGGATATACGTTATACTCATGCGCTATACAACGTTATACGTTATAACGTAATACCATATAACGTTTTACTTCATAATGTAATACTATATAACGTTCTACGTTACACTGATATGCTATACAACGTTATACGTTATAATGTAATACTATATAACGTTATAAGTTATAATGACATGCTATATAACGCTATACGTCATAACGTAATACTACATAACGTTATACGTTATACTGATATGCTGTATAACGCTATACATTATAACGTAATACTATATAACATTATACGTTATACTAATATGCTATGTAACGTTTAGCACTATAACGTAATACTATATCACGTTATACGTTATACTCATGTGCTATACAACGTTATACGTTATAACGTAATACCATATAACGTTTTACTTCATAATGTAATACTATATTACGTTATACGTTATACTGATATGCTATACAACATTATACGTTATAACGTAATACTATATAACGTTATACGTTATACTAATATACTATATAACGTTAAACGTTATAACGTAATACTATATAACGTTATACGTTACACTAATACGCTATATAACGTTACTCGTTATAATGTAATACTATATAACGTGATACGTTACACACATATGCTATACAACGTTATACGTTATAACATACCACTATATACCGTTATACGTTACACTAATCTGCTATATAACGTTAGTCGTTATACCGTAATACTATATAACGTGGTACGTTACACACATACGCTATACAACGTTATACGTTATAACATAACACTATATACCGTTATACGTTACACTAATATGCTATACATCGTTAGTCGTTATAAGGTAATACTGTATAACGTCATACGTTACACACATATGCTATACAACGTTATACGTTATAACATAACACTATATATCGTTACACGTTATGCTAATACATTATATAACGTTAAGCCTTATAACGTAATACTATATAACGTTATACGTTATAACATACACTATATATCGTTATACGTTATACTAATATACTATATAACGTTAATCGTTATAACGTAAAACTAAATAACGTGATACGTTACACACATTTGCTATACAACCTTATACGTTATAACATAACACTATATATCGTTACACGTTATGCTAATATATTATATAACGTTAAGCGTTATAACGTAATACTATATAACGTTATACGTTGTAACATACACTATATATCGTTATACGTTACACTAAAATACTATATAACGTTAAACGTTATAACGTAATACTATATAACGTTATACGTTATACTGACATGCTATACAACATTATACGTTATAACGTAATACTATATAACGTTATACGTCATACTAATATACTATATAACGTTAGTCGTTATAACGTAATACTATATAACGTGATACGTTACACACATATGCTATACAACGTTATACTTTATAATGTAATACAATATAACGTTATACGTTATACTAATATACTATATAACCTAAAACGTTATAACGTAATACTTTGTAACGTTAAACGTTATAACGTAATACTATACTCGGATATACGTTATACTCATGTGCTATACAACGTTATACGTTATAACGTAATACCACATAACGTTTTACGTTATAACGTAATTCTATATGACGTTATACGTTACACTAATGTGCTATATAACGTTAGTCGTTATAACGTAATAGTATATAACGTGATACGCTACACACATATGCTATACAACGTTATGCGTTATAACATACCACTATATACCGTTATACGTTACACTAATCTGCTATATAACGTTAGTCGTTATACCGTAATACTATATAACGTGGTACGTTACACACATATGCTATACAACGTTATACCTTATAACATAACACTATATACCGTTATACGTTACACTAATATGCTATACATCGTTAGTCGTTATAACGTAATACTGTATAACGTCATACGTTACACACATATGCTATACAACGTTATACGTTATAACATAACACTACATATCGTTACACGTTATGCTAATATATTATATAACGTTAAGCCTTATAACGTAATACTATATAACGTTATACGTTATAACGTAATACTATACTCGGATATACGTTATACTCATGTGCTATACAACGTTATACGTTATAACGTAATACCATATAACGTTTTACTTCATAATGTAATACTATATAACGTTCTACGTTATACTGACATGCTATACAACATTATACGTTATAACGTAATACTATATAACGTTATACGTCATACTAATATACTATATAACGTTAGTCGTTATAACGTAATACTATATAACGTGATACGTTACACACATATGCTATACAACGTTATACCTTATAATGTAATACAATATATCGTTATACGTTATACTAATATACTATATAACCTTAAACGTTATAACGTAATACTTTGTAACGTTAAACGTTATAACGTAATACTATACTCGGGTATACGTTATACTCATGTGCTATACAACGTTATACGTTATAACGTAATACCATATAACGTTTTACTTCATAATGTAATACTATATAACGTTATACGTTATAATGTAATACTATATAACGTTATACGTTATACTAATATACTGTATAACGTTAAACGTTATAACGTAATACTATATAACGTTATACGTTATACTGATATGCTATACAACGTTATACGTTATACTGTAATACTATATAACGTTATAAGTTATAATGATATGCTATATAACGCTGTACGTTATAAAGTCATACTATATAACGTTATACGTCATACTCATATGCTATACAACGTTATACGTTGTTAACGTAATACTATATAACGTTTTACGTTATACTGATATGCTGTATAACGTTAAGCATTATAAAGAACACCATATAGCGTTTTACGTTATAACGTAATATTATATAACTCTATACGTTATACTGATATGCTATACAACATTATACGTTATAATGTAATACTACATAACGTTATACGTTATACTGGTATGCTGTATAACGCTATACATTATAACGTAATACTATATAACATTATACGTTATACTAATACGCTATGTAACGTTAAGCACTATAACGTAATACCATATAACGTTTTACGTTATAACGTAAACCGTTACGTTACGTTATATCGTATAACGTGATACGTTATACTCATACGCTATACAACGTTATACGTTATAACATAACACTATATACCGTTATACGTTACACTAATATGCTATGTAACGTTAGTCGTTATAACGTAATACTATATAACGTGGTACGTTACACGCATATGCTATACAACGTTATACATTATAACATAACACCGTATATCGTTACACGTTATACTAATATGTTATATAACGTTAAGCCTTATAACGTAATACTATATAACGTTATACGTTATAACATACACTATATATCGTTATACGTTATACTAATATACTATATAACGTTAAACGCTATAACGTAATACTATATAACGTTATACGTTATACTGATATGCTATACAACATTATACGTTATAAAGTACCACTATATAACTTTATACGTTATACTAATATACTGTATAACGTTAAACGTTATAACGTAATACTATATAACGTTATACGTTATACTGATATGCTATACAACATTATACGTTATAACGTAATACTATATAACGTTATACGTTATACTGACATGCTATACAACATTATACGTTATAACGTAATACTATATAACGTTGTACGTTCTACTCATGTTCTATATAACATTAAGCATTATAACGTAATACCATATAACGTTTTACGTTATAACGTAATACTATATAACGTTATACGTTACACGAATATTCTATATAACGTTAAGCATTATAACGTTATACCATGTAACGTTTTACGTTATAACGTAATACTATATAACGTGATACGTTACACACATATGCTACACAACGTTATACGTTATAACATAACACTATATACTGTTACACGTTATACTAATATATTATATAACGTTAAGCCTTATAACGTAATACTATATAACGTTATTCATTATAACATACACTATATATCGTTATACGTTATACTCATGTGCTGTACAACGTTAAACGTTATAACGTAATACTATATAACGTTGTATGTTATACTGATGTGCTATACAATATTATACGTTATAACGTAATACTATATAACGTGATACGTTACACACATATGCTATACAACGTTATACCTTATAATGTAATACAATATAACGCTATACGTTATACTAATATACTATATAACGTTATACGTTATACTCATGTGCTGTACAACGTTTTACGTTATAACATAATACTATATAACATTATACGCTATACTAATATGCTATATAACGTTAAGCATTATAACGTAATACCATATAACGTTTTACGTTATAACGTAATGCAATATAACTCTATACGTTATACTGATATGCTATACAACATTATACGTTATAACGTAATACTACATAACGTTATACGTTATACTGATATGCTGTATAACGCTATACATTATACCGTAATACTATATAACATTATACGTTATAACATAACACTATATATCGTTACACGTTATGCTAATATATTATATAACGTTAAGCCTTATAACGTAATACTATATAACGTTATACGTCATACTAATATACTATATAACGTTAGTCGTTATAACGTAATACTATATAACGTGATACGTTACACACATATGCTATACAACGTTATACCTTATAATGTAATACAATATAACGTTATACGTTATACTAATATACTATATAACCTTAAACGTTATAACGTAATACTTTGTAACGTTAAACGTTATAACGTAATACTATACTCGGGTATACGTTATACTCATGTGCTATACAACGTTATACGTTATAACGTAATACCATATAACGTTTTACTTCATAATGTAATACTATATAACGTTCTACGTTATACTGATATGCTATACAACGTTATACGTTATAATGTAATACTATATAACGTTATACGTTATACTAATATACTGTATAACGTTAAACGTTATAACGTAATACTATATAACGTGATACGTTACACACATATGCTGTACAACGTTATACCTTATAATGTAATACAATATGCCGTTATACGTTATACGAATATGCTATATAACGTTTAACGGTATAACGTAATACCATATAACGTTATACGTTATAACATCATACGATGTGACGTTGTACGTTATAACATACAGTATATATCGTTATACGTAATACTAATATAGTATATAACGTTAAGCATTATAACGTAATACCATATAACTCTTTACGTTATAACGTAATACTATATAACGTTATACGTTATACTGTAATACTATATAATGTTATAAGTTAAAATGATATGCTATATAACGCTATACGTTATAGAGTCATACTGTATAACGTTATACGTTATAACATAACACTATATATCGTTACACGTTATGCTAATATATTATATAACGTTAAGCCTTATAACGTAATACTATATAACGTTATACGTTATAACATACACTATATATCGTTATACGTTATACTAATATACTATATAACGTTAAACGTTATAACGTAATACTGTATAACGTTATACGTTATACTGATATGCTATACAACGTTATACGTTATAATGATATACTATATAACGTTATAAGTTATAATGATATGCTATATAACGCTGTACGTTATAAAGTCATACTATATAACGTTATACGTCATACTCATATGCTATACAACGTTAAACGTTGTTAACGTAATACTATATAACGTTTTACGTTATACTGATATGCTGTATAACGTTAAGCATTATAAAGAACACCATATAGCGTTTTACGTTATAACGTAATATTATATAACTCTATACGTTATACTGATATGCTGTATAACGCTATACATTATACCGTAATACTATATAACATTATACGTTATACTGACATGCTATACAACATTATACGTTATAACGTAATACTATATAACGTTATACGTTCTACTCATGTTCTATATAACATTAAGCATTATAACGTAATACCATATAACGTTTTACGTTATAACGTAATACTATATAACGTTATACGTTACACGAATATTCTATATAACGTTAAGCATTATAACGTTATACCATGTAACGTTTTACGTTATAACGTAATACTATATAACGTGATACGTTACACACATATGCTATACAACGTTATACCTTATAATGTAATACAATATAACGCTATACGTTATACTAATATACTATATAACGTTATACGTTATACTGATATGCTATACAACGTTATACGTTATAATGTAATACTATATAACGTTATAAGTTATAATGATATGCTATATAACGCTGTACGTTATAAGGTCATACTATATAACGTTATACGTCATACTCATATGCTATACAACGTTATACGTTGTTAACGTAATACTATATAACGTTTTACGTTATACTGATATGCTGTATAACGTTAAGCATTATAACGTAATACCATATAGCGTTTTACGTTATAACGTAATATTATATAACTCTATACGTTATACTGATATGCTATACAACATTATACGTTATAACGTAATACTACATAACGTTATACGTTATACTGGTATGCTGTATAACGCTATACATTATAACGTAATACTATATAACATTATACGTTATACTAATATGCTATGTAACGTTAAGCATTATAACGTAATACCATATAACGTTTTACGTTATAACGTAAACCGTTACGTTACGTTATATGGTATAACGTGATACGTTATACTCATACGCTATACAACGTTATACGTTATAGCATAACACCATATACCGTTATACGTTACACTAATATGCTATATAACGTTAGTCGTTATAACGTAATACTATATAACGTGGTACGTTACACGCATATGCTATACAACGCTATACGTTATAACATAACACCGTATATCGTTACACGTTATACTAATATATTATATAACGTTAAGCCTTATAACGTAATACTATATAACGTTATACGTTATAACATACACTATATATCGTTATACGCTTTACTAATATACTATATAACGTTAAACGTTATAACGTAATACTATATAACGTTATACGTTATACTCATGTGCTATATAACATTAAGCATTATAACGTAGTACCATATAACGTTTTACGTTATAACGTAATACTATATAACGTTATACGTTACACGAATATGCTATATAACGTTACTCGTTATAACGTAATACTATATAACGTTATACGTTACACTAATGTGCTATATTACGTTAGTCGTTATAACGTAATAGTATATAACGTGAAACGTTACACACATATGCTGTACAACGTTATACGTTATAACATAACACTATATACCGTTGCACGTTATACTAATATATTATATAACGTTAAGCCTTATAGCGTAATACTATATAACGTTATACATTATAACATACACTATATATCGTTATACGTTATACTCATGTGCTGTACAACGTTATAGGTTATAACATACACTATATATCGTTATACGTAAGATGCTATATAACTTCAAGCATTATAACGTAATACCATATAACGCTTTACGTTATAACGTAATACTATGTAACGTTAAACGTTATAACGTAGTACTATATAACCTTATACGTTATACTCATGTGCTGTACAACGTTAAACGTTATAACGTAATACTATATACTATTATACGTCATACCCATGTGCTATACAACGTTATAGGTTATAACATACACTATATATCGTTATACGTAATATGCTATATAACTTCAAGCATTATAACGTAATACCATATAACGCTTTACGTTATAACGTAATACTATATAACATTATACGCTATACTAATATGCTATGTAACGTTAAGCATTATAACGTAATACCATATAACATTTTACGTTATAACGTAATGCTATATAACTATACGTTATACTGATATGCTATACAACATTATACGTTATAACGTAATACTACATAACGTTATACGTTATACTGAAATGCTGTATAACGCTATACATTATAACGTAATACTATATAACATTATACGGTACACTAATATGCTATGTAACGTTAAGCACTATAACGTAATACCATATAACGTTTTACGTTACAACGTAAACCGTTACGTTACGTTATATCGTATAACGTGATACGTTATACTCATACGCTATACAACGTTATACGTTATAACATAACACTATATACCGTTATACGTTACACTAATATGCTATATAACGTTAGTCGTTATAACGTAATACTATATAACGTGGTACGTTACACGCATATGCTATACAACGTTATACGTTATAACATAACACCGTATATCGTTACACGTTATACTAATATATTATATAACGTTAAGCCTTATAACGTAATACTATATAACGTTATACGATATAACATACACTATATATCGTTATACGTTATACTAATATACTATATAACGTTAAACGTTATAACGTAATACTATATAACGTTATACGTTATTCTGATATGCTATACAACATTATACGTTATAACGTAATACTATATAACGTTATACGTTATACTAATATACTGTACAACGCTATACATATTAATGTAATACTATTTAACGTTATACGTTATACTGATATACTATATATCGTTAGTCGTTATGACGTAATACTATATAACGTTATACGTTATACTGATATACTGTACAACGTTATACGTTATAACGTAATACCATATAACGTTTTACGTTGTACTGATATGCTGTACAACGTTATACGTTATAACGTAATACTATATATTGTTATGTGTAGTATGCTGGACTGAAAAGGACTAATATGGCGAATTAGAGGATTGCAGAAAAATTGCAAACATTTTCCAAAATCTATTAACCTCATTTTATTTCTTCGAAAGTCTACAAAACTGTTAATTAACATTAAGCAAATATACAAAATCTTCACGTTCGGAATAATGGGGCGAATATTTGAAACGGTACTATGAAATCTATAAGTTAAAATGCATACATTGCATACATACACAAATAAACACGTGCATACGTTACACATATACACACATGCATACAAATTTTCTTCAAACTACAAGACAGACATTCAAAGTACATAATGTTTTATGTAAATCGCCATATTTTCGAAAATAAAAAATACCGAATCAAACACTCTTCCAACATATTCCGAACGCTCGTCATTACTTATATTACTAAAAAAAAAAAAAAAAAAAAAAAAAAAAAAGAAATTGTAAAGGGGAACGCATTGTTCCCGATACGATTTACAAACCAAACCAATGAACGGTGTTACAGACTAGAGAACATGGGGTCCCCAATGGTGCGGTACGCTTCAGCATCCTCGTGAACACCAACTCCCTCCGCCTGTCCCAATGCCATCTCAAACGGTCAAACTGCAAGTAAAAAATAACCAGATATTAATGCGATCTCTATTTCGGCAGCACCGACGTATTGCACGGTGTTCCATAATCGCTTGAGATTCCATATAGTTGTTGTTGAAATCTCTACGCATTTGGTAGATAAAAAGTTGCGAGAAATCATCCTCTTGTCAAAGTAGTCACACACTCTTCTAGGTCTTCCAAACCTGATCGCTTGCATTTCTCCCATTACTTCAGCGTTGTAATGGTGCTTTTATTTCTGACAACTTAGACATGCAATTGTCAAAACTGCTCAGTTCAGGACACAATTCAGGATCTTTCCAGGGATTGTTCTGCTGAGACATGTCTTCATCATCGCGGAGTTCATAATTTGTATAATTTGCCTATTCAATAATTGTTTTCTAAGTCGCTGGCAATTATAAATCTCCAAGTGTTAGCTTCGCGCGCAATTCACGTCTAGCTTTGTCAAAAGTACACCTCAGCACTGTTTCAATCCGTAAATCGCGTATGCCGTTTCGCCGACACTCTATTTGTTTACGGCGGATTCTACGGATCCATCGTACTAACCGTTCAGGACTACTTGGCTTGGCGTCAATATCCCGAACTCTCTCTTCATACTTCGCCATGATGACGGCTTGGCAGTTTTCTTAATTTATTGAAATACAAATGTCCTCTTTTTTGAGGTTAACACAGTACCGATGATACGATATTCACGTTTTCTTACAGATTTCTCGAGTATTTCACTTAATTATTGAATAAGTAATAAGTATACCAACCCGTATTTCTCTTGCGTTTTGTTGTAATCCAAAATAGTACAGGTTCACAAAACTCCACACACAAAATATTTGAAACTATCGAGTAACGCACGATGTTCACCGCTCCAAGGCTACACAGCAAATGCCTACACTGACCCTCTAATGGCGGCTATATATACCCCCACCCTTGCCTTTCTGTAGCAGTCCTCCGCCCGAACATAAGAAAATAGTTCCTTATAAAATCTTACATTATTATAATTTTTCAAAAATACTTTGTTAAATCCACTCAATTTTTTAAAGTATTTGCGACAATTTTAATGCAAAACTTTACACACTTTTTACATTATATTAAAATTGCGGTTAATTTCTAACCAATCGCGTGCGCCAGTTTGCACGACGTCATTTCCGGTGCGGATATTCTCTAATGGCGCCAAATCTCTTCACACATTATAGAGGACGTGAATTAATGTTGATCTATTAGACAGAATGAAAATCTGATGTATCATTTATGATACATTTTAATTTTTGAATTTTTTTTTTATTTTAATTTTTGTTGAATTTTATCGGTATAATAAATATTAACAAACGGTCGATTCATTTTAATATCTTTATCTCTGCTTAAAAATAATATTTTTATCAATTCTACTACTAACTAATAATACTAATTACTAATAACTAGCGATACTACTAACAATTCTTAAATTTTATGATCAAAGTCAAGTTTCAGATATTTTTAAAACATACGGCAATCCTTAAAAATTTATTAGACATGTACAATCTACGAGCATTTTTTAACTATTAGAGTTGTAATATTAGTACTTCGATATTTTACTTTCTTTATTAGTAACGTTATTATCATGTACTCACACAGCTTTTGTTTTCATGCAGCTTAAATCTTACGCTTCTTGATATTTAATATGTATGATTTTCTATGACCATCTTATTGATTGTTATCGTGGTCAGCAGTAAGAAACTGATGGTATATATAAGGACCTTCCTTCCTCATTTGCTTGCTTTGCTGAATTCTAAAAAATTGGTATCGCTAACCTTTACGGTGACATGATCCTGTTGGTTTGCTACTTTTTTTTTTTTTTTTTTTTTTTTACATGTATGCATATTGTGCTGAATTAAATGTTCGTGAGCCGCACAAAGTATATTTATGTGTCTGCCGCCAATACGTCTTACTGCATCTTTGCAAAATCCTGCATTTATAACCTCCTTTCAACCCCACGAAGTCTTACGTCGGTAGCCTCCTATTTGTCCTACAAAGTCCCGCGTCGGTAGTCTCGTCGTGGTCCTACAAAATCCTACCTTGGTAGCCTCCTCTGAATAGCACGAACTCACATATTGGTAACTCCCTTCTCCGGATAGCAGGTAATAAATAACAGCAACGCCCATTTCCCTCACTTTCTGAACGAGGGTTGTCCCCGACGAATCCGATGATCTCGTGCCCTGAGACGCACCCCATCACAGTCTTCCTCTGCAACGTCACGGTGACGGAGAGACACACTCTCGTGTGATCTCGTCCGCGAGTAAAACAACGTCGTTACGATCAGTGGATATTTCACGTTTTAGCAAAGAGCCCGACTTAGACTTTGGAGGGAGGTGTATTCGTTGTCCCGTTGAACGCGGATTCGTCGTTGAACTTGGGATCATTGTCATTAGTATCTCGAGTATCTGGCTACCTACCACGGTTACTTGTCAAATTCTGTAATGATCATATTTGTACTAGTAGATATCTTCTCTATTACGTAACAACGATGGCTGATTCCAGTGACATATTCATTACACGCCCCTAACACTAATCATAATGTTAACCCGACATAGAGAGTTATCTCTCGTACCGCCCAAGTCATGGATAATCTTTAAAAGTTGCACTCTAATACCGATCCTTTACCATATGCCAAATTGATCTTGCTATTCATGAATGATATTTCGTAAAAAAAAAAAAAGAAAAAAAGAAAAAAAGAATCCAACTTTTGCATAATTTTGGCGATAAATGTTACAATTTTCTGTTTGCCATGAAAGAAATCATGTCGAATTTTATACATTTTGCTACAAAAATATTTACCTTTTACTAACGGTAAGTATATAGCAAGTATATTCCGGAAATGTACATCTGAAGCATATTATAAAAATCTGAAATTAAAAAATGAATTACCGATTCATTCTTTTTTCTTTCTAACGCAAGAAATATATTGTTAAACGATTCTTCTTACTTTAAATCTGTTGTATATCTTCATATTCAAAATCTTCAATTGTTGCAACGCATAGATGATCGTCATTAAGTTAGTTAATTTCAAATCTGTTTCCAAGTCATTTCATCGCTCATATTAAAATAATTGTATTCTTCTTCGTTAGAAAATACAGAAAGAGCCATTCATCCAATAGCGCATGGAATTGCATACAACCAAGACATCAAATTAGACGAAATAGTGAAGATTACAACATACCATAGTTGTTTTACTTCATGTTTCGATGTTCATACAAATGAACTTGTAATCAGATTCTTTCTATAAGATTTAGTGTGTTCAAAAAAAAAAAAAAAAAAAAAAAGAATGAAGCATGATATAAGGACTCGCATTCATATATAGTTTGAATAAACCAATTCCGTTGGCACCGAGAGTACTTTGAAATACGACAGTTCTAAATAGTCTAATTGTCATACACGCATAAATTTCCACCATATACAGATTTGTTGACCGTTTAATCGAAAACGATACATACTGAATCATTTTCTCATTTATCTATCCATGGAAAACGTTGATCGAAATGTTGATGAAGGTAAAATAGTAATTCATTTTGTCCTTCCATTTGGAAAGTGCTTTTCTGGATCGTTTGATATTACTTTCTGAAATATATTCATAATTTCCACAATTCAAAAAACACTTACTAATCGTTTTTTTCACATTCACGCGTAATTTGTCCTTCGACCTGAATACCCTTACTTTATAAAAAAATATATGTTTTGCTTATATTTACTACCATTATTCTATATATTTGGAATATTTTTGCATCAATAGTTTGCATGCAAATGCAACTGCGTGCGAATTTTATGTGCGTAATGAATCCGTCAAATAATTATATTAAATTTGCAATTTTGAGTCTGAAAAACATTCGACTTCAATGATTATACTTTGATTTTTACCTGCCGGAAAACTGATGGAACAAAAATTTGTTGCGTCTATCATGTACTTACGTAATTAAAACGTAAGACAAAACTTTTATAAATATAAAAATTTTCATAAAAATTTTGACGCAACGCATTTGAACATTTTATGACGCATTGTATTAATATCACATTGTTCCTCTTTTTTTTGTGAATATAATAAAAGCAATGACATTTAAACGATACATACATGTTTAGATGCCTCCCACAATATGGCTTTCCCATGGAGCAGGAGGCTTGTTATAAAATTCACGTCATAAATGTAATTTCCTTCAACTTCCTAAAGCAAAAATTATAAGCGTCGACCCAGAAATGACCAACATACAGCAGAAACACTTAAATAATACAAATTTCATATTTGGGTATTACATATTTCTAAGAATTTAACACTACCATGCTCGTTACCATGCTTCAAATGACTTTATATTGGAATTATTTGTATGGTATGCCCATTTCCTTATCACCCTTTATTTTCCTTTTGCTTCCGTAGAGGAGTGACAAGACCATTTGTATCCTCCCTGTCTTTGTCCATTATACATCCTACACATTTTCACAAATAACAAAAAATAGCAAGGACAAATATAGCTTCAACGTATACAGTCATCACAATGAAATGTGAATCATCTCTTGCAGATCTAAAATATTAAACGCGAAACGATCATCTTAATTTAGGATAGATTATAACAGACACACAATCTGCTAGTTTCTTCCTTTCTTAGCAATGATCCGTTCCATTGTCAAACAAGTACTTCCTTCGGTAGCTGGATGAATTGCAGATTTATATTGTATTATGCTTATCATTATACCGCAAGTACTTTGAGTTACTGAAATTGCAGAACCATTTCCTCTTATTGAATGCAAAACATACAGCACGAACACGTTTTCCATTATCAAAATATCACACACAAACGTCTCATCCATTGTATCAAAGTTATAAGAGACAGACGCAGCACCAGTCCTGTAGTAGCTCATAATACAACAAGTCGCACCAATTTCTCGATTTTCCCCAATTTATATTCAATGTTCGTAATAATCATCCTTCATATAGAATAGTTACCTTTATCCAAAGCATACCACCTCCCTCTCCCTCTCTTTAAATATGTGACCTTTCTCATCTTAATCAATGTCTCCCAAAAACGAATTTAGTAGAAAGTATACGACGACATCTATAACTATTCAGTTAGAAACTGCCTGTAGTTGTTTAGCTGTACACGACGAGTACAATTATTTCGGGTACTCCTGCGGTACAAAACAGACACCCAAACGGGTTCATATTTCAACAGAAAAACATTTAAAAAAATAGTTATAAATGCATGATACTTAATACCGCACTTGGCATCACGTATAAGTAAAAATAAATTTCTTCAAACAAATTTCAAGTTAAATCTTTAGTTTGTGTAATTATATCAAACTTGTTCGATTAACAACGTGCTATTTACGTCATGTTTTGACAACTGACTCATCGATGATGTATTTCCTCGGAACTGAAAAAGGAACGTGCATAATTTTGTCCTCCATCAACGCTCAAAATATTATCCATTCAATCTTAAAATACGCTGCTTTCCTACTATCGGTATGTAAAAGATTTCTCACTCACAGTATCCATCAATCCGTAATTTGTATAAATATTATTGCAGCTTCTCGCGTCACTTGAACTGTAATATAAACCAGTCTTTTATTTCCGTTACACCTCTGCATACCATTTGTCGGGAACAATACATCTTATTCGTTAATCTAATAACATGTAAACTTCTTCATTTGTTCTAAGATCGATCAATGGATAAGTGAAGAGAATATTGAAATCTGTGAAAATAAGTATCCAGTAATACGACTTCCGAACCGACATATTCATTGCAATGCTTGTCAAATTTCATAGTAATTTCCTATCCATATTAAACATATTTCATATATGTTCATGTCTGTTATTTTGATTAGTTGTGCTACTTGCAGTAATACGCAATTCTGGATCATGCAGATTCAACAAAGATGCATTCAATTTACTCCATACCTCAAAAGGCTACTATCATCTTAATTCAAATGGGAAGACACAGAGCTGTGACAGTATTCAGCTTGCTCAACTTTGAACAAGGCATATTGATAAGCCAGAGTAACTCACGTACAACTTGGCGGTACAAGCGTTGGAAAAACTTTTCTGGACCTGAGGAAACACATTTGCACAGATAACGAACAAAAGGGATTAGAGCTCACCGAATAAGACTTGCTACAATTTGCTGTAGTTTGTCACAATAAGCCTACGTGTATCGCGCGTCAGACGATTTTGGAATTAGTTGATGCTTGGATGTTCAAGATAAGGAAGCACGAAGTGATCAGACGTTTATGTACAACGTGATCATGGTACGACTCATCGTCAGCCAGAAAACTTTACGCACGATTTTCTAAAAACAAAGACTTTTCCCCTTTATTTATCCCATACCAATCCTCTCTCGTCACTCCTTATCTCATACACAGACAGGCCTAACAATGTCGCCGATCACGGCCAACAGTCTGGACACATGTGCGGACCTCTTGCCTGCGACAAAATTTTGTTATGTGTAGTATGCTGGACTGAAAAGGACTAATATGGCGAATTAGAGGATTGCAGAAAAATTGCAAACATTTTCCAAAATCTATTAACCTCATTTTATTTCTTCGAAAGTCTACAAAACTGTTAATTAACATTAAGCAAATATACAAAATCTTCACGTTCGGAATAATGGAGCGAATATTTGAAACGGTACTATGAAATCTATAAGTTAAAATGCATACATTGCATACATACACAAATAAACACGTGCATACGTTACACATATACACACATGCATACAAATTTTCTTCAAACTACAAGACAGACATTCAAAGTACATAATGTTTTATGTAAATCGCCATATTTTCGAAAATAAAAAATACCGAATCAAACACTCTTCCAACATATTCCGAACGCTCGTCATTACTTATATTACTAAAAAAAAAAAAAAAAAAAAAAAAAAAAAAGAAATTGTAAAGGGGAACGCATTGTTCCCGATACGATTTACAAACCAAACCAATGAACGGTGTTACAGACTAGAGAACATGGGGTCCCCAATGGTGCGGTACGCTTCAGCATCCTCATGAACACCAACTCCCTCCGCCTGTCCCAATGCCATCTCAAACGGTCAAACTGCAAGTAAAAAATAACCAGATATTAATGCGATCTCTATTTCGGCAGCACCGACGTATTGCACGGTGTTCCATAATCGCTTGAGATTCCATATAGTTGTTGTTGAAATCTCTACGCATTTGGTAGATAAAAAGTTGCGAGAAATCATCCTCTTGTCAAAGTAGTCACACACTCTTCTAGGTCTTCCAAACCTGATCGCTTGCATTTCTCCCATTACTTCAGCGTTGTAATGGTGCTTTTATTTCTGACAACTTAGACATGCAATTGTCAAAACTGCTCAGTTCAGGACACAATTCAGGATCTTTCCAGGGATTGTTCTGCTGAGACATGTCTTCATCATCGCGGAGTTCATAATTTGTATAATTTGCCTCCTTCAATAATTGTTTTCTAAGTCGCTGGCAATTATAAATCTCCAAGTGTTAGCTTCGCGCGCAATTCACGTCTAGCTTTGTCAAAAGTACACCTCAGCACTGTTTCAATCCGTAAATCGCGTATGCCGTTTCGCCGACACTCTATTTGTTTACGGCGGATTCTACGGATCCATCGTACTAACCGTTCAGGACTACTTGGCTTGGCGTCAATATCCCGAACTCTCTCTTCATACTTCGCCATGATGACGGCTTGGCAGTTTTCTTAATTTATTGAAATACAAATGTCCTCTTTTTTGAGGTTAACACAGTACCGATGATACGATATTCACGTTTTCTTACAGATTTCTCGAGTATTTCACTTAATTATTGAATAAGTAATAAGTATACCAACCCGTATTTCTCTTGCGTTTTGTTGTAATCCAAAATAGTACAGGTTCACAAAACTCCACACACAAAATATTTGAAACTATCGAGTAACGCACGATGTTCACCGCTCCAAGGCTACACAGCAAATGCCTACACTGACCCTCTAATGGCGGCTATATATACCCCCACCCTTGCCTTTCTGTAGCAGTCCTCCGCCCGAACATAAGAAAATAGTTCCTTATAAAATCTTACATTATTATAATTTTTCAAAAATACTTTGTTAAATCCACTCAATTTTTTAAAGTATTTGCGACAATTTTAATGCAAAACTTTACACACTTTTTACATTATATTAAAATTGCGGTTAATTTCTAACCAATCGCGTGCGCCAGTTTGCACGACGTCATTTCCGGTGCGGATATTCTCTAATGGCGCCAAATCTCTTCACACATTATAGAGGACGTGAATTAATGTTGATCTATTAGACAGAATGAAAATCTGATGTATCATTTATGATACATTTTAATTTTTGAATTTTTTTTTTATTTTAATTTTTGTTGAATTTTATCGGTATAATAAATATTAACAAACGGTCGATTCATTTTAATATCTTTATCTCTGCTTAAAAATAATATTTTTATCAATTCTACTACTAACTAATAATACTAATTACTAATAACTAGCGATACTACTAACAATTCTTAAATTTTATGATCAAAGTCAAGTTTCAGATATTTTTAAAACATACGGCAATCCTTAAAAATTTATTAGACATGTACAATCTACGAGCATTTTTTAACTATTAGAGTTGTAATATTAGTACTTCGATATTTTACTTTCTTTATTAGTAACGTTATTATCATGTACTCACACAGCTTTTGTTTTCATGCAGCTTAAATCTTACGCTTCTTGATATTTAATATGTATGATTTTCTATGACCATCTTATTGATTGTTATCGTGGTCAGCAGTAAGAAACTGATGGTATATATAAGGACCTTCCTTCCTCATTTGCTTGCTTTGCTGAATTCTAAAAAATTGGTATCGCTAACCTTTACGGTGACATGATCCTGTTGGTTTGCTACTTTTTTTTTTTTTTTTTTTTTTTTACATGTATGCATATTGTGCTGAATTAAATGTTCGTGAGCCGCACAAAGTATATTTATGTGTCTGCCGCCAATACGTCTTACTGCATCTTTGCAAAATCCTGCATTTATAACCTCCTTTCAACCCCACGAAGTCTTACGTCGGTAGCCTCCTATTTGTCCTACAAAGTCCCGCGTCGGTAGTCTCGTCGTGGTCCTACAAAATCCTACCTTGGTAGCCTCCTCTGAATAGCACGAACTCACATATTGGTAACTCCCTTCTCCGGATAGCAGGTAATAAATAACAGCAACGCCCATTTCCCTCACTTTCTGAACGAGGGTTGTCCCCGACGAATCCGATGATCTCGTGCCCTGAGACGCACCCCATCACAGTCTTCCTCTGCAACGTCACGGTGACGGAGAGACACACTCTCGTGTGATCTCGTCCGCGAGTAAAACAACGTCGTTACGATCAGTGGATATTTCACGTTTTAGCAAAGAGCCCGACTTAGACTTTGGAGGGAGGTGTATTCGTTGTCCCGTTGAACGCGGATTCGTCGTTGAACTTGGGATCATTGTCATTAGTATCTCGAGTATCTGGCTACCTACCACGGTTACTTGTCAAATTCTGTAATGATCATATTTGTACTAGTAGATATCTTCTCTATTACGTAACAACGATGGCTGATTCCAGTGACATATTCATTACACGCCCCTAACACTAATCATAATGTTAACCCGACATAGAGAGTTATCTCTCGTACCGCCCAAGTCATGGATAATCTTTAAAAGTTGCACTCTAATACCGATCCTTTACCATATGCCAAATTGATCTTGCTATTCATGAATGATATTTCGTAAAAAAAAAAAAAAAAGAAAAAAAGAAAAAAAGAATCCAACTTTTGCATAATTTTGGCGATAAATGTTACAATTTTCTGTTTGCCATGAAAGAAATCATGTCGAATTTTATACTTTTTGCTACAAAAATATTTACATTTTACTAACGGTAAGTATATAGCAAGTATATTCCGGAAATGTACATCTGAAGCATATTATAAAAATCTGAAATTAAAAAATGAATTACCGATTCATTCTTTTTTCTTTTTAACGCAAGAAATATATTGTTAAACGATTCTTCTTACTTTAAATCTGTTGTATATCTTCATATTCAAAATCTTCAATTGTTGCAACGCATAGATGATCGTCATTAAGTTAGTTAATTTCAAATCTGTTTCCAAGTCATTTCATCGCTCATATTAAAATAATTGTATTCTTCTTCGTTAGAAAATACAGAAAGAGCCATTCATCCAATAGCGCATGGAATTGCATACAACCAAGACATCAAATTAGACGAAATAGTGAAGATTACAACATAGTTGTTTTACTTCATGTTTCGATGTTCATACAAATGAACTTGTAATCAGATTCTTTCTATAAGATTTAGTGTGTTCAAAAAAAAAAAAAAAAAAGAATGAAGCATGATATAAGGACTCGCATTCATATATAGTTTCAATAAACCAATTCCGTTGGCACCGAGATTACTTTGAAATACGACAGTTCTAAATAGTCTAATTGTCATACACGCATAAATTTCCACCATATACAGATTTGTTGACCGTTTAATCGAAAACGATACATACTGAATCATTTTCTCATTTATCTATCCATGGAAAACGTTGATCGAAATGTTGATGAAGGTAAAATAGTAATTCATTTTGTCCTTCCATTTGGAAAGTGCTTTTCTGGATCGTTTGATATTACTTTCTGAAATATATTCATAATTTCCACAAATTCAAAAAACACTTACTAATCGTTTTTTTTCACATTCACGCGTAATTTGTCCTTCGACCTGAATACCCTTACTTTATAAAAAAATATATGTTTTGCTTATATTTACTACCATTATGCTATATATTTGGAATATTTTTGCATCAATAGTTTGCATGCAAATGCAACTGCGTGCGAATTTTATGTGCGTAATGAATCCGCCAAATAATTATATTAAATTTGCAATTTTGAGTCTGAAAAACATTCGACTTCAATGATTATACTTTGACTTTTTCCTGCCGGAAAACTGATGGAACAAAAATTTGTTGCGTCTATCATGTACTTACGTAATTAAAACGTAAGACAAAACTTTTATAAATATAAAAATTTTCATAAAAATTTTGACGCAACGCATTTGAACATTTTATGACGCATTGTATTAATATCACATTGTTCCTCTTTTTTTGTGAATATAATAAAAGCAATGACATTTAAACGATACATACATGTTTAGATGCCTCCCACAATATGGCTTTCCCATGGAGCAGGAGGCTTGTTATAAAATTCACGTCATAAATGTAATTTCCTTCAACTTCCTAAAGCAAAAATTATAAGCGTCGACCCAGAAATGACCAACATACAGCAGAAACACTTAAATAATACAAATTTCATATTTGGGTATTACATATTTCTAAGAATTTAACACTACCATGCTCGTTACCATGCTTCAAATGACTTTATATTGGAATTATTTGTATGGTATGCCCATTTCCTTATCACCCTTTATTTTCCTTTTGCTTCCGTAGAGGAGTGACAAGACCATTTGTATCCTCCCTGTCTTTGTCCATTATACATCCTACACATTTTCACAAATAACAAAAAATAGCAAGGACAAATATAGCTTCAACGTATACAGTCATCACAATGAAATGTGAATCATCTCTTGCAGATCTAAAATATTAAACGCGAAACGATCATCTTAATTTAGGATAGATTATAACAGACACACAATCTGCTAGTTTCTTCCTTTCTTAGCAATGATCCGTTCCATTGTCAAACAAGTACTTCCTTCGGTAGCTGGATGAATTGCAGATTTATATTGTATTATGCTTATCATTATACCGCAAGTACTTTGAGTTACTGAAATTGCAGAACCATTTCCTCTTATTGAATGCAAAACATACAGCACGAACACGTTTTCCATTATCAAAATATCACACACAAACGTCTCATCCATTGTATCAAAGTTATAAGAGACAGACGCAGCACCAGTCCTGTAGTAGCTCATAATACAACAAGTCGCACCAATTTCTCGATTTTCCCCAATTTATATTCAATGTTCGTAATAATCATCCTTCATATAGAATAGTTACCTTTATCCAAAGCATACCACCTCCCTCTCCCTCTCTTTAAATATGTGACCTTTCTCATCTTAATCAATGTCTCCCAAAAACGAATTTAGTAGAAAGTATACGACGACATCTATAACTATTCAGTTAGAAACTGCCTGTAGTTGTTTAGCTGTACACGACGAGTACAATTATTTCGGGTACTCCTGCGGTACAAAACAGACACCCAAACGGGTTCATATTTCAACAGAAAAACATTTAAAAAAATAGTTATAAATGCATGATACTTAATACCGCACTTGGCATCACGTATAAGTAAAAATAAATTTCTTCAAACAAATTTCAAGTTAAATCTTTAGTTTGTGTAATTATATCAAACTTGTTCGATTAACAACGTGCTATTTACGTCATGTTTTGACAACTGACTCATCGATGATGTATTTCCTCGGAACTGAAAAAGGAACGTGCATAATTTTGTCCTCCATCAACGCTCAAAATATTATCCATTCAATCTTAAAATACGCTGCTTTCCTACTATCGGTATGTAAAAGATTTCTCACTCACAGTATCCATCAATCCGTAATTTGTATAAATATTATTGCAGCTTCTCGCGTCACTTGAACTGTAATATAAACCAGTCTTTTATTTCCGTTACACCTCTGCATACCATTTGTCGGGAACAATACATCTTATTCGTTAATCTAATAACATGTAAACTTCTTCATTTGTTCTAAGATCGATCAATGGATAAGTGAAGAGAATATTGAAATCTGTGAAAATAAGTATCCAGTAATACGACTTCCGAACCGACATATTCATTGCAATGCTTGTCAAATTTCATAGTAATTTCCTATCCATATTAAACATATTTCATATATGTTCATGTCTGTTATTTTGATTAGTTGTGCTACTTGCAGTAATACGCAATTCTGGATCATGCAGATTCAACAAAGATGCATTCAATTTACTCCATACCTCAAAAGGCTACTATCATCTTAATTCAAATGGGAAGACACAGAGCTGTGACAGTATTCAGCTTGCTCAACTTTGAACAAGGCATATTGATAAGCCAGAGTAACTCACGTACAACTTGGCGGTACAAGCGTTGGAAAAACTTTTCTGGACCTGAGGAAACACATTTGCACAGATAACGAACAAAAGGGATTAGAGCTCACCGAATAAGACTTGCTACAATTTGCTGTAGTTTGTCACAATAAGCCTACGTGTATCGCGCGTCAGACGATTTTGGAATTAGTTGATGCTTGGATGTTCAAGATAAGGAAGCACGAAGTGATCAGACGTTTATGTACAACGTGATCATGGTACGACTCATCGTCAGCCAGAAAACTTTACGCACGATTTTCTAAAAACAAAGACTTTTCCCCTTTATTTATCCCATACCAATCCTCTCTCGTCACTCCTTATCTCATACACAGACAGGCCTAACAATGTCGCCGATCACGGCCAACAGTCTGGACACATGTGCGGACCTCTTGCCTGCGACAAAATTTTGTTATGTGTAGTATGCTGGACTGAAAAGGACTAATATGGCGAATTAGAGGATTGCAGAAAAATTGCAAACATTTTCCAAAATCTATTAACCTCATTTTATTTCTTCGAAAGTCTACAAAACTGTTAATTAACATTAAGCAAATATACAAAATCTTCACGTTCGGAATAATGGAGCGAATATTTGAAACGGTACTATGAAATCTATAAGTTAAAATGCATACATTGCATACATACACAAATAAACACGTGCATACGTTACACATATACACACATGCATACAAATTTTCTTCAAACTACAAGACAGACATTCAAAGTACATAATGTTTTATGTAAATCGCCATATTTTCGAAAATAAAAAATACCGAATCAAACACTCTTCCAACATATTCCGAACGCTCGTCATTACTTATATTACTAAAAAAAAAAAAAAAAAAAAAAAAAAAAAGAAATTGTAAAGGGGAACGCATTGTTCCCGATACGATTTACAAACCAAACCAATGAACGGTGTTACAGACTAGAGAACATGGGGTCCCCAATGGTGCGGTACGCTTCAGCATCCTCGTGAACACCAACTCCCTCCGCCTGTCCCAATGCCATCTCAAACGGTCAAACTGCAAGTAAAAAATAACCAGATATTAATGCGATCTCTATTTCGGCAGCACCGACGTATTGCACGGTGTTCCATAATCGCTTGAGATTCCATATAGTTGTTGTTGAAATCTCTACGCATTTGGTAGATAAAAAGTTGCGAGAAATCATCCTCTTGTCAAAGTAGTCACACACTCTTCTAGGTCTTCCAAACCTGATCGCTTGCATTTCTCCCATTACTTCAGCGTTGTAATGGTGCTTTTATTTCTGACAACTTAGACATGCAATTGTCAAAACTGCTCAGTTCAGGACACAATTCAGGATCTTTCCAGGGATTGTTCTGCTGAGACATGTCTTCATCATCGCGGAGTTCATAATTTGTATAATTTGCCTCCTTCAATAATTGTTTTCTAAGTCGCTGGCAATTATAAATCTCCAAGTGTTAGCTTCGCGCGCAATTCACGTCTAGCTTTGTCAAAAGTACACCTCAGCACTGTTTCAATCCGTAAATCGCGTATGCCGTTTCGCCGACACTCTATTTGTTTACGGCGGATTCTACGGATCCATCGTACTAACCGTTCAGGACTACTTGGCTTGGCGTCAATATCCCGAACTCTCTCTTCATACTTCGCCATGATGACGGCTTGGCAGTTTTCTTAATTTATTGAAATACAAATGTCCTCTTTTTTGAGGTTAACACAGTACCGATGATACGATATTCACGTTTTCTTACAGATTTCTCGAGTATTTCACTTAATTATTGAATAAGTAATAAGTATACCAACCCGTATTTCTCTTGCGTTTTGTTGTAATCCAAAATAGTACAGGTTCACAAAACTCCACACACAAAATATTTGAAACTATCGAGTAACGCACGATGTTCACCGCTCCAAGGCTACACAGCAAATGCCTACACTGACCCTCTAATGGCGGCTATATATACCCCCACCCTTGCCTTTCTGTAGCAGTCCTCCGCCCGAACATAAGAAAATAGTTCCTTATAAAATCTTACATTATTATAATTTTTCAAAAATACTTTGTTAAATCCACTCAATTTTTTAAAGTATTTGCGACAATTTTAATGCAAAACTTTACAACACACTTTTTACATTATATTAAAATTGCGGTTAATTTCTAACCAATCGCGTGCGCCAGTTTGCACGTCATTTCCGGTGCGGATATTCTCTAATGGCGCCAAATCTCTTCACACATTATAGAGGACGTGAATTAATGTTGATCTATTAGACAGAATGAAAATCTGATGTATCATTTATGATACATTTTAATTTTTGAATTTTTTTTTTATTTTAATTTTTGTTGAATTTTATCGGTATAATAAATATTAACAAACGGTCGATTCATTTTAATATCTTTATCTCTGCTTAAAAATAATATTTTTATCAATTCTACTACTAACTAATAATACTAATTACTAATAACTAGCGATACTACTAACAATTCTTAAATTTTATGATCAAAGTCAAGTTTCAGATATTTTTAAAACATACGGCAATCCTTAAAAATTTATTAGACATGTACAATCTACGAGCATTTTTTAACTATTAGAGTTGTAATATTAGTACTTCGATATTTTACTTTCTTTATTAGTAACGTTATTATCATGTACTCACACAGCTTTTGTTTTCATGCAGCTTAAATCTTACGCTTCTTGATATTTAATATGTATGATTTTCTATGACCATCTTATTGATTGTTATCGTGGTCAGCAGTAAGAAACTGATGGTATATATAAGGACCTTCCTTCCTCATTTGCTTGCTTTGCTGAATTCTAAAAAATTGGTATCGCTAACCTTTACGGTGACATGATCCTGTTGGTTTGCTACTTTTTTTTTTTTTTTTTTTTTTTTACATGTATGCATATTGTGCTGAATTAAATGTTCGTGAGCCGCACAAAGTATATTTATGTGTCTGCCGCCAATACGTCTTACTGCATCTTTGCAAAATCCTGCATTTATAACCTCCTTTCAACCCCACGAAGTCTTACGTCGGTAGCCTCCTATTTGTCCTACAAAGTCCCGCGTCGGTAGTCTCGTCGTGGTCCTACAAAATCCTACCTTGGTAGCCTCCTCTGAATAGCACGAACTCACATATTGGTAACTCCCTTCTCCGGATAGCAGGTAATAAATAACAGCAACGCCCATTTCCCTCACTTTCTGAACGAGGGTTGTCCCCGACGAATCCGATGATCTCGTGCCCTGAGACGCACCCCATCACAGTCTTCCTCTGCAACGTCACGGTGACGGAGAGACACACTCTCGTGTGATCTCGTCCGCGAGTAAAACAACGTCGTTACGATCAGTGGATATTTCACGTTTTAGCAAAGAGCCCGACTTAGACTTTGGAGGGAGGTGTATTCGTTGTCCCGTTGAACGCGGATTCGTCGTTGAACTTGGGATCATTGTCATTAGTATCTCGAGTATCTGGCTACCTACCACGGTTACTTGTCAAATTCTGTAATGATCATATTTGTACTAGTAGATATCTTCTCTATTACGTAACAACGATGGCTGATTCCAGTGACATATTCATTACACGCCCCTAACACTAATCATAATGTTAACCCGACATAGAGAGTTATCTCTCGTACCGCCCAAGTCATGGATAATCTTTAAAAGTTGCACTCTAATACCGATCCTTTACCATATGCCAAATTGATCTTGCTATTCATGAATGATATTTCGTAAAAAAAAAAAAAAAAGAAAAAAAGAAAAAAAGAATCCAACTTTTGCATAATTTTGGCGATAAATGTTACAATTTTCTGTTTGCCATGAAAGAAATCATGTCGAATTTTATACTTTTTGCTACAAAAATATTTACATTTTACTAACGGTAAGTATATAGCAAGTATATTCCGGAAATGTACATCTGAAGCATATTATAAAAATCTGAAATTAAAAAATGAATTACCGATTCATTCTTTTTTCTTTTTAACGCAAGAAATATATTGTTAAACGATTCTTCTTACTTTAAATCTGTTGTATATCTTCATATTCAAAATCTTCAATTGTTGCAACGCATAGATGATCGTCATTAAGTTAGTTAATTTCAAATCTGTTTCCAAGTCATTTCATCGCTCATATTAAAATAATTGTATTCTTCTTCGTTAGAAAATACAGAAAGAGCCATTCATCCAATAGCGCATGGAATTGCATACAACCAAGACATCAAATTAGACGAAATAGTGAAGATTACAACATAGTTGTTTTACTTCATGTTTCGATGTTCATACAAATGAACTTGTAATCAGATTCTTTCTATAAGATTTAGTGTGTTCAAAAAAAAAAAAAAAAAAGAATGAAGCATGATATAAGGACTCGCATTCATATATAGTTTCAATAAACCAATTCCGTTGGCACCGAGATTACTTTGAAATACGACAGTTCTAAATAGTCTAATTGTCATACACGCATAAATTTCCACCATATACAGATTTGTTGACCGTTTAATCGAAAACGATACATACTGAATCATTTTCTCATTTATCTATCCATGGAAAACGTTGATCGAAATGTTGATGAAGGTAAAATAGTAATTCATTTTGTCCTTCCATTTGGAAAGTGCTTTTCTGGATCGTTTGATATTACTTTCTGAAATATATTCATAATTTCCACAATTCAAAAAACACTTACTAATCGTTTTTTTTCACATTCACGCGTAATTTGTCCTTCGACCTGAATACCCTTACTTTATAAAAAAATATATGTTTTGCTTATATTTACTACCATTATGCTATATATTTGGAATATTTTTGCATCAATAGTTTGCATGCAAATGCAACTGCGTGCGAATTTTATGTGCGTAATGAATCCGCCAAATAATTATATTAAATTTGCAATTTTGAGTCTGAAAAACATTCGACTTCAATGATTATACTTTGACTTTTTCCTGCCGGAAAACTGATGGAACAAAAATTTGTTGCGTCTATCATGTACTTACGTAATTAAAACGTAAGACAAAACTTTTATAAATATAAAAATTTTCATAAAAATTTTGACGCAACGCATTTGAACATTTTATGACGCATTGTATTAATATCACATTGTTCCTCTTTTTTTGTGAATATAATAAAAGCAATGACATTTAAACGATACATACATGTTTAGATGCCTCCCACAATATGGCTTTCCCATGGAGCAGGAGGCTTGTTATAAAATTCACGTCATAAATGTAATTTCCTTCAACTTCCTAAAGCAAAAATTATAAGCGTCGACCCAGAAATGACCAACATACAGCAGAAACACTTAAATAATACAAATTTCATATTTGGGTATTACATATTTCTAAGAATTTAACACTACCATGCTCGTTACCATGCTTCAAATGACTTTATATTGGAATTATTTGTATGGTATGCCCATTTCCTTATCACCCTTTATTTTCCTTTTGCTTCCGTAGAGGAGTGACAAGACCATTTGTATCCTCCCTGTCTTTGTCCATTATACATCCTACACATTTTCACAAATAACAAAAAATAGCAAGGACAAATATAGCTTCAACGTATACAGTCATCACAATGAAATGTGAATCATCTCTTGCAGATCTAAAATATTAAACGCGAAACGATCATCTTAATTTAGGATAGATTATAACAGACACACAATCTGCTAGTTTCTTCCTTTCTTAGCAATGATCCGTTCCATTGTCAAACAAGTACTTCCTTCGGTAGCTGGATGAATTGCAGATTTATATTGTATTATGCTTATCATTATACCGCAAGTACTTTGAGTTACTGAAATTGCAGAACCATTTCCTCTTATTGAATGCAAAACATACAGCACGAACACGTTTTCCATTATCAAAATATCACACACAAACGTCTCATCCATTGTATCAAAGTTATAAGAGACAGACGCAGCACCAGTCCTGTAGTAGCTCATAATACAACAAGTCGCACCAATTTCTCGATTTTCCCCAATTTATATTCAATGTTCGTAATAATCATCCTTCATATAGAATAGTTACCTTTATCCAAAGCATACCACCTCCCTCTCCCTCTCTTTAAATATGTGACCTTTCTCATCTTAATCAATGTCTCCCAAAAACGAATTTAGTAGAAAGTATACGACGACATCTATAACTATTCAGTTAGAAACTGCCTGTAGTTGTTTAGCTGTACACGACGAGTACAATTATTTCGGGTACTCCTGCGGTACAAAACAGACACCCAAACGGGTTCATATTTCAACAGAAAAACATTTAAAAAAATAGTTATAAATGCATGATACTTAATACCGCACTTGGCATCACGTATAAGTAAAAATAAATTTCTTCAAACAAATTTCAAGTTAAATCTTTAGTTTGTGTAATTATATCAAACTTGTTCGATTAACAACGTGCTATTTACGTCATGTTTTGACAACTGACTCATCGATGATGTATTTCCTCGGAACTGAAAAAGGAACGTGCATAATTTTGTCCTCCATCAACGCTCAAAATATTATCCATTCAATCTTAAAATACGCTGCTTTCCTACTATCGGTATGTAAAAGATTTCTCACTCACAGTATCCATCAATCCGTAATTTGTATAAATATTATTGCAGCTTCTCGCGTCACTTGAACTGTAATATAAACCAGTCTTTTATTTCCGTTACACCTCTGCATACCATTTGTCGGGAACAATACATCTTATTCGTTAATCTAATAACATGTAAACTTCTTCATTTGTTCTAAGATCGATCAATGGATAAGTGAAGAGAATATTGAAATCTGTGAAAATAAGTATCCAGTAATACGACTTCCGAACCGACATATTCATTGCAATGCTTGTCAAATTTCATAGTAATTTCCTATCCATATTAAACATATTTCATATATGTTCATGTCTGTTATTTTGATTAGTTGTGCTACTTGCAGTAATACGCAATTCTGGATCATGCAGATTCAACAAAGATGCATTCAATTTACTCCATACCTCAAAAGGCTACTATCATCTTAATTCAAATGGGAAGACACAGAGCTGTGACAGTATTCAGCTTGCTCAACTTTGAACAAGGCATATTGATAAGCCAGAGTAACTCACGTACAACTTGGCGGTACAAGCGTTGGAAAAACTTTTCTGGACCTGAGGAAACACATTTGCACAGATAACGAACAAAAGGGATTAGAGCTCACCGAATAAGACTTGCTACAATTTGCTGTAGTTTGTCACAATAAGCCTACGTGTATCGCGCGTCAGACGATTTTGGAATTAGTTGATGCTTGGATGTTCAAGATAAGGAAGCACGAAGTGATCAGACGTTTATGTACAACGTGATCATGGTACGACTCATCGTCAGCCAGAAAACTTTACGCACGATTTTCTAAAAACAAAGACTTTTCCCCTTTATTTATCCCATACCAATCCTCTCTCGTCACTCCTTATCTCATACACAGACAGGCCAAACAATGTCGCCGATCACGGCCAACAGTCTGGACACATGTGCGGACCTCTTGCCTGCGACAGAATTTTGTTATGTGTAGTATGCTGGACTGAAAAGGACTAATATGGCGAATTAGAGGATTGCAGAAAAATTGCAAACATTTTCCAAAATCTATTAACCTCATTTTATTTCTTCGAAAGTCTACAAAACTGTTAATTAACATTAAGCAAATATACAAAATCTTCACGTTCGGAATAATGGAGCGAATATTTGAAACGGTACTATGAAATCTATAAGTTAAAATGCATACATTGCATACATACACAAATAAACACGTGCATACGTTACACACATACACACATGCATACAAATTTTCTTCAAACTACAAGACAGACATTCAAAGTACATAATGTTTTATGTAAATCGCCATATTTTCGAAAATAAAAAATACCGAATCAAACACTCTTCCAACATATTCCGAACGCTCGTCATTACTTATATTACTAAAAAAAAAAAAAAAAAAAAAAAAAAAAAAGAAATTGTAAAGGGGAACGCATTGTTCCCGATACGATTTACAAACCAAACCAATGAACGGTGTTACAGACTAGAGAACATGGGGTCCCCAATGGTGCGGTACGCTTCAGCATCCTCGTGAACACCAACTCCCTCCGCCTGTCCCAATGCCATCTCAAACGGTCAAACTGCAAGTAAAAAATAACCAGATATTAATGCGATCTCTATTTCGGCAGCACCGACGTATTGCACGGTGTTCCATAATCGCTTGAGATTCCATATAGTTGTTGTTGAAATCTCTACGCATTTGGTAGATAAAAAGTTGCGAGAAATCATCCTCTTGTCAAAGTAGTCACACACTCTTCTAGGTCTTCCAAACCTGATCGCTTGCATTTCTCCCATTACTTCAGCGTTGTAATGGTGCTTTTATTTCTGACAACTTAGACATGCAATTGTCAAAACTGCTCAGTTCAGGACACAATTCAGGATCTTTCCAGGGATTGTTCTGCTGAGACATGTCTTCATCATCGCGGAGTTCATAATTTGTATAATTTGCCTCCTTCAATAATTGTTTTCTAAGTCGCTGGCAATTATAAATCTCCAAGTGTTAGCTTCGCGCGCAATTCACGTCTAGCTTTGTCAAAAGTACACCTCAGCACTGTTTCAATCCGTAAATCGCGTATGCCGTTTCGCCGACACTCTATTTGTTTACGGCGGATTCTACGGATCCATCGTACTAACCGTTCAGGACTACTTGGCTTGGCGTCAATATCCCGAACTCTCTCTTCATACTTCGCCATGATGACGGCTTGGCAGTTTTCTTAATTTATTGAAATACAAATGTCCTCTTTTTTGAGGTTAACACAGTACCGATGATACGATATTCACGTTTTCTTATAGATTTCTCGAGTATTTCACTTAATTATTGAATAAGTAATAAGTATACCAACCCGTATTTCTCTTGCGTTTTGTTGTAATCCAAAATAGTACAGGTTCACAAAACTCCACACACAAAATATTTGAAACTATCGAGTAACGCACGATGTTCACCGCTCCAAGGCTACACAGCAAATGCCTACACTGACCCTCTAATGGCGGCTATATATACCCCCACCCTTGCCTTTCTGTAGCAGTCCTCCGCCCGAACATAAGAAAATAGTTCCTTATAAAATCTTACATTATTATAATTTTTCAAAAATACTTTGTTAAATCCATTCAATTTTTTAAAGTATTTGCGACAATTTTAATGCAAAACTTTACACACTTTTTACATTATATTAAAATTGCGGTTAATTTCTAACCAATCGCGTGCGCCAGTTTGCACGACGTCATTTCCGATGCGGATATTCTCTAATGGCGCCAAATCTCTTCACACATTATAGAGGACGTGAATTAATGTTGATCTATTAGACAGAATGAAAATCTGATGTATCATTTATGATACATTTTAATTTTTGAATTTTTTTATTATTTTAATTTTTGTTGAATTTTATCGGTATAATAAATATTAACAAACGGTCGATTCATTTTAATATCTTTATCTCTGCTTAAAAATAATATTTTTATCAATTCTACTACTAACTAATAATACTAATTACTAATAACTAGCGATACTACTAACAATTCTTAAATTTTATGATCAAAGTCAAGTTTCAGATATTTTTAAAACATACGGCAATCCTTAAAAATTTATTAGACATGTACAATCTACGAGCATTTTTTAACTATTAGAGTTGTAATATTAGTACTTCGATATTTTACTTTCTTTATTAGTAACGTTATTATCATGTACTCACACAGCTTTTGTTTTCATGCAGCTTAAATCTTACGCTTCTTGATATTTAATATGTATGATTTTCTATGACCATCTTATTGATTGTTATCGTGGTCAGCAGTAAGAAACTGATGGTATATATAAGGACCTTCCTTCCTCATTTGCTTGCTTTGCTGAATTCTAAAAAATTGGTATCGCTAACCTTTACGGTGACATGATCCTGTTGGTTTGCTACTT
This sequence comes from Bombus sylvestris, assembly GCA_911622165.2. Lineage (NCBI taxonomy): Eukaryota > Metazoa > Arthropoda > Insecta > Hymenoptera > Apidae > Bombus > Bombus sylvestris. The sequence goes on from CAJVRE020000087.1 coordinate 1,912,387, forward strand.
TTTTTTTTTTTTTTACATGTATGCATATTGTGCTGAATTAAATGTTCGTGAGCCGCACAAAGTATATTTATGTGTCTGCCGCCAATACGTCTTACTGCATCTTTGCAAAATCCTGCATTTATAACCTCCTTTCAACCCCACGAAGTCTTACGTCGGTAGCCTCCTATTTGTCCTACAAAGTCCCGCGTCGGTAGTCTCCTCGTGGTCCTACAAAATCCTACCTTGGTAGCCTCCTCTGAATAGCACGAACTCACATATTGGTAACTCCCTTCTCCGGATAGCAGGTAATAAATAACAGCAACGCCCATTTCCCTCACTTTCTGAACGAGGGTTGTCCCCGACGAATCCGATGATCTCGTGCCCTGAGACGCACCCCATCACAGTCTTCCTCTGCAACGTCACGGTGACGGAGAGACACACTCTCGTGTGATCTCGTCCGCGAGTAAAACAACGTCGTTACGATCAGTGGATATTTCACGTTTTAGCAAAGAGCCCGACTTAGACTTTGGAGGGAGGTGTATTCGTTGTCCCGTTGAACGCGGATTCGTCGTTGAACTTGGGATCATTGTCATTAGTATCTCGAGTATCTGGCTACCTACCACGGTTACTTGTCAAATTCTGTAATGATTATATTTGTACTAGTAGATATCTTCTCTATTACGTAACAACGATGGCTGATTCCAGTGACATATTCATTACACGCCCCTAACACTAATCATAATGTTAACCCGACATAGAGAGTTATCTCTCGTACCGCCCAAGTCATGGATAATCTTTAAAAGTTGCACTCTAATACCGATCCTTTACCATATGCCAAATTGATCTTGCTATTCATGAATGATATTTCGTAAAAAAAAAAAAGAAAAAAAGAAAAAAAGAATCCAACTTTTGCATAATTTTGGCGATAAATGTTACAATTTTCTGTTTGCCATGAAAGAAATCATGTCGAATTTTATACATTTTGCTACAAAAATATTTACCTTTTACTAACGGTAAGTATATAGCAAGTATATTCCGGAAATGTACATCTGAAGCATATTATAAAAATCTGAAATTAAAAAATGAATTACCGATTCATTCTTTTTTCTTTCTAACGCAAGAAATATATTGTTAAACGATTCTTCTTACTTTAAATCTGTTGTATATCTTCATATTCAAAATCTTCAATTGTTGCAACGCATAGATGATCGTCATTAAGTTAGTTAATTTCAAATCTGTTTCCAAGTCATTTCATCGCTCATATTAAAATAATTGTATTCTTCTTCGTTAGAAAATACAGAAAGAGCCATTCATCCAATAGCGCATGGAATTGCATACAACCAAGACATCAAATTAGACGAAATAGTGAAGATTACAACATACCATAGTTGTTTTACTTCATGTTTCGATGTTCATACAAATGAACTTGTAATCAGATTCTTTCTATAAGATTTAGTGTGTTCAAAAAAAAAAAAAAAAAAAAAAAGAATGAAGCATGATATAAGGACTCGCATTCATATATAGTTTGAATAAACCAATTCCGTTGGCACCGAGAGTACTTTGAAATACGACAGTTCTAAATAGTCTAATTGTCATACACGCATAAATTTCCACAATATACAGATTTGTTGACCGTTCAATCGAAAACGATACATACTGAATCATTTTCTCATTTATCTATCCATGGAAAACGTTGATCGAAATGTTGATGAAGGTAAAATAGTAATTCATTTTGTCCTTCCATTTGGAAAGTGCTTTTCTGGATCGTTTGATATTACTTTCTGAAATATATTCATAATTTCCACAATTCAAAAAACACTTACTAATCGTTTTTTTCACATTCACGCGTAATTTGTCCTTCGACCTGAATACCCTTACTTTATAAAAAAATATATGTTTTGCTTATATTTACTACCATTATTCTATATATTTGGAATATTTTTGCATCAATAGTTTGCATGCAAATGCAACTGCGTGCGAATTTTATGTGCGTAATGAATCCGTCAAATAATTATATTAAATTTGCAATTTTGAGTCTGAAAAACATTCGACTTCAATGATTATACTTTGATTTTTACCTGCCGGAAAACTGATGGAACAAAAATTTGTTGCGTCTATCATGTACTTACGTAATTAAAACGTAAGACAAAACTTTTATAAATATAAAAATTTTCATAAAAATTTTGACGCAACGCATTTGAACATTTTATGACGCATTGTATTAATATCACATTGTTCCTCTTTTTTTTGTGAATATAATAAAAGCAATGACATTTAAACGATACATACATGTTTAGATGCCTCCCACAATATGGCTTTCCCATGGAGCAGGAGGCTTGTTATAAAATTCACGTCATAAATGTAATTTCCTTCAACTTCCTAAAGCAAAAATTATAAGCGTCGACCCAGAAATGACCAACATACAGCAGAAACACTTAAATAATACAAATTTCATATTTGGGTATTACATATTTCTAAGAATTTAACACTACCATGCTCGTTACCATGCTTCAAATGACTTTATATTGGAATTATTTGTATGGTATGCCCATTTCCTTATCACCCTTTATTTTCCTTTTGCTTCCGTAGAGGAGTGACAAGACCATTTGTATCCTCCCTGTCTTTGTCCATTATACATCCTACACATTTTCACAAATAACAAAAAATAGCAAGGACAAATATAGCTTCAACGTATACAGTCATCACAATGAAATGTGAATCATCTCTTGCAGATCTAAAATATTAAACGCGAAACGATCATCTTAATTTAGGATAGATTATAACAGACACACAATCTGCTAGTTTCTTCCTTTCTTAGCAATGATCCGTTCCATTGTCAAACAAGTACTTCCTTCGGTAGCTGGATGAATTGCAGATTTATATTGTATTATGCTTATCATTATACCGCAAGTACTTTGAGTTACTGAAATTGCAGAACCATTTCCTCTTATTGAATGCAAAACATACAGCACGAACACGTTTTCCATTATCAAAATATCACACACAAACGTCTCATCCATTGTATCAAAGTTATAAGAGACAGACGCAGCACCAGTCCTGTAGTAGCTCATAATACAACAAGTCGCACCAATTTCTCGATTTTCCCCAATTTATATTCAATGTTCGTAATAATCATCCTTCATATAGAATAGTTACCTTTATCCAAAGCATACCACCTCCCTCTCCCTCTCTTTAAATATGTGACCTTTCTCATCTTAATCAATGTCTCCCAAAAACGAATTTAGTAGAAAGTATACGACGACATCTATAACTATTCAGTTAGAAACTGCCTGTAGTTGTTTAGCTGTACACGACGAGTACAATTATTTCGGGTACTCCTGCGGTACAAAACAGACACCCAAACGGGTTCATATTTCAACAGAAAAACATTTAAAAAAATAGTTATAAATGCATGATACTTAATACCGCACTTGGCATCACGTATAAGTAAAAATAAATTTCTTCAAACAAATTTCAAGTTAAATCTTTAGTTTGTGTAATTATATCAAACTTGTTCGATTAACAACGTGCTATTTACGTCATGTTTTGACAACTGACTCATCGATGATGTATTTCCTCGGAACTGAAAAAGGAACGTGCATAATTTTGTCCTCCATCAACGCTCAAAATATTATCCATTCAATCTTAAAATACGCTGCTTTCCTACTATCGGTATGTAAAAGATTTCTCACTCACAGTATCCATCAATCCGTAATTTGTATAAATATTATTGCAGCTTCTCGCGTCACTTGAACTGTAATATAAACCAGTCTTTTATTTCCGTTACACCTCTGCATACCATTTGTCGGGAACAATACATCTTATTCGTTAATCTAATAACATGTAAACTTCTTCATTTGTTCTAAGATCGATCAATGGATAAGTGAAGAGAATATTGAAATCTGTGAAAATAAGTATCCAGTAATACGACTTCCGAACCGACATATTCATTGCAATGCTTGTCAAATTTCATAGTAATTTCCTATCCATATTAAACATATTTCATATATGTTCATGTCTGTTATTTTGATTAGTTGTGCTACTTGCAGTAATACGCAATTCTGGATCATGCAGATTCAACAAAGATGCATTCAATTTACTCCATACCTCAAAAGGCTACTATCATCTTAATTCAAATGGGAAGACACAGAGCTGTGACAGTATTCAGCTTGCTCAACTTTGAACAAGGCATATTGATAAGCCAGAGTAACTCACGTACAACTTGGCGGTACAAGCGTTGGAAAAACTTTTCTGGACCTGAGGAAACACATTTGCACAGATAACGAACAAAAGGGATTAGAGCTCACCGAATAAGACTTGCTACAATTTGCTGTAGTTTGTCACAATAAGCCTACGTGTATCGCGCGTCAGACGATTTTGGAATTAGTTGATGCTTGGATGTTCAAGATAAGGAAGCACGAAGTGATCAGACGTTTATGTACAACGTGATCATGGTACGACTCATCGTCAGCCAGAAAATTTTACGCACGATTTTCTAAAAACAAAGACTTTTCCCCTTTATTTATCCCATACCAATCCTCTCTCGTCACTCCTTATCTCATACACAGACAGGCCAAACAATGTCGCCGATCACGGCCAACAGTCTGGACACATGTGCGGACCTCTTGCCTGCGACAGAATTTTGTTATGTGTAGTATGCTGGACTGAAAAGGACTAATATGGCGAATTAGAGGATTGCAGAAAAATTGCAAACATTTTCCAAAATCTATTAACCTCATTTTATTTCTTCGAAAGTCTACAAAACTGTTAATTAACATTAAGCAAATATACAAAATCTTCACGTTCGGAATAATGGAGCGAATATTTGAAACGGTACTATGAAATCTATAAGTTAAAATGCATACATTGCATACATACACAAATAAACACGTGCATACGTTACACACATACACACATGCATACAAATTTTCTTCAAACTACAAGACAGACATTCAAAGTACATAATGTTTTATGTAAATCGCCATATTTTCGAAAATAAAAAATACCGAATCAAACACTCTTCCAACATATTCCGAACGCTCGTCATTACTTATATTACTAAAAAAAAAAAAAAAAAAAAAAAAAGAAATTGTAAAGGGGAACGCATTGTTCCCGATACGATTTACAAACCAAACCAATGAACGGTGTTACAGACTAGAGAACATGGGATCCCCAATGGTGCGGTACGCTTCAGCATCCTCGTGAACACCAACTCCCTCCGCCTGTCCCAATGCCATCTCAAACGGTCAAACTGCAAGTAAAAAATAACCAGATATTAATGCGATCTCTATTTCGGCAGCACCGACGTATTGCACGGTGTTCCATAATCGCTTGAGATTCCATATAGTTGTTGTTGAAATCTCTACGCATTTGGTAGATAAAAAGTTGCGAGAAATCATCCTCTTGTCAAAGTAGTCACACACTCTTCTAGGTCTTCCAAACCTGATCGCTTGCATTTCTCCCATTACTTCAGCGTTGTAATGGTGCTTTTATTTCTGACAACTTAGACATGCAATTGTCAAAACTGCTCAGTTCAGGACACAATTCAGGATCTTTCCAGGGATTGTTCTGCTGAGACATGTCTTCATCATCGCGGAGTTCATAATTTGTATAATTTGCCTCCTTCAATAATTGTTTTCTAAGTCGCTGGCAATTATAAATCTCCAAGTGTTAGCTTCGCGCGCAATTCACGTCTAGCTTTGTCAAAAGTACACCTCAGCACTGTTTCAATCCGTAAATCGCGTATGCCGTTTCGCCGACACTCTATTTGTTTACGGCGGATTCTACGGATCCATCGTACTAACCGTTCAGGACTACTTGGCTTGGCGTCAATATCCCGAACTCTCTCTTCATACTTCGCCATGATGACGGCTTGGCAGTTTTCTTAATTTATTGAAATACAAATGTCCTCTTTTTTGAGGTTAACACAGTACCGATGATACGATATTCACGTTTTCTTACAGATTTCTCGAGTATTTCACTTAATTATTGAATAAGTAATAAGTATACCAACCCGTATTTCTCTTGCGTTTTGTTGTAATCCAAAATAGTACAGGTTCACAAAACTCCACACACAAAATATTTGAAACTATCGAGTAACGCACGATGTTCACCGCTCCAAGGCTACACAGCAAATGCCTACACTGACCCTCTAATGGCGGCTATATATACCCCCACCCTTGCCTTTCTGTAGCAGTCCTCCGCCCGAACATAAGAAAATAGTTCCTTATAAAATCTTACATTATTATAATTTTTCAAAAATACTTTGTTAAATCCACTCAATTTTTTAAAGTATTTGCGACAATTTTAATGCAAAACTTTACACACTTTTTACATTATATTAAAATTGCGGTTAATTTCTAACCAATCGCGTGCGCCAGTTTGCACGACGTCATTTCCGGTGCGGATATTCTCTAATGGCGCCAAATCTCTTCACACATTATAGAGGACGTGAATTAATGTTGATCTATTAGACAGAATGAAAATCTGATGTATCATTTATGATACATTTTAATTTTTGAATTTTTTTTTTATTTTAATTTTTGTTGAATTTTATCGGTATAATAAATATTAACAAACGGTCGATTCATTTTAATATCTTTATCTCTGCTTAAAAATAATATTTTTATCAATTCTACTACTAACTAATAATACTAATTACTAATAACTAGCGATACTACTAACAATTCTTAAATTTTATGATCAAAGTCAAGTTTCAGATATTTTTAAAACATACGGCAATCCTTAAAAATTTATTAGACATGTACAATCTACGAGCATTTTTTAACTATTAGAGTTGTAATATTAGTACTTCGATATTTTACTTTCTTTATTAGTAACGTTATTATCATGTACTCACACAGCTTTTGTTTTCATGCAGCTTAAATCTTACGCTTCTTGATATTTAATATGTATGATTTTCTATGACCATCTTATTGATTGTTATCGTGGTCAGCAGTAAGAAACTGATGGTATATATAAGGACCTTCCTTCCTCATTTGCTTGCTTTGCTGAATTCTAAAAAATTGGTATCGCTAACCTTTACGGTGACATGATCCTGTTGGTTTGCTACTTTTTTTTTTTTTTTTTTTTTTTTACATGTATGCATATTGTGCTGAATTAAATGTTCGTGAGCCGCACAAAGTATATTTATGTGTCTGCCGCCAATACGTCTTACTGCATCTTTGCAAAATCCTGCATTTATAACCTCCTTTCAACCCCACGAAGTCTTACGTCGGTAGCCTCCTATTTGTCCTACAAAGTCCCGCGTCGGTAGTCTCGTCGTGGTCCTACAAAATCCTACCTTGGTAGCCTCCTCTGAATAGCACGAACTCACATATTGGTAACTCCCTTCTCCGGATAGCAGGTAATAAATAACAGCAACGCCCATTTCCCTCACTTTCTGAACGAGGGTTGTCCCCGACGAATCCGATGATCTCGTGCCCTGAGACGCACCCCATCACAGTCTTCCTCTGCAACGTCACGGTGACGGAGAGACACACTCTCGTGTGATCTCGTCCGCGAGTAAAACAACGTCGTTACGATCAGTGGATATTTCACGTTTTAGCAAAGAGCCCGACTTAGACTTTGGAGGGAGGTGTATTCGTTGTCCCGTTGAACGCGGATTCGTCGTTGAACTTGGGATCATTGTCATTAGTATCTCGAGTATCTGGCTACCTACCACGGTTACTTGTCAAATTCTGTAATGATCATATTTGTACTAGTAGATATCTTCTCTATTACGTAACAACGATGGCTGATTCCAGTGACATATTCATTACACGCCCCTAACACTAATCATAATGTTAACCCGACATAGAGAGTTATCTCTCGTACCGCCCAAGTCATGGATAATCTTTAAAAGTTGCACTCTAATACCGATCCTTTACCATATGCCAAATTGATCTTGCTATTCATGAATGATATTTCGTAAAAAAAAAAAAAGAAAAAAAGAAAAAAAGAATCCAACTTTTGCATAATTTTGGCGATAAATGTTACAATTTTCTGTTTGCCATGAAAGAAATCATGTCGAATTTTATACATTTTGCTACAAAAATATTTACCTTTTACTAACGGTAAGTATATAGCAAGTATATTCCGGAAATGTACATCTGAAGCATATTATAAAAATCTGAAATTAAAAAATGAATTACCGATTCATTCTTTTTTCTTTCTAACGCAAGAAATATATTGTTAAACGATTCTTCTTACTTTAAATCTGTTGTATATCTTCATATTCAAAATCTTCAATTGTTGCAACGCATAGATGATCGTCATTAAGTTAGTTAATTTCAAATCTGTTTCCAAGTCATTTCATCGCTCATATTAAAATAATTGTATTCTTCTTCGTTAGAAAATACAGAAAGAGCCATTCATCCAATAGCGCATGGAATTGCATACAACCAAGACATCAAATTAGACGAAATAGTGAAGATTGCAACATACCATAGTTGTTTTACTTCATGTTTCGATGTTCATACAAATGAACTTGTAATCAGATTCTTTCTATAAGATTTAGTGTGTTCAAAAAAAAAAAAAAAAAAAAAAAAGAATGAAGCATGATATAAGGACTCGCATTCATATATAGTTTGAATAAACCAATTCCGTTGGCACCGAGAGTACTTTGAAATACGACAGTTCTAAATAGTCTAATTGTCATACACGCATAAATTTCCACAATATACAGATTTGTTGACCGTTCAATCGAAAACGATACATACTGAATCATTTTCTCATTTATCTATCCATGGAAAACGTTGATCGAAATGTTGATGAAGGTAAAATAGTAATTCATTTTGTCCTTCCATTTGGAAAGTGCTTTTCTGGATCGTTTGATATTACTTTCTGAAATATATTCATAATTTCCACAATTCAAAAAACACTTACTAATCGTTTTTTTCACATTCACGCGTAATTTGTCCTTCGACCTGAATACCCTTACTTTATAAAAAAATATATGTTTTGCTTATATTTACTACCATTATTCTATATATTTGGAATATTTTTGCATCAATAGTTTGCATGCAAATGCAACTGCGTGCGAATTTTATGTGCGTAATGAATCCGTCAAATAATTATATTAAATTTGCAATTTTGAGTCTGAAAAACATTCGACTTCAATGATTATACTTTGATTTTTACCTGCCGGAAAACTGATGGAACAAAAATTTGTTGCGTCTATCATGTACTTACGTAATTAAAACGTAAGACAAAACTTTTATAAATATAAAAATTTTCATAAAAATTTTGACGCAACGCATTTGAACATTTTATGACGCATTGTATTAATATCACATTGTTCCTCTTTTTTTTGTGAATATAATAAAAGCAATGACATTTAAACGATACATACATGTTTAGATGCCTCCCACAATATGGCTTTCCCATGGAGCAGGAGGCTTGTTATAAAATTCACGTCATAAATGTAATTTCCTTCAACTTCCTAAAGCAAAAATTATAAGCGTCGACCCAGAAATGACCAACATACAGCAGAAACACTTAAATAATACAAATTTCATATTTGGGTATTACATATTTCTAAGAATTTAACACTACCATGCTCGTTACCATGCTTCAAATGACTTTATATTGGAATTATTTGTATGGTATGCCCATTTCCTTATCACCCTTTATTTTCCTTTTGCTTCCGTAGAGGAGTGACAAGACCATTTGTATCCTCCCTGTCTTTGTCCATTATACATCCTACACATTTTCACAAATAACAAAAAATAGCAAGGACAAATATAGCTTCAACGTATACAGTCATCACAATGAAATGTGAATCATCTCTTGCAGATCTAAAATATTAAACGCGAAACGATCATCTTAATTTAGGATAGATTATAACAGACACACAATCTGCTAGTTTCTTCCTTTCTTAGCAATGATCCGTTCCATTGTCAAACAAGTACTTCCTTCGGTAGCTGGATGAATTGCAGATTTATATTGTATTATGCTTATCATTATACCGCAAGTACTTTGAGTTACTGAAATTGCAGAACCATTTCCTCTTATTGAATGCAAAACATACAGCACGAACACGTTTTCCATTATCAAAATATCACACACAAACGTCTCATCCATTGTATCAAAGTTATAAGAGACAGACGCAGCACCAGTCCTGTAGTAGCTCATAATACAACAAGTCGCACCAATTTCTCGATTTTCCCCAATTTATATTCAATGTTCGTAATAATCATCCTTCATATAGAATAGTTACCTTTATCCAAAGCATACCACCTCCCTCTCCCTCTCTTTAAATATGTGACCTTTCTCATCTTAATCAATGTCTCCCAAAAACGAATTTAGTAGAAAGTATACGACGACATCTATAACTATTCAGTTAGAAACTGCCTGTAGTTGTTTAGCTGTACACGACGAGTACAATTATTTCGGGTACTCCTGCGGTACAAAACAGACACCCAAACGGGTTCATATTTCAACAGAAAAACATTTAAAAAAATAGTTATAAATGCATGATACTTAATACCGCACTTGGCATCACGTATAAGTAAAAATAAATTTCTTCAAACAAATTTCAAGTTAAATCTTTAGTTTGTGTAATTATATCAAACTTGTTCGATTAACAACGTGCTATTTACGTCATGTTTTGACAACTGACTCATCGATGATGTATTTCCTCGGAACTGAAAAAGGAACGTGCATAATTTTGTCCTCCATCAACGCTCAAAATATTATCCATTCAATCTTAAAATACGCTGCTTTCCTACTATCGGTATGTAAAAGATTTCTCACTCACAGTATCCATCAATCCGTAATTTGTATAAATATTATTGCAGCTTCTCGCGTCACTTGAACTGTAATATAAACCAGTCTTTTATTTCCGTTACACCTCTGCATACCATTTGTCGGGAACAATACATCTTATTCGTTAATCTAATAACATGTAAACTTCTTCATTTGTTCTAAGATCGATCAATGGATAAGTGAAGAGAATATTGAAATCTGTGAAAATAAGTATCCAGTAATACGACTTCCGAACCGACATATTCATTGCAATGCTTGTCAAATTTCATAGTAATTTCCTATCCATATTAAACATATTTCATATATGTTCATGTCTGTTATTTTGATTAGTTGTGCTACTTGCAGTAATACGCAATTCTGGATCATGCAGATTCAACAAAGATGCATTCAATTTACTCCATACCTCAAAAGGCTACTATCATCTTAATTCAAATGGGAAGACACAGAGCTGTGACAGTATTCAGCTTGCTCAACTTTGAACAAGGCATATTGATAAGCCAGAGTAACTCACGTACAACTTGGCGGTACAAGCGTTGGAAAAACTTTTCTGGACCTGAGGAAACACATTTGCACAGATAACGAACAAAAGGGATTAGAGCTCACCGAATAAGACTTGCTACAATTTGCTGTAGTTTGTCACAATAAGCCTACGTGTATCGCGCGTCAGACGATTTTGGAATTAGTTGATGCTTGGATGTTCAAGATAAGGAAGCACGAAGTGATCAGACGTTTATGTACAACGTGATCATGGTACGACTCATCGTCAGCCAGAAAACTTTACGCACGATTTTCTAAAAACAAAGACTTTTCCCCTTTATTTATCCCATACCAATCCTCTCTCGTCACTCCTTATCTCATACACAGACAGGCCTAACAATGTCGCCGATCACGGCCAACAGTCTGGACACATGTGCGGACCTCTTGCCTGCGACAAAATTTTGTTATGTGTAGTATGCTGGACTGAAAAGGACTAATATGGCGAATTAGAGGATTGCAGAAAAATTGCAAACATTTTCCAAAATCTATTAACCTCATTTTATTTCTTCGAAAGTCTACAAAACTGTTAATTAACATTAAGCAAATATACAAAATCTTCACGTTCGGAATAATGGAGCGAATATTTGAAACGGTACTATGAAATCTATAAGTTAAAATGCATACATTGCATACATACACAAATAAACACGTGCATACGTTACACATATACACACATGCATACAAATTTTCTTCAAACTACAAGACAGACATTCAAAGTACATAATGTTTTATGTAAATCGCCATATTTTCGAAAATAAAAAATACCGAATCAAACACTCTTCCAACATATTCCGAACGCTCGTCATTACTTATATTACTAAAAAAAAAAAAAAAAAAAAAAAAAAAAAAAAAATTGTAAAGGGGAACGCATTGTTCCCGATACGATTTACAAACCAAACCAATGAACGGTGTTACAGACTAGAGAACATGGGGTCCCCAATGGTGCGGTACGCTTCAGCATCCTCGTGAACACCAACTCCCTCCGCCTGTCCCACTGCCATCTCAAACGGTCAAACTGCAAGTAAAAAATAACCAGATATTAATGCGATCTCTATTTCGGCAGCACCGACGTATTGCACGGTGTTCCATAATCGCTTGAGATTCCATATAGTTGTTGTTGAAATCTCTACGCATTTGGTAGATAAAAAGTTGCGAGAAATCATCCTCTTGTCAAAGTAGTCACACACTCTTCTAGGTCTTCCAAACCTGATCGCTTGCATTTCTCCCATTACTTCAGCGTTGTAATGGTGCTTTTATTTCTGACAACTTAGACATGCAATTGTCAAAACTGCTCAGTTCAGGACACAATTCAGGATCTTTCCAGGGATTGTTCTGCTGAGACATGTCTTCATCATCGCGGAGTTCATAATTTGTATAATTTGCCTATTCAATAATTGTTTTCTAAGTCGCTGGCAATTATAAATCTCCAAGTGTTAGCTTCGCGCGCAATTCACGTCTAGCTTTGTCAAAAGTACACCTCAGCACTGTTTCAATCCGTAAATCGCGTATGCCGTTTCGCCGACACTCTATTTGTTTACGGCGGATTCTACGGATCCATCGTACTAACCGTTCAGGACTACTTGGCTTGGCGTCAATATCCCGAACTCTCTCTTCATACTTCGCCATGATGACGGCTTGGCAGTTTTCTTAATTTATTGAAATACAAATGTCCTCTTTTTTGAGGTTAACACAGTACCGATGATACGATATTCACGTTTTCTTACAGATTTCTCGAGTATTTCACTTAATTATTGAATAAGTAATAAGTATACCAACCCGTATTTCTCTTGCGTTTTGTTGTAATCCAAAATAGTACAGGTTCACAAAACTCCACACACAAAATATTTGAAACTATCGAGTAACGCACGATGTTCACCGCTCCAAGGCTACACAGCAAATGCCTACACTGACCCTCTAATGGCGGCTATATATACCCCCACCCTTGCCTTTCTGTAGCAGTCCTCCGCCCGAACATAAGAAAATAGTTCCTTATAAAATCTTACATTATTATAATTTTTCAAAAATACTTTGTTAAATCCACTCAATTTTTTAAAGTATTTGCGACAATTTTAATGCAAAACTTTACACACTTTTTACATTATATTAAAATTGCGGTTAATTTCTAACCAATCGCGTGCGCCAGTTTGCACGACGTCATTTCCGGTGCGGATATTCTCTAATGGCGCCAAATCTCTTCACACATTATAGAGGACGTGAATTAATGTTGATCTATTAGACAGAATGAAAATCTGATGTATCATTTATGATACATTTTAATTTTTGAATTTTTTTTTTATTTTAATTTTTGTTGAATTTTATCGGTATAATAAATATTAACAAACGGTCGATTCATTTTAATATCTTTATCTCTGCTTAAAAATAATATTTTTATCAATTCTACTACTAACTAATAATACTAATTACTAATAACTAGCGATACTACTAACAATTCTTAAATTTTATGATCAAAGTCAAGTTTCAGATATTTTTAAAACATACGGCAATCCTTAAAAATTTATTAGACATGTACAATCTACGAGCATTTTTTAACTATTAGAGTTGTAATATTAGTACTTCGATATTTTACTTTCTTTATTAGTAACGTTATTATCATGTACTCACACAGCTTTTGTTTTCATGCAGCTTAAATCTTACGCTTCTTGATATTTAATATGTATGATTTTCTATGACCATCTTATTGATTGTTATCGTGGTCAGCAGTAAGAAACTGATGGTATATATAAGGACCTTCCTTCCTCATTTGCTTGCTTTGCTGAATTCTAAAAAATTGGTATCGCTAACCTTTACGGTGACATGATCCTGTTGGTTTGCTACTTTTTTTTTTTTTTTTTTTTTTTTACATGTATGCATATTGTGCTGAATTAAATGTTCGTGAGCCGCACAAAGTATATTTATGTGTCTGCCGCCAATACGTCTTACTGCATCTTTGCAAAATCCTGCATTTATAACCTCCTTTCAACCCCACGAAGTCTTACGTCGGTAGCCTCCTATTTGTCCTACAAAGTCCCGCGTCGGTAGTCTCGTCGTGGTCCTACAAAATCCTACCTTGGTAGCCTCCTCTGAATAGCACGAACTCACATATTGGTAACTCCCTTCTCCGGATAGCAGGTAATAAATAACAGCAACGCCCATTTCCCTCACTTTCTGAACGAGGGTTGTCCCCGACGAATCCGATGATCTCGTGCCCTGAGACGCACCCCATCACAGTCTTCCTCTGCAACGTCACGGTGACGGAGAGACACACTCTCGTGTGATCTCGTCCGCGAGTAAAACAACGTCGTTACGATCAGTGGATATTTCACGTTTTAGCAAAGAGCCCGACTTAGACTTTGGAGGGAGGTGTATTCGTTGTCCCGTTGAACGCGGATTCGTCGTTGAACTTGGGATCATTGTCATTAGTATCTCGAGTATCTGGCTACCTACCACGGTTACTTGTCAAATTCTGTAATGATCATATTTGTACTAGTAGATATCTTCTCTATTACGTAACAACGATGGCTGATTCCAGTGACATATTCATTACACGCCCCTAACACTAATCATAATGTTAACCCGACATAGAGAGTTATCTCTCGTACCGCCCAAGTCATGGATAATCTTTAAAAGTTGCACTCTAATACCGATCCTTTACCATATGCCAAATTGATCTTGCTATTCATGAATGATATTTCGTAAAAAAAAAAAAAGAAAAAAAGAAAAAAAGAATCCAACTTTTGCATAATTTTGGCGATAAATGTTACAATTTTCTGTTTGCCATGAAAGAAATCATGTCGAATTTTATACATTTTGCTACAAAAATATTTACCTTTTACTAACGGTAAGTATATAGCAAGTATATTCCGGAAATGTACATCTGAAGCATATTATAAAAATCTGAAATTAAAAAATGAATTACCGATTCATTCTTTTTTCTTTCTAACGCAAGAAATATATTGTTAAACGATTCTTCTTACTTTAAATCTGTTGTATATCTTCATATTCAAAATCTTCAATTGTTGCAACGCATAGATGATCGTCATTAAGTTAGTTAATTTCAAATCTGTTTCCAAGTCATTTCATCGCTCATATTAAAATAATTGTATTCTTCTTCGTTAGAAAATACAGAAAGAGCCATTCATCCAATAGCGCATGGAATTGCATACAACCAAGACATCAAATTAGACGAAATAGTGAAGATTACAACATACCATAGTTGTTTTACTTCATGTTTCGATGTTCATACAAATGAACTTGTAATCAGATTCTTTCTATAAGATTTAGTGTGTTCAAAAAAAAAAAAAAAAAAAAAAAAAAGAATGAAGCATGATATAAGGACTCGCATTCATATATAGTTTGAATAAACCAATTCCGTTGGCACCGAGAGTACTTTGAAATACGACAGTTCTAAATAGTCTAATTGTCATACACGCATAAATTTCCACAATATACAGATTTGTTGACCGTTCAATCGAAAACGATACATACTGAATCATTTTCTCATTTATCTATCCATGGAAAACGTTGATCGAAATGTTGATGAAGGTAAAATAGTAATTCATTTTGTCCTTCCATTTGGAAAGTGCTTTTCTGGATCGTTTGATATTACTTTCTGAAATATATTCATAATTTCCACAATTCAAAAAACACTTACTAATCGTTTTTTTCACATTCACGCGTAATTTGTCCTTCGACCTGAATACCCTTACTTTATAAAAAAATATATGTTTTGCTTATATTTACTACCATTATTCTATATATTTGGAATATTTTTGCATCAATAGTTTGCATGCAAATGCAACTGCGTGCGAATTTTATGTGCGTAATGAATCCGTCAAATAATTATATTAAATTTGCAATTTTGAGTCTGAAAAACATTCGACTTCAATGATTATACTTTGATTTTTACCTGCCGGAAAACTGATGGAACAAAAATTTGTTGCGTCTATCATGTACTTACGTAATTAAAACGTAAGACAAAACTTTTATAAATATAAAAATTTTCATAAAAATTTTGACGCAACGCATTTGAACATTTTATGACGCATTGTATTAATATCACATTGTTCCTCTTTTTTTTGTGAATATAATAAAAGCAATGACATTTAAACGATACATACATGTTTAGATGCCTCCCACAATATGGCTTTCCCATGGAGCAGGAGGCTTGTTATAAAATTCACGTCATAAATGTAATTTCCTTCAACTTCCTAAAGCAAAAATTATAAGCGTCGACCCAGAAATGACCAACATACAGCAGAAACACTTAAATAATACAAATTTCATATTTGGGTATTACATATTTCTAAGAATTTAACACTACCATGCTCGTTACCATGCTTCAAATGACTTTATATTGGAATTATTTGTATGGTATGCCCATTTCCTTATCACCCTTTATTTTCCTTTTGCTTCCGTAGAGGAGTGACAAGACCATTTGTATCCTCCCTGTCTTTGTCCATTATACATCCTACACATTTTCACAAATAACAAAAAATAGCAAGGACAAATATAGCTTCAACGTATACAGTCATCACAATGAAATGTGAATCATCTCTTGCAGATCTAAAATATTAAACGCGAAACGATCATCTTAATTTAGGATAGATTATAACAGACACACAATCTGCTAGTTTCTTCCTTTCTTAGCAATGATCCGTTCCATTGTCAAACAAGTACTTCCTTCGGTAGCTGGATGAATTGCAGATTTATATTGTATTATGCTTATCATTATACCGCAAGTACTTTGAGTTACTGAAATTGCAGAACCATTTCCTCTTATTGAATGCAAAACATACAGCACGAACACGTTTTCCATTATCAAAATATCACACACAAACGTCTCATCCATTGTATCAAAGTTATAAGAGACAGACGCAGCACCAGTCCTGTAGTAGCTCATAATACAACAAGTCGCACCAATTTCTCGATTTTCCCCAATTTATATTCAATGTTCGTAATAATCATCCTTCATATAGAATAGTTACCTTTATCCAAAGCATACCACCTCCCTCTCCCTCTCTTTAAATATGTGACCTTTCTCATCTTAATCAATGTCTCCCAAAAACGAATTTAGTAGAAAGTATACGACGACATCTATAACTATTCAGTTAGAAACTGCCTGTAGTTGTTTAGCTGTACACGACGAGTACAATTATTTCGGGTACTCCTGCGGTACAAAACAGACACCCAAACGGGTTCATATTTCAACAGAAAAACATTTAAAAAAATAGTTATAAATGCATGATACTTAATACCGCACTTGGCATCACGTATAAGTAAAAATAAATTTCTTCAAACAAATTTCAAGTTAAATCTTTAGTTTGTGTAATTATATCAAACTTGTTCGATTAACAACGTGCTATTTACGTCATGTTTTGACAACTGACTCATCGATGATGTATTTCCTCGGAACTGAAAAAGGAACGTGCATAATTTTGTCCTCCATCAACGCTCAAAATATTATCCATTCAATCTTAAAATACGCTGCTTTCCTACTATCGGTATGTAAAAGATTTCTCACTCACAGTATCCATCAATCCGTAATTTGTATAAATATTATTGCAGCTTCTCGCGTCACTTGAACTGTAATATAAACCAGTCTTTTATTTCCGTTACACCTCTGCATACCATTTGTCGGGAACAATACATCTTATTCGTTAATCTAATAACATGTAAACTTCTTCATTTGTTCTAAGATCGATCAATGGATAAGTGAAGAGAATATTGAAATCTGTGAAAATAAGTATCCAGTAATACGACTTCCGAACCGACATATTCATTGCAATGCTTGTCAAATTTCATAGTAATTTCCTATCCATATTAAACATATTTCATATATGTTCATGTCTGTTATTTTGATTAGTTGTGCTACTTGCAGTAATACGCAATTCTGGATCATGCAGATTCAACAAAGATGCATTCAATTTACTCCATACCTCAAAAGGCTACTATCATCTTAATTCAAATGGGAAGACACAGAGCTGTGACAGTATTCAGCTTGCTCAACTTTGAACAAGGCATATTGATAAGCCAGAGTAACTCACGTACAACTTGGCGGTACAAGCGTTGGAAAAACTTTTCTGGACCTGAGGAAACACATTTGCACAGATAACGAACAAAAGGGATTAGAGCTCACCGAATAAGACTTGCTACAATTTGCTGTAGTTTGTCACAATAAGCCTACGTGTATCGCGCGTCAGACGATTTTGGAATTAGTTGATGCTTGGATGTTCAAGATAAGGAAGCACGAAGTGATCAGACGTTTATGTACAACGTGATCATGGTACGACTCATCGTCAGCCAGAAAACTTTACGCACGATTTTCTAAAAACAAAGACTTTTCCCCTTTATTTATCCCATACCAATCCTCTCTCGTCACTCCTTATCTCATACACAGACAGGCCTAACAATGTCGCCGATCACGGCCAACAGTCTGGACACATGTGCGGACCTCTTGCCTGCGACAAAATTTTGTTATGTGTAGTATGCTGGACTGAAAAGGACTAATATGGCGAATTAGAGGATTGCAGAAAAATTGCAAACATTTTCCAAAATCTATTAACCTCATTTTATTTCTTCGAAAGTCTACAAAACTGTTAATTAACATTAAGCAAATATACAAAATCTTCACGTTCGGAATAATGGAGCGAATATTTGAAACGGTACTATGAAATCTATAAGTTAAAATGCATACATTGCATACATACACAAATAAACACGTGCATACGTTACACATATACACACATGCATACAAATTTTCTTCAAACTACAAGACAGACATTCAAAGTACATAATGTTTTATGTAAATCGCCATATTTTCGAAAATAAAAAATACCGAATCAAACACTCTTCCAACATATTCCGAACGCTCGTCATTACTTATATTACTAAAAAAAAAAAAAAAAAAAAAAAAAAAAAGAAATTGTAAAGGGGAACGCATTGTTCCCGATACGATTTACAAACCAAACCAATGAACGGTGTTACAGACTAGAGAACATGGGGTCCCCAATGGTGCGGTACGCTTCAGCATCCTCGTGAACACCAACTCCCTCCGCCTGTCCCAATGCCATCTCAAACGGTCAAACTGCAAGTAAAAAATAACCAGATATTAATGCGATCTCTATTTCGGCAGCACCGACGTATTGCACGGTGTTCCATAATCGCTTGAGATTCCATATAGTTGTTGTTGAAATCTCTACGCATTTGGTAGATAAAAAGTTGCGAGAAATCATCCTCTTGTCAAAGTAGTCACACACTCTTCTAGGTCTTCCAAACCTGATCGCTTGCATTTCTCCCATTACTTCAGCGTTGTAATGGTGCTTTTATTTCTGACAACTTAGACATGCAATTGTCAAAACTGCTCAGTTCAGGACACAATTCAGGATCTTTCCAGGGATTGTTCTGCTGAGACATGTCTTCATCATCGCGGAGTTCATAATTTGTATAATTTGCCTCCTTCAATAATTGTTTTCTAAGTCGCTGGCAATTATAAATCTCCAAGTGTTAGCTTCGCGCGCAATTCACGTCTAGCTTTGTCAAAAGTACACCTCAGCACTGTTTCAATCCGTAAATCGCGTATGCCGTTTCGCCGACACTCTATTTGTTTACGGCGGATTCTACGGATCCATCGTACTAACCGTTCAGGACTACTTGGCTTGGCGTCAATATCCCGAACTCTCTCTTCATACTTCGCCATGATGACGGCTTGGCAGTTTTCTTAATTTATTGAAATACAAATGTCCTCTTTTTTGAGGTTAACACAGTACCGATGATACGATATTCACGTTTTCTTACAGATTTCTCGAGTATTTCACTTAATTATTGAATAAGTAATAAGTATACCAACCCGTATTTCTCTTGCGTTTTGTTGTAATCCAAAATAGTACAGGTTCACAAAACTCCACACACAAAATATTTGAAACTATCGAGTAACGCACGATGTTCACCGCTCCAAGGCTACACAGCAAATGCCTACACTGACCCTCTAATGGCGGCTATATATACCCCCACCCTTGCCTTTCTGTAGCAGTCCTCCGCCCGAACATAAGAAAATAGTTCCTTATAAAATCTTACATTATTATAATTTTTCAAAAATACTTTGTTAAATCCACTCAATTTTTTAAAGTATTTGCGACAATTTTAATGCAAAACTTTACAACACACTTTTTACATTATATTAAAATTGCGGTTAATTTCTAACCAATCGCGTGCGCCAGTTTGCACGACGTCATTTCCGGTGCGGATATTCTCTAATGGCGCCAAATCTCTTCACACATTATAGAGGACGTGAATTAATGTTGATCTATTAGACAGAATGAAAATCTGATGTATCATTTATGATACATTTTAATTTTTGAATTTTTTTTTTATTTTAATTTTTGTTGAATTTTATCGGTATAATAAATATTAACAAACGGTCGATTCATTTTAATATCTTTATCTCTGCTTAAAAATAATATTTTTATCAATTCTACTACTAACTAATAATACTAATTACTAATAACTAGCGATACTACTAACAATTCTTAAATTTTATGATCAAAGTCAAGTTTCAGATATTTTTAAAACATACGGCAATCCTTAAAAATTTATTAGACATGTACAATCTACGAGCATTTTTTAACTATTAGAGTTGTAATATTAGTACTTCGATATTTTACTTTCTTTATTAGTAACGTTATTATCATGTACTCACACAGCTTTTGTTTTCATGCAGCTTAAATCTTACGCTTCTTGATATTTAATATGTATGATTTTCTATGACCATCTTATTGATTGTTATCGTGGTCAGCAGTAAGAAACTGATGGTATATATAAGGACCTTCCTTCCTCATTTGCTTGCTTTGCTGAATTCTAAAAAATTGGTATCGCTAACCTTTACGGTGACATGATCCTGTTGGTTTGCTACTTTTTTTTTTTTTTTTTTTTTTTACATGTATGCATATTGTGCTGAATTAAATGTTCGTGAGCCGCACAAAGTATATTTATGTGTCTGCCGCCAATACGTCTTACTGCATCTTTGCAAAATCCTGCATTTATAACCTCCTTTCAACCCCACGAAGTCTTACGTCGGTAGCCTCCTATTTGTCCTACAAAGTCCCGCGTCGGTAGTCTCCTCGTGGTCCTACAAAATCCTACCTTGGTAGCCTCCTCTGAATAGCACGAACTCACATATTGGTAACTCCCTTCTCCGGATAGCAGGTAATAAATAACAGCAACGCCCATTTCCCTCACTTTCTGAACGAGGGTTGTCCCCGACGAATCCGATGATCTCGTGCCCTGAGACGCACCCCATCACAGTCTTCCTCTGCAGCGTCACGGTGACGGAGAGACACACTCTCGTGTGATCTCGTCCGCGAGTAAAACAACGTCTTTACGATCAGTGGATATTTCACGTTTTAGCAAAGAGCCCGACTTAGACTTTGGAGGGAGGTGTATTCGTTGTCCCGTTGAACGCGGATTCGTCGTTGAACTTGGGATCATTGTCATTAGTATCTCGAGTATCTGGCTACCTACCACGGTTACTTGTCAAATTCTGTAATGATCATATTTGTACTAGTAGATATCTTCTCTATTACGTAACAACGATGGCTGATTCCAGTGACATATTCATTACACGCCCCTAACACTAATCATAATGTTAACCCGACATAGAGAGTTATCTCTCGTACCGCCCAAGTCATGGATAATCTTTAAAAGTTGCACTCTAATACCGATCCTTTACCATATGTCAAATTGATCTTGCTATTCATGAATGATATTTCGTAAAAAAAAAAAAAAAAGAAAAAAAGAAAAAAAGAATCCAACTTTTGCATAATTTTGGCGATAAATGTTACAATTTTCTGTTTGCCATGAAAGAAATCATGTCGAATTTTATACTTTTTGCTACAAAAATATTTACATTTTACTAACGGTAAGTATATAGCAAGTATATTCCGGAAATGTACATCTGAAGCATATTATAAAAATCTGAAATTAAAAAATGAATTACCGATTCATTCTTTTTTCTTTCTAACGCAAGAAATATATTGTTAAACGATTCTTCTTACTTTAAATCTGTTGTATATCTTCATATTCAAAATCTTCAATTGTTGCAACGCATAGATGATCGTCATTAAGTTAGTTAATTTCAAATCTGTTTCCAAGTCATTTCATCGCTCATATTAAAATAATTGTATTCTTCTTCGTTAGAAAATACAGAAAGAGCCATTCATCCAATAGCGCATGGAATTGCATACAACCAAGACATCAAATTAGACGAAATAGTGAAGATTACAACATACCATAGTTGTTTTACTTCATGTTTCGATGTTCATACAAATGAACTTGTAATCAGATTCTTTCTATAAGATTTAGTGTGTTCAAAAAAAAAAAAAAAAAAAAAAAAGAATGAAGCATGATATAAGGACTCGCATTCATATATAGTTTGAATAAACCAATTCCGTTGGCACCGAGAGTACTTTGAAATACGACAGTTCTAAATAGTCTAATTGTCATACACGCATAAATTTCCACAATATACAGATTTGTTGACCGTTCAATCGAAAACGATGCATACTGAATCATTTTCTCATTTATCTATCCATGGAAAACGTTGATCGAAATGTTGATGAAGGTAAAATAGTAATTCATTTTGTCCTTCCATTTGGAAAGTGCTTTTCTGGATCGTTTGATATTACTTTCTGAAATATATTCATAATTTCCACAATTCAAAAAACACTTACTAATCGTTTTTTTCACATTCACGCGTAATTTGTCCTTCGACCTGAATACCCTTACTTTATAAAAAAATATATGTTTTGCTTATATTTACTACCATTATTCTATATATTTGGAATATTTTTGCATCAATAGTTTGCATGCAAATGCAACTGCGTGCGAATTTTATGTGCGTAATGAATCCGTCAAATAATTATATTAAATTTGCAATTTTGAGTCTGAAAAACATTCGACTTCAATGATTATACTTTGATTTTTACCTGCCGGAAAACTGATGGAACAAAAATTTGTTGCGTCTATCATGTACTTACGTAATTAAAACGTAAGACAAAACTTTTATAAATATAAAAATTTTCATAAAAATTTTGACGCAACGCATTTGAACATTTTATGACGCATTGTATTAATATCACATTGTTCCTCTTTTTTTTGTGAATATAATAAAAGCAATGACATTTAAACGATACATACATGTTTAGATGCCTCCCACAATATGGCTTTCCCATGGAGCAGGAGGCTTGTTATAAAATTCACGTCATAAATGTAATTTCCTTCAACTTCCTAAAGCAAAAATTATAAGCGTCGACCCAGAAATGACCAACATACAGCAGAAACACTTAAATAATACAAATTTCATATTTGGGTATTACATATTTCTAAGAATTTAACACTACCATGCTCGTTACCATGCTTCAAATGACTTTATATTGGAATTATTTGTATGGTATGCCCATTTCCTTATCACCCATTATTTTCCTTTTGCTTCCGTAGAGGAGTGACAAGACCATTTGTATCCTCCCTGTCTTTGTCCATTATACATCCTACACATTTTCACAAATAACAAAAAATAGCAAGGACAAATATAGCTTCAACGTATACAGTCATCACAATGAAATGTGAATCATCTCTTGCAGATCTAAAATATTAAACGCGAAACGATCATCTTAATTTAGGATAGATTATAACAGACACACAATCTGCTAGTTTCTTCCTTTCTTAGCAATGATCCGTTCCATTGTCAAACAAGTACTTCCTTCGGTAGCTGGATGAATTGCAGATTTATATTGTATTATGCTTATCATTATACCGCAAGTACTTTGAGTTACTGAAATTGCAGAACCATTTCCTCTTATTGAATGCAAAACATACAGCACGAACACGTTTTCCATTATCAAAATATCACACACAAACGTCTCATCCATTGTATCAAAGTGATAAGAGACAGACGCAGCACCAGTCCTGTCGTAGCTCATAATACAACAAGTCGCACCAATTTCTCGATTTTCCCCAATTTATATTCAATGTTCGTAATAATCATCCTTCATATAGAATAGTTACCTTTATCCAAAGCATACCACCTCCCTCTCCCTCTCTTTAAATATATGACCTTTCTCATCTTAATCAATGTCTCCCAAAAACGAATTTAGTAGAAAGTATACGACGACATCTATAACTATTCAGTTAGAAACTGCCTGTAGTTGTTTAGCTGTACACGACGAGTACAATTATTTCGGGTACTCCTGCGGTACAAAACAGACACCCAAACGGGTTCATATTTCAACAGAAAAACATTTAAAAAAATAGTTATAAATGCATGATACTTAATACCGCACTTGGCATCACGTATAAGTAAAAATAAATTTCTTCAAACAAATTTCAAGTTAAATCTTTAGCTTGTGTAATTATATCAAACTTGTTCGATTAACAACGTGCTATTTACGTCATGTTTTGACAACTGACTCATCGATGATGTATTTCCTCGGAACTGAAAAAGGAACGTGCAT
Source organism: Bombus sylvestris (assembly GCA_911622165.2). Lineage (NCBI taxonomy): Eukaryota > Metazoa > Arthropoda > Insecta > Hymenoptera > Apidae > Bombus > Bombus sylvestris. The sequence continues at coordinate 1,937,172 of CAJVRE020000087.1, forward strand.
AATTTTGTCCTCCATCAACGCTCAAAATATTATCCATTCAATCTTAAAATACGCTGCTTTCCTACTATCGGTATGTAAAAGATTTCTCACTCACAGTATCCATCAATCCGTAATTTGTATAAATATTATTGCAGCTTCTCGCGTCACTTGAACTGTAATATAAACCAGTCTTTTATTTCCGTTACACCTCTGCATACCATTTGTCGGGAACAATACATCTTATTCGTTAATCTAATAACATGTAAACTTCTTCATTTGTTCTAAGATCGATCAATGGATAAGTGAAGAGAATATTGAAATTTAACGTTACATAGTATTGCGTTATGACATGTAACGTTATATAGTATTACGTAATAACGTATAGCGTTATATAGCATAAGAGTATAACGTATAACGTTATATAGTATTACGTTATAACGTAAAACGTTATATGGTGTTACGTTATAATGCTTAACGTTATATAGCATATAAGCATAACGTAGAGCGATATATAGTGTATTGTATGACGTTTAACGTTATAGAGACTAGTAGTGTTACCTATAACGTTATATAGTATGACGCTATTACGTATAAGGTTATAGAGTATTACGTTATAACGTATAAGGTTATATAGTATTACGTTATAACGAATAGCGTTATATAGCATATAAGTATAACGTATAACGTTATATAGAATTACGTTATAACGTATAACGTTGTATAGCATATCAGTATAACGTATAACATTTTATAGTATTACGTTATAACGTGAAACGTTATATGGTGTTACGTTATACCGATTATCATTAGATAGCATATTAGTATAACGTATAACGTTATGTAGTATAACGTTATAACGTAAAATGTTATATGGTATTACGTTATAATGCTTAACGTTATATAATATATTAGTATAACGTATAACGATATATAGTGTATGTTATAACGTATAACGTTATATAGTATTACGTTATAACGTATAACGTTGTATCGCATATCAGTATAACGTTTAACCTTATATAGTATTACGTTACAACGTAAAACGTTATATGGCATTGCGTTATAACGTATAACGTTATATAGTATTATGTTATAACGTATAACGTTGTATAGCATATCAGTATAACATAAAACGTTATATGGTGTTACGTTATATTGCTTAACGTTATATTGCATATCAGTATAACGTATAACGGTATATAGTGTATGTTACAACATTTAACGTTATAGAGACTATTAGTATAACCTATCACGTTATATAGTATAACGCTATAACGTATAAGGTTATATAGTATTGCGTTATAACGTATAACGTTATATGGTATTAGGTTATAACGATTAACTTGTATAGCATATCAATATAACGTATAACGATATATAGTGTTATCTTATAACGTATGACGTAGCATAGAATATGAGTATAACGTATCACGTTATATAGTATTGCGTTATAACATAAAACGTTATATGGTATTACGTTATAACCATTACCGTTATATAGTATTGCGCTATGACGTATAACGTTATATAGTATTACGTTATAACGTATAGCGTTATATTGCATATCAGTATAACGTATAGCGATATATAGTGTATGTTATAACGTATAACGTTATATAGTATTACGTTATAACGTATAGCGTTATATTGCATATCAGTATAACGTATAGCGATATATAGTGTATGTTATAACGTATAACGTTATATAGTATTACGTTATAACGCATGGCATTATATAGCATATTAGTATAACGTATAACGTTGTATAGCATATGTAGTAACTTAGAGCAAGGACAAGGAAATGATGGAAATTGGAGCGTTAAGTATGTTTATTCGTTTAAGCAATACTCAAACATACAGCTGACTACAATTCACTTCCGTCTTCTACAACTGCACTGCTTAACATCCTCTGTCCGTCTTCCACTGCTTCACCTCAACTTCACAGCTTAACGTCTTGCTTTCGTCTCTCCTCGACTCCTCAACTGCTCCCTTAATATCCTCTCCTCGCCTGACCTTTTATACGTGGGGGAATCCTTCATGGACACCCGACCGCTCAAAGGCAGCGGGTAGTGTCGGACTCTTACCGACTAAAACCCCACGATGGTCGTCCTGACGGTTCTACGGAGCGTCCTGGTGCCTGTCATGAACAGCGTCCAGGGCGCTCCCCCGTCGCTCTCCCCCGAGATATTTCGTGGTAGGCATCCAGGTATTTTGGAATGCCAGGGGGTGACCACCCGTCCCCTGGCGCCAGCGTTTCGTGGGCCGTCATGTAGCTCCAAGGAGGAATTCAGATCCTCCCCAGCTTGACGGTCATTAACCCCGACGTGCGCGCGCGCGCTTCTACGACGACAGCGATGGTGGTAAAAGTGTCGCGGTCGCGCAGCGACACCGCTCTCCGGTTGATCCGTGAGAGCGGGTCTCGCGCGCGCGCGCGCCTAATTCTTCCTATGTTGCTGCAATGGAGGATGCGTTGGAGACCTATTGTCCTAACTCCATGGCATCCTCCAGGCTGTCTGCCGCTAGTGATGTTGCTGCCGTCGTCGCTGCTCCGCCGGCCGCGGCGACGGCGGTGCTTCCGTGTTTGCCCCCCGTGGTGACTGGTTCACTGGTGGGTCTCCTCCTCCTGGTTGTTTTCGGCGGCGAACATGCCGCCCCTCCCATCCTGTGATTTGCCGTTGCCCCGAGTGACTCGCACAGGGGGCACTTGGGCGCGGAAGCGGTACAGCCTCTCGCAAGATGTCCGCTTACGCCGCACCTGTAGCAGAGGTGCCCGCGCTCTACAGTGGACACGCAGGTAGCCCTCACGTGTCCCAACTCCAGGCACCTGTAACACTGGAGTGGTCTGCTCGGAATGGCGATGACTCCCCGACTGCGCAGTCTGCCGCTCGCGCCAGCGCCTGCCGCACCTCTTCCCTCTGAAAAGAGATGTCGATCCCGACCACTCTTAAATCCGCCATCTTTATGGGGGCTACTACCTTGACCGTGGCCGGGTCCAACACTCTCGTCAGGCGCGCAGCCAGTTGGGACGCCTTCTCCCTCCTCTTAACGCCGGGCACCTTAATGATGATGGCGCCCGACATCGCCATTCTCATCCCAACTGACTGGATGCCGATCTCATTCAGAGGGACTTCACTCCTGGCCGTTGCGATGACCTCGGCGTACGTCATTTTCGCTCCCTTGTTGAGCGTCAACGTAACCGCGGATGTTCGCGGTGCGCGAGGGAGCGAGGCCGTTCGCGCTTTCGACGTCGGTCGCTTCCTCGGTATAGCGACGCCCGGCTTGGGCGCCCGCGTCGTCTGTCCCTGGGGCTGCTGATGCCGTTGCCGTTGCCGTTCCCGACCCTCCGCCGGCGGTGCTGCTATCGGGGCTGCAGACCTTCCCCTCGCTCTCGCCGACTCCTCGGCGGCGATTGCTACTCTCCTTTTCCTCCCGCTTCTCCAGCGCGCTTTTTTGGAGACCACCGCTCTCCATTCTTCCTCCTCCCGCGCCTTCGCTGGCGGCTTCGGGGTGTTCTCGGTGGTGGCGGTGGCGACGGAGCGACTCGAGGTAGAGCGCTCGGGGGCTCTCTTCCGCATTTCGGCGCCGCTTGCGCGGCTCCTCCCGAAACGCTCGTCAATCTGCCGCATTACGAGAGCCCCGAACTCCTCGAACTTCTTCTCTAAGGCAGCGAGACGCGTATCCACGCTGCTGCTCTCGCGCCGAAAGCGGCCGGACTCAGAGGCAATGCCACTGCATCGTTGGCATTCCTGCGCGTTGGCGTCCCTCATCTCGAGTTCGCTACGAAGGGACGCGATATCCTCCTCCAACATGGCGTTCCTCGCCTCAACCAGCCTAGTAGCCGCATTCCCGCTAACGAGCGCTGGGCCACACTTCTTAACCATTTTATTCGTCCATGCGGCAGTGACGTAACTCGCCGCATCCTTAAGGGTCCTTATACACGTACCCTTAAGGTTGGACGAGGTTGTTGCAACCCTAACAACTTCGTGCATGTGCCTTATCACCTCGGCGCTGACGTCCGCCGGCGCACATGCCCTTACCTCCATCATCAGTTCCTTCGTCACGTCCGGCGAAGTATTGGCGAGTTTCCTTTTTTTACCCCTAGACGCCGACGAGGCCACTGATGAGCGCGACGCAAACGAAGCGAGCGACTCATCGTCGTCGGACCACACCGATACCCGCGATCCTGCTGACGTCCGCGATCCTCCTGCTGCTGCCACTGATGCTTTGGCATCGCCTACCGGGGCCGGAGCGAGGAACACGTTCTCCGGCTTTCGTGGAGCTCTCCTAGTGGAGCTCCTCGTCCTGGTAGATGGAGGCCCGTTGTCCTCTTCGGGCACATCCATCCTCCTCCTCGCCTCAATGCTCTCGCCAGTAGCAGAGACACGAACGGGGGCCTGGCTATCCACCCCCGAGCGGCCGTGGTCGTTAGATGACGACGCAGTGGGGCCCACTTGACCACCCACACCTGCGCCGGTACTGGGGTATCCCTCTCCTGCACCGTAAACGGTATTCTTCCTCTTATCGTAACTCATCATGTTTTTTTTTTTTTTGAATATTTGCCGTGGTCATCAACGGTGTCCCATCCTGGCGCCACTCACTCTTTCGCACCCTGCACCGGTCAATGCCGATGCAGGGTGACGGGGAGCCCCACGGGAAGGTGAGGTGAGTGGTCTTGGCAGGTATGGGCCCACCAACTTCTCCGAAATTCCCCGCACCGGATCGGCGAACTGACGAGTCCCGAAGGGCCCACCAGCCGTCACCCGACTATAGGGGAATATCAGATCCATCGGGGTTTCCCAGGGCGTGGTACTACGCCCTGAGAACCCATACCCACCTCGTGCTCCCCTCTCCTCGCCTGACGTACCCCTTCTCTAACCCCCAGATTTGCCTGACTCATTCCTAAACAAATCGCCCTTATTTACCCCGATGTTGTAATGGGCCTCAGGTATAACCCATTGTCAGGTGGATCCCCTTTAATTACCCCGATATTGTAATGGGCGTCAGGTATAACCCATGGTCAGGCACGTCCCTTTTCCCGATACTACACTCGGCCCTCCTGCAATAACATCTGCCCTCAGATGTTGTCTTCAGCTCCGCTATCGTCGGATGGGTCATGGTCGGTGTTTATGACCCAAAACTTCATAAACTCGGCAGTCGTCGATGTTTGTTTAGGCCCTTCGTGCTCACCTACTTTCTCCACCATGTAGCGGTCATTCCGCATCGCCCGCACTATCCGGTACGGACTCAAAAACCTTCCTCCGAGTTTTAATCCTGGGCCAAATTGCGTTCGTTTAATGGCCACTAAGTCCCCGCTTTGGTATCTTCTCGCGCTTTTCCTTCCCTTGTTATAGCGCCTCCGATTTTCTTCTTGTGTGGCAGCGATCTTCTTCCTTGCGTCCTCACGCAGCTCGCGACGTTGCTCTTCGAATTCCACGGCCCTCTCTTCGTCGATCAATTTTCGAACCTGTGGATCCTGAAATCCCAAGAAACTCTGTCCCACTGTAACCGATATTGGCGATGGGTCTATTTCGTCCTTCTGTTCTATTGCGTCTATTTTCAATATGTCAGGCGTGTCTTCGTCAGTCTGTTCGTCCAGTCGTACAAAGGATGTCCGTGCGTTCCTTAACTTCTGTTTTCATTTTGAGATCCCGTTCCATCGCTTCGTACTGCATGTCCCGTTTCATCGCTTCGTATTGCATGTCCCGTTTTATCGCTTCGTATTGCTTGAAACGTTCCTTAAGCTCCTGCATGTTCCTGGCTCCGTATAACGTGGCGTTATTGGTGACCTTATCGGGAATACCTTGAATAATGTAGTCAATTAACGACTGCATATCGACTCTTCCATGCCCCGCAGTTTCGCGCATACTGTACATGTATTGCAGCAGACTCTCATCTGCTTTTTTCTTCCTATGCGCTAACTCTTGATGTATTTGCCGGTCACTCACCACGTTCTGGAATTCATTCTTCAGCGACTCTTTTAATTTATCCCAGCACTTCGTGCATCGTTCTTGTCGCACAAAAGCTTGAGCGGAGCCTGTGAGTAGCTTCTTGGCGAATGTGGATGTCTATCCAACCACATACTTCTGCCATTTCCTCAAAGTCCTCGATCCAGCGATTTATGCTCAGCAGATCATCTCCGCTGAATTTCTCTAGCGAGTCCTCTACGTCCTTGAGCGTTAGCATTGTGCGCTTAGGCTCGTCTTGCCTTTTGAGATCGCGATTTCCGGGAACGTTAACGTCTAAACGGTCCCCCATCACGCTAAGCTCATCGTCGTCGTCGTCGTCTTCTGAATCTGCGTGGATATCATCATCAGAATCGTCTTCTCGCGCACCGTGTTCCCGCTCAAAGCGTAACGCAGCCAGCAATCGCACCATCAACTCACGCTTTTTGCCCACTACTTTCAGCTGTCTTCTCCTCAGCTCGTCTTTCAGCTCAGATATTTTCATCTGAGCTACCTGCTCGTCAGTCAAACCTGCTTCTACTGAATTGTTGTCAGTCATTGTTCAGGTATCACTATCACGAACAAACTGTAACTTGCACTCTTCACTTGTCACTTGACGCTCTAAATCCCAGACGAGCCCCAAAAATATGTAGTAACATAGAGCAAGGAGAAGGAAATGATGGAAATTGGAGCGTTAAGTTTGTTTACTCGTTTAAGCAATACTCAAACATACAGCTGACTACAATTCACTTCCGTCTTCTACAACTGCACTGCTTAACATCCTCTGTCAGTCTTCCACTGCTTCACCTCAACTTCACAGCTTAACGTCTTACTTTCGTCTCTCCTCGACTCCTCAACTGCTTCCTTAATATCCTCTCCTCGCCTGACCTTTTTTTTTTTTTTTTTTTTTTTTTTTATACGCGGGGAAATCCTTCATGGACACCCGACCGCTCAAAGGCAGCGGGTAGTGTCGGACTCTTACCGACTAAAACCCCACGATGGTCGTCCTGACGGTTCTACGGAGCGTCCTGGTGCCTGTCTTGAACAGTGTCCAGGGCGCTCCCCCGTCGCTCTCCCCCGAGATATTTCGTGGGAGGCATCCAGGTATCTTGGAAGCCAGGGGGTGACCACCCGTCCCCTGGCGCCAACGTTTCGTGGGCCGTCATGTAGCTCCAAGGAGGTATTCAGATCCTCCCCAGCTTAACGGTCATTAACCCCGACGCGCGCGCGCGCGCTTCTACGACGACAGCGGTGGTGGTAAAAGTGTCGCGGTCGCGCAGCGACTCCGCTCTCCGGTTGATCCGTGAGAGCAGGTCTCGCGCGCGCGCGCGCCTAATTCTTCCTATGTTGCTGCCCTGGAGGATGCGTTGGAGACCTATTGTACTAACTCCATGGCATCCTCCAGGCTGTCTGCCGCTAGTGATGTTGCTGCCGTCGTCGCTGCTCCCCCAGCCGCGGCGACGGCGGTGCCTCCGTGTTTGCCCCCCGTGGTGACTGGTTCACTGGTGGGTCTCCTCCTCCTGGTTGTTTTCGGCGGCGAACATGCCGCCCCTCCCATCCTGTGATTAGCCGGTGCCCCGAGTGACTCGCACAGGGGGCACTTGGGCGCGGAAGCGGTACAGCCTCTCGTAAGATGTCCGCTTACGCCGCACCTGTAGCAGAGGTGCCCGCGCTCTACAGTGGACACGCAGGTAGCCCTCACGTGTCCCAACTCCAGGCACCTGTAACACTGGAGTGGTCTGCTCGGAATGGCGATGACCTTCGCGGTCGACCATCCGAGAACGACGTTCCCTGCCCGGGCAATCCTCCGGGCTCCGGCCACCGGGCACTTAACGTACGCCGAGCCGAGTCCATCCCTGGAGGTGCCGATCTCCCCGACCTGCACCTCCCCGACTGCGCAGTCTGCCGCTCGCGCCAGCGCCTGCCGCACCTCTTCCCTCTGAAAAGAGATGTCGATCCCGACCACTCTTAGCTCCGCCATCTTTATGGGGGCTACTACCTTGAGTCCTCGCCTCACCTACCCCTTCTCTAACCCCCAGATGTGCCTGACTCTTTCCTAAACAAATCGCCCTTATTTACCCCGATGTTGTAATGGGCTATCGGTGTAATCCATTAGCAGGTAGATCCCCTTTAATTACCCTGACGTTGTAATGGGCCTCAGGTATAACCCATTGTCAGGTGGATCCCCTTTGGGGAGCACGAGGTGGGTATGGGTTCTCAGGGCGTAGTACCACGCCCTGGGAAACCCCGATGGATCTGATATTCCCCTATAGTCGGGTGGCGGCTGGTGGGCCCTTCGGGACACGTCAGTCCGCTGATCCGGTGCGGGGAATTTCGGAGAAGTTGGTGGGCCCATACCTGCCAAGACCACTCACCTCACCTTCCCGTGGGGCTCCCCGTCACCCTGCATCGGCATTGACCGGTGCAGGGTGCGAAAGAGTGAGTGGCGCCAGGATGGGACACCGATGACGACCACGGCAAATATTAAAAAAAAAAAAAAAATAATGATGAGTTACGATAAGAGGAAGAATACCGTTTACGGTGCAGGAGAGGGATACCCCAGTACCGGCGCAGGTGTGGGTGGTCAAGTGGGCCCCACTGCGTCGTCATCTAACGACCACGGCCGCTCGGGGGTGGATAGCCAGGCCCCCGTTCGTGTCTCTGCTACTGGCGAGAGCATTGAGGCGAGGAGGAGGATGGATGTGCCCGAAGAGGACAACGGGCCTCCATCTACCAGGACGAGGAGCTCCACTAGGAGAGCTCCACGAAAGCCGGAGAACGTGTTCCTCGCTCCGGCCCCGGTAGGCGATGCCAAAGCATCAGTGGCAGCAGCAGGAGGATCGCGGACGTCAGCAGGATCGCGGGTATCGGTGTGGTCCGACGACGATGAGTCGCTCGCTTCGTTTGCGTCGCGCTCATCAGTGGCCTCGTCGGCGTCTAGGGGTAAAAAAAGGAAACTCGCCAGTACTTCCCCGGACGTGACGAAGGAACTGATGATGGAGGTAAGGGCATGTGCGCCGGCGGACGTCAGCGACGAGGTGATAAGGCACATGCACGAAGTTGTTAGGGTTGCAACAACCTCGTCCAACCTTAAGGGTACGTGTATAAGGACCCTTAAGGATGCGGCGAGTTACGTCACTGCCGCATGGACGAATAAAATGGTTAAGAAGTGTGGCCCAGCGCTCGTTAGCGGGAATGCGGCTACTAGGCTGGTTGAGGCGAGGAACGCCATGTTGGAGGAGGAGATCGCGTCCCTTCGTAGCGAACTCGAGATGAGGGACGCCAACGCGCAGGGATGCCAACGATGCAGTGGCATTGCCTCTGAGTCCGGCCGCTTTCGGCGCGAGAGCAGCAGCGTGGATACGCGTCTCGCTGCCTTAGAGAAGAAGTTCGAGGATTTCGGGGCCCTTGTAATGCGGCAGATTGACGAGCGTTTCGGGAGGAGCCGCGCAAGCGGCGCCGAAATGCAGAAGAGAGCCCCAGAGCGCTCTACCTCGAGTCGCTCCGTCGCCACCGCCACCACCGAGAACACCACGAAGCCTCCAGCGAAGGCGCGGGAGGAGGAAGAATGGAGAGCGGTGGTCTCCAAAAAAGCGCGCAGGAGGAGCGGGAGGAAAAGGAGAGTGGCAATCGCCGCCGAGGGGTCGGCGAGAGCGAGGGGAAGGTCTACAGCCCCGATAGCAGCATCGCCGGCGGGGGGCCGGCAACGGCAACGGCAGCAGTTGCCCCAGGGACAGACAACGCGGGCAACCAAGCCGGGCGTCGCTATACCGAGGAAGCGGCCGACGTCGAAAGTGCGAACGGCCTCGCTCCCTCGGGCACCGCGTACAGCCGCGGTTACGTTGACGCTCAACAAGGGACCGAAAATGACGTACGCCGAGGTCATCGCAACGGCCAGGAGTGAAGTCCCTCTGAATGAGATCGGCATCCAGTCAGTTGGGATGAGAATGGCGACGTCGGGCGCCATCATCATTAAGGTGCCTGGCGATAAGAGGAGGGAGAAGGCGTCCCAACTGGCTGCGCGCCTGACGAGAGTGTTGGACCCGGCCACGGTCAAGGTAGTAGCCCCCATAAAGATGGCGGAGCTAAGAGTGGTCGGGATCGACATCTCTTTTCGGAGGGAAGAGGTGCGGCAGGCGCTGGCGCGAGCGGCAGACTGCGCAGTCGGGGAGGTGCAGGTCGGGGAGATCGGCACCTCCAGGGATGGACTCGGCTCGGCGTACGTTAAGTGCCCGGTGGCCGGAGCCCGGAGGATTGCCCGGGCAGGGAGCGTCGTTCTCGGATGGTCGACCGCGAAGGTCATCGCCATTCCGAGCAGACCACTCCAGTGTTACAGGTGCCTGGAGCTGGGACACGTGAGTGCTACCTGCGTGTCCACTGTAGAGCGCGGGCACCACTGCTACAGGTGCGGCGTAAGCGGACATCTCGCGAGAGGCTGTACCGCTTCCGCGCCCAAGTGCCCCTGTGCGAGTCACTCGGGACACCGGCTAATCACAGGATGGGAGGGGCGGCATGTTCGCCGCCGAAAACAACCAGGAGGAGGAGACCCACCAGTGAACCAGTCACCACGGGGTCAAACACGGAGGCACCGCCGCCGCCGCGGCCGGGGGAGCAGCGACGACGACACTTTTACCACCACCGCTGTCGTCGAAGAAGCGCGCGCGCGCGTCGGGGTTAATGACCTTCAAGCTGGGGAGGACCTGAATTCCTCCTTGGAGCTACATGACGGCCCACGAAACGCTGGCGCCAGGGGACGGGTGGTCACCCCCTGGCTTCCAAGATACCTGGATGCCTCCCACGAAATATCTCGGGGGAGAGCGACGGGGAGCGCCCTGGGCGCTGTTCATGACAGTCACCAGGACGCTCCGTAGAACAGTCAGGACGACCATCGTGGGGTTTTAGTCGGTAAGAGTCCGACACTACCCGCTTCCTTGGAGCGGTCGGGTATCCATGAAGGATTTCCTCACGTATAAAAAAAAAAAAAAAAAAAAAAAAGGTGGATCCCCTTTAAATACCCCGATATTGCAATAGGCGTCAGGTATAACCCATGGTCGGGCACGTCCCTTTTCCCGATACTACACATATGAGTATACCGCATCACGTTATATAGTATTGCGTTATAACATATAACGTTGAATAGCATATGTGTATAACGAATCACGTTATATAGTATTACGTTATAACGTAAAACGTTATATGGTATTACGTTATGAAACGTTACATGTTATTACGTTATAACGTATAGCGTTATATAGCATATCAGTATAACGTATAACGTTATATAGTACTACGTTATAACGTATAACGTTGTATAGCATATCAGTATAACGTGTAACGTTATATAGTATTACGTTACAACGTAAAACGCTATAGTGCTTCACGTTATATAATATATTAGTATGACGTATAACGATATATAGTGCACGTAATAATGTATAACGTTATACAGTATTTCGTTATCACGTATAGCGTTATATAGCATATCAGTATAACGTATAACGTTATACAGAATTACGTTATAGCGTAAAACGTTATATGGTATTACGTTATAATGCTTAACGTTATACAGCATATTGTTATGACGTATAACGATACATAGTGTATGTTATAACGTATAACGTCATATAGTATTACGTTATAACGTATAACGTTATATGGTATTTCGTTATAACGTATATCGTTATATGGTATTACGTTATAACGTATAGCGCTATATAGCATATCAGTATAACGTATAACGTTATATAGTATTACGTTATACTGATTAACGTTAGATAGCATATTAGTATAACGTATAACGTTATATAGTATTACGTTATAACGTATAACGATTAATAGCATATCAGTACAACGTGTAACATTATATAGTACTACATTACAACGTAAAACGTTATATGGTATAACGTTATAGTGCTTAAAGTTATATAATATATTAGTAAAACGTATAATGATACATAGTGTATGTTATAACGTATAACGTCGTATAGTATTACGTTATAACGTATAACGTCATATGGTATTTCGTTATAACGTATAACGATGTATAGCATATCAGTACAACGTGTAACGTTATATAGTATGACATTACAACGTAAAACGTTATATGGTATAACGTTATGGTGCTTAAAGTTATATAATATATTAGTATAACGTATAATGATATATAGTGTATGTTATAACGTATAGATATGTGGCATATCAGTATAAAGTATAACGTTATATAGTATTACGTGATATCGTGTAACGTTATATAGTGTCACGTTTTAACGTACAACGTTATATAGTATTACGTTATAAGCCATAACGTTATATGATATTACGTTATAACGTATAACGATATATAGTCGTATGTTATAACGTATAACGTTGTATAGCATATGTGTATAACGTACCACGTTATATAGTATTACGTTATAACGTAAAACGTTACATGTTATTACGTTATAATGCTTAATGTTGTATAGCATTTTGGTATGACGTGTAACGATACATAGTGTATGTTATAACGTATAACGTCATATAGTATTACGTTATAACGTATAACGTTATATGGTATTTCGTTATAACGTATAACGATATATGGTATTACGTTATAACGATTAACGTTATATAGCATATCAGTATAACCTATAACGATATATGGTGTTATGTTATAACGGATAACGTCGTATAGCATATTAGTATAACGTATAACGATATATAGTCTTATGTTATAACGTATAAAGTTCTATAGTGTATGAGTTTAACGTATCACGTTGTATAGTATTACGTCATAACGCAAAACGTTATATGGTATTACGTTATGATGCTTAACGTTATATAGCATATTAGTATAGCGTATAACGATATATAGTGTATGTTACAGCGTATAACGTTATATCGTATTACGTTATAACGTATAACGTTATATGGTATTACGTTATAACGTTTGACGTTATATAGCATATTAGTATAACGTATAACATTGCATAGCATATGTTATAGCTTATAACGTTATATGGTATTACGTTATAACGTATAACGTTATAAGGTATTACGTTACAACGTATAGCGTTATATAGTATATCAGTATAACGTATAACGTTATATAGTATAACGTTATAACCTAAAACGTTATATAGTATTACGTTATAACGGCTAACGTTATATAGCATATGAGTATAACGTATGACGTTATATAGAATTACGTTGTTACGTAAAACGTTATATGGTATTATGTTATAATGCTTCACGTTATATAGCATATTAGTATGACGTATAACGATATATAGTGTGTGCTATAGCGTATAGCGTTATATAGCATTTCAGGATAACGTATAACGGTATATAGTGTATGTTATAACGTGTAACGTTATATAGCATATTAGTATAACGTATAACGGTATATAGTGTATGTTATAACGTGTAACGTTGTATAGCATATCAGTATAACGTATAACGTTATATAGTATTACGTGATATCGTGTAACGTTATATAGTGTCACGTTTTAATGTACAACGTTATATAGTATTACGTTATAACCCATAACGTTATATGGTATTACGTTATAACGTATAACGTTATATGGTATTACGTTACAACGTATAACGTTATATGGTATTACGTTATAACCTATAACGTCATATGGTATTACGTTATAACGATTGACGTTATATGATATATTAGTATAACGTGTAACGATATACAGTGCATGTTATAACGTATAACGTTATATAGTATTACGTTATAATGCTTAACGTTATATAGCATATTAGTATAACGTATAACGATATATAGTGTATGTTACAGCGTATAACGTTATATGGTATTGCGGAATAATGCTTAACGTTATATAATATGTTAGTATAACGTACAACGTTATATAGTATTGCGTTATAACGGATAACGTCGTATAGCATATAAGTACAACGTATCACGTTATATAGAATTACGTTGTTACGTAAAACGTTATATGGTATTACGTTACATCGTATTGCGTTATATAGCCTATCAGTATAACGTATAACGTTATACAGTATTGCGTGATATCATGTAACGTTGTATAGTATCACGATATAACGTATAACGTTTATATAGTACTACGTTATAACGACTCGCGTTACATAGCATATTAGTGTAACGTATAACGATACATAGTGTTATGTTATAACGTATAACGTTGTATAGCATATGAGTATAACGTATCACGTTATATAGTATTACGGTGTAACGTAAAGCGTTATATGGTATTACGTTATAATGCTTAACGTTATATAGCATATTGGTATAACGTATAACGATATATTGTGTATGTTATAACGTATAACGTTATATAGTATTACGTTATTATGTATAACGTTATATGGTATTAAGTTGTAACGTATAACGTTATATAGCATATTAGTATAACGTATAAAGACATATAGTGATATCTTATAACGTATAACGTTGTATAGCATATGAGTATAGCGTATCACGTTATATCGTATTACGTTATAACGTAAAGCGTTATATGGTATTACGTTATAATGCTGAACGTTATATAGCATATTAGTATAACGTATAAAGACATATAGTGTTATCTTATAACGTATAACGTTGTATAGCAGATAAGTACAGCGTATCATGTTATATAGAATTACGTTATAAAGTAAAACGTTATGTGGTATTACGTTATAACGTGTAACGTTGTATAGCATATTATTGTCACGTATAACGATATATAGTGTTACGTTATAACGCACAACGTTGTATAACATATCAGTAAAACGTATAACGTTATATAATATTACGTTATAACGTAAACCGTTATATGGTATTACGTTATAATGCTTAACGGTATATTGCATATTAGTATAACGTATGACGTCGTATAGCATATCAGTATAACGTGTAAGGTTATATAGTATTACGTTATATCGACTCACGTTACATAGCATATTAGTGTAACGTATAACGACATACAGTGTTATCTTATAGCGTATAACGTTGTGAAGCATATAAGTACAGCGTATCACGTTATATAGAATTACGTTATAAAGTAAAACGTTATGTGGTATTACGTTATAATGCTTAACGTTATATGATATATTAGTATAACGTGTAACGATATATAGTGCATGTTATAACGTATAACGTTATATAGTATTACGTTATGTCGACTCACGTTACATAGCATATTAGTGTAACGTATATCGACATACAGTGTTATCTTATAGCGTATAACGTTGTATAGCATATAAGTACAGCGCATCACGTTATATGGTATTACGTTATAACGTATAACATTATATGGTATTACGTTATAACGTTTGACGTTATATAGCATATTAGTATAACGTATAACATTGCATAGCATATGTTTATAACGTATCACGTTATATAGTATTACGTTATATCGTAAAACGTTATATGGTATTACGTTACAACGTATAGCGTTATATAGCATATCAGTATAACGTATAACGTTATATAGTATAACGTTATAACTTAAAACGTTATATGGTATTGCGGAATAATGCTTAACGTTATATAATATGTTAGTATAACGTACAACGTTATATAGTATTGCGTTATAACGTATAACGTCGTATAGCATATAAGTACAACGTATCACGTAATATAGAATTACGTTATAACGCAAAACGTTATATGGCATTACGTTATAATGCTTAACGTTATTTAGCATATTTGTATAACGTATAACGATATATAGTGTATGTTATAGCTTATAACGTTATATGGTATTACGTTATAGCGTATAACGTTATAAGGTATTACGTTACAACGTATAGCGTTATATAGTATATCAGTATAACGTATAACGTTATATAGTATAACGTTATAAACTAAAACGTTATATAGTATTACGTTATAACGTATAGCGTTATATAGCATATCAGGATAACGTATAATGTTATATAGTATTACGTTATAACGACTAACGTTATATAGCATATTAGTTTAACGTATAACGTTATATAGAATTACGTTGATACGTAAAACGTTATATGGTATTATGTTCAAATGCTTAACGTTATATAGCATATTAGTATAACGTGTAACGGTATATAGTGTATGTTATATCGTGTAACGTTGTATAGCATATCAGTATAACGTATAACGTTAAACAGTATTACCTGATATCGAGTAACGTTATATAGTATCACGTTATATCGTTTAACGTTATATATTATTGTGTTATAACCCATAACGTTATTTGATATTACGTTATAACGTTTAACGTTTTATAGCATATTAGTATAACGTATAACGATATATAGTGTATGTTACAGCGTATAACGTTGTATGGTATTACGTTATAACGTTTGACGTTATATAGCATATTAGTATAACGTATAACATTGTATAGCATATGTGTATAACGTATCACGTTATATAGTATTACGTTATATCGTAAAACGTTATATGGTATTACGTTACAACGTATAGCGTTATATAGCATATCAGTATAACGTATAACGTTATATAGTATATCGTTATAACTTAAAACGTTATATGGTATTGCGGAATAATGCTTAACGTTATATAATATGTTAGTATAACGTACAACGTTATATAGTATTGCGTTATAACGTATAACGTCGTATAGCATATAAGTACAACGTATCACGTTATATAGAATTACGTTATAACGTAAAACGTTATATGGCATTACGTTATAATGCTTAACGTTATTTAGCACATTTGTATAACGTATAACGATATATAGTGTATGTTATAGCTTATAACGTTATATGGTATTACGTTATAACGTATAACGTTATAAGGTATTACGTTACAACGTATAGCGTTATATAGTATATCAGTATAGCGTATAACGTTATAAAGTATAACGTTATAACCTAAAACGTTATATAGTATTACGTTATAACGGCTAACGTTATATAGCATATGAGTATAACGTATGACGTTATATAGAATTACGTTGTTACGTAAAACGTTATATGGTATTATGTTATAACGTTTGACGTTTTATAGCATATTAGTATAACGTATAACGATATATAGTGATATGTTATAACGTATAACGACGTATAGTGTTATGTTATAACGTATAACGTTGTATAGCATATGTGCGTAACGTATCACGTTAGTTAATATTACGTTATAACGTATAGCGTTATATAGCATATGAGTATAACGTATCACGTTATACGGTATTACGTGATATCGGGTAACGTTATATATTATCACGTTATAACGTTTAACGTTATATAGTATTACGTTATAACGTATAACGTTGTATGGTATTACGTTGCAATGCTTAACATTATATAATACATTAGTATTACGTATAATGATATGTAGTGTATGCTATAACGTATGACGTTATAACGTATTACGCTATAACGTATAGCGTTTTATAGCATATCAGCAAAACGTATAACGTTATATGGTATTACGTTATAACGTATAACGTTATATAGCATATCAGTATAACGTATAACGTTATATAATATCACGTTATAACGTAAAACGTTGTACAGTGTTACGTTTTTCCTTCTGTTATTCGGTTTCCGTTACCGTTATTTTTGAAATTCAGGTAAATAGTAGTTGCTGCCACCAGAAACAATCTAAGGATTGCTTCAATTAGAATTTTTATTATCGCTATCTTTCGACTAAACTCCACCTTTCGGCTAACCTGCTATGCGCAGGAGTACTGGCACGTGAGAGGATGAAAGTTGACGAAGATAAATGGTCGTTTAATCTGATTATATTGTAAAACAATTAATTTTCACAAGAAGAATTTATTCTGATTTTGATTGGTTATTAACAGAATTATTTAGAATATTCGAATTTACAATTGACCGTGATACGCTCTACCGATTACAAGATATAAATTCACGTGATTATCGATAGTTTACAAGTTGACAAATACGAGCGCGTCGATTAACGAAAATTGACAAGAACTGAGAATTAAACGAAACAAAGAATTAAACTAAAGAATTAAAGAATTAAAATATTTAAGAACTAAAACTGAGAAAACTAAAAGATAAAGGAACTAAAGCTAAGGAGCTAAGAGCTAAGGAACTAAAGAACTAAAGAACTAGAGGTCAAAATAACTGAAATATTAAGACCTTGACGAATTGAGAGCGAATCGCTATAACTAAGAAATTACTTGCCAAAAGTTGAGGGTCTGATCACCAAGAACACAGGAATCAATCACCAAGCACAGAGGAACTAATCACACAGAACTAAGGAATTATTTGAATAATGAACAAATAATAATCTGAATAATAATTAGCACAATCTGAATACAATCTGAAGAAATAAATGAACTAATATTAACCGTTCTTCCATGCTGCTACGTGTATTTATAGTTTGTTCAAACATAGAAGAGGTGGGGGGGGTGTCATGTGGCGGTTTGCGAAGCTAGAATTCGATTTCTAACCGAATTGTTAGATTTTATTTCGAGTTGAGGCGCCGCCTCGCGCTATTGGTAGATTTTAGGCCTTTGTTACGGCGCGTGCGCAGCGCGAGACGTGACACTATACAACGTTATACATAATAACGTCATACTTTATTACGTTATACGTTATACTGATATGCTATATAACGCTATACGTTATAACGTAATACTATATAACATTATACTTTATTCTGATATGCTATATAACGCTATACATTGTAACATAGCACTATATATCGTTATACGTTATACTAATATGCTATATAACGTTAAACGTTATACTAATATGCTATATCACGTTAAACGTTATAAAGTAATACTTTATAACATTATACGTTATGCTGATATGCTATACCACGTTATACGTTATAACATAACACTATATATATTTATACGTTATGCTGATATGCTATACCACGTTATACGTTATAACATAACACTATATATATTTATACGTTACACTAATATGCTATATAACGTTATACGTTATAACGTAATACTATATAACGTGATACGTTATACTCATATGCTATACAACGTTATACGCTATATCATACGCTATATATCGTTATACGTTATACTAATATGCTATATAACGTTAAGCATTATAACATAATACCATATAACGTTTTACGTTATAACGCAATACTATATAACTTGTCACGTTACACACATATGCTATACAATGTTATACGTTATAACATAATACTATATAACGTTATACTTTATTCTGATATGCTATATAACGCTATACATTGTAACATAGCACAATATATCGTTATACGTTATACTAATATGCTATATACCGTTAAACGTTATACTAATATGCTGTATAACGTTAAACGTTATAAAGTAATACTATATAACATTATACGTTATGCTGATATGCTATACAACGTTATACGTTATAACATTACACTATATATAGTTATACGTTACACCAATATGCTATACAACGTTATACGTTATATCATACACTATATATCGTTATACGTTATACTAATATGCTATATAACGTTAAGCATTATAACGTAATACCATATAACGTTTTACGTTATAACGTAATACTATATATAACGTTTTACGTTATACTGATATGCTATACAACGCTATACATTATAACGTAATACTATATAACGTTATACGTTATACTAATATGCTATGTAACGTTAGCATTATAACGTAATACCATATAACGTTTTACGTTATAACGTAATACTACATAACGTTTTACGTTATACTGATATGCTATACAACGCTATACATTATAACGTAATACTATATAACGTTATACGTTATACTAAAATGCTATGTAACGTTAGCATTATAACGTAATATCATGTAACGTTTTACGTTATAACGTAATACTACATAATGTTTTACGTTATACTGATATGCTATACAACGCTATACATTATAACGTAATACTATATAACGTTTTACGTTATAACGTAATACTATATAACGTGATACGTTACACACATATGCTATACAACGTTTTACGTTATAACATAGCACTATATATCGTTATACGTTATACTAATATGCTCTATAACGTTAAACGGTATACTAATATGCTATATAACGTTAAACGTTATAAAGTAATACTATATAACCGTACACGTTATACTGATATGCTATACAATGTTATACGTTATATCATAACACTAAATATAGTTATACGTTATACTAATATGCTATATAACGTTTTACGTTATAAGGCAATACTGTATAACTTGTCACGTTACACACATATGCTATACAACGCTATACATTATAACGTAATACTATGTAACGTTATACGTTATACTAATATGCTATGTAACGTTATACGTTATAACGTAATACCATATAACGTTTTACGTTATAAAATAATGCGATATAACGTTATACGTTATACTAATATGCTATGTAACGTTAAGCATTATAACATAATACCATATAACGTTTTACGTTATAACGTAATACTATATCACGTTATACGTTATACTGATATGCTATATAAAGTTAAGCATTATAACGTAATACTATATAACGTTATACGTTATACTAATATGCTATGTATAGTTAGCATTATAACGTAATACCATGTAACGTTTTACGTTATAACGTAATACTACATAATGTTTTACGTTATACTGATATGCTATACAACGCTATACATTATAACGTAATACTATATAACGTTTTACGTTATAACGTAATACTATATAACGTGATACGTTACACACATATGCTATACAACGTTTTACGTTATAACATAGCACTATATATCGTTATACGTTATACTAATATGCTCTATAACGTTAAACGGTATACTAATATGCTATATAACGTTAAACGTTATAAAGTAATACTATATAACCGTACACGTTATACTGATATGCTATACAATGTTATACGTTATATCATAACACTAAATATAGTTATACGTTATACTAATATGCTATATAACGTTTTACGTTATAACGCAATACTGTATAACTTGTCACGTTACACACATATGCTATACAACGCTATACATTATAACGTAATACTATGTAACGTTATACGTTATACTAATATGCTATGTAACGTTATACGTTATAACGTAATACCATATAACGTTTTACGTTATAAAATAATGCGATATAACGTTATACGTTATACTAATATGCTATATAACGTTAAGCATTATAACGTAATACCATTGTCACGTCTCGCGCTGCGCACGCGCCGTAACAAAGGCCTAAAATCTACCAATAGCGCGAGACGGCGCCTCAACTCGAAATAAAATCTAACAATTCGGTTAGAAACCGAATTCTAGCTTCGCAAACCGCCACATGACACCCCCCCCTCTTCTATGTTTGAACAAACTATAAATACACGTAGCAACATGGAAGAACGGTTAATATTAGTTCGTTTATTTCTTTTGATTGTATTCAGATTGTGCTAATTATTATTCAGATTACTATTTGTTCATTATTCAAATAATTCCTTAGTTCTGTGTGATTAGTTCCTCTGTGCTTGGTGATTGATTCCTGGGTTCTTGGTGATCAGTCCCTCAACTTTTGGCAAGTAATTTCTTAGTTATAGCGATTCGCTCTCAATTCGTCAAGGTCTTAATATTTCAGTTACTTTGACCTCTAGTTCCTTAGTTCTTTAGTTCCTTAGCTCTTAGCTCCTTAGCTTTAGTTCCTTTATCTTTTAGTTTTCTCAGTTTTAGTTCTTAAATATTTTAATTCTTTAATTCTTTAGTTTAATTCTTTGTTTCGTTGAATTCTCAGTTCTTGTCAATTTTCGTTAATCGACGCGCTCGTATTTGTCAACTTGTAAACTATCGATAATCACGTGAATTTAAATCTTGTAATCGGTAAAGCGTATCACGGTCAATTGTAAATTCGAATATTCTAAATAATTCTGTTAATAACCAATCAAAATCAGAATAAATTCTTGTTGTGAAAATAATTTGTTATACAATATAATCAGATTAAACGACCATTTATCTTCGCCAACTTTCATCCTCTCCCGTGCCAGTACTCCTGTGCATAGCAGGTTAGCCGAAAGGTGGAGTTTAGTCGTAAGATAACGATGATAATAATTCTAATTGAAGCAATCCTTAGATTCTTTCTGGTGGCACCAACTACTATTTACCTGAATTTCAAAGATAACGGTAACGGAAACCGAACAACAGAAGCAAAAACGTAACACCATATAACGTTTTACGTTATAACGCAATACTTTATAACTTGTCACGTTACACACATATGCTATACAACGTTATACGTTATAGCATAACACTATATACCGCTATACGTTATACTGATATGCTATATAACGCTATACGTTATAACGTCCTACTATATAACGTTATACGTTATACTAATATGCTATGTAACGTTAAGCATTAGAACGCAATACTGTATAACTTGTCACGTTACACGCATATGCTATACAACGTTATACGTTATAACATAACACTATATACCGCTATACGTTATACTGATATGCTATGCATCGTTATACGTTATAACATAATACTATATAACGTTATACTTTATTCTGATATGCTATATAATGCTATACATTATAACATAGCACCATATATCGTTATACGTTATACTAATATGCTATATAACGTTAAACGTTATACTAATATGCTATATAACGTTAAACGTCATAAAGTAATACTATATAACATTATACGTTATGCTGATATGCTATACAACGTTATACGTTATTACATAACACTATACATAGTTATACGTTACACTAATATGCTATATAACGTTATACCTTATATCATACACTATATATCGTTATACGTTATACTAATATGCTATATAACTTTAAGCATTATAACATAATACCATATAACGTTTTACGTTATAACGTAATACTTTATAACGTTTTAAGTTATACTGATATGCTATACAACGTTATACGTTACAACATACACTATGTATCGTTATACGCCATACCAATATGCTATATAAAGTTAAGAATTATAACGTAATACCATATAACGTTTTACGTTAAAACGTAATACTATATAACGTTATACGTTATACTGATATGCTATATATCGCTATACGATATAACGTAATACTATATAACGTTATACGTTATACTGATATGCCTTGTAACGCTGTACATTATAACGCATTATCATATAACGTTATGGGTTATAACGTAATACTATAAAACGTTATACGTTATACTAATATGCTATATAACGCCATACGTTATATCATACACTATATATCGTTATACGTTATACTAATATGCTATATAACGTTAAGCATTATAACATAATACCATGTAACGTTTCACTTTATAACGTAATACTATATCACGTTATAGGTTATACTGATATGCTATAAAAAGTTAAGCATTATAACGTAATACCATATAACGTTTTACGTTATAACGTAATACTATATAACGTTTTACGTTATACTGCTATGCTATACAACGTTATACGTTACATCATACACTATGTATCTTTATACATCATACCAATATGCCATATAAAGTTAAGCATTATAACGTAATACCATATAACGTTTTACGTTATAACGTAATACTATATAATGTTATACATTATACTGATATGCCATACAACATGATACGATATAACGTAATACTATATAACGTTATACGTTATACTGATATGGTGTATAACGTTAGTGGGTATAACGTAATACTATATAACGTGATACGATACACAAGTATGCTATACAACGCTATACGTTATAACATATCACAATATATCGTTACACGTTATACTAACATATTGTATAACGTTAAGCCTCATAACGTAATTCTATATAACGTTATACGTTATAACATACTCTATATTCCGTTACACGTTATACTAATATACTATATAACGTTAAACGTTATATCGTAATACTATGTAACGTTATAAGTTATACTGATATGCTATACAACACTATACGTTATAACATACACTATATATCGTTATACGTTATACTAATTTGCTATATAACGTCAATCATTATAGCGTAATAGCATATAACGTTTTACGTTATTACGTAATACTATATATCGTTATACGTTATACTAATATGCTATATAACGTTAAACGTTATAACGTAATAACATATAACGTTTTACGTTAGAACGTAACACCATATAACCTTATACGTTATACTGATATGCTGTACAATGTTACACGTTATAACGAAGTACTATATGCCGTTATACGTTATACTAATATGCTATATAACGTTAAACGTTATAACGTAATACTATATAAGGTTAAACGTTATACTGATATGCTATACAACACTATACGCTATAGCGTCATACTATATAACGTTATACGTTAAACTAATATACTGTATTACGTTAAACGCTATAACGTAATATTATATAACGTTATACGTTATACTCATGTGCTATACAACGTTATACGTTATAACATACACTATATATCGTTATACGTTACCCTAATATGCTATATAACGTTAGTCGTTATAACGTAATACTATATAACGCGATACGTTACACACATATGCTATACAACGTTATACGTTGTAACATACACTATATATCGTTATACGTTATACTAATTTGCTATATAACGTTATACGTTACCCTAATATGCTATATAACGTTAGTCGTTATAACGTAATACTATATAACGTGATACGTTACACACATATGCTGTACAACGTTATACGGTGTAACATACACTATATATCGTTATACGTTATACTAATATGCTATATAACGTTAAGCATTATAACGTAGTACCATATAACGTTTTACGTTATAACGTAATACTATATAACGTTATATGTTATACTGATATGCTGTATAACGCTATACCTTATACCGTAATACTATATAACGTTATACGTTATACTAATATGCTATGTAACGTCAGGCATTATAACGTAATACCATATAAAGTTTTACGTTATAACGTAACACTATATAACATTATACGTTATACTCATGAGCTATACAACCTTATACGTTGTAACATGCACTATATATCGTTATACGTTACACTAATATGTTATATAACGTTAAGCATTATAACGTAATACCATATAACGTTTTACGTTATAACGTAATACTATATAACGTTATACGTTATACTGATATGCTATACAACATTATACGTTATAACGTATTACTATATAACGTTATACGTTATACTAATATGCTATGTAACGTTAAGCATTTAACGTAATACCATATAACGTTTTACGTTATAACGTAATACTATATAGCGTTATACGTTATACTGATTTGCTGTATAACGCTATACATTATAACGTAATACTATATTACGTTTTACGTTATACTAATATGCTATTTAACGTTAAGCATTATAACGTAATACCATATACCCTTTTACGTTATCACGTAATGCTATATAACGTTATACGTTATACTCATGTGCTATACCACGTTATACGTTATAACATACACTATATATCGTTATACGTTACACTAATATGCTATATAACGTTGAGCATTATAGCGTAATCCCATATAACGTTTTACGTTATAAGGTATTACTATATAACGGTATACGTTATTCTGATATGCTATACAACATTATACGTTATAACGTATTACTATATAACGTTATACGTTATACTGATATGCTGTATAACGCTATAGATAATAACGTAATAATATATAACGTTATACATTATACTAATATGCTATGTAACATTAAGCATTATAACGTAATACCATATAACGTTTTACGTTATAACGTAATACTATATATCGTTATACGTTATACTGATTTGCTGTATAACGCTATACACTATAACGTAATACTATATAACTTGATACGCTACACGCATTTGCTATACAACGTTATACGTTATAACATAACACTATATGCCGTTATACGTTATACTAATATGCTATATAACGTTAAACGTTATAACGTAATAACATATAACGTTATACGTTATAACGTAATACCATATAACGTTATACGCTTTACTGATATGCTATATAACGCTATACATTGTAAAGTAATACTATATAACGTTATACGTTATACTGATATGCTGTACAATGTTATACGTTATAACGTAACACTATATGCCGTTATACGTTATACTAATATGCTATATAACGTTAAACGTTATAACGTAATACCATATAACGTTATACGTTATAACGTTATACTATGTAACGTTGTACGTTATAACATAACACTATATATCGCTACACGTTATACTAATATATTATATAACGTTAAGCCTTATAACGTAGTACTATATAACGTTATACGTTATACTGATATGCTGTATAACGCTATACATTATAACGTAATACTATATAACGTTATACGTTATACTAATATGCTATGTAACGTTAAGCATTATAACGTAATAACATATAACGTTTTACGTTATGACGTAATACTAAATAACGTGGTACGTTATACTCATATGCTATACAACGTTATACGTTATAACATAACACTATATACCGTTATAGGTTACACCAGTATAGTATATAACGTTAGTCGTTATAACGTAATACTATATGACGTGATACGTTACACACATATGCTATACAACGTTATACGTTATAACATAACACTATATATCGTTACACGTTATACTAATATATTATATAACGTTAAGCCTTATAACGTAGTACTATATAACGTTGTACGTTATAGCATACACTATATATCGTAATACGTTATGCTAATATGCTATATAACGTTAAGCATTATAACGTAATACCATATAACGTTTTACGTTATAACGTAATGCTGTATAACGTTATACGTTATACTCATGTGCTATACAACGTTATTCATTATAACATACACTATATATCGTTTTGAGTTACACCAATATGCTATATAACGTTAAGCATTATAACGTAATACCATATAACGTTTTACGTTATAACGTAATACTATATATCGTTATACGTTACACTAGTATGCTATATAACGTTAAGCATTATAACGTAATACTATATATCGTTATACGTTACACTAGTATGCTATATAACGTTAAGCATTATAACGTAATACTATATATCGTTATACGCTACACTAATATGCTATATAACGTTAAGCATTATAACGTAATACCATATAACGTTTTACATTATAACGTAATACTATATATCGTTATACGTTACACTAATATGCTATATAACGCTAAGCATTATAACGTAATACCATATAACGTTTTACGTTATAACGTAATAATATATATCGTTATACGTTATACTCATATGCTATATATCGTTAAGCATCATAACGTAATACCATAAAACGTTTTACGTTATAACGTATTACTATATAACGTTATACGTTATACTGATATGCTATACAACATTATACGTAATAACGTAATACTATATAGCGTTATACGTTATACTGATTTGCTGTATAACGCTATACATTATAACGTAATACTATTTTACGTTTTACGTTATACTAATATGCTTTTTAAGGTTAAGCATTATAACGTAACACCATATACCCTTTTACGTTATAACGTAATGCTATATAACGTTATACGTTATACTCATGTGCTATACAACACTATACGTTATAACATACACTATATATCGTTATACGTTATACTGATGTGAAATATAACGTTAAACGTTATAACGTAATACTATATAACGTTAAACGTTATAAGGTTATACTATATAACGTTATAAGTTATACCGATATGCTATACAACACTATACGTTATAACGTAATAAAATATAACGTTATACGTTATACTAATATACCATATAACGTTAAACGCTTTAACGTAATACCATATTACGTTATAAGTTATACTCATGTGCGATACAACGTTATACGTTATAACATACACTATATATCGTTATACATACACTAATACGCTATATATCGTTAAGCATTATAACGTAATACCATATAACGTTTTACGTTTTACTGATATGCTATATAACGATATACGTTATAAAGTAGTACTATATAACGTTATACGTTATACTGATATGCTGTAAAATGTTATACGTTATAACGTAACAGTATATACCGCTATAGGTTACACTAATATGCTATATAACGTTAGTCGTTATAACGTAATACTATATGACGTGATACGTTACACGCATATGCTATACATCGTTATACGTCATAACATAACACTATATATCGTTACACGTTATACTAATATATTTTATAACCTTAAGCCTTATAACGTAATACTATATAACGTTATACGGTATACTGATATGCTATACAACACTATACGTGATAACATACACTATATATCGTTATACGTTTTACTAATATGCTATATAACGTTAAACGTTATAACGTAATACTATATAACGTTATACGTTATACCGATATGCTATAAAACATTATACTTTATAACGTAATACTATATAGCGTTATACGTTATACTAATATGCTATACAACGTTATACGTTATAACATACACTATATATCGTTATACGTTATACTAATATGCTATATAACGTTAAGCATTATAACGTAATACCGTATAACGTTTTACGTTATAACGTAATACTATATAACGTTATACGTTATACTAATATGCTATATAACGTTAAGCATTATAACGTAATACCATATAACGTTTTACGTTATAACGTAATACTATATAGCTTTATACGCTACACGGATATGCTATATAACGTTATACGTTATAGCATAACACTATATGCCGTTGTACGTTATACTAATATGCTACATAACGTTAAACGTTATAACGTAATAACATGTAACGTTATACGTTATAACGTAATACCATATAACGTTATACGTTTTACTGATATGCTATTTAGCGTTATACTTTATAAAGTAATACTACATAACGTTATACGTTATACTGATATGCTGTACAATGTTATGCGATATAACGTAACACTATATGCCGTTATACGTTAACCTAATATGCTATATAACGTTAGTCGTTATAACGTAATACTATATAACGTTATAAGTTATACTGATATGCTATACAACACTATACGTTATAACGTAATACTATATAACGTTATACGTTAACCTAATATGCTATATAACGTTAGTCGTTATAACGTAATACTATATAACGTTATACGTTATACTCATGTGCTATACAACGTTATACGTTATAACATAGCACTATATATCGTTACACGTTATACTAATATATTTTATAACCTTAAGCCTTATAACGTAATACTATATAACGTTATACGGTATACTGATATGCTATACAACACTATACGTTATAACATACACCTTATATCGTTATACGTTTTACTAATATGCTATATAACGTTAAACGTTATAACGTAATACTATATAACGTTATACGTTATACTCATGTGCTATACAACGTTATACGTTATAACATACACTATATATCGTTATAGATACACTAATACGCTATATAACGTTAAGCATTATAACGTAATAGCATATAACGTTTTCGGTTATGACGTAATACTATATAACGTGGTACGTTATACTCATATGCTATGCAACGTTATACGTTATAACATAACACTATATACCGTTATAGGTTACACTAATATGCTATATAACGTTAGTAGTTATAACGTAATACTATATGACGTGATACGTTACACACATATGCTATACATCGTTATACGTTATAACATAACACTATATATCGTTACACGTTATACTAATATATTATATAACGTTAAGCCTTATAACGTAATACTATATAGCGTTATACGTTATAACATACACTATATATCGTTATAGATACACTAATACGCTATATAACGTTAAGCATTATAACGTAATACCATATAACGCTTTACGTTATAACGTAATACTATATAACTTGATACGCTACACGCATATGCTATACAACGTTATACGTTATAACAGAATACCATATAACGTTTTACGTTATAACGTAATAACATATAACGTTTTACGTTATAACGTAATACCATATAACGTTATACGTTTCACTGATATGCTATATAACGCTATACGTTATAAAGTAATACTATATAACGTCATACGTTATACTGATGTGCTGTACAATGTTATAGGTTATAACGTAACACTATATGCCGTTATACGTTATACTAATATGCTATATAACGTTGAGCATTATAACGTAATACCATATAACGTTTTACGTTATGACGTAATACTACATAACGTTATACGTTATACTAATATGCTATATAACGTTAAGCATTATAACGTAATACCATATAACGCTTTACGTTATAACGTAATACTATATAACTTGATACGCTACACGCATATGCTATACAACGTTATACGTTATAACAGAATACCATATAACGTTATACGTTATAACGTTATACTATGTAACGTTATACGTTATACTAATATGCTATGTAACGTTAAGCATTATAACGTAATACCATATAACGTTTTACGTTACACACATATGCTATACAACGTTATACGTTATAACATACACTATATATCGTTATACGTAATACTAATATATTATACAACGTTGAGCATTATAACGTAATACCATATAACGTTTTACGTTATAACGCAATACTATATAACGTTATACGTTATACTGATATGCTGTACAACGTTATACGTTATAACGTAATACTATATAACGTTATACGTTACACTGATATGCTACATAACGCTATACATTATAACGTAATACCATATAACGTTATACGTTATAACGTAATACTAAATAACGATATACGTAATACTAATGTCCTATATAACGTTAAGCATTATAACGTAATACCATATAACGTTTTACGTTATAACGTTAATCTATATAACTTGATACGCTACACACATATGCTATACAACGTTATACGTTATAACATAATACTATATATTGTTACACGTTACACTAATATGCTATATAACGTTAAACGTTATAACGTAATATCATACATCGTTATGAGTTATAACGTAATACTATATAACGTTATACGTTATAACATACGCTATATATCGATATACGTTATACTAATATGCTATATAACGTTAAGATTTATGACGTAATACCTTATAGCATTTTACGTTATAACGTGATACTATATAACGTTATACGTTATACTAATATGCTATATAAAGTTAAACGTTATAACGTAATACCATATAACGTTTTCCGTTATAACGTAATACAATATAACGTTATACGTTTTACTGATATGCTATTCAACGTTATACGTTATAATGTAATTCTATATAACGTTATACGTTATAATAATATGCTATATAACCTTAAACGTTATAACGTAATACCATATAACGTTATACGTTGTAACGTCATACTATGTAACATTGTTCGTTATAACATGCAGTATATATTGTTATACGTAATACAAATATAATATATAACGTTAAGCATTATAACGTAATATGATATAATGTTTTACGTTATAATATAATACCATATAACGTAATACGTTATACTGGTATGCTATACATCGTTATACGGTAGGAAGTAATACTATATGACAATATACATTATACTCATATGCTATACAACGTTATGATTTATAACGTAATACTATATAACGTTATACGTTATAGCATACACTATATATAGATATACGTTATACTAATATGCTATATAACGTTAAGCATTATAACGTAATACCATATAACGTTTGACGTTATAACATACACTATATATCGTTATACGTTATACTAATGTCCTGTATAACGTTAAGCATTATAACGTAATACCGTATAACGTTTTACGTTATAACGTAATACTATATAACGTTATACGTTATACTAATATGCTATATAACGTTAAGCATTATAACGTAATACCATGTAACGTTTTACGTTATAACGTGATACTATATAACTTGGTACGCTACACACTTATGCTATACAACGTTATACGTTATAACCTATCACTGTATATCGTTATACGTTATACTAACATGCTATACAACGTTCAACGTTATAACGTAATACCACATAACGTTATATGTTATAACGTAATACCATATAACGTTTTACGTTATAACGCAATACTATATAACGTTATACGTTATACTGATTTGCTATACAACATTATACGTAATAACGTAATACTATATAGCGTTATACGTTATACTCATGTGCTATACAACACTATACGTTATAACATACACTATATATCGTTATACGTTATACTAATATGCTATATAACGTTAATCATTATAACGTAATACCATATAACGTTATGCGTTTTACTGATATGCTATATAACGCTATACGTTATAAAGTAACACTATATAACGTTATACGTTATACTGATGTGAAATATAACGTTAAACGTTATAACGTAATACTATATAACGTTAAACGTTATAAGGTTATACTATATAACGTTATAAGTTATACTGATATGCTATACAACACTATACGTTATAACGTAATACAATATAACGTTATACGTTATACTAATATACCATATAACGTTAAACGTTATAACGTAATACCATATAACGTTATACGTTATACTCATGTGCGATACAACGTTATACGTTATAACATACACTATATATCGTTATACATACACTAATACGCTATATAACGTTAAGCATTATAACGTAATACCATATAACGTTTTACGTTTTACTGATATGCTATATAACGATATACGTTATAAAGTAGTACTATATAACGTTATACGTTATACTGATATGCTATATAACGTTAGTCGTTATAACGTAATACTATATAACGTTATACGTTATACTCATGTGCTATACAACGTTATACGTTATAACATAGCACTATATATCGTTACACGTTATACTAATATATTCTATAACCTTAAGCCTTATAACGTAATACTATATAACGTTATACGGTATACTGATATGCTATACAACACTATACGTTATAACATACACCTTATATCGTTATACGTTTTACTAATATGCTATATAACGTTAAACGTTATAACGTAATACTATATAACGTTATACGTTATACTCATGTGCTATACAACGTTATACGTTATAACATACACTGTATATCGTTATAGATACACTAATACGCTATATAACGTTAAGCATTATAACGTAATAGCATATAACGTTTTCGGTTATGACGTAATTCTATATAACGTGGTACGTTATACTCATATGCTATGCAACGTTATACGTTATAACATAACACTATATACCGTTATAGGTTACACTAATATGCTATATAACGTTAGTCGTTATAACGTAATACTATATGACGTGATACGTTACACACATATGCTATACAACGTTATACGTTATAACATAACACTATATATCGTTACACGTTATACTAATATATTATATAACGTTAAGCCTTATAACGTAATACTATATAGCGTTATACGTTATAACATACACTATATATCGTAATACGTTATGCTAATATGCTATATAACGTTAAGCATTATAACGTAATACCATATAACGCTTTACGTTATAACGTAATACTATATAACTTGATACGCTACACGCATATGCTATACAACGTTATACGTTATAACAGAATACCATATAACGTTTTACCTTATAACGCAATAACATATAACGTTTTACGTTATAACGTAATACCATATAACGTTATACGTTTCACTGATATGCTATATAACGCTATACGTTATAAAGTAATACTATATAACGTCATACGTTATACTGATGTGCTGTACAATGTTATAGGTTATAACGTAACACTATATGCCGTTATACGTTATACTAATATGCTATATAACGTTGAGCATTATAACGTAATACCATATAACGTTTTACGTTATGACGTAATACTATATAACGTTATACGTTATACTAATATGCTATATAACGTTAAGCATTATAACGTAATACCATATAACGCTTTACGTTATAACGTAATACTATATAACTTGATACGCTACACGCATATGCTATACAACGTTATACGTTATAACAGAATACCATATAACGTTATACGTTATAACGTTATACTATGTAACGTTATACGTTATACTAATATGCTATGTAACGTTAAGCATTATAACGTAATACCATATAACGTTTTACGTTACACACATATGCTATACAACGTTATACGTTATAACAGAATACCATATAACGTTATACGTTATAACGTTATACTATGTAACGTTATACGTTATACTAATATGCTATGTAACGTTAAGCATTATAACGCAATACCACATAACGTTTTACGTCATAACGTAATACTATATAACGATATACGTTGTACTGATATGCTATACAACATTATACGTTATAATGTAATACTATGTAACGTTATACGTTATACTGATGTGCTGTATAACGCTATACATTATAACGTAATACTATATATCGTGATACGTTACACAAATATGCTATGCAACGTTATACGTTATAACGTAATACTATATAAAGTTATACGTTATACTGATATGCTGTACAACACTATACATTATAACGTAATACTATATATCGTTATACGTTATACTGATATGCTATATAACGTTAGTAGTTATAACGTAATACTACATAACGTTATACGTTATACTGATATGCTGTACAACGTTATACGTTATAACGTAATACCATATGACGTTCTACGTTATAATGTTATACTATATAACTTGATACGCTACACACATATGCTATACAACGTTATACGTTATAACATAACACTATATGCCGTTATACGTTATACTAATATGCTATATAACGTTAAACGTTAACGTAATACTATATAACGTTATACGTTATACTGATATGCTATACGACGCTACACGTTATAACGTAATACCATATAACGTTATACGTTATACTAATATGCTATGTAACGTTAAGCATTATAGCGTAATACCATATAACGTTTTACGTTATAACGTAATTCTATATAACGTGATACGTTATACTCATATGCTATACAACGTTATACGTTATAACGTAATACTATATAACGTTATACGCTATAGTGATGTGCTATACAACATTATACGTTATAACGTAATACTATATAACGTTATACGTTATAACGTAATACTATATGACGTTACACGTCATACCAATATGCTATATAAAGTTGAGCATTATAACGTAGTACCATATAACGTTTTACGTTACGTGATATGCAATATAACGCTATACATTATAACGTAATACTATATAACGTGATACGTTATACACATATGCTATACAACGTTATACGTTATAACATAACGCTATATATCGTCATACGTTATAATAATATGCTGTATAACGTTAAGCATTATAAAATAATACCATATAACGTTTTACGTTACGTGATATGCAATATAACGCTATACATTATAACGTAATACTATATAACGCTATACGTTTTACCAGTATGCTATATAACGTTAAGCATTATAACGCAATACCATTTAACGTTTTACGTCATAACGTAATACTATATAACGTTATACGTTGTACTGATATGCTATACAACATTATACGTAATAATGTAATACTATATAACGTTATACGTTATACTGATGTGCTGTATAACGCTATACCTTATAACGTAATACTATATATCGTGATACGTTACACACATATGCTATGCAACGTTATACGTTATAACGTAATACTATATAAAGTTATACGTTATACTGATATGCTGTACAACACTATACATTATAACGTAATACTATATATCGTTATACGTTATACTGATATGCTATATAACGTTAGTAGTTATAACGTAATACTACATATCGTTATACGTTATACTGATATGCTGTACAACGTTATACGTTATAACGTAATACCATATGACGTTCTACGTTATAATGTTATACTATATAACTTGATACGCTACACACATATGCTATACAACGTTATACGTTATAACATAACACTATATGCCGTTATACGTTATACTAATATGCTATATAACGTTAAACGTTAACGTAA
Organism: Bombus sylvestris; assembly: GCA_911622165.2. Taxonomy (NCBI): domain Eukaryota; kingdom Metazoa; phylum Arthropoda; class Insecta; order Hymenoptera; family Apidae; genus Bombus; species Bombus sylvestris. Next base: position 1,972,891 of record CAJVRE020000087.1, read on the forward strand.
TACTATATAACGTTATACGTAATACTGATATGCTATACGACGCTACACGTTATAACGTAATACCATATAACGTTATACGTTATACTAATATGCTATGTAACGTTATGCATTATAGCGTAATACCATATAACGTTTTACGTTATAGCGTAATACTATATAACGTGATACGTTATACTCATGTGCTATACAACGTTATACGTTATAACATAACACTATATAATGTTATATGTTATACTAATATACTATATAACGTTAAACGTTATAAAGTAATACTGTATAAGGGTTTGCGTTATACTCATGTGCTATACAACGTTATACTTTTCAACATTCACTACATATCGTTATACGATATACTAATATGCTATATGAGGTTAAGCATTATAACGTAATACCATATAACGTTCTACGTTATACTAATATGCTATGTAACGTTAAGCATTATAGCGTAATACCATATAACGTTTTACGTTATAACGTAGTACTATATAACGTGATACGTTATACTCATATGCTATACAACTTTATACGTTATAACATAACACTATATACCGTTATACGTTATACTAATATACTATATAACGTTAAACGTTATAAAGTAATACTGTATAAGGTTTTGCGTTATACTCATGTGCTATACAAAGTTATACTTTTCAACATTCACTACATATCGTTATACGATATACTAACATGCTATATGAGTTTAAGCATTATAGCGTAATACCATATAACGTTTTACGTTCTATCGTAATACCATATAACGTTATACGTTATACTGATATGCTATACAACATTATACGTTTTAACGTAATACTATATAACGTTATACGTTATACTCATGTGCTTATACAACGTTATACGTTACAACGTAATACTATATAACGTTATACGTTATACTGATGTGTTATATATCGCTATACATTATAACGTAATACCACATAACGCTATACGTTATAACGTAATACCATATAACGTTATACGCTATACTAATATGCTATGTAACGTTAAGCATTATAACGTAATACCATATAACGTTCTACGTTATAATGTTATACTATATAACTTGATACGCTACACACATATGCTACACAACGTCTTACGTTATACTGATATGCTGTACAACACTATACATTATAACGTAATACCATTTATCGTTATACGTTATACTGATGTGCTATATAACGTTAGTCGTTATAACGTAATACTACATAACGTTATACGTTATACTGATATGCTGAACAACGTTATACGTTATAACGTAATACCATATAACGTTCTACGTTATAATGTTATACTATATAACTTGATACGCTACACACATATGCTATACAACGTTATACGTTATAACATAACACTATATGCCGTTATACGTTATACTAATATGCTACATAACGTTAAACGTTAACGTAATACTATATAGCGTTATACGTTATACTGATATGCTGTATAACGCTATACATTATAACGTATTACTTTATAACGTTATACGTTATACTAATATGCTATGTAACGTTAAGCATTATAACGTAATATCATATAACGCAGTACGTTATAACGTAATACTAAATAACGTTATACGTTATACTAATATGCTATGTAACGTTAAGCATTATAACGTAATACAATATAACGAAATACGGCATACTAATATGCTATGTTACGTTAAGCATTATAACGCAATACCATATAACGTTATAAGTTATACTAATATGCTATATAACGTTAAGCATTATAACGTCATACTATATAACGTTATAAGTTATACTGATATGCTGTACAACGTTATACGTTATAACGTAATACTATATAACGTTATACGTTACACTGATATGCTACATAACGCTATACATTATAACGTAATACTATATAACGTTATACGTTATACTAATATGCTATGTAACGTTAAACGTTTTAACGTAATACCATATAACGTTATATGTTATAACGTAATACAATATAACGTTATACGTTATACGCATATGCTATACAACGTTATACGTTATAACATAACACTGTATATCGTTATACGTTAGACTAATATGCTATATAACGTTAGTCGTTATAACGTAATACTATATAACGTTATACGTTATACTGATGTGTTATATAACGCTATACATTATAACGTAATACCACATAACGCTATACGTTATAACGTAATACCATATAACGTTATACGCTATACTAATATGCTATGTAACGTTATGCATTATAACGTAATACCATATAACGTTCTACGTTATAATGTTATACTATATAACTTGATACGCTACACACATATGCTATACAACGTTATACGTTATAACATAACACTATATGCCGTTATACGTTATACTAATATGTTACATAACGTTAAACGTTAACGTAATACTATATAGCGTTATACGTTATACTGATATGCTGTATAACGCTATACATTATAACGTATTACTTTATAACGTTATACGTTATACTAATATGCTATGTAACGTTAAGCATTATAACGTAATATCATACAACGCAGTACGTTATAACGTAATACTATATAACGTTATACGTTATACTAATATGCTATGTAACGTTAAGCATTATAACGTAATACTATATAACGAAATACGGTATACTAATATGCTATGTTACGTTAAGCATTATAACGTCATACTATATAACGTTATAAGTTATACTGATATGCTGTACAACGTTATACGTTATAACGTAATACTATATAACGATATACGTAATACTAATATCCTATATAACGTCAAGCATTATAACGTAATACCATATAACGTTTTACGTTATAACGTTATACTATATAACTTGATACGCTACACACAGATGCTATACAACGTTATACGTTATAACATAACACTATATATCGTTATACGTTACACTAATATGCTGTATAACGTTAAACGTTATAACGTAATATCATATATCGTTGTGAGTTATAACGTAATACTATATAACGTTATACGTTATACTAATATGCTATATAACGTTAAGCATTATAACGTCATACTATATAACGTTATAAGTTATACTGATATGCTGTACAACGTTATACGTTATAACGTAATACTATATAACGTTATACGTTACACTGATATGCTACATAACGCTATACATTATAACGTAATAGTATATAACGTTATACGTTATACTAATATGCTATGTAACGTTAAACGTTTTAACGTAATACCATATAACGTTATATGTAATAACGTAATACAATATAACGTTATACGTTATAACATACACTATATATCGTGATACGTAATACTAATATATTATACAACGTTAAGCATTATAACGTAATACCGCATAACGTTTTACGTTATACTGGTATGCTACACAACGTTATACGGTAGAAAGTAATACTATATGACGTTATACGTTATACTCATGTGCTATACAACGTTATACGTTCTAACATACACTATATATCGTTATACGTTAGACTGACATGCTGTATAACGCAATACATTATAACCTAATGCTATATAACGCTATACGTTATAACGTAATACTATATAACGTTATACGTTATACTCACGTGCTATACAACGTTATACGTTATAACGTAATACCATATAACGCTATACGATATAACGCAATACCGTATAACGTTATATGTTATAACGTAATACTACATAACGTTATACGTTATACTGATACGCTATATAACGCTAAACATTATAACGTAATGCTATATAACGTTATACGTTATAACGCAATGCCATATAGCGTTAAAGGTTATAACGTAGTACCATATAACATTTTACGTTATGACGTAATACTATATAACGTTATACGTTTTGCTCATGTGCTATACAACGTTATAAGTTATAACACACACTATATATCGTTATACGTTACAACATACACTATATATCGTTATACGTCATAATAATAGACTACATAACGTTAAGCATTATAACGTAATACCATATAACGTTATACGTTATAACGTAATACTATATAACGTGATACCTTACACACATATGCTATACAAAGTTATACGATATGACGTAATACTATATATCGTTGTACGTTATACTGATATACCTTGCAACTCTATACGTTATAACGTAATACTATATAACGTTATACGTTATACTAATATGCTATATAACTTTAAGCATTATAACGTAATACCATATAACGTTCACGTTATAACGTAATAGTATATGACGTTATACGTTACACTAATATGCTATATAAGGTTAGTCGTTATAACGTAATACTATATAACGTGATACGTTACACACGTATGCTATACAACGTTACACGTTATAACATACACTATATGTCGTGATACGTTATACTAATATGCAATGTGCCGTTAAGCATTATAACGTAATACCATATAACGTTTTACGTTATAACGTAATACTATATAACGTTATACGTTCTACTCATCTGATATACAACGTTATACGTTATATCATACACTATATATCGTTATACGTTATACTAATATGCTATATAACGCTAAACATTATAACGTAATGCTATATGACGTTATACGTTATAACGCAATACCATATAACGTTAAATGTTATAACGTAGTACCATATAACATTTTACGTTATAACGTAATACTATATAACGTTGTACATTATACTCATGTGCTATACAACATTATACGTTATAACGTAATACTATATAACGTGATACGTTACACACGGATGCTATACAACGTTACACGTTATAACATACACTATATATCGTTATACGTTATACTAATATGCAATGTAACGTTAAGCATTATAACGTAATACCATATAACGTTTTACGTTATAACGTAATACTATATAACGTTATACGTTATACTCATGTGCTATACAACGTTATACGTTATATCATACACTATATATCGATATACGTTATACTAATATCCTATATAACGTTAAGCATTATAACGCAATACCATATAATGTTTTACGTTATAACGTAATACTACATAACGTTATACGTTATACTGATATGCTATACAACGCTATACGTTATAACGTAATACTACATAACGTTATACGTTATACTGATACGCTATATAACGCTAAGCATTATAACGTAATGCTATATAACGTTATACGTTATAACGCTATACCATATAACGTTAAAGGATATAACGTAGTACCGTATAACGTTATACGTTTTAACGTGATACTATATAACGTTACACGATATCACGTAATACTGTATAACGTTATACGTTATACTGATATGCTATATAACGTAAAACGTTATAACGTAATACCAAACAACGTTACACGTTATAACATACACTATATATCGTTATAAGTTATACTAATATTCTATGTAACGTTAATCATTATAACGTAATACCATATAACGTTTTACGCTATAACGTAATACTATATAACGTTATACGTTATACTTATATGCAATACAACATTATGCGTTATAACGTAATAATATATAACGTTATACGTTATACTTTTGTGCTGTATAACGCTATACATTATAACGTAATACTATATAACCTCATACGTTATACTAATATGCTATACAACGTTATACGTTATAACGCAATACCGTATAACGTTATATGTTATAACGTAATACTATATAACGTTATACGTTACAACATACACTATATATCGTTATACGTCATAATAATAAACTACATAACGTTAAGCATTATAACGTAATACCATATAACGTTATACGTTATAACGTAATACTATATAACGTTTTACGCTATAACGTAATACTATATAACGTCATACGTTATACTCATATGCTATACAACATTATACGTTATAACGTAATACTATATAACGTGATACGTTACACACGGATGCTATACAACGTTACACGTTATAACATACACTATATATCGTTATACGTTATACTAATATGCAATGTAACGTTAAGCATTATAACGTAATACCATATAACGTTTTACGTTATAACGTAATACTATATAACGTTATACGTTATACTCATGTGCTATACAACGTTATACGTTATATCATACACTATATATCGATATACGTTATACTAATATCCTATATAACGTTAAGCATTATAACGCAATACCATATAATGTTTTACGTTATAACGTAATACTACATAACGTTATACGTTATACTGATACGCTATATAACGCTAAGCATTATAACGTAATGCTATATAACGTTATACGTTATAACGCTATACCATATAACGTTAAAGGATATAACGTAGTACCGTATAACGTTATACGTTTTAACGTGATACTATATAACGTTACACGATATCACGTAATACTGTATAACGTTATACGTTATACTGATATGCTATATAACGTAAAACGTTATAACGTAATACCAAACAACGTTACACGTTATAACATACACTATATATCGTTATAAGTTATACTAATATTCTATGTAACGTTAATCATTATAACGTAATACCATATAACGTTTTACGCTATAACGTAATACTATATAACGTTATACGTTATACTTATATGCAATACAACATTATGCGTTATAACGTAATAATATATAACGTTATACGTTATACTTTTGTGCTGTATAACGCTATACATTATAACGTAATACTATATAACCTCATACGTTATACTAATATGCTATACAACGTTATACGTTATAACGCAATACCGTATAACGTTATATGTTATAACGTAATACTATATAACGTTATACGTTACAACATACACTATATATCGTTATACGTCATAATAATAAACTACATAACGTTAAGCATTATAACGTAATACCATATAACGTTATACGTTATAACGTAATACTATATAACGTTATACGTTCTACTCATCTGCTATACAACGTTAAACGTTATATCATACACTATATATCGTTATACGTTATACTAATATGCTATATAACGTTAAGCATTATAACGCAATACCACATAATGTTTTACGTTAAAACGTAATACTACATAACGTTTAACGTTATACTGATATGCTATACAACGTTATACTTTATAACATACACTATAAACCGTTATACGTTGTACTGTTGTGCTGTATAACGCTATACAGTATAACGTAATACTATATAACCTTATACGTTATACTAATATGCTATGTAACGTTAATCATTATAACGTAATACCATATAACGTTTTACGCTATAACGTAATCATATATAACGTGATACGTTATACTCATATGCTATATAACGTTAACCGTTATAACGTAACACTATATAACGTTTTACGCTATAACGTAATACTATATAACGTCATACGTTATACTCATATGCTATACAACATTATACGTTATAACGTAATACTATATAACGTGATACGTTACACACGGATGCTATACAACGTTACACGTTATAACATACACTATATATCGTTATACGTTATACTAATATGCAATGTAACGTTAAGCATTATAACGTAATACCATATAACGTTTTACGTTATAACGTAATACTATATAACGTTATACGTTATACTCATGTGCTATACAACGTTATACGTTATATCATACACTATATATCGATATACGTTATACTAATATCCTATATAACGTTAAGCATTATAACGCAATACCATATAATGTTTTACGTTATAACGTAATACTACATAACGTTATACGTTATACTGATATGCTATACAACGCTATACATTATAACGTAATACTATATAACCTTATACGTTATACTAATATGCTATACAACGTTATACGTTATAACGTAATACCATATAACGTTGTACGGTATAACGGAATACGGTATAACGTTATATGTTATAACGTAATACTATATAACGTTATACGTTACAACATACACTATATATCGTTATACGTCATAATAATAGACTACATAACGTTAAGCATTATAACGTAATACCATATAACGTTATACGTTATAACGTAATACTATATAACGTGATACCTTACACACATATGCTATACAAAGTTATACGATATGACGTAATACTATATATCGTTATACGTTATACTGATATACTTTGCAACTTTATACGTTATAACGTAATACTATATAACGTTATACGTTATACTAATATGCTATACAACTTTAAGCATTATAACGTAATACCATATAACATTCACGTTATAACGTAATAGTATATGACGTTATACGTTACACTAATATGCTATATAAGGTTAGTCGTTATAAAGTAATACTATATAACGTGATACGTTACACACGTATGCTGTACAACGTTCTACGTTATAACATACACTATATATCGTTATACGTTGTACTAATATGCTATAAAACGTTAAGTATTATAACGTAATACCATATAACGTTTTACGTTATAACGTAATACTATATAACGTTATACGTTATACTGATATACTATACAACTTTATACGTTAAAACGTATTACCACATAACGTTATATGTTATAACGTAACAGTATATAACGTTATACGTTACAACATAACACTATATATCGTTATACGTTACACTAATATGCTATATAACGTTAAACGTTATAACGTAATACCATATAACGTTAAACGTTATAACGTAATCCCATATAACGTTATACGTTATAACGTAACACTATATAACGTTATACGTTATACTGATATGCTATACGACGTTATACGTTATAACGTTATACTATATAACGTGATACGTTACACACATATGCTATACAACGTTAAACGTTATAACGTATTACCACATAACGTTATATGTTATAACGTAACAGTATATAACGTTATACGTTACAACATAACACTATATATCGTTATACGTTACACTAATATGCTATATATCGTTAAACGTTATAACGCAATACTATATAACGTGATACGTTACACACATATGCTATACAACGTTATACGTTAGAACCTAACACTGTATATCGTTATACGTTATACTAACATGCTATATAACGTTAAACGTTATAACGTAATACCATATAACGTTATACGTTGTAACGTAACAGTATATAACGTTATACGTTACAACATAACACTATATATCGTTATACGTTACACTAATATGCTATATCACGTTAAACGTTATAACGTAATACCATATAACGTTAAGAGTTATAACGCGGTACCATGTAACGTTATACGTTTTATCGTGATACTATATAACGTTACAGGATATCACGTAATACTGTATAACATTATACGTTATACTGATATGCTATATAACGCTATACGTTATAAAGTAATACTATTAAACGTTATAGGTTATACTGATATGCTATACAACGTTATACGTTATTACGTAATACTATATAACGTTATACGTTATACTGGTATGCTATACAACGTTATACGTTATAACGTAATACTATATAACGTTATAGGTTATAGTGATATGCTATACAACGTTATACGTTATAACGCAATACTCTATAACGTGATACGTTATACTGATATGCTATACAACGTTATACGTTATAACGTAATACTATATAACGTTATAGGTTATACTGATATGCTATACAACGTTATACGTTATAACGTAATACTATATAACGTGATACGTGCACACATATTCTATAAAACGTTATACGTTATAACATAACACTATATATCGTTATACGTTTTACTAACATGCTATATAACGTTAAACGATATTACGTAATAGCATATAACGTTATACGTTATAACGTAATACTATATAACGTTATACGTTGCAACATACACTATATATCGTTATACGTAATACTAATATAGTATAGAATGTTAAGCACCATAACGTAATACTATATAACGCTAAACGTTATACTGATATGCTATACAACGCTATACATTATAACGCAATACTTTATAACGTTAAGAGTTATAACGTGGTACCATATAACGTTATACGCTTTATCGTCATACTATATAACGTTACAGGATATCACGTAATACTATATAACGTGATACACACACACATATTCTATAAAACGTTATACGTTATAACATAACACTATATATCGTTATACGTTATACTAACACGCTATACAACGTTATACGTTATAACATACACTATATATCGTTATACATCATACTGATTTGCTATACAACGTTATACGTTATAACATATTACAATATAACGTTATACGCTATAACGTAATGCTATATAACGTTATACGTTCTAACATACAGTATATATCGTTATACGTAATACTAATATATTATATAACGTTAAGCATTATAACGTAATACCACATCACGTTTTACGTTATAACGTAATACTATATAACGTTATACGTTATACTGATATGCTATACAACGCTATACATTATAACGCAATACTATATAACGTTAAGAGTTATAACGGGGTACCATATAACGTTATACGTTTTATCGTGATACTATATAACGTTACAGGATATCACGTAATACTGTATAACATTATACGTTATACTGATATGCTATATAACGCTATACGTTATAACGTAATACTAGATAACGTTATACGTTATACTAATATACTATATAACGTTAAACGTTATAACGTAATACTATATAACATTCTACGTTATACTGATATGCTGTACAACGTTATACGTTATAACGTAACACTATATGCCGTTATACGTTATACGAATATGCTATATAACGTTTAACGGTATAACGTAATACCATATAACGTTATACGTTATAACGTTATACTATGTGACGTTGTACGTTATAACATACAGTATATATCGTTATACGTAATACTAATATAGTATATAACGTTAAGCATTATAACGTAATATCATATAACTCTTTACGTTATAACGTAATACTATATAACGTTATACGTTATACTGATATGCTATACAACGTTATACGTTATACTGTAATACTATATAACGTTATAAGTTATAATGATATGCTATATAACGCTATACGTTATAGAGTCATACTATATAACGTTATACGTTATACTCATGTGCTATACAACGTTATACGTTATAACATACACTATATATCGTTATACGTAATACTAATATGCTATATAACTTTAAGCATTATAACGTACTACCATATAACGTTATACGTTATAACATAACACTGTATATCGTTACACGTTATACTAATATATTATATAACGTTAAGCCTTATAACGTAATACTATATAACGTTATACGTTATAACATACACTATATATCGTTATACGTTATACTAAAATACTCTATAACGTTAAGCGTTATAACGTAATACTATATAACGTTATACGTTATACTGATATGCTATACAACCTTATACGTTATCACATAACACTGTATATCGTTACACGTTATGCTAATATATTATATAACGTTAAGCCTTATAACGTAATACTATATAACGTTATACGTTATAACATACACTATATATCGTTATACGTTATACTAATATACTATATAACGTTAAACGTTATAACGTATAACTATATAACGTTATACGTTATACTGATATGCTATACAACATTATACGTTATAAAGTAATACTATATAGCGTTATACGTTATACTAATATACTATATAACGTTAAACGTTATAAGGTAATACTATATAACGTTATACCTTACACTAATATGCTATATAACGTTAAGCATTATAACGTAATACCATATAACGTTTTACGTTATAATGTAATACTATATAACGTTATACGTTACACTAATATGCTATATAACGTTAAGCATTATAACGTAATACCATATAACGTTTTACGTTATAACTTAAACCGTTACGTTACGTTATATCGTATATCGTGATACGTTATACTCATACGCTATACAACGTTATACGTTATAACATAACACTATATACCGTTATACGTTATACTGATATGCTATACAACATTATACGTAATAACGTAATACCATATAACGTTTTACGTTATAACGTAATACTATATAACGTTATACGTTACACTAATATGCTATATAACGTTCAGCATTAGAACGTTATACCATATAACGTTTTACGTTATAACGTAATACTATATAACGTTATACGTTATACTAATATACTATATAACGTTATACGTTATAACGTAATGCTATGTAACGTTAAACGTTATAACGTAATATTATATAACGTTATACGTTATACTCATGTGCTATACAACGTTATACGTTATAACGTAATACTATATAACTCTATTCGTTATACTGATATGCTATACAACATTATACGTTATAACGTAATACTACATAACGTTATACGTTATACTGATATGCTGTATAACGCTATACATTATAACGTAATACTATATAACATTATACGTTATACTAATATGCTATGTAACGTTAAGCATTATAACGTAATACCATATAACGTTTTACGTTATAACGTAAACCGTTACGTTACGTTATATCGTTTAACGTGATACGTTATACTCATATGCTATACAACGTTATGCGTTGTAACATAACACCGTATATCGTTACACGTTATACTAATATATTATATAACGTTAAGCCTTATAACGTAATACTATATAACGATATACGTTATAACATACACTATATATCGTTATACGTTATACTAATATACTATATAAAGTTAAATGTTATAACGTAATACTATATAACGTTATACGTTATACTGATATGCTATACAACATTATACGTTATAAAGTAATACTATATACCGTTATACGTTACACTAATATGCTATATAACGTTAGTCGTTATAACGTAATACTATATAACGTGATACGTTACACACATATGCTATACAACGTTATACGTTATCACATAACACTATATATCGTTATACGTTACACTAATATGCTATATAACGTTACTCGTTATAACGTAATACTATATCACGTTATACGTTATACTCATGTGCTATACAACGTTATACGTTATAACATACACTATATATCCTTATACGTTACACTAATATGCTATATAACGTTAGTCGTTATAACGTAATACTATATAACGTGACACGTTACACTAATTTGCTATATAACGTTAGTCGTTATAGCGTAATACTATATAACGTTATACGTTATACTCATGTGCTATTCAACGTTATACGTTATAACATAGCACTATATACCGTTATACGTTACACTAATGTGCTGTATAACGTTAGTCGTTATAACGTAATACTAGATAACGTTTTACGTTATAACGTAATACTATATAACGTGATACGTTATACTCATATGCTGTATAACTCTATACATTGTAACGTAATACTATATAGCGTCATACGCTATACTAATATGCTATGTAACGTTAAGCATTATAACGTAGTACTATATAGAGTTATACGCTATACTAATATGCTATGTAACGTTAAGCATTATAACGTAATAGCATATAACGTTTTACGTTATAACGTAATACTATATATCGTTATACGTTATACTAATATGCTATATAACGTTAAGCATTATAACGTAATAGCATATAACGTTTTACGTTATAACGTAATACTATATATCGTTATACGTTATACTAATATGCTATATAACGTTAAACGTTAAAACGTAATAGCATATAACGTTTTACGTTATAACGTAATACCATATAACGCTATACGTTTTACTAATATGCTATATAACGCTATACGTTATAAAGTAATACTATATAACGTTATACGTTATACTGATATGCTGGATAACGCTATAGATTATAACGTAATACTATATAACGTTATACGTTATACTAATATGCTATGTAACGTTAAGCATTATAACGTAATACCATATAACGTTTTACGTTATAACACAATACAATATAACGTTATACGTTATATCGTAATACTACATAACGTTATACGTTATTACATAGTACTGTATAATGTTATACGTTATACCGTAATACTACATAACGTTATACGTTATTACATAGTACTATATAATGTTATACGTTATAACGTGATACTATATAACGTTATACGTTATAACACAATACTATATAACGTTATACGTTATATCGTAATACTACATAACGTTATACGTTATTACATAGTACTGTATAATGTTATACGTTATAACGTAATACTACATAACGTTATACGTTATTACATAGTACTATATAATGTTATACGTTATAACGTGATGCTATATAACGTTATACGTTATATCGTAGTACTATATAACTTTAGACCATATAACGTAATACTACATAACGTTATACGTTATAACACAATAGTATATAACGTTATACGTTATAACGTAATACTACATAACGTTATACGTTATATCACAATACTATATAACGTTATACGTTATATCGTAATACTACATAACGTTATACGTTATAACGTAATATTATATAACATTATACGTTATTACGTAATACTACATAACGTTATACGTTATAACGTGATACTATATAACGTTATACGTTATAACGTAATACTACATAACGATATACGTTATATCGTAGTACTATATAACTTTAGACCTTATAACGTAATACTACATAATGTTATACGTTATAACACAATAGTATATAAAGTTATACGTTATAACGTAATACTACATAAAGTTATACGTTATAACACAATACTATATAACGTTACACGTTATAACGTATTTTACATAACGTTTATCCTTATTACATAGTACTATATAATGTTATACGTTATAACGTGATACTATATAACGTTATACGTTATTACGTATTACTACATAACGTTATAAGTTATAACGTAATACTACATAACGTTATACGTTATATCCCAGTACTATATTACGTTATAAGTTATTACGTAATACTACATAACGTTATACGTTATAACACAATACTATATGACGTTATTCGTTATTACATAGTACTATATAATGTTATACGTTATAACGTGATACTATATAACGATATACGTTATATCGTAGTACTATATAACTTTAGACCTTATAACGTAATACTACATAACGTTATACGCTATAACACAATAGTATATAAAGTTATACGTTATAACGTAATACTACATAACGTTATACGTTATAACACAATACTATATAACGTTACACGTTATAACGTATTTTACATAACGTTTATCCTTATAACATACTACTATATAATGTTATACGTTATAACGTGATACTATATAACGTTATACGTTATTACGTATTACTACATAACGTTATAAGTTATAACGTAATACTACATAACGTTATACGTTATATCCGAGTACTATATTACGTTATAAGTTATTACGTAATACTACATAACGTTATACGTTATATCGTAGTACTATATAACTTTAGACCTTATAACGTAATACTACATAGCGTTATGCGTTATAACACAATACTATATAACGTTATACGTTATATCGTAATTCTACATAACGTTATACGTTATAACGTAATATTATATAACATTATACGTTATTACGTAATACTACATAACGTTATACGTTATAACATAATACTATATAACGTTATACGTTATAACGCAATACTATATAACGTGACACGTTATACTCATATGCTATATAACGTTAAACGTTATAACGTAATACTATCTAACGTTATACGTTATTCTGATATGCTATACAACATTATACGTTATAACGTAATACTATATACCGTTATACGTTATACTGATATGCTATACAACATTATACGTAATAACGTAATACCATATAACGCTATACGTTTTACTAATATGCTATATAACGCTATACGTTATTAAGTAATACTATATAACGTTATACGTTATACTGATATGCTGGATAACGCTATAGATTATAACGTAATACTATATAACGTTATACGTTATACTAATATGCTATGTAACGTTAAGCATTATAACGCAATACCATATAACGTTTTACGTTATAACACAATACAATATAACGTTATACGTTATATCGTAATACTACATAACGTTATACGTTATTACATAGTACTGTATAATGTTATACGTTATACCGTAATACTACATAACGTTATACGTTATTACATAGTACTATATAATGTTATACGTTATAACGTGATACTATATAACGTTATACGTTATAACACAATACTATATAACGTTATACGTTATATCGTAATACTACATAACGTTATACGTTATTACATAGTACTGTATAATGTTATACGTTATAACGTAATACTACTTAACGTTATACGTTATTACATAGTACTATATAATGTTATACGTTATAACGTGATGCTATATAACGTTATACGTTATAACGTAATACTACATAACGTTATACGTTATATCGTAGTACCATATAACTTTAGACCATATAACGTAATACTACATAAAGTTATACGTTATAACACAATACTATATAACGTTACACGTTATAACGTATTTTACATAACGTTTATCCTTATTACATAGTACTATATAATGTTATACGTTATAACGTGATACTATATAACGTTATACGTTATTACGTATTACTACATAACGTTATAAGTTATAACGTAATACTACATAACGTTATACGTTATATCCCAGTACTATATTACGTTATAAGTTATTACGTAATACTACATAACGTTATACGTTATAACACAATACTATATGACGTTATTCGTTATTACATAGTACTATATAATGTTATACGTTATAACGTGATACTATATAACGATATACGTTATATCGTAGTACTATATAACTTTAGACCTTATAACGTAATACTACATAACGTTATACGCTATAACACAATAGTATATAAAGTTATACGTTATAACGTAATACTACATAACGTTATACGTTATAACACAATACTATATAACGTTACACGTTATAACGTATTTTACATAACGTTTATCCTTATAACATACTACTATATAATGTTATACGTTATAACGTGATACTATATAACGTTATACGTTATTACGTATTACTACATAACGTTATAAGTTATAACGTAATACTACATAACGTTATACGTTATATCCGAGTACTATATTACGTTATAAGTTATTACGTAATACTACATAACGTTATACGTTATATCGTAGTACTATATAACTTTAGACCTTATAACGTAATACTACATAGCGTTATGCGTTATAACACAATACTATATAACGTTATACGTTATATCGTAATTCTACATAACGTTATACGTTATAACGTAATATTATATAACATTATACGTTATTACGTAATACTACATAACGTTATACGTTATAACATAATACTATATAACGTTATACGTTATAACGCAATACTATATAACGTGACACGTTATACTCATATGCTATATAACGTTAAACGTTATAACGTAATACTATCTAACGTTATACGTTATTCTGATATGCTATACAACATTATACGTTATAACGTAATACTATATACCGTTATACGTTATACTGATATGCTATACAACATTATACGTAATAACGTAATACCATATAACGCTATACGTTTTACTAATATGCTATATAACGCTATACGTTATTAAGTAATACTATATAACGTTATACGTTATACTGATATGCTGGATAACGCTATAGATTATAACGTAATACTATATAACGTTATACGTTATACTAATATGCTATGTAACGTTAAGCATTATAACGCAATACCATATAACGTTTTACGTTATAACACAATACAATATAACGTTATACGTTATATCGTAATACTACATAACGTTATACGTTATTACATAGTACTGTATAATGTTATACGTTATACCGTAATACTACATAACGTTATACGTTATTACATAGTACTATATAATGTTATACGTTATAACGTGATACTATATAACGTTATACGTTATAACACAATACTATATAACGTTATACGTTATATCGTAATACTACATAACGTTATACGTTATTACATAGTACTGTATAATGTTATACGTTATAACGTAATACTACTTAACGTTATACGTTATTACATAGTACTATATAATGTTATACGTTATAACGTGATGCTATATAACGTTATACGTTATAACGTAATACTACATAACGTTATACGTTATATCGTAGTACCATATAACTTTAGACCATATAACGTAATACTACATAACGTTATACGTTATAACACAATAGTATATAACGTTATACATTATAACGTAATACTACATAACGTTATACGTTATATCACAATACTATATAACGTTATACGTTATATCGTAATACTACATAACGTTATACGTTATAACGTAATATTATATAATATTATACGTTATTACGTAATACTACATAACGTTATACGTTATAACGTGATACTATATAACGTTATACGTTATAACGTAATACTACATAACGATATACGTTATATCGTATTACTATATAACTTTAGACCTTATAACGTAATACTACATAATGTTATACGTTATAACACAATAGTATATAAAGTTATACGTTATAACGTAATACTACATAACGTTATACGTTATAACACAATACTATATAACGTTACACGTTATAACGTATTCTACATAACGTTTATCCTTATTACATAGTACTATATAATGTTATACGTTATAACGTGATACTATATAACGTTATACGTTATTACGTATTACTACATAACGTTATAAGTTATAACGTAATACTACCTAACGTTATACGTTATATCCGAGTACTATATTACGTTATAAGTTATTACGTAATACTACATAACGTTATACGTTATAACACAATACTATATGACGTTATTCGTTATTACATAGTACTATATAATGTTATACGTTATAACGTGATACTATATAACGATATACGTTATATCGTAGTACTATATAACTTTAGACCATATAACGTAATACTACATAACGTTATACGTTATAACACAATAGTATATAAAGTTATACGTTATAACGTAATACTACATAACGTTATACGTTATAACACAATACTATATAACGTTACACGTTATAACGTATTTTACATAACGTTTATCCTTATTACATAGTACTATATAATGTTATACGTTATAACGTGATACTATATAACGTTATACGTTATTACGTATTACTACATAACGTTATAAGTTATAACGTAATACTACATAACGTTATACGTTATATCCGAGTACTATATTACGTTATAAGTTATTACGTAATACTACATAACGTTATACGTTATATCGTAGTACTATATAACTTTGACCTTATAACGTAATACTACATAGCGTTATGCGTTATAACACAATACTATATAACGTTATACGTTATATCGTAATACTACATAACGTTATACGTTATAACGTAATATTATATAACATTATACGTTATTACGTAATACTACATAACGTTATACGTTATAACACAATACTATATAACGTTATACGTTATAACGTAATACTATATAACGTGACACGTTATACTCATATGCTATATAACGTTAAACGTTATAACGTAATACTATCTAACGTTATACGTTATTCTGATATGCTATACAACATTATACGTTATAACGTAATACTATATAACGTTATACGTTATACTAATATACTGTATAACGTTATACGTTATAACGTAATACTATATAACGTGACACGTTATACTCATATGCTATATAACGTTAAACGTTATAACGTAATACTATCTAACGTTATACGTTATTCTGATATGCTATACAACATTATACGTTATAACGTAATACTATATAACGTTATACGTTATACTAATATACTATATAACGTTAAACGTTATAACGTAAAACTATATAACGTTATACGTTACACTAATATGCTATATAACGTTAAGCATTATAACGTAATACCATATAACGTTTTACGTTATAACTTAAACCGTTACGTTACGTTATATCGTATATCGTGATACGTTATACTCATACGCTATACAACGTTATACGTTATAACATAACACTATATACCGTTATACGTTATACTGATATGCTATACAACATTATACGTAATAACGTAATACCATATAACGTTTTACGTTATAACGTAATACTATATATCGTTATACGTTATACTAATATGCTATATAACGTTAAGCATTATAACGTAATAGCATATAACGTTTTACGTTATAACGTAATACTATATATCGTTATACGTTATACTAATATGCTATATAACGTTAAACGTTAAAACGTAATAACATATAACGTTTTACGTTATAACGTAATACCATATAGCGCTATACGTTTTACTGATATGCTATATAACGCTATACGTTATAAAGTAATACTATATAACGTTATACGTTATACTGATATGCTGGATAACGCTATAGATTATAACGTAATACTATATAACGTTATACGTTATACTAATATGCTATGTAACGTTAAGCATTATAACGTAATACCATATAACGTTTTACGTTATAACACAATACAATATAACGTTATACGTTATATCGTAATACTACATAACGTTATACGTTATTACATAGTACTGTATAATGTTATACGTTATACCGTAATACTACATAACGTTATACGTTATTACATAGTACTATATAATGTTATACGTTATAACGTGATACTATATAACGTTATACGTTATAACACAATACTATATAACGTTATACGTTATATCGTAATACTACATAACGTTATACGTTATTACATAGTACTGTATAATGTTATACGTTATAACGTAATACTACATAACGTTATACGTTATTACATAGTACTGTATAATGTTATACGTTATAACGTGATGCTATATAACGTTATACGTTATAACGTAATACTACATAACGTTATACGTTATATCGTAGTACTATATAACTTTAGACCATATAACGTAATACTACATAACGTTATACGTTATATCGTAGTACTATATAACTTTAGACCATATAACGTAATACTACATAACGTTATACGTTATAACACAATAGTATATAACGTTATACGTTATAACGTAATACTACATAACGTTATACGTTATATCACAATACTATATAACGTTATACGTTATATCGTAATACTACATAACGTTATACGTTATAACGTAATATTATATAACATTATACGTTATTACGTAATACTACATAACGTTATACGTTATAACACAATACTATATAACGTTATACGTTATACTGATATGCTGGATAACGCTATAGATTATAACGTAATACTATATAACGTTATACGTTATACTAATATGCTATGTAACGTTAAGCATTATAACGTAATACCATATAACGTTTTACGTTATAACACAATACAATATAACGTTATACGTTATATCGTAATACTACATAACGCTATACGTTATTACATAGTACTGTATAATGTTATACGTTATACCGTAATACTACATAACGTTATACGTTATTACATAGTACTATATAATGTTATACGTTATAACGTGATACTATATAACGTTATACGTTATAACACAATACTATATAACGTTATACGTTATATCGTAATACTACATAACGTTATACGTTATTACATAGTACTGTATAATGTTATACGTTATAACGTAATACTACATAACGTTATACGTTATTACATAGTACTGTATAATGTTATACGTTATAACGTGATGCTATATAACGTTATACGTTATAACGTAATACTACATAACGTTATACGTTATATCGTAGTACTATATAACTTTAGACCATATAACGTAATACTACATAACGTTATACGTTATATCGTAGTACTATATAACTTTAGACCATATAACGTAATACTACATAACGTTATACGTTATAACCCAATACTATATAACGTTATACGTTATATCGTAATACTACATAACGTTATACGTTATTACATAGTACTGTATAATGTTATACGTTATAACGTAATACTACATAACGTTATACGTTATTACATAGTACTGTATAATGTTATACGTTATAACGTAATACTACATAACGTTATACGTTATATCACAATACTATATAACGTTATACGTTATATCGTAATACTACATAACGTTATACGTTATAACACAATACTATATAACGTTACACGTTATAACGTATTTTACATAACGTTTATCCTTATTGCATAGTACTATATAATGTTATACGTTATAACGTGATACTATATAACGTTATACGTTATTACGTATTACTACATAACGTTATACGTTATAACGTAATACTACATAACGATATACGTTATATCGTAGTACTATAAAAGTTTAGACCTTATAACGTAATACTACATAACGTTATACGTTATAACACAATACTAGATAACGTTATACGTTATATCGTAGTACGATATAATTTTAGACCTTATAACGTAATACTACATAACGTTATACGTTATATCCGAGTGCTATATTACGTTATAAGTTATTACGTAATACTACATAACATTATACGTTATAACACAATACTATATGACGTTATTCGTTATTACATAGTACTATATAATGGTATACGTTATAACGTGGTACTATATAACGTTATACGTTATAACGTAATACTAGATAACGTTATACGTTATAACGTGATACTATATAACGTTATACGTTATAACACAATACTATATAACGTTATACGTTATATCGTAATACTACATAACGTTATACGTTATTACATAGTACTGTATAATGTTATACGTTATAACGTAATACTACATAACGTTATACGTTATTACATAGTACTGTATAATGTTATACGTTATAACGTGATGCTATATAACGTTATACGTTATAACGTAATACTACATAACGTTATACGTTATATCGTAGTACTATATAACTTTAGACCATATAACGTAATACTACATAACGTTATACGTTATATCGTAGTACTATATAACTTTAGACCATATAACGTAATACTACATAACGTTATACGTTATAACCCAATACTATATAACGTTATACGTTATATCGTAATACTACATAACGTTATACGTTATTACATAGTACTGTATAATGTTATACGTTATAACGTAATACTACATAACGTTATACGTTATTACATAGTACTGTATAATGTTATACGTTATAACGTAATACTACATAACGTTATACGTTATATCACAATACTATATAACGTTATACGTTATATCGTAATACTACATAACGTTATACGTTATAACACAATACTATATAACGTTACACGTTATAACGTATTTTACATAACGTTTATCCTTATTGCATAGTACTATATAATGTTATACGTTATAACGTGATACTATATAACGTTATACGTTATTACGTATTACTACATAACGTTATACGTTATAACGTAATACTACATAACGATATACGTTATATCGTAGTACTATAAAAGTTTAGACCTTATAACGTAATACTACATAACGTTATACGTTATAACACAATACTAGATAACGTTATACGTTATATCGTAGTACGATATAATTTTAGACCTTATAACGTAATACTACATAACGTTATACGTTATATCCGAGTGCTATATTACGTTATAAGTTATTACGTAATACTACATAACATTATACGTTATAACACAATACTATATGACGTTATTCGTTATTACATAGTACTATATAATGGTATACGTTATAACGTGGTACTATATAACGTTATACGTTATAACGTAATACTAGATAACGTTATACGTTATATCGTAGTACGATATAATTTTAGACCTTATAACGTAATACTACATAACGTTATACGTTATAACACAATACTATATAACGTTATACGTTATATCGTAATACTACATAACGTTATACGTTATAACGTAATATTACATAACATTATACGTTATTACGTAATACTACATAACGTTATACGTTATATCACAATACTATATAACGTTATACGTTATATCGTAATACTACATAATGTTATACGTTATAACGTAATATTATATAACATTATACGTTATTACGTAATACTACATAACGTTATACGTTATAACGTGATACTATATAACGTTATACGTTATAACGTAATACTACATAACGATATACGTTATATCGTAGTACTATAAAACTTTAGACCTTATAACGTAATACTACATAACGTTATACGTTATATCCGAGTACTATATTACGTTATAAGTTATTACGTAATACTACATAACGTTATACGTTATAACACAATACTATATGACCTTATTCGTTATTACATAGTACTATATAATGTTATACGTTATAACGTGATACTATATAACGTTATAAGTTATAACGTAATACTAGATAACGTTATACGTTATATCGTAGTACTATATAACTTTAGACCTTATAACGTAATACTACATAGCGTTATGCGTTATAACACAATACTATATAACGTTATACGTTATATCGTAATACTACATAACGTTATACGTTATAACGTAATATTATACAACATTATACGTTATTACGTAATACTACATAACGTTATACGTTATAACACAATACTATATAACGTTATACGTTATAACGTAATACTATATAACGTGACACGTTATACTCATATGCTATATAATGTTAAACGTTATAACGTAATACTATCTAACGTTATACGTTATTCTGATATGATATACAACATTATACGTTATAACGTAATACTATATAACGTTATACGTTATACTAACATACTATATAACGTTAAACGTTATAACGTAAAACTATATAACGTTATACGTTACACTAATATGCTATATAACGTTAGTCGTTATAATGTAATACTATATAACGTGATACGTTACACACATATGCTATACAACGTTATACGTTATAACATACACTATATATCGTTATACGTTATACTCATATGCTATATATCTTTAAGCATTATAACGTAATACCACATAACGTTTTACGTTATCACGTAATACTATATAACGTTACACGTTACACTAATGTGCTACATAACGTTAGTCGTTATAACGTAAAACTAAATAACGTGATACGTTACACACATATGCTATACAACCTTATACGTTATAACATAACACTGTATATCGTAACGTTATGCTAATATATTATATGACGTTGAGACTTATGACGTAATACTACATAACGTTATACGTTAAAACATACACTATATATCGTTATACGTTATACTAATATACTATATAACTTTAAACGTTATAACGTAATACTATATAACGTTATACGCTATACTGATATGCTATACAACATTATACGTTATAACGTAATACTATATAACGTTATACGTTATACTAATATGCTATACAACGTTAAACGTTATAACGTAATACTATCTAACGTTATACGTTATACTGATATGCTATACAACATTATACGTTATAACGTAATACTATATAACGTTATACGTTATACTAATATACTATATAACGTTAGTCGTTATAATGTAATACTATATAACGTGATACGTTACACACATATTCTATACAACGTTATACCTTATAATGTAATACAATATAACGTTATACGTTATACTAATATATTATATAATGTTAAACGTTATAACATAATACTTTGTAACGTTAAACGTTATAACGAGATACTATATTCGGTTATACGTGATACTCATGTGCTATATAACGTTTAACGTTATAACGTAATACCATATAACTCTTAACGTTATAACGTAATACTATATAACGTGATACGTTACACACATATGCTATACAACGTTATACGTTATAACATATCACTATATATCGTTATACGTTACACTAATATGCTATATAACGTTACTCGTTATAACGTAATACTATATCACGTTATACGTTATACTCATGTGCTATACAACGTTATACGTTATAACATACACTATATATCGTTATACGTTATACTAATATGCTATATAACTTTAAGCATTATAACGTAATACCACATAACGTTTTACGTTATAACGTAATTCTATATAACGTTATACGTTACACTAATGTGCTATATAACGTTAGTCGTTATAACGTAATACTATATAACGTTATACGTTATACTGACATGCTATACAACGTTATGCGTTATAACATACCACTATATACCGTTATACGTTACACTAATCTGCTATATAACGTTAGTCGTTATACCGTAATACTATATAACGTGGTACGTTACACACATATGCTATACAACGTTATACGTTATAACATATCACTATATATCGTTATACGTTACACTAATATGCTATATAACGTTACTCGTTATAACGTAATACTATATCACGTTATACGTTATACTCATGTGCTATACAACGTTATACGTTATAACATACACTATATATCGTTATACGTTATGCTAATATATTATATAACGTTAAGCCTTATAACGTAATACTATATAACGTTATACGTTATAACATACACAATATATCGTTATACGTTATACTAATATACTATATAACGTTAAACCATATAACGTAATACTATATAACGTTATACGTTATGCTCATGTGCTATACAGCGTCATACGTTATAACGTAATACCATATAACGTTATACTTCATAATGTAATACTATATAACGTTCTACGTTATTCTGATATGCTGTACAACGTTATACGGTATAACGTAACACTATATGCCGTTATACGTTATACGAATATGCTATATAACGTTTTACGTTATAACGTCATACTATATAACGTTATACGTTATACTGATATGCTGTATAACCCTATACATTATAACGTAACACTATATAACGTTTTACGTTATACTAATGTGCTATGTAACTTTAAGCATTGTAACATAATACCATATAACGTTTTACGTTATAACGTAATACTATACTCGGTTATACGTTATACTCATGTGCTATACAACGTTATACGTTATACTAATATACTATATAACGTTAAACGTTATAACGTAATACTATATAACGTTATACGTTACACTAATATGCTATATAACGTTAGTCGTTATAATGTAATACTACATAACGTTATACGTTATACTAATGTGCTATGTAACTTTAAGCATTGTAACATAATACCATATAACGTTTTACGTTATAACGTAATAGTATAATCGGTTATACGTTATACTCATGTGCTATACAACGTTATACGTTATAACGTAATACCATATAACGTTATACTTCATAATGTAATACTATATAACGTTCTACGTTATACTGATATGCTGTACAACCTTATACGTTATAACGTAACACTATATGCCGTTATACGTTATACGAATATGCTATATAACGTTTTACGTTATAACGTCATACTATATAACGTTATAGGTTATACTGATATGCTGTATAACGCTATACATTATAACGTAATACTATATAACGTTATACGTTATACTAATGTGCTATGTAACTTTAAGCATTGTAACATAATACCATATAACGTTTTACGTTATAACGTAATAGTATATAACGTTATACGTTACACTAATATGCTATATAACGTTAGTCGTTATAATGTAATACTATATAACGTGATACGTTACACACATATGCTATTAACGTTAAACCTTATAATGTAATACAATATAACGTTATAAGTTATACTAATATATTATAAAACGTTAAACGTTATAACGTAATACTTTGTAACGTTAAACATTATAACGTCAGACTATACTCGGTTATACGTTATACTCATGTGCTAAACAACGTTATACGTTATAACGTAACACCATATAACGTTATACTTCGTAATGTAATACTATATAACGTTCTACGTTATACTGATATGCTGTACAACGTTATACGTTATAACGTAACACTATATGCCGTTATACGTTATACGAATATGCTATATAACGTTTAACGTTATAACGTAATACCATATAACGTTTTACGTCATAACGTAATACTATATAACGTTATACGTTATACTCATATGCTATGTAACGGTAAGCATTATAACGTAATACTGTATAACGTCATACATTACACACATATGCTATGCAACGTGATACGTTATAACATAACACTATATATCGTTATACGTTATACTAATATGCTATATAACTTTAAGCATTATATCGTAATACCACATAACGTCTTACGTCATAACGTAATTCTATATAACGTTATACGTTACACTAATGTGCTATATAACGTTAGTCGTTATAACGTAATAGTATATAACGTGATACGTTACACACATATGCTATACCACGTTATGCGTTATAACATACCACTATATACCGTTATACGTTACACTAATCTGCTATATAACGTTAGTCGTTATACCGTAATAGTATATAACGTGATACGTTACACACATATGCTATACAACGTTATGCGTTATAACATACCACTATATACCGTTATACGTTACACTAATCTGCTATATAACGTTAGTCGTTACACCGTAATACTATATAACGTGGTACGTTACACACATATGCTATACAACGTTATACGTTATAACATAACACTATATACCGTTATACGTTACACTAATATGCTATACATCGTTAGTCGTTATAACGTCATACTGTATAACGTCATACGTTACACACATATGCTATACAACGTTATACGTTATAACATAACACTATATATCGTTACACGTTATGCTAATACATTATATAACGTTAAGCCTTATAACGTAATACTATATAACGTTATACGTTATAACATACACTATATATCGTTATACGTTATACTAATATACTATATAAGGTTATACGTTATACTCATGTGCTGTACAACGTCTTACGTTATAACGTAATACTATATAACATTATACGCTATACTAATACGCTATATAACGTTAAGCATTATAACGTAATACCATATAACGTTTTACGTTATAACGTAATGCTATATAACGTTATACGTTATACTAATATACTATATAACGTTAAACGTTATAACGTAATACTATATAACGTTATGCGTTACACTAATATGCTATATAACGTTAGTCGTTATAACGTAATACTATATAACGTGATACGTTACACACATATGCTATACAACGTTATACGTTATAACATAACACTATATACCGTTATACGTTACACTAATATGCTATACATCGTTAGTCTTTATAACGTAATACTGTATAACGTTATACGTTACACTAATGTGCTATATAACGTTAGTCGTTATAACGTAATAGTATATAACGTGATACGTTACACACATATGCTATACAACGTTATGCCTTATAACATACCACTATATACCGTTATAGGTTACACTAATCTGCTATATAACGTTAGTCGTTATACCGTAATAGTATATAACGTGATACGTTACACACATATGCTATACAACGTTATGCGTTATAACATACCACTATATACCGTTATACGTTACACTAATCTGCTATATAACGTTAGTCGTTATACCGTAATAGTATATAACGTGATACGTTACACACATATGCTATACAACGTTATGCGTTATAACATACCACTATATACCGTTATACGTTACACTAATCTGCTATATAACGTTAGTCGTTACACCGTAATACTATATAACGTGGTACGTTACACACATATGCTATACAACGTTATACGTTATAACATAACACTATATACCGTTATACGTTACACTAATATGCTATACATCGTTAGTCGTTATAACGTAATACTGTATAACGTCATACGTTACACACATATGCTATACAACGTTATACGTTATAACATAACACTATATATCGTTACACGTTATGCTAATACATTATATAACGTTAAGCCTTATAACGTAATACTATATAACGTTATACGTTATAACATACACTATATATCGTTATACGTTATACTAATATACTATATAACGTTATACGTTATACTCATGTGCTGTACAACGTCTTACGTTATAACGTAATACTATATAACATTATACGCTATACTAATACGCTATATAACGTTAAGCATTATAACGTAATACCACATAACGTTTTACGTTATAACGTAATGCTATATAACTCTATGCGTTATACTGATATGCTATACAACATTATACGTTATAACGTAATACTACATAACGTTATACGTTATAACATAATACTATATAACGTTATACGTTATACCGTAATACTACATAACGTTATACGTTACACTAATCTGCTATATAACGTTAGTCGTTATACCGTAATAGTATATAACGTGATACGTTACACACATATGCTATACAACGTTATACGTTATAACATAACACTATATACCGTTATACGTTACACTAATATGCTATATAACGTTAGTCGTTATAACGTAATACTATATAACGTTATACGTTATACTCATGTGCTATACAGCGATATACGTTATAACATACACTATATATCGTTATACGTTATATTAATATGCTCTATAACTTTAAGCATTATAACGAAATACCATAAAACGTTTTACGTTATAACATGACACTATATATCGTTATACGTTATAACACAATACTATATAACGTTAGTCGTTATAACGTAGTACTACATAACGTTATACGTTATTACATAGTACTATATAATGTTATACGTTATAACGTAATACTACATAACGTTATACGTTATTACATAGTACTATATAATGATATACGTTATAACGTGATACTATATAACGTTTTACGTTATAACGTAATACTACATAACGATATACGTTATATCGTAGTACTATATAACTTTAGACCTTATAACGTAATACCACATAACGTTATACGTTATAACACAATAGTATATAAAGTAATACGTTATAACGTAATACTACATAACGTTATACGTTATAACACAATACTATATAACGTTACACGTTATAACGTATTTTACATAACGTTTATCCTTATTACATAGTACTATATAATGTTATACGTTATAACGTGATACTATATAACGTTATACGTTATTACGTATTACTACATAACGTTATAAGTTATAACGTAATACTACATAACGTTATACGTTATATCCGAGTACTATATTACGTTATAAGTTATTACGTAATACTACATAACGTTATACGTTATAACACAATACTATATGACGTTATTCGTTATTACATAGTACTATATAATGTTATACGTTATAACGTGATACTACATAACGTTATACGTTATAACGTAATACTAGATAACGTTATACGTTATATCGTAGTACTATATAACTTTAGACCTTATAACGTAATACTACATAACGTTATACGTTATAACACAATACTATATAACGTTATACGTTATATCGTAATACTACATAACGTTATACGTTATAACGTAATATTAGATAACATTATACGTTATTACGTAATACTACATAACGTTATACGTTATAACACAATACTATATAACGTTATACGTTATAACGTAATACTACATAACGTTATACGTTATAACACAATACTATATAACGTTATACGTTATACCGTAATACTACATAACGTTATACGTTATTACATAGTACTATATAATGTTATACGTTATAACGTAATACTACATAACGTTATACGTTACTACATAGTACTATATAATGTTATACGTTATAACGTGATACTATATAACGTTATACGCTAGAACACAATACTATATAACGTTACACGTTATAACGTATTTTACATAACGTTTCTCCTTAATACATAGTACTATATAATGTTATACGTTATAACGTGACACTATATAACGTTATACGTTATTACGTAATACTACATAACGTTATACGTTATTACATAGTACTATATAATGTTATACGTTATAACGTAATACTACATAACGTTATACGTTATAACACAATACTATATAACGTTATACGTTATATCGGAATACTACATAACTTTATACGTTATATCGTAGTACTATATAACTTTAGACCTTATAACGTAATACTACATAACGTTATCCGTTATAACGTAATACTACATAACGTTACACGTTATAACGTATTTTACATAACGTTATACGTTATAACGTAATACTTCTTAACGTTATATGTTATATCGTAGTACTATATAACTTTAGACCTTATAAAGTAATACTACATAACGTTATACGTTATAACACAATACTACATAACGTTTTACGTTATAACGTAA
Source organism: Bombus sylvestris (assembly GCA_911622165.2). Classification (NCBI taxonomy): domain Eukaryota; kingdom Metazoa; phylum Arthropoda; class Insecta; order Hymenoptera; family Apidae; genus Bombus; species Bombus sylvestris. The sequence continues at coordinate 2,004,561 of CAJVRE020000087.1, forward strand.
TATTATATAACGTTATACGTTATAACGTAATATTACATAACGTTATACGTTATAACACAATACTATATATCGTTATACGTTATATCGTAATACTACATAACGTTATACGTTATAACGTAATATCATATAACATTATACGTTATTACGTAATACTACATAACGTTATACGTTATAACACAATACTATATAACGTTATACGTTATAACGTAATACTACATAACGTTATACGTTAGAACACAATACTATATAACGTTATACGTTATATCGTAATACTACATAACGTTATACGTTATATCGTAGTACTATATAACTTTAGACCTTATAACGTAATACTACATAACGTTATACGTTATAACGTAATACTACATAACGTTACACGTTATAACGTATTTTACATAACGTTATACGTTATAACGTAATACTTCTTAACGTTATATGTTATATCGTAGTACTATATAACTTTAGACATTATAACGTAATACTACATAACGTTATACGGTATAACGTAATATTATATAACGTTATACGTTATTACATGGTACTATATAATGTTATACGTTATAACATGATACTATATAACGTTATGCGTTATAACACAATACTATATAACGTTACACGTTATAACGTATTTTACATAACGCTTATCCTTATTACATAGTACTATATAATGTTATACGTTATACCGTGATATTATATAACATTATACGTTATTACGTATTACTACATAACATTATACGTTATAACGTGATACTATATAACGTTATACGTTATAACGTAATACTACATAACGATATACGTTATATCGTAGTACTATATAACTTTAGACCTTATAACGTAATACTACATAACGTTACACGTTATAACACAATGGTATATAAAGTTATACGTTATAACGTAATACTACATAACGTTATACGTTATAACACAATACTATATAACGTTACACGTTATAACGTATTTTACATAACGTTTATCCTTATTACATAGTACTATATAATGTTATACGTTATAACGTGATACTATATAACGTTATACGTTATTACGTATTACTATATAACGCTATAAGTTATAACGTAATACTACATAACGTTATACGTTATATCCGAGTACTGTATTACGTTATAAGTTATTACGTAATACTACATAACGTTATACGTTATAACACAATACTATATGACGTTATTAGTTATTACATAGTACTATATAATGTTATGCGTTATAACGTGATACTATATAACGTTATACGTTATAACGTAATACTACATAACGATATACGTTATATCGTAGTACTATATAACTTTAGACCTTATAACGTAATACTACATAACGTTACACGTTATAACACAATGGTATATAAAGTTATACGTTATAACGTAATACTACATAACGTTATACGTTATAACACAATACTATATAACGTTACACGTTATAACGTATTTTACATAACGTTTATCCTTATTACATAGTACTATATAATGTTATACGTTATAACGTGATACTATATAACGTTATACGTTATTACGTATTACTACATAACGCTATAAGTTATAACGTAATACTACATAACGTTATACGTTATATCCGAGTACTGTATTACGTTATAAGTTATTACGTAATACTACATAACGTTATACGTTATAACACAATACTATATGACGTTATTAGTTATTACATAGTACTATATAATGTTATGCGTTATAACGTGATACTATATACCGTTATACGTTATAACGTAATACTAGATAATGTTATACGTTATATCGTAGTACTATATAACTTTAGACCTTATAACGTAATACTACATAACGTTATACGTTATAACACAATACTATATAACGTTATACGTTATATCGTAATACTACATAACGTTATACGTTATAACGTAATATTATATAACATTATACGTTATTACGTAATACTACATAACGTTATACGTTATAACACAATACTATATAACGTTATACGTTATAACGTAATACTACATAACGTTATACGTTATAACACAATACTATATAACGTTATACGTTATATCGTAATACTACATAACGTTATACGTTATTACATAGTACTGTATAATGTTATACGTTATAACGTAATACTACATAACGTTATACGTTATTACATAGTACTATATAATGTTATACGTTATAACGTGTTACTATATAACGTTATACGTTATTACGTAAAACTACATAACGTTATACGTTATTACATAGTACTATATAATGTTATACGTTATAACGTAATACTACATAACGTTATACCTTATAACACAATACTATATAACGTTATACGTTATATCGGAATACAACATAACGTTATACGTTATATCGTAGTACTATATAACTTTAGACCTTATAACGTAATACTACATAGCGTTATGCGTTATAACACAATACTATATAACGTTATACGTTATATCGTAATACTACATAACGTTATACGTTATAACGTAATATTATACAACATTATACGTTATTACGTAATACTACATAACGTTATACGTTATAACACAATACTATATAACGTTATACGTTATAACGTAATACTATATAACGTGACACGTTATACTCATATGCTATATAATGTTAAACGTTATAACGTAATACTATCTAACGTTATACGTTATTCTGATATGATATACAACATTATACGTTATAACGTAATACTATATAACGTTATACGTTATACTAACATACTATATAACGTTAAACGTTATAACGTAAAACTATATAACGTTATACGTTACACTAATATGCTATATAACGTTAGTCGTTATAATGTAATACTATATAACGTGATACGTTACACACATATGCTATACAACGTTATACGTTATAACATACACTATATATCGTTATACGTTATACTCATATGCTATATATCTTTAAGCATTATAACGTAATACCACATAACGTTTTACGTTATCACGTAATACTATATAACGTTACACGTTACACTAATGTGCTACATAACGTTAGTCGTTATAACGTAAAACTAAATAACGTGATACGTTACACACATATGCTATACAACCTTATACGTTATAACATAACACTGTATATCGTAACGTTATGCTAATATATTATATGACGTTGAGACTTATGACGTAATACTACATAACGTTATACGTTAAAACATACACTATATATCGTTATACGTTATACTAATATACTATATAACTTTAAACGTTATAACGTAATACTATATAACGTTATACGCTATACTGATATGCTATACAACATTATACGTTATAACGTAATACTATATAACGTTATACGTTATACTAATATGCTATACAACGTTAAACGTTATAACGTAATACTATCTAACGTTATACGTTATACTGATATGCTATACAACATTATACGTTATAACGTAATACTATATAACGTTATACGTTATACTAATATACTATATAACGTTAGTCGTTATAATGTAATACTATATAACGTGATACGTTACACACATATTCTATACAACGTTATACCTTATAATGTAATACAATATAACGTTATACGTTATACTAATATATTATATAATGTTAAACGTTATAACATAATACTTTGTAACGTTAAACGTTATAACGAGATACTATATTCGGTTATACGTGATACTCATGTGCTATATAACGTTTAACGTTATAACGTAATACCATATAACTCTTAACGTTATAACGTAATACTATATAACGTGATACGTTACACACATATGCTATACAACGTTATACGTTATAACATATCACTATATATCGTTATACGTTACACTAATATGCTATATAACGTTACTCGTTATAACGTAATACTATATCACGTTATACGTTATACTCATGTGCTATACAACGTTATACGTTATAACATACACTATATATCGTTATACGTTATACTAATATGCTATATAACTTTAAGCATTATAACGTAATACCACATAACGTTTTACGTTATAACGTAATTCTATATAACGTTATACGTTACACTAATGTGCTATATAACGTTAGTCGTTATAACGTAATACTATATAACGTTATACGTTATACTGACATGCTATACAACGTTATGCGTTATAACATACCACTATATACCGTTATACGTTACACTAATCTGCTATATAACGTTAGTCGTTATACCGTAATACTATATAACGTGGTACGTTACACACATATGCTATACAACGTTATACGTTATAACATATCACTATATATCGTTATACGTTACACTAATATGCTATATAACGTTACTCGTTATAACGTAATACTATATCACGTTATACGTTATACTCATGTGCTATACAACGTTATACGTTATAACATACACTATATATCGTTATACGTTATGCTAATATATTATATAACGTTAAGCCTTATAACGTAATACTATATAACGTTATACGTTATAACATACACAATATATCGTTATACGTTATACTAATATACTATATAACGTTAAACCATATAACGTAATACTATATAACGTTATACGTTATGCTCATGTGCTATACAGCGTTATACGTTATAACGTAATACCATATAACGTTATACTTCATAATGTAATACTATATAACGTTCTACGTTATACTGATATGCTGTACAACCTTATACGTTATAACGTAACACTATATGCCGTTATACGTTATACGAATATGCTATATAACGTTTTACGTTATAACGTCATACTATATAACGTTATAGGTTATACTGATATGCTGTATAACGCTATACATTATAACGTAATACTATATAACGTTATACGTTATACTAATGTGCTATGTAACTTTAAGCATTGTAACATAATACCATATAACGTTTTACGTTATAACGTAATAGTATATAACGTTATACGTTACACTAATATGCTATATAACGTTAGTCGTTATAATGTAATACTATATAACGTGATACGTTACACACATATGCTATTAACGTTATACCTTATAATGTAATACAATATAACGTTATAAGTTATACTAATATATTATAAAACGTTAAACGTTATAACGTAATACTTTGTAACGTTAAACATTATAACGTCAGACTATACTCGGTTATACGTTATACTCATGTGCTAAACAACGTTATACGTTATAACGTAACACCATATAACGTTATACTTCGTAATGTAATACTATATAACGTTCTACGTTATACTGATATGCTGTACAACGTTATACGTTATAACGTAACACTATATGCCGTTATACGTTATACGAATATGCTATATAACGTTTAACGTTATAACGTAATACCATATAACGTTTTACGTCATAACGTAATACTATATAACGTTATACGTTATACTCATATGCTATGTAACGGTAAGCATTATAACGTAATACTGTATAACGTCATACATTACACACATATGCTATGCAACGTGATACGTTATAACATAACACTATATATCGTTATACGTTATACTAATATGCTATATAACTTTAAGCATTATATCGTAATACCACATAACGTCTTACGTCATAACGTAATTCTATATAACGTTATACGTTACACTAATGTGCTATATAACGTTAGTCGTTATAACGTAATAGTATATAACGTGATACGTTACACACATATGCTATACAACGTTATGCGTTATAACATACCACTATATACCGTTATACGTTACACTAATCTGCTATATAACGTTAGTCGTTATACCGTAATAGTATATAACGTGATACGTTACACACATATGCTATACAACGTTATGCGTTATAACATACCACTATATACCGTTATACGTTACACTAATCTGCTATATAACGTTAGTCGTTACACCGTAATACTATATAACGTGGTACGTTACACACATATGCTATACAACGTTATACGTTATAACATAACACTATATACCGTTATACGTTACACTAATATGCTATACATCGTTAGTCGTTATAACGTCATACTGTATAACGTCATACGTTACACACATATGCTATACAACGTTATACGTTATAACATAACACTATATATCGTTACACGTTATGCTAATACATTATATAACGTTAAGCCTTATAACGTAATACTATATAACGTTATACGTTATAACATACACTATATATCGTTATACGTTATACTAATATACTATATAAGGTTATACGTTATACTCATGTGCTGTACAACGTCTTACGTTATAACGTAATACTATATAACATTATACGCTATACTAATACGCTATATAACGTTAAGCATTATAACGTAATACCATATAACGTTTTACGTTATAACGTAATGCTATATAACGTTATACGTTATACTAATATACTATATAACGTTAAACGTTATAACGTAATACTATATAACGTTATGCGTTACACTAATATGCTATATAACGTTAGTCGTTATAACGTAATACTATATAACGTGATACGTTACACACATATGCTATACAACGTTATACGTTATAACATAACACTATATACCGTTATACGTTACACTAATATGCTATACATCGTTAGTCTTTATAACGTAATACTGTATAACGTTATACGTTACACTAATGTGCTATATAACGTTAGTCGTTATAACGTAATAGTATATAACGTGATACGTTACACACATATGCTATACAACGTTATGCCTTATAACATACCACTATATACCGTTATAGGTTACACTAATGTGCTATATAACGTTAGTCGTTATACCGTAATAGTATATAACGTGATACGTTACACACATATGCTATACAACGTTATGCGTTATAACATACCACTATATACCGTTATACGTTACACTAATCTGCTATATAACGGTAGTCGTTATACCGTAATAGTATATAACGTGATACGTTACACACATATGCTATACAACGTTATGCGTTATAACATACCACTATATACCGTTATACGTTACACTAATCTGCTATATAACGTTAGTCGTTACACCGTAATACTATATAACGTGGTACGTTACACACATATGCTATACAACGTTATACGTTATAACATAACACTATATACCGTTATACGTTACACTAATATGCTATACATCGTTAGTCGTTATAACGTAATACTGTATAACGTCATACGTTACACACATATGCTATACAACGTTATACGTTATAACATAACACTATATATCGTTACACGTTATGCTAATACATTATATAACGTTAAGCCTTATAACGTAATACTATATAACGTTATACGTTATAACATACACTATATATCGTTATACGTTATACTAATATACTATATAACGTTATACGTTATACTCATGTGCTGTACAACGTCTTACGTTATAACGTAATACTATATAACATTATACGCTATACTAATACGCTATATAACGTTAAGCATTATAACGTAATACCACATAACGTTTTACGTTATAACGTAATGCTATATAACTCTATGCGTTATACTGATATGCTATACAACATTATACGTTATAACGTAATACTACATAACGTTATACGTTATAACATAATACTATATAACGTTATACGTTATACCGTAATACTACATAACGTTATACGTTACACTAATCTGCTATATAACGTTAGTCGTTATACCGTAATAGTATATAACGTGATACGTTACACACATATGCTATACAACGTTATACGTTATAACATAACACTATATACCGTTATACGTTACACTAATATGCTATATAACGTTAGTCGTTATAACGTAATACTATATAACGTTATACGTTATACTCATGTGCTATACAGCGATATACGTTATAACATACACTATATATCGTTATACGTTATATTAATATGCTCTATAACTTTAAGCATTATAACGAAATACCATAAAACGTTTTACGTTATAACATGACACTATATATCGTTATACGTTATAACACAATACTATATAACGTTAGTCGTTATAACGTAGTACTACATAACGTTATACGTTATTACATAGTACTATATAATGTTATACGTTATAACGTAATACTACATAACGTTATACGTTATTACATAGTACTATATAATGATATACGTTATAACGTGATACTATATAACGTTTTACGTTATAACGTAATACTACATAACGATATACGTTATATCGTAGTACTATATAACTTTAGACCTTATAACGTAATACCACATAACGTTATACGTTATAACACAATAGTATATAAAGTAATACGTTATAACGTAATACTACATAACGTTATACGTTATAACACAATACTATATAACGTTACACGTTATAACGTATTTTACATAACGTTTATCCTTATTACATAGTACTATATAATGTTATACGTTATAACGTGATACTATATAACGTTATACGTTATTACGTATTACTACATAACGTTATAAGTTATAACGTAATACTACATAACGTTATACGTTATATCCGAGTACTATATTACGTTATAAGTTATTACGTAATACTACATAACGTTATACGTTATAACACAATACTATATGACGTTATTCGTTATTACATAGTACTATATAATGTTATACGTTATAACGTGATACTACATAACGTTATACGTTATAACGTAATACTAGATAACGTTATACGTTATATCGTAGTACTATATAACTTTAGACCTTATAACGTAATACTACATAACGTTATACGTTATAACACAATACTATATAACGTTATACGTTATATCGTAATACTACATAACGTTATACGTTATAACGTAATATTAGATAACATTATACGTTATTACGTAATACTACATAACGTTATACGTTATAACACAATACTATATAACGTTATACGTTATAACGTAATACTACATAACGTTATACGTTATAACACAATACTATATAACGTTATACGTTATACCGTAATACTACATAACGTTATACGTTATTACATAGTACTATATAATGTTATACGTTATAACGTAATATTACATAACGTTATACGTTACTACATAGTACTATATAATGTTATACGTTATAACGTGATACTATATAACGTTATACGCTAGAACACAATACTATATAACGTTACACGTTATAACGTATTTTACATAACGTTTCTCCTTAATACATAGTACTATATAATGTTATACGTTATAACGTGACACTATATAACGTTATACGTTATTACGTAATACTACATAACGTTATACGTTATTACATAGTACTATATAATGTTATACGTTATAACGTAATACTACATAACGTTATACGTTATAACACAATACTATATAACGTTATACGTTATATCGGAATACTACATAACTTTATACGTTATATCGTAGTACTATATAACTTTAGACCTTATAACGTAATACTACATAACGTTATCCGTTATAACGTAATACTACATAACGTTACACGTTATAACGTATTTTACATAACGTTATACGTTATAACGTAATACTTCTTAACGTTATATGTTATATCGTAGTACTATATAACTTTAGACCTTATAAAGTAATACTACATAACGTTATACGTTATAACACAATACTACATAACGTTTTACGTTATAACGTAATATTATATAACGTTATACGTTATAACGTAATATTACATAACGTTATACGTTATAACACAATACTATATATCGTTATACGTTATATCGTAATACTACATAACGTTATACGTTATAACGTAATATCATATAACATTATACGTTATTACGTAATACTACATAACGTTATACGTTATAACACAATACTATATAACGTTATACGTTATAACGTAATACTACATAACGTTATACGTTAGAACACAATACTATATAACGTTATACGTTATATCGTAATACTACAAAACGTTATACGTTATATCGTAGTACTATATAACTTTAGACCTTATAACGTAATACTACATAACGTTATACGTTATAACGTAATACTACATAACGTTACACGTTATAACGTATTTTACATAACGTTATACGTTATAACGTAATACTTCTTAACGTTATATGTTATATCGTAGTACTATATAACTTTAGACATTATAACGTAATACTACATAACGTTATACGGTATAACGTAATATTATATAACGTTATACGTTATTACATGGTACTATATAATGTTATACGTTATAACATGATACTATATAACGTTATGCGTTATAACACAATACTATATAACGTTACACGTTATAACGTATTTTACATAACGCTTATCCTTATTACATAGTACTATATAATGTTATACGTTATACCGTGATATTATATAACATTATACGTTATTACGTATTACTACATAACATTATACGTTATAACGTGATACTATATAACGTTATACGTTATAACGTAATACTACATAACGATATACGTTATATCGTAGTACTATATAACTTTAGACCTTATAACGTAATACTACATAACGTTACACGTTATAACACAATGGTATATAAAGTTATACGTTATAACGTAATACTACATAACGTTATACGTTATAACACAATACTATATAACGTTACACGTTATAACGTATTTTACATAACGTTTATCCTTATTACATAGTACTATATAATGTTATACGTTATAACGTGATACTATATAACGTTATACGTTATTACGTATTACTATATAACGCTATAAGTTATAACGTAATACTACATAACGTTATACGTTATATCCGAGTACTGTATTACGTTATAAGTTATTACGTAATACTACATAACGTTATACGTTATAACACAATACTATATGACGTTATTAGTTATTACATAGTACTATATAATGTTATGCGTTATAACGTGATACTATATAACGTTATACGTTATAACGTAATACTACATAACGATATACGTTATATCGTAGTACTATATAACTTTAGACCTTATAACGTAATACTACATAACGTTACACGTTATAACACAATGGTATATAAAGTTATACGTTATAACGTAATACTACATAACGTTATACGTTATAACACAATACTATATGACGTTATTAGTTATTACATAGTACTATATAATGTTATGCGTTATAACGTGATACTATATACCGTTATACGTTATAACGTAATACTAGATAATGTTATACGTTATATCGTAGTACTATATAACTTTAGACCTTATAACGTAATACTACATAACGTTATACGTTATAACACAATACTATATAACGTTATACGTTATATCGTAATACTACATAACGTTATACGTTATAACGTAATATTATATAACATTATACGTTATTACGTAATACTACATAACGTTATACGTTATAACACAATACTATATAACGTTATACGTTATAACGTAATACTACATAACGTTATACGTTATAACACAATACTATATAACGTTATACGTTATATCGTAATACTACATAACGTTATACGTTATTACATAGTACTGTATAATGTTATACGTTATAACGTAATACTACATAACGTTATACGTTATTACATAGTACTATATAATGTTATACGTTATAACGTGTTACTATATAACGTTATACGTTATTACGTAAAACTACATAACGTTATACGTTATTACATAGTACTATATAATGTTATACGTTATAACGTAATACTACATAACGTTATACCTTATAACACAATACTATATAACGTTATACGTTATATCGGAATACAACATAACGTTATACGTTATATCGTAGTACTATATAACTTTAGACCTTATAACGTAATACTACATAACGTTATACGTTATAACGTAATACTACATAACGTTACACGTTATAACGTATTTTACATAATGTCATACGTTATAACGTAATACTTCTTAACGTTATATGTTATATCGTAGTACTATATAACTTTAGACCTTATAACGTAATACTACATAACGTTATACGTTATAACGTAATACTACATAACGTTACACGTTATAACGTATTTTACATAATGTCATACGTTATAACGTAATACTTCTTCACGTTATATGTTATATCGTAGTACTATATAACTTTAGACCTTATAACGTAATACTACATAACGTTATACGTAATTACATAGTACTATATAATGTTATACGTTATAACGTGATACTATATAACGTTATACGTTATAACGTAATACTACATAACGATATACGTTATATCGTAGTACTATATAACTTTAGACCTTATAACGTAATACTACATAACGTTACACGTTATAACACAATGGTATATAAAGTTATACGTTATAACGTAATACTACATAACGTTATACGTTATAACACAATACTATATAACGTTACACGTTATAACGTATTTTACATAACGTTTATCCTTATTACATAGTACTATATAATGTTATACGTTATAACGTGATACTATATAACGTTATACGTTATTACGTATTACTATATAACGCTATAAGTTATAACGTAATACTACATAACGTTATACGTTATATCCGAGTACTGTATTACGTTATAAGTTATTACGTAATACTACATAACGTTATACGTTATAACACAATACTATATGACGTTATTAGTTATTACATAGTACTATATAATGTTATGCGTTATAACGTGATACTATATAACGTTATACGTTATAACGTAATACTACATAACGATATACGTTATATCGTAGTACTATATAACTTTAGACCTTATAACGTAATACTACATAACGTTACACGTTATAACACAATGGTATATAAAGTTATACGTTATAACGTAATACTACATAACGTTATACGTTATAACACAATACTATATAACGTTACACGTTATAACGTATTTTACATAACGTTTATCCTTATTACATAGTACTATATAATGTTATACGTTATAACGTGATACTATATAACGTTATACGTTATTACGTATTACTACATAACGCTATAAGTTATAACGTAATACTACATAACGTTATACGTTATATCCGAGTACTGTATTACGTTATAAGTTATTACGTAATACTACATAACGTTATACGTTATAACACAATACTATATGACGTTATTAGTTATTACATAGTACTATATAATGTTATGCGTTATAACGTGATACTATATACCGTTATACGTTATAACGTAATACTAGATAATGTTATACGTTATATCGTAGTACTATATAACTTTAGACCTTATAACGTAATACTACATAACGTTATACGTTATAACACAATACTATATAACGTTATACGTTATATCGTAATACTACATAACGTTATACGTTATAACGTAATATTATATAACATTATACGTTATTACGTAATACTACATAACGTTATACGTTATAACACAATACTATATAACGTTATACGTTATAACGTAATACTACATAACGTTATACGTTATAACACAATACTATATAACGTTATACGTTATATCGTAATACTACATAACGTTATACGTTATTACATAGTACTGTATAATGTTATACGTTATAACGTAATACTACATAACGTTATACGTTATTACATAGTACTATATAATGTTATACGTTATAACGTGTTACTATATAACGTTATACGTTATTACGTAAAACTACATAACGTTATACGTTATTACATAGTACTATATAATGTTATACGTTATAACGTAATACTACATAACGTTATACCTTATAACACAATACTATATAACGTTATACGTTATATCGGAATACAACATAACGTTATACGTTATATCGTAGTACTATATAACTTTAGACCTTATAACGTAATACTACATAACGTTATACGTTATAACGTAATACTACATAACGTTACACGTTATAACGTATTTTACATAATGTCATACGTTATAACGTAATACTTCTTAACGTTATATGTTATATCGTAGTACTATATAACTTTAGACCTTATAACGTAATACTACATAACGTTATACGTTATAACGTAATACTACATAACGTTACACGTTATAACGTATTTTACATAATGTCATACGTTATAACGTAATACTTCTTCACGTTATATGTTATATCGTAGTACTATATAACTTTAGACCTTATAACGTAATACTACATAACGTTATACGTAATTACATAGTACTATATAATGTTATACGTTATAACGTAATACTACATAACGTTATACGTTTATATCCGAGTACTATATAACGTTATACGTTATTACGTAATACTACATAACGTTATACGTTATAACACAATACTATATAACGTTATACGTTATTAGATAGTACTATATAATGTTATACGTTATAACGTAATACTACATAACGTTATACGCTATTACATAGTACTATATAATGTTATACGTTATAACGTAATACCACATAACGTTATACGTTATAACACAATACTATATAACGTTATACGTTATATCGTAATACTACATAACGTTATACGTTATAACACAATACTATATAACGTTATACGTTATAACGTAATACTACATAACGTTATACGTTATAACACAATACTATATAACGTTATACGTTATATCGTAATACTACATAACATTATACGTTATTACATAGTACTATATAATGTTATACGTTATAACGTGATACTATATAACGTTATACGTTATAACACAATACTATATAACGTTACACGTTATAACGTATTTTACATAACGTTTATCCTTATTACATAGTACTATATAATGTTATACGTTATAACGTGATACTATATAACGTTATACGTTATAACGTAATACTACATAACGTTATACGTTATATCGTAGTACTATATAACTTTAGACCTTATAACGTAATACTACATAACGTTATACGTAATTACATAGTACTATATAATGTTATACTTTATAACGTGATACTATATAACGTTATACGTTATAACACAATACTATATAATGTTACACGTTATAACGTATTTTACATAACGTTTATCCTTAATACATAGTACTATATAATGTTATACGTTATAACGTGATACTATATAACGTTATACGTTATTACGTAATATTACATAACGTTATACGTTATATCCGAGTACTATATTACGTTATAAGTTATTACGTAATACTACATAACGTTATACGTTATGACACAATACTATATGACGTTATTCGTTATTACATAGTACTATATAATGTTATACGTTATAACGTGATACTACATAACGTTATACGTTATAACGTAATACTAGATAACGTTATACGTTATATCGTAATACTACATAACGTTATACGTTATTACATAGTACTATATAATGTTATACGTTATAACGTAATACTACATAACGTTATACGTTATTACATAGTACTATATAATGTTATACGTTATAACGTAATACTACATAACGTTATACGTTATTACATAGTACTATATAATGTTATACGTTATAACGTGTTACTATATAACGTTATACGTTATTACGTAATGCTACATAACGTTATAAGTTATTACATAGTACTATATAATGTTATACGTTATAACATGATACTATATAACGTTATACGTCATTACGTAATACTACATAACGTTATACGTTATAGCGTAATATTATATAACGTTATACGTTATTACATAGTACTATATAATGTTATACGTTATACCGTGATACTATATAACGTTATACGTTATAACACAATACTATATAACGTTACACGTTATAACGTATTTTACATAACGTCTATCCTTATTACATAGTACTATATAATGTTATACGTTATACCGTGATATTATATAACATTATACGTTATTACATAGTACTATATAATGTTATACGTTATAACGTGTTACTATATAACGTTATACGTTATTACGTAATACTACATAACGTTATACGTTATTACATAGTACTATATAATGTTATACGTTATAACGTGATACTATATAACGTTATACGTTATAACAAAATACTATATAACGTTACACGTTATAACGTATTTTACATAACGTTTATCCTTAATACATAGTACTATATAATGTTATACGTTATAACGTGATACTATATAACATTATACGTTATTACGTAATACTACATAACGTTATACGTTATAACGTAATACTTCTTAACGTTATATGTTATATCGTAGTACTATATAACTTTAGACCTTATAACGTAATACTATATAACGTTATACGTTATTAGATAGTACTATATAATGTTATACGTTATAACGTAATACTACATAACGTTATACGTTATTACATAGTACTATATAATGTTATACGTTATAACGTAATACTACATAACGTTATACGTTATGTCACAATACTATATAACGTTATACGATATATCGTAATACTACATAACGTTATACGTTATAACACAATACTATATAACGTTATACGTTATAACGTAATACTACATAACGTTATACGTTATAACACAATACTATATAACGTTATACGTTATATCGTAATACTACATAACGTTATACGTTATTACATAGTACTATATAACGTTACACCTTATAACGTATTTTACATAACGTTTATCCTTATTACATAGTACTATATAATGTTATACGTTATACCGTGATATTATATAACATTATACGTTATTACGTAATACTACATAACGTTATACGTTATAACGTGATACTATATAACGTTATACGTTATAACGTAATACTACATAACGATATACGTTATATCGTAGTACTATATAACTTTAGACCTTATAACGTAATACTACATAACGTTACACGTTATAACACAATAGTATATAAAGTTATACGTTATAACGTAATACTACATAACGTTGTACGTTATAACACAATACTATATAACGTTACACGTTATAACGTATTTTACATAACGCTTATCCTTATTACATAGTACTATATAATGTTATACGTTATAACGTGATACTATATAACGTTATACGTTATTACGTATTACTACATAACGTTATAAGTTATAACGTAATACTACATAACGTTATACGTTATATCCGAGTACTGTATTACGTTATAAGTTATTACGTAATACTACATAACGTTATACGTTATAACACAATACTATATGACGTTATTCGTTATTACATAGTACTATATAATGTTATGCGTTATAACGTGATACTATATAACGTTATACGTTATAACGTAATACTAGATAACGTTATACGTTATATCGTAGTACTATATAACTTTAGACCTTATAACGTAATACTACATAACGTTATACGTTATAACACAATACTATATAACGTTATACGTTATATCGTAATACTACATTACGTTATACGTTATAACGTAATATTATATAACATTATACGTTAGTACGTAATACTACATAACGTTATACGTTATAACACAATACTATATAACGTTATACGTTATAACGTAATACTACATAACGTTATACGTTATAACGTAATACCATATAATGTTATACTGCATAATGTAATACTACATAACGTTATACGTTATTACATAGTACTATATAATGTTATACGTTATAACGTGTTACTATATAACGTTATACGTTATTACGTAATACTACATAACGTTATACGTTATTACATAGTACTATATAATGTTATACGTTATAACGTAATACTACATAACGTTATACGTTATATCCGAGTACTATATAACGTTATACGTTATTACGTAATACTACAAAACGTTATACGTTATAACACAATACTATATAACGTTATACGTTATTAGATAGTACTATATAATGTTATACGTTATAACGTAATACTACATAACGTTATACGCTATTACATAGTACTATATAATGTTATACGTTATAACGTAATACTACATAACGTTACACGTTATAACGTATTTTACATAATGTCATACGTTATAACGTAATACTTCTTAACGTTATATGTTATATCGTAGTACTATATAACTTTAGACCTTATAACGTAATACTACATAACGTTATACGTAATTACATAGTACTATATAATGTTATACGTTATAACGTGATACTATATAACGTTATACGTTATAACACAATACTATATAACGTTACACGTTATAACGTATTTTACATAACGTTTATCCTTAATACATAGTACTATATAATGTTATACGTTATAACGTGATACTATATAACGTTATACGTTATTACGTAATACTACATAACGTTATACGTTATAACGTAATACTACATAACGTTATACGTTATATCCGAGTACTATATAACGTTATACGTTATTACGTAATACTACAAAACGTTATACGTTATAACACAATACTATATAACGTTATACGTTATTAGATAGTACTATATAATGTTATACGTTATAACGTAATACTACATAACGTTATACGCTATTACATAGTACTATATAATGTTATACGTTATAACGTAATACCACATAACGTTATACGTTATAACACAATACTATATAACGTTATACGTTATATCGTAATACTACATAACGTTATACGTTATAACACAATACTATATAACGTTATACGTTATAACGTAATACTACATAACGTTATACGTTATAACACAATACTATATAACGTTATACGTTATATCGTAATACTACATAACGTTATACGTTATTACATAGTACTATATAATGTTATACGTTATAACGTAATACTACATAACGTTATACGTTATTACATAGTACTATATAATGTTATACGTTATAACGTAATACTACATAACGTTATACGTTATTACATAGTACTATATAATGTTATACGTTATAACGTAATACTACATAACGTTATACGTTATAACGTAATACTACATAACGTTACACGTTATAACGTATTTTACATAATGTCATACGTTATAACGTAATACTTCTTAACGTTATATGTTATATCGTAGTACTATATAACTTTAGACCTTATAACGTAATACTACATAACGTTATACGTAATTACATAGTACTATATAATGTTATACGTTATAACGTGATACTATATAACGTTATACGTTATAACACAATACTATATAACGTTACACGTTATAACGTATTTTACATAACGTTTATCCTTAATACATAGTACTATATAATGTTATACGTTATAACGTGATACTATATAACGTTATACGTTATTACGTAATACTACATAACGTTATACGTTATAACGTAATACTACATAACGTTATACGTTATAACGTAATACTACATAACGTTATACGTTATATCCGAGTACTATATAACGTTATACGTTATTACGTAATACTACATAACGTTATACGTTATAACACAATACTATATAACGTTATACGTTATTAGACAGTACGATATAATGTTATACGTTATAACGTAATACTACATAACGTTATACGCTATTACATAGTACTATATAATGTTATACGTTATAACGTAATACCACATAACGTTATACGTTATAACACAATACTATATAACGTTATACGTTATATCGTAATACTACATAACGTTATACGTTATAACACAATACTATATAACGTTATACGTTATAACGTAATACTACATAACGTTATACGTTATATCCGAGTACTATATTACGTTATAAGTTATTACGTAATACTACATAACGTTATACGTTATGACACAATACTATATGACGTTATTCGTTATTACATAGTACTATATAATGTTATACGTTATAACGTGATACTACATAACGTTATACGTTATAACGTAATACTAGATAACGTTATACGTTATATCGTAATACTACATAACGTTATACGTTATTACATAGTACTATATAATGTTATACGTTATAACGTAATACTACATAACGTTATACGTTATTACATTGTACTATATAATGTTATACGTTATAACGTAATACTACATAACGTTATACGTTATTACATAGTACTATATAATGTTATACGTTATAACGTGTTACTATATAACGTTATACGTTATTACGTAATGCTACATAACGTTATACGTTATTACATAGTACTATATAATGTTATACGTTATAACGTGATACTATATAACGTTATACGTTATTACGTATTACTACATAACGTTATAAGTTATAACGTAATACAACATAACGTTATACGTTATATCCGAGTACTATATTACGTTATAAGTTATTACATAGTACTATATAATGTTATACGTTATAACATGATACTATATAACGTTATACGTCATTACGTAATACTACATAACGTTATACGTTATAGCGTAATATTATATGACGTTATACGTTATTACATAGTACTATATAATGTTATACGTTATACCGTGATACTATATAACGTTATACGTTATAACACAATACTATATAACGTTACACGTTATAACGTATTTTACATAACGTCTATCCTTATTACATAGTACTATATAATGTTATACGTTATAACGTGTTACTATATAACGTTATGCGTTATTACGTAATACTACATAACGTTATACGTTATTACATAGTACTATATAATGTTATACGTTATAACGTAATACTACATAACGTTATACGTAATTACACAATACTATATGACGTTATTCGTTATTACATAGTACTATATAATGTTATGCGTTATAACGTGATACTATATAACGTTATACGTTATAACGTAATACTAGATAACGTTATACGTTATATCGTAGTACTATATAACTTTAGACCTTATAACGTAATACTACATAACGTTATACGTTATAACACAATACTATATAACGTTATACGTTATATCGTAATACTACATAACGTTATACGTTATAACGTAATATTATATAACATTATACGTTATTACGTAATACTACATAACGTTATACGTTATAACACAATACTATATAACGTTATACGTTATAACGTAATACTACATAACGTTATACGTTATAACGTATTTTACATAACGTTTATCCTTAATACATAGTACTATATAATGTTATACGTTATAACGTGATACTATATAATGTTATACGTTATACCGTGATATTATATAACATTATACGTTATTACATAGTACTATATAATGTTATACGTTATAACGTGTTACTATATAACGTTATACGTTATTACGTAATACTACATAACGTTATACGTTATTACATAGTACTATATAATGTTATACGTTATAACGTAATACTACATAACGTTATACGTTATAACACAATACTATATAACGTTATACGTTATATCGGAATACTACATAACGTTATACGTTATATCGTAGTACTATATAACTTTAGACCTTATAACGTAATACTACATAACGTTATACGTAATTACCCAGTACTATATAATGTTATACGTTATAACGTGATACTATATAACGTTATACGTTATAACACAATACTATATAACGTTACACGTTATAACGTATTTTACATAACGTTTATCCTTAATACATAGTACTATATAATGTTATACGTTATAACGTGATACTATATAACGTTATACGTTATTACGTAATACTACATAACGTTATACGTTATAACGTAATACTTCTTAACGTTATATGTTATATCGTAGTACTATATAACTTTAGACCTTATAACGTAATACTATATAACGTTATACGTTATTAGGTAGTACTATATAATGTTATACGTTATAACGTAATACTACATAACGTTATACGTCATTACATAGTACTATATAATGTTATACGTTATAACGTAATACTACATAACGTTATACGTTATGTCACAATACTATATAACGTTATACGTTATATCGTAATACTACATAACGTTATACGTTATTACATAGTACTATATAATGTTATACGTTATAACGTAATACTACATAACGTTATACGTTATTACATAGTACTATATAATGTTATACGTTATAACATGATACTATATAACGTTATACGTCATTACGTAATACTACATAACGTTATACGTTATAGCGTAATATTATATAACGTTATACGTTATTACGTAATACTACATAACGTTATACGTTATAATGTGATACTATATAACGTTATACGTTATAACGTAATACTACATAACGATATACGTTATATCGTAGTACTATATAACTTTAGACCTTATAACGTAATACTACATAACGTTACACGTTATAACACAATAGTATATAAAGTTATACGTTATAACGTAATACTACAAAACGTTATACGTTATAACGTAATACTACATAACGTTATACGTTATAACGTAATACTACATAACGTTATACGTTATAACACAATACTATATGACGTTATTCGTTATTACATAGTACTATATAATGTTATGCGTTATAACGTGATACTATATAACGTTATACGTTATAACGTAATACTAGATAACGTTATACGTTATATCGTAGTACTATATAACTTTAGACCTTATAACGTAATACTACATAACGTTATACGTTATAACACAATACTATATAACGTTATACGTTATATCGTAATACTACATAACGTTATACGTTATAACGTAATATTATATAACATTATACGTTATTACGTAATACTACATAACGTTATACGTTATAACACAATACTATATAACGTTATACGTTATAACGTAATACTACATAACGTTATACGTTATAACGTAATACCATATAACGTTATACTGCATAATGTAATACTACATAACGTTATACGTTATTACATAGTACTATATAATGTTATACGTTATAAAGTGTTACTATATAACGTTATACGTTATTACGTAATACTACATAACGTTATACGTTATTACATAGTACTATATAATGTTATACGTTATAACGTGATACTATATAACGTTATACGTTATTACGTATTACTACATAACGTTATAAGTTATAACGTAATACTACATAACGTTATACGTTATATCCGAGTACTGTATTACGTTATAAGTTATTACGTAATACTACATAACGTTATACGTTATAACACAATACTATATGACGTTATTCGTTATTACATAGTACTATATAATGTTATGCGTTATAACGTGATACTATATAACGTTATACGTTATAACGTAATACTAGATAACGTTATACGTTATATCGTAGTACTATATAACTTTAGACCTTATAACGTAATACTACATAACGTTATACGTTATAACACAATACTATATAACGTTATACGTTATATCGTAATACTACATAACGTTATACGTTATAACGTAATATTATATAACATTATACGTTATTACGTAATACTACATAACGTTATACGTTATAACACAATACTATATAACGTTATACGTTATAACGTAATACTACATAACGTTATACGTTATAACGTAATACCATATAACGTTATACTGCATAATGTAATACTACATAACGTTATACGTTATTACATAGTACTATATAATGTTATACGTTATAAAGTGTTACTATATAACGTTATACGTTATTACGTAATACTACATAACGTTATACGTTATTACATAGTATTATATAATGTTATACGTTATAACGTAATACTACATAACGTTATACGTTATAACACAATACTATATAACGTTATACGTTATATCGTAATACTACATAACGTTATACGTTATAACGTAATATTATATAACATTATACGTTATTACGTAATACTACATAACGTTATACGTTATAACACAATACTATATAACGTTATACGTTATAACGTAATACTACATAACGTTATACGTTATAACGTATTTTACATAACGTTTATCCTTAATACATAGTACTATATAATGTTATACGTTATAACGTGATACTATATAATGTTATACGTTATACCGTGATATTATATAACATTATACGTTATTACATAGTACTATATAATGTTATACGTTATAACGTGTTACTATATAACGTTATAAGTTATATCGTAATACTACATAACGTTATACGTTATAACGTAATATTATATAACATTATACGTTATTACGTAATACTACATAACGTTATACGTTATATCGGAATACTACATAACGTTATACGTTATATCGTAGTACTATATAACTTTAGACCTTATAACGTAATACTACATAACGTTATACGTAATTACCCAGTACTATATAATGTTATACGTTATAACGTGATACTATATAACGTTATACGTTATAACACAATACTATATAACGTTACACGTTATAACGTATTTTACATAACGTTTATCCTTAATACATAGTACTATATAATGTTATACGTTATAACGTGATACTATATAACGTTATACGTTATTACGTATTACTACATAACGTTATACGTTATAACGTAATACTACATAACGTTATACGTTATTACATAGTACTATATAATGTTATACGTTATAACGTAATACTACATAACGTTATACGTTATAACACAATACTATATAACGTTATACGTTATATCGTAATACTACATAACGTTATACGTTATTACATAGTACTATATAATGTTATACGTTATAACGTAATACTACATAACGTTATACGTTATTACATAGTACTATATAATGTTATACGTTATAACATGATACTATATAACGTTATACGTCATTACGTAATACTACATAACGTTATACGTTATAGCGTAATATTATATAACGTTATACGTTATTACATAGTACTATATAATGTTATACGTTATACCGTGATATTATATAACATTATACGTTATTACGTAATACTACATAACGTTATACGTTATAACGTGATACTATATAACGTTATACGTTATAACGTAATACTACATAACGATATACGTTATATCGTAGTACTATATAACTTTAGACCTTATAACGTAATACTACATAACGTTACACGTTATAACACAATAGTATATAAAGTTATACGTTATAACGTAATACTACATAACGTTATACGTTATAACACAATACTATATAACGTTACACGTTATAACGTATTTTACATAACGCTTATCCTTATTACATAGTACTATATAATGTTATACGTTATAACGTGATACTATATAACGTTATACGTTATTACGTATTACTACATAACGTTATAAGTTATAACGTAATACTACATAACGTTATACGTTATATCCGAGTACTGTATTACGTTATAAGTTATTACGTAATACTACATAACGTTATACGTTATAACACAATACTATATGACGTTATTCGTTATTACATAGTACTATATAATGTTATGCGTTATAACGTGATACTATATAACGTTATACGTTATAACGTAATACTAGATAACGTTATACGTTATATCGTAGTACTATATAACTTTAGACCTTATAACGTAATACTACATAACGTTATACGTTATAACACAATACTATATAACGTTATACGTTATATCGTAATACTACATAACGTTATACGTTATAACGTAATATTATATAACATTATACGTTATTACGTAATACTACATAACGTTATACGTTATAACACAATACTATATAACGTTATACGTTATAACGTAATACTACATAACGTTATACGTTATAACGTAATACCATATAACGTTATACTGCATAATGTAATACTACATAACGTTATACGTTATTACATAGTACTATATAATGTTATACGTTATAAAGTGTTACTATATAACGTTATACGTTATTACGTAATACTACATAACGTTATACGTTATTACATAGTACTATATAATGTTATACGTTATAACGTAATACTACATAACGTTATACCTTATAACACAATACTATATAACGTTATACGTTATATCGGAATACTACATAACGTTATACGTTATTACATAGTACTATATAATGTTATACGTTATAACGTAATACTACATAACGTTATACGTTATTACATAGTACTATATAATGTTATACGTTATAACGTGATACTATATAACGTTATACGTTATATCGTAGTACTATATAACTTTAGACCTTATAACGTAATACTACATAACGTTATACGTTATAACACAATACTATATAACGTTATTCGTTATATCGTAATACTACATAACGTTATACGTTATAACGTAATATTATATAACATTATACGTTATTACGTAATACTACATAACGTTATACGTTATAACACAATACTATATAACGTTATACGTTATAACGTAATACTACATAACGTTATACGTTATAACGTAATACCATATAACGTTATACTGCATAATGTAATACTACATAACGTTATACGTTATTACATAGTACTATATAATGTTATACGTTATAAAGTGTTACTATATAACGTTATACGTTATTACGTAATACTACATAACGTTATACGTTATTACATAGTACTATATAATGTTATACGTTATAACGTAATACTACATAACGTTATACCTTATAACACAATACTATATAACGTTATACGTTATATCGGAATACTACATAACGTTATACGTTATTACATAGTACTATATAATGTTATACGTTATAACGTAATACTACATAACGTTATACGTTATTACATAGTACTATATAATGTTATACGTTATAACGTGATACTATATAACGTTATACGTTATAACGTAATACCATATAACGTTATACTGCATAATGTAATACTACATAACGTTATACGTTATTACATAGTACTATATAATGTTATACGTTATAAAGTGTTACTATATAACGTTATACGTTATTACGTAATACTACATAACGTTATACGTTATTACATAGTACTATATAATGTTATACGTTATAACGTAATACTACATAACGTTATACCCTATAACACAATACTATATAACGTTATACGTTATATCGGAATACTACATAACGTTATACGTTATTACATAGTACTATATAATGTTATACGTTATAACGTAATACTACATAACGTTATACGTTATAACACAATACTATATAACGTTATACGTTATAAAGTAATACTAGATCACGTTATACGTTATATCGTAGTACTATATAACTTTAGACCTTATAACGTAATACTACATAACGTTATACGTTATAACACAATACTATATAACGTTATACGTTATATCGTAATACTACATAACGTTAAACGTTATAACGTAATATTATATAACATTATACGTTATTACGTAATACTACATAACGTTATACGTTATAACACAATACTATATAACGTTATACGTTATAACGTAATACTACATAACGTTATACGTTATAACGTATTTTACATAACGTTTATCCTTAATACATAGTACTATATAATGTTATACGTTATAACGTGATACTATATAATGTTATACGTTATACCGTGATATTATATAACATTATACGTTATTACATAGTACTATATAATGTTATACGTTATAACGTGTTACTATATAACGTTATACGTTATTACGTAATACTACATAACGTTATACGTTATTACATAGTACTATATAATGTTATACGTTATAACGTAATACTACATAACGTTATACGTTATAACACAATACTATATAACGTTATACGTTATATCGGAATACTACATAACGTTATACGTTATATCGTAGTACTATATAACTTTAGACCTTATAACGTAATACTACATAACGTTATACGTAATTACCCAGTACTATATAATGTTATACGTTATAACGTGATACTATATAACGTTATACGTTATAACACAATACTATATAACGTTACACGTTATAACGTATTTTACATAACGTTTATCCTTAATACATAGTACTATATAATGTTATACGTTATAACGTGATACTATATAACGTTATACGTTATTACGTAATACTACATAACGTTATACGTTATAACGTAATATTTCTTAACGTTATATGTTATATCGTAGTACTATATAACTTTAGACCTTATAACGTAATACTATATAACGTTATACGTTATTAGGTAGTACTATATAATGTTATACGTTATAACGTAATACTACATAACGTTATACGTTATTACATAGTACTATATAATGTTATACGTTATAACGTAATACTACATAACGTTATACGTTATGTCACAATACTATATAACGTTATACGTTATATCGTAATACTACATAACGTTATACGTTATAACACAATACTATATAACGTTATACGTTATAACGTAATACTACATAACGTTATACGTTATAACACAATACTATATAACGTTATACGTTATATCGTAATACTACATAACGTTATACGTTATTACATAGTACTATATAATGTTATACGTTATAACGTAATACTACATAACGTTATACGTTATTACATAGTACTATATAATGTTATACGTTATAACATGATACTATATAACGTTATACGTCATTACGTAATACTACATAACGTTATACGTTATAGCGTAATATTATATAACGTTATACGTTATTACATAGTACTATATAATGTTATACGTTATACCGTGATATTATATAACATTATACGTTATTACGTAATACTACATAACGTTATACGTTATAACGTGATACTATATAACGTTATACGTTATAACGTAATACTACATAACGATATACGTTATATCGTAGTACTATATAACTTTAGACCTTATAACGTAATACTACATAACGTTACACGTTATAACACAATAGTATATAAAGTTATACGTTATAACGTAATACTACATAACGTTATACGTTATAACACAATACTATATAACGTTACACGTTATAACGTATTTTACATAACGCTTATCCTTATTACATAGTACTATATAATGTTATACGTTATAACGTGATACTATATAACGTTATACGTTATTACGTATTACTACATAACGTTATAAGTTATAACGTAATACTACATAACGTTATACGTTATATCCGAGTACTGTATTACGTTATAAGTTATTACGTAATACTACATAACGTTATACGTTATAACACAATACTATATGACGTTATTCGTTATTACATAGTACTATATAATGTTATGCGTTATAACGTGATACTATATAACGTTATACGTTATAACGTAATACTAGATAACGTTATACGTTATATCGTAGTACTATATAACTTTAGACCTTATAACGTAATACTACATAACGTTATACGTTATAACACAATACTATATAACGTTATACGTTATATCGTAATACTACATAACGTTATACGTTATAACGTAATATTATATAACATTATACGTTATTACGTAATACTACATAACGTTATACGTTATAACACAATACTATATAACGTTATACGTTATAACGTAATACCATATAACGTTATACTGCATAATGTAATACTACATAACGTTATACGTTATTACATAGTACTATATAATGTTATACGTTATAAAGTGTTACTATATAACGTTATACGTTATTACGTAATACTACATAACGTTATACGTTATTACATAGTACTATATAATGTTATACGTTATAACGTAATACTACATAACGTTATACCTTATAACACAATACTATATAACGTTATACGTTATATCGGAATACTACATAACGTTATACGTTATTACATAGTACTATATAATGTTATACGTTATAACGTAATACTACATAACGTTATACGTTATTACATAGTACTATATAATGTTATACGTTATAACGTGATACTATATAACGTTATACGTTATATCGTAGTACTATATAACTTTAGACCTTATAACGTAATACTACATAACGTTATACGTTATAACACAATACTATATAACGTTATTCGTTATATCGTAATACTACATAACGTTATACGTTATAACGTAATATTATATAACATTATACGTTATTACGTAATACTACATAACGTTATACGTTATTACATAGTACTATATAATGTTATACGTTATAACGTAATACTACATAACGTTATACCCTATAACACAATACTATATAACGTTATACGTTATATCGGAATACTACATAACGTTATACGTTATTACATAGTACTATATAATGTTATACGTTATAACGTAATACTACATAACGTTATACGTTATAACACAATACTATATAACGTTATACGTTATAAAGTAATACTAGATCACGTTATACGTTATATCGTAGTACTATATAACTTTAGACCTTATAACGTAATACTACATAACGTTATACGTTATAACACAATACTATATAACGTTATACGTTATATCGTAATACTACATAACGTTATACGTTATAACGTAATATTATATAACATTATACGTTATTACGTAATACTACATAACGTTATACGTTATAACACAATACTATATAACGTTATACGTTATAACGTAATACTACATAACGTTATACGTTATAACGTATTTTACATAACGTTTATCCTTAATACATAGTACTATATAATGTTATACGTTATAACGTGATACTATATAATGTTATACGTTATACCGTGATATTATATAACATTATACGTTATTACATAGTACTATATAATGTTATACGTTATAACGTGTTACTATATAACGTTATACGTTATTACGTAATACTACATAACGTTATACGTTATTACATAGTACTATATAATGTTATACGTTATAACGTAATACTACATAACGTTATACGTTATAACACAATACTATATAACGTTATACGTTATATCGGAATACTACATAACGTTATACGTTATATCGTAGTACTATATAACTTTAGACCTTATAACGTAATACTACATAACGTTATACGTAATTACCCAGTACTATATAATGTTATACGTTATAACGTGATACTATATAACGTTATACGTTATAACACAATACTATATAACGTTACACGTTATAACGTATTTTACATAACGTTTATCCTTAATACATAGTACTATATAATGTTATACGTTATAACGTGATACTATATAACGTTATACGTTATTACGTAATACTACATAACGTTATACGTTATAACGTAATATTTCTTAACGTTATATGTTATATCGTAGTACTATATAACTTTAGACCTTATAACGTAATACTATATAACGTTATACGTTATTAGGTAGTACTATATAATGTTATACGTTATAACGTAATACTACATAACGTTATACGTTATTACATAGTACTATATAATGTTATACGTTATAACGTAATACTACATAACGTTATACGTTATGTCACAATACTATATTACGTTATACGTTATATCGTAATACTACATAACGTTATACGTTATAACACAATACTATATAACGTTATACGTTATAACGTAATACTACATAACGTTATACGTTATAACACAATACTATATAACGTTATACGTTATATCGTAATACTACATAACGTTATACGTTATTACATAGTACTATATAATGTTATACGTTATAACGTAATACTACATAACGTTATACGTTATTACATAGTACTATATAATGTTATACGTTATAACATGATACTATATAACGTTATACGTCATTACGTAATACTACATAACGTTATACGTTATAGCGTAATATTATATAACGTTATACGTTATTACATAGTACTATATAATGTTATACGTTATACCGTGATATTATATAACATTATACGTTATTACGTAATACTACATAACGTTATACGTTATAACGTGATACTATATAACGTTATACGTTATAACGTAATACTACATAACGATATACGTTATATCGTAGTACTATATAACTTTAGACCTTATAACGTAATACTACATAACGTTACACGTTATAACACAATAGTATATAAAGTTATACGTTATAACGTAATACTACATAACGTTATACGTTATAACACAATACTATATAACGTTACACGTTATAACGTATTTTACATAACGCTTATCCTTATTACATAGTACTATATAATGTTATACGTTATAACGTGATACTATATAACGTTATACGTTATTACGTATTACTACATAACGTTATAAGTTATAACGTAATACTATATAACGTTATACGTTATATCCGAGTACTGTATTACGTTATAAGTTATTACGTAATACTACATAACGTTATACGTTATAACACAATACTATATGACGTTATTCGTTATTACATAGTACTATATAATGTTATGCGTTATAACGTGATACTATATAACGTTATACGTTATAACGTAATACTAGATAACGTTATACGTTATATCGTAGTACTATATAACTTTAGACCTTATAACGTAATACTACATAACGTTATACGTTATAACACAATACTATATAACGTTATACGTTATATCGTAATACTACATAACGTTATACGTTATAACGTAATATTATATAACATTATACGTTATTACGTAATACTACATAACGTTATACGTTATAACACAATACTATATAACGTTATACGTTATAACGTAATACCATATAACGTTATACTGCATAATGTAATACTACATAACGTTATACGTTATTACATAGTACTATATAATGTTATACGTTATAAAGTGTTACTATATAACGTTATACGTTATTACGTAATACTACATAACGTTATACGTTATTACATAGTACTATATAATGTTATACGTTATAACGTAATACTACATAACGTTATACCTTATAACACAATACTATATAACGTTATACGTTATATCGGAATACTACATAACGTTATACGTTATTACATAGTACTATATAATGTTATACGTTATAACGTAATACTACATAACGTTATACGTTATTACATAGTACTATATAATGTTATACGTTATAACGTGATACTATATAACGTTATACGTTATATCGTAGTACTATATAACTTTAGACCTTATAACGTAATACTACATAACGTTATACGTTATAACACAATACTATATAACGTTATTCGTTATATCGTAATACTACATAACGTTATACGTTATAACGTAATATTATATAACATTATACGTTATTACGTAATACTACATAACGTTATACGTTATAACACAATACTATATAACGTTATACGTTATAACGTAATACTACATAACGTTATACGTTATAACGTATTTTACATAACGTTTATCCTTAATACATAGTACTATATAATGTTATACGTTATAACGTGATACTATATAATGTTATACGTTATACCGTGATATTATATAACATTATACGTTATTACATAGTACTATATAATGTTATACGTTATAACGTGTTACTATATAACGTTATACGTTATTACGTAATACTACATAACGTTATACGTTATTACATAGTACTATATAATGTTATACGTTATAACGTAATACTACATAACGTTATACGTTATAACACAATACTATATAACGTTATACGTTATATCGGAATACTACATAACGTTATACGTTATATCGTAGTACTATATAACTTTAGACCTTATAACGTAATACTACATAACGTTATACGTAATTACCCAGTACTATATAATGTTATACGTTATAACGTGATACTATATAACGTTATACGTTATAACACAATACTATATAACGTTACACGTTATAACGTATTTTACATAACGTTCTTCCTTAATACATAGTACTATATAATGTTATACGTTATAACGTGATACTATATAACGTTATACGTTATTACGTAATACTACATAACGTTATACGTTATAACGTAATACTTCTTAACGTTATATGTTATATCGTAGTACTATATAACTTTAGACCTTATAACGTAATACTTCTTAACGTTATATGTTATATCGTAGTACTATATAACTTTAGACCTTATAACGTAATACTATATAACGTTATACGTTATTAGGTAGTACTATATAATGTTATACGTTATAACGTAATACTACATAACGTTATACGTTATTACATAGTACTATATAATGTTATACGTTATAACGTAATACTACATAACGTTATACGTTATGTCACAATACTATATAACGTTGTACGTTATATCGTAATACTACATAACGTTATACGTTATAACACAATACTATATAACGTTATACGTTATAACGTAATACTACATAACGTTATACGTTATAACACAATACTATATAACGTTATACGTTATATCGTAATACTACATAACGTTATACGTTATTACATAGTACTATATAATGTTATACGTTATAACGTAATACTACATAACGTTATACGTTATTACATAGTACTATATAATGTTATACGTTATAACATGATACTATATAACGTTATACGTCATTACGTAATACTACATAACGTTATACGTTATAGCGTAATATTATATAACGTTATACGTTATTACATAGTACTATATAATGTTATACGTTATACCGTGATATTATATAACATTATACGTTATTACGTAATACTACATAACGTTATACGTTATAACGTGATACTATATAACGTTATACGTTATAACGTAATACTACATAACGATATACGTTATATCGTAGTACTATATAACTTTAGACCTTATAACGTAATACTACATAACGTTACACGTTATAACACAATAGTATATAAAGTTATACGTTATAACGTAATACTACATAACGTTATACGTTATAACACAATACTATATAACGTTACACGTTATAACGTATTTTACATAACGCTTATCCTTATTACATAGTACTATATAATGTTATACGTTATAACGTGATACTATATAACGTTATACGTTATTACGTATTACTACATAACGTTATAAGTTATAACGTAATACTACATAACGTTATACGTTATATCCGAGTACTGTATTACGTTATAAGTTATTACGTAATACTACATAACGTTATACGTTATAACACAATACTATATGACGTTATTCGTTATTACATAGTACTATATAATGTTATGCGTTATAACGTGATACTATATAACGTTATACGTTATAACGTAATACTAGATAACGTTATACGTTATATCGTAGTACTATATAACTTTAGACCTTATAACGTAATACTACATAACGTTATACGTTATAACACAATACTATATAACGTTATACGTTATATCGTAATACTACATAACGTTATACGTTATAACGTAATATTATATAACATTATACGTTATTACGTAATACTACATAACGTTATACGTTATAACACAATACTATATAACGTTATACGTTATAACGTAATACTACATAACGTTATACGTTATAACGTAATACCATATAACGTTATACTGCATAATGTAATACTACATAACGTTATACGTTATTACATAGTACTATATAATGTTATACGTTATAAAGTGTTACTATATAACGTTATACGTTATTACGTAATACTACATAACGTTATACGTTATTACATAGTACTATATAATGTTATACGTTATAACGTAATACTACATAACGTTATACCTTATAACACAATACTATATAACGTTATACGTTATATCGGAATACTACATAACGTTATACGTTATTACATAGTACTATATAATGTTATACGTTATAACGTAATACTACATAACGTTATACGTTATTACATAGTACTATATAATGTCATACGTTATAACGTGATACTATATAACGTTATACGTTATATCGTAGTACTATATAACTTTAGACCTTATAACGTAATACTACATAACGTTATACGTTATAACACAATACTATATAACGTTATTCGTTATATCGTAATACTACATAACGTTATACGTTATAACGTAATATTATATAACATTATACGTTATTACGTAATACTACATAACGTTATACGTTATAACACAATACTATATAACGTTATACGTTATAACGTAATACTACATAACGTTATACGTTATAACGTAATACCATATAACGTTATACTGCATAATGTAATACTACATAACGTTATACGTTATTACATAGTACTATATAATGTTATACGTTATAAAGTGTTACTATATAACGTTATACGTTATTACGTAATACTACATAACGTTATACGTTATTACATAGTACTATATAATGTTATACGTTATAACGTAATACTACATAACGTTATACCTTATAACACAATACTATATAACGTTATACGTTATATCGGAATACTACATAACGTTATACGTTATTACATAGTACTATATAATGTTATACGTTATAACGTAATACTACATAACGTTATACGTTATTACATAGTACTATATAATGTTATACGTTATAACGTGATACTATATAACGTTATACGCTATAACACAATACTATATAACGTTACACGTTATAACGTATTTTACATAACGTTTATCCTTATTACATAGTACTATATAATGTTATACGTTATAACGTGATACTATATAACGTTATACGTTATAACGTAATACTACATAACGTTATACGTTATATCGTAGTACTATATAACTTTAGACCTTATAACGTAATACTACATAACGTTATACGTAATTACATAGTACTATATAATGTTATACGTTATAACGTGATACTATATAACGTTATACGTTATAACACAATACTATATAATGTTACACGTTATAACGTATTTTACATAACGTTTATCCTTAATACATAGTACTATATAATGTTATACGCTATAACGTGATACTATATAACGTTATACGTTATTACGTATTACTACATAACGTTATAAGTTATAACGTAATACTACATAACGTTATACGTTATATCCGAGTACTATATTACGTTATAAGTTATTACGTAATACTACATAACGTTATACGTTATGACACAATACTATATGACGTTATTCGTTATTACATAGTACTATATAATGTTATACGTTATAACGTGATACTACATAACGTTATACGTTATAACGTAATACTAGATAACGTTATACGTTATATCGTAATACTACATAACGTTATACGTTATTACATAGTACTATATAATGTTATACGTTATAACGTAATACTACATAACGTTATACGTTATTACATTGTACTATATAATGTTATACGTTATAACGTAATACTACATAACGTTATACGTTATTACATAGTACTATATAATGTTATACGTTATAACGTGTTACTATATAACGTTATACGTTATTACGTAATGCTACATAACGTTATACGTTATTACATAGTACTATATAATGTTATACGTTATAACGTGATACTATATAACGTTATACGTTATTACGTATTACTACATAACGTTATAAGTTATAACGTAATACAACATAACGTTATACGTTATATCCGAGTACTATATTACGTTATAAGTTATTACATAGTACTATATAATGTTATACGTTATAACATGATACTATATAACGTTATACGTCATTACGTAATACTACATAACGTTATACGTTATAGCGTAATATTATATAACGTTATACGTTATTACATAGTACTATATAATGTTATACGTTATACCGTGATACTATATAACGTTATACGTTATAACACAATACTATATAACGTTACACGTTATAACGTATTTTACATAACGTCTATCCTTGTTACATAGTACTATATAATGTTATACGTTATACCGTGATATTATATAACATTATACGTTATTACATAGTACTATATAATGTTATACGTTATAACGTGTTACTATATAACGTTATACGTTATTACGTAATACTACATAACGTTATACGTTATTACATAGTACTATATAATGTTATACGTTATAACGTAATACTACATAACGTTATACGTTATAACACAATACTATATAACGTTATACGTTATATCGGAATACTACATAACGTTATACGTTATATCGTAGTACTATATAACTTTAGACCTTATAACGTAATACTACATAACGTTATACGTAATTACATAGTACTATATAATGTTATACGTTATAACGTGATACTATATAACGTTATACGTTATAACACAATACTATATAACGTTACACGTTATAACGTATTTTACATAACGTTTATCCTTAATACATAGTACTATATAATGTTATACGTTATAACGTAATACTACATAACGTTATACGTTATGTCACAATACTATATAACGTTATACGTTATATCGTAATACTACATAACGTTATACGTTATAACACAATACTATATAACGTTATACGTTATAACGTAATACTACATAACGTTATACGTTATAACACAATACTATATAACGTTATACGTTATATCGTAATACTACATAACGTTATACGTTATTACATAGTACTACATAACGTTATACGTTATGACACAATACTATATGACGTTATTCGTTATTACATAGTACTATATAATATTATACGTTATAACGTGATACTACATAACGTTATACGTTATAACGTAATACTAGATAACGTTATACGTTATATCGTAATACTACATAACGTTATACGTTATTACATAGTACTATATAATGTTATACGTTATAACGTAATACTACATAACGTTATACGTTATTACATTGTACTATATAATGTTATACGTTATAACGTAATACTACATAACGTTATACGTTATTACATAGTACTATATAATGTTATACGTTATAACGTGTTACTATATAACGTTATACGTTATTACGTAATGCTACATAACGTTATACGTTATTACATAGTACTATATAATGTTATACGTTATAACGTGATACTATATAACGTTATACGTTATTACGTATTACTACATAACGTTATAAGTTATAACGTAATACAACATAACGTTATACGTTATATCCGAGTACTATATTACGTTATAAGTTATTACATAGTACTATATAATGTTATACGTTATAACATGATACTATATAACGTTATACGTCATTACGTAATACTACATAACGTTATACGTTATAGCGTAATATTATATAACGTTATACGTTATTACATAGTACTATATAATGTTATACGTTATACCGTGATACTATATAACGTTATACGTTATAACACAATACTATATAACGTTACACGTTATAACGTATTTTACATAACGTCTATCCTTATTACATAGTACTATATAATGTTATACGTTATACCGTGATATTATATAACATTATACGTTATTACATAGTACTATATAATGTTATACGTTATAACGTGTTACTATATAACGTTATACGTTATTACGTAATACTACATAACGTTATACGTTATTACATAGTACTATATAATGTTATACGTTATAACGTAATACTACATAACGTTATACGTTATAACACAATACTATATAACGTTATACGTTATATCGGAATACTACATAACGTTATACGTTATATCGTAGTACTATATAACTTTAGACCTTATAACGTAATACTACATAACGTTATACGTAATTACATAGTACTATATAATGTTATACGTTATAACGTGATACTATATAACGTTATACGTTATAACACAATACTATATAACGTTACACGTTATAACGTATTTTACATAACGTTTATCCTTAATACATAGTACTATATAATGTTATACGTTATAACGTAATACTACATAACGTTATACGTTATGTCACAATACTATATAACGTTATACGTTATATCGTAATACTACATAACGTTATACGTTATAACACAATACTATATAACGTTATACGTTATAACGTAATACTACATAACGTTATACGTTATAACACAATACTACATAACGTTATACGTTATATCGTAATACTACATAACGTTATACGTTATTACATAGTACTACATAACGTTATACGTTATGACACAATACTATATGACGTTATTCGTTATTACATAGTACTATATAATGTTATACGTTATAACGTGATACTACATAACGTTATACGTTATAACGTAATACTAGATAACGTTATACGTTATATCGTAATACTACATAACGTTATACGTTATTACATAGTACTATATAATGTTATACGTTATAACGTAATACTACATAACGTTATACGTTATTACATTGTACTATATAATGTTATACGTTATAACGTAATACTACATAACGTTATACGTTATTACATAGTACTATATAATGTTATACGTTATAACGTGTTACTATATAACGTTATACGTTATTACGTAATGCTACATAACGTTATACGTTATTACATAGTACTATATAATGATATACGTTATAACGTGATACTATATAACGTTATACGTTATTACGTATTACTACATAACGTTATAAGTTATAACGTAATACAACATAACGTTATACGTTATATCCGAGTACTATATTACGTTATAAGTTATTACATAGTACTATATAATGTTATACGTTATAACATGATACTATATAACGTTATACGTCATTACGTAATACTACATAACGTTATACGTTATAGCGTAATATTATATAACGTTATACGTTATTACATAGTACTATATAATGTTATACGTTATACCGTGATACTATATAACGTTATACGTTATAACACAATACTATATAACGTTACACGTTATAACGTATTTTACATAACGTCTATCCTTATTACATAGTACTATATAATGTTATACGTTATACCGTGATATTATATAACATTATACGTTATTACATAGTACTATATAATGTTATACGTTATAACGTGTTACTATATAACGTTATACGTTATTACGTAATACTACATAACGTTATACGTTATTACATAGTACTATATAATGTTATACGTTATAACGTAATACTACATAACGTTATACGTTATAACACAATACTATATAACGTTATACGTTATATCGGAATACTACATAACGTTATACGTTATATCGTAGTACTATATAACTTTAGACCTTATAACGTAATACTACATAACGTTATACGTAATTACATAGTACTATATAATGTTATACGTTATAACGTGATACTATATAACGTTATACGTTATAACACAATACTATATAACGTTACACGTTATAACGTATTTTACATAACGTTTATCCTTAATACATAGTACTATATAATGTTATACGTTATAACGTAATACTACATAACGTTATACGTTATGTCACAATACTATATAACGTTATACGTTATATCGTAATACTACATAACGTTATACGTTATAACACAATACTATATAACGTTATACGTAATAACGTTATACGTAATAACGTTATACGTTATAACACAATACTATATAACGTTATACGTTATATCGTAATACTACATAACGTTATACGTTATTACATAGTACTATATAATGTTATACGTTATAACGTAATACTACATAACGTTATACGTTATTACATAGTACTATATAATGTTATACGTTATAACATGATACTATATAACGTTATACGTCATTACGTAATACTACATAACGTTATACGTTATAGCGTAATATTATATAACGTTATACGTTATTACATAGTACTATATAATGTTACACGTTATACCGTGATACTATATAACGTTATACGTTATAACACAATACTATATAACGTTACACGTTATAACGTATTTTACATAACGTTTATCCTTATTACATAGTACTATATAATGTTATACGTTATACCGTGATATTATATAACATTATACGTTATTACGTAATACTACATAACGTTATACGTTATAACGTGATACTATATAACGTTATACGTTATAACGTAATACTACATAACGATATACGTTATATCGTAGTACTATATAACTTTAGACCTTATAACGTAATACTACATAACGTTACACGTTATAACACAATAGTATATAAAGTTATACGTTATAACGTAATACTACATAACGTTATACGTTATAACACAATACTATATAACGTTACACGTTATAACGTATTTTACATAACGCTTATCCTTATTACATAGTACTATATAATGTTATACGTTATAACGTGATACTATATAACGTTATACGTTATTACGTATTACTACATAACGTTATAAGTTATAACGTAATACTACATAACGTTATACGTTATATCCGAGTACTGTATTACGTTATAAGTTATTACGTAATACTACATAACGTTATACGTTATAACACAATACTATATGACGTTATTCGTTATTACATAGTACTATATAATGTTATGCGTTATAACGTGATACTATATAACGTTATACGTTATAACGTAATACTAGATAACGTTATACGTTATACCGTAGTACTATATAACTTTAGACCTTATAACGTAATACTACATAACGTTATACGTTATAACACAATACTATATAACGTTATACGTTATATCGTAATACTACATAACGTTATACGTTATAACGTAATATTATATAACATTATACGTTATTACGTAATACTACATAACGTTATACGTTATAACACAATACTATATAACGTTATACGTTATAACGTAATACTACATAACGTTATACGTTATAACGTAATACCATATAACGTTATACTGCATAATGTAATACTATATAACGTTCTACGTTATACTGATATGCTGTACAACGTTATACGTTGTAACGTAACACTATATGGCGTTATACGTTATACGAATATGCTATATAACGTTTAACGTTATAACGTAATACCATATAACGTTATACGTTATAACGTTATACTATGTGACGTTGTACGATATAACATACAGTATATATCGTTATACGTAATACTAATATAATATATAACGTTAAGCATTATAACGTAATACCATATATCTCTTAACGTTATAACGTAATACTATATAACGTTATACGTTATACTGATATGCTGTATAACGCTATACATTATAACGAAATACTACATAACATTATACGTTATTACATAGTACTATATAATGTTATACGTTATAACGTGATACTATATAACGTTATACGTTATAACACAATACTATATAACGTTACACGTTATAACGTATTTTACATAACGTTTATCCTTATTACATAGTACTATATAATGTTATACGTTATACCGTGATATTATATAACATTATACGTTATTACGTAATACTACATAACGTTATACGTTATAACGTGATACTATATAACGTTATACGTTATAACGTAATACTACATAACGATATACGTTATATCGTAGTACTATATAACTTTAGACCTTATAACGTAATACTACATAACGTTACACGTTATAACACAATAGTATATAAAGTTATACGTTATAACGTAATACTACATAACGTTATACGTTATAACACAATACTATATAACGTTACACGTTATAACGTATTTTACATAACGCTTATCCTTATTACATAGTACTATATAATGTTATACGTTATAACGTGATACTATATAACGTTATACGTTATTACGTATTACTACATAACGTTATAAGTTATAACGTAATACTACATAACGTTATACGTTATATCCGAGTACTGTATTACGTTATAAGTTATTACGTAATACTACATAACGTTATACGTTATAACACAATACTATATGACGTTATTCGTTATTACATAGTACTATATAATGTTATGCGTTATAACGTGATACTATATAACGTTATACGTTATAACGTAATACTAGATAACGTTATACGTTATACCGTAGTACTATATAACTTTAGACCTTATAACGTAATACTACATAACGTTATACGTTATAACACAATACTATATAACGTTATACGTTATATCGTAATACTACATAACGTTATACGTTATAACGTAATATTATATAACATTATACGTTATTACGTAATACTACATAACGTTATACGTTATAACACAATACTATATAACGTTATACGTTATAACGTAATACTACATAACGTTATACGTTATAACGTAATACCATATAACGTTATACTGCATAATGTAATACTATATAACGTTCTACGTTATACTGATATGCTGTACAACGTTATACGTTGTAACGTAACACTATATGGCGTTATACGTTATACGAATATGCTATATAACGTTTAACGTTATAACGTAATACCATATAACGTTATACGTTATAACGTTATACTATGTGACGTTGTACGATATAACATACAGTATATATCGTTATACGTAATACTAATATAATATATAACGTTAAGCATTATAACGTAATACCATATATCTCTTAACGTTATAACGTAATACTATATAACGTTATACGTTATACTGATATGCTGTATAACGCTATACATTATAACGAAATACTACATAACATTATACGTTATTACATAGTACTATATAATGTTATACGTTATAACGTGATACTATATAACGTTATACGTTATAACACAATACTATATAACGTTACACGTTATAACGTATTTTACATAACGTTTATCCTTATTACATAGTACTATATAATGTTATACGTTATAACGTGATACTATATAACGTTATACGTTAAAACGTAATACTACATAACGTTATACGTTATATCGTAGTACTATATAACTTTAGACCTTATAACGTAATACTACATAACGTTATACGTAATTACATAGTACTATATAATGTTATACGTTATAACGTGATACTATATAACGTTATACGTTACAACACAATACTATATAATGTTACACGTTATAACGTATTTTACATAACGTTTATCCTTAATACATAGTACTATATAATGTTATACGTTATAACGTGATACTATATAACGTTATACGTTATTACGTATTACTACATAACGTTATAAGTTATAACGTAATACTACATAACGTTATACGTTATATCCGAGTACTATATTACGTTATAAGTTATTACGTAATACTACATAACGTTATACGTTATGACACAATACTATATGACGTTATTCGTTATTACATAGTACTATATAATGTTATACGTTATAACGTGATACTACATAACGTTATACGTTATAACGTAATACTAGATAACGTTATACGTTATATCGTAATACTACATAACGTTATACGTTATAACACAATACTATATAACGTTATACGTAATATCGTAATACTACATAACGTTATACGTTATAGCGTAATATTATATAACGTTATACGTTATTACATAGTACTATATAATGTTACACGTTATACCGTGATACTATATAACGTTATACGTTATAACACAATACTATATAACGTTACACGTTATAACGTATTTTACATAACGTTTATCCTTATTACATAGTACTATATAATGTTATACGTTATACCGTGATATTATATAACATTATACGTTATTACATAATACTACATAACGTTATACGTTATAACGTGATACTATATAACGTTATACGTTATAACGTAATACTACACAACGATATACGTTATATCGTAGTACTATATAACTTTAGACCTTATAACGTAATACTACA
Source organism: Bombus sylvestris (assembly GCA_911622165.2). Classification (NCBI taxonomy): domain Eukaryota; kingdom Metazoa; phylum Arthropoda; class Insecta; order Hymenoptera; family Apidae; genus Bombus; species Bombus sylvestris. The sequence goes on from CAJVRE020000087.1 coordinate 2,049,020, forward strand.
TAACGTTACACGTTATAACACAATAGTATATAAAGTTATACGTTATAACGTAATACTACATAACGTTATACGTTATAACACAATACTATATAACGTTACACGTTATAACGTATTTTACATAACGCTTATCCTTATTACATAGTACTATATAATGTTATACGTTATAGCGTGATACTATATAACGTTATACGTTATTACGTATTACTACATAACGTTATAAGTTATAACGTAATACTACATAACGTTATACGTTATATCCGAGTACTGTATTACGTTATAAGTTATTACGTAATACTACATAACGTTATACGTTATAACACAATACTATATGACGTTATTCGTTATTACATAGTACTATATAATGTTATGCGTTATAACGTGATACTATATAACGTTATACGTTATAACGTAATACTAGATAACGTTATACGTTATACCGTAGTACTATATAACTTTAGACCTTATAACGTAATACTACATAACGTTATACGTTATAACACAATACTATATAACGTTATACGTTATATCGTAATACTACATAACGTTATACGTTATAACGTAATATTATATAACATTATACGTTATTACGTAATACTACATAACGTTATACGTTATAACACAATACTATATAACGTTATACGTTATAACGTAATACTACATAACGTTATACGTTATAACGTAATACCATATAACGTTATACTGCATAATGTAATACTATATAACGTTCTACGTTATACTGATATGCTGTACAACGTTATACGTTATAACGTTATACTATGTGACGTTGTACGATATAACATACAGTATATATCGTTATACGTAATACTAATATAATATATAACGTTAAGCATTATAACGTAATACCATATATCTCTTAACGTTATAACGTAATACTATATAACGTTATACGTTATACTGATATGCTGTATAACGCTATACATTATAACGAAATACTACATAACATTATACGTTATTACATAGTACTATATAATGTTATACGTTATAACGTGATACTATATAACGTTATACGTTATAACACAATACTATATAACGTTACACGTTATAACGTATTTTACATAACGTTTATCCTTATTACATAGTACTATATAATGTTATACGTTATAACGTGATACTATATAACGTTATACGTTATAACGTAATACTACATAACGTTATACGTTATATCGTAGTACTATATAACTTTAGACCTTATAACGTAATACTACATAACGTTATACGTAATTACATAGTACTATATAATGTTATACGTTATAACGTGATACTATATAACGTTATACGTTACAACACAATACTATATAATGTTACACGTTATAACGTATTTTACATAACGTTTATCCTTAATACATAGTACTATATAATGTTATACGTTATAACGTGATACTATATAACGTTATACGTTATTACGTATTACTACATAACGTTATAAGTTATAACGTAATACTACATAACGTTATACGTTATATCCGAGTACTATATTACGTTATAAGTTATTACGTAATACTACATAACGTTATACGTTATGACACAATACTATATGACGTTATTCGTTATTACATAGTACTATATAATGTTATACGTTATAACGTGATACTACATAACGTTATACGTTATAACGTAATACTAGATAACGTTATACGTTATATCGTAATACTACATAACGTTATACGTTATAACACAATACTATATAACGTTATACGTTATAACACAATACTATATAACGTTATACGTTATATCGTAATACTACATAACGTTATACGTTATAACGTAATATTATATAACGTTATACGTTATTACGTAATACTACATAACGTTATACGTTATAACATGATACTATATAACGTTATACGTTATAACGTAATACTACATAACGTTATACGTTATAACGTAATACCATATAACGTTATACTGCATAATGTAATACTATATAACGTTCTACGTTATACTGATATGCTGTACAACGTTATACGTTGTAACGTAACACTATATGGCGTTATACGTTATACGAATATGCTATATAACGTTTAACGTTATAACGTAATACTATATAACGTTATACGTTATAACGTTATACTATGTGACGTTGTACGATATAACATACAGTATATATCGTTATACGTAATACTAATATAATATATAACGTTAAGCATTATAACGTAATACCATATATCTCTTAACGTTATAACGTAATACTATATAACGTTATACGTTATACTGATATGCTGTATAACGCTATACATTATAACGAAATACTACATAACATTATACGTTATTACATAGTACTATATAATGTTATACGTTATAACGTGATACTATATAACGTTATACGTTATAACACAATACTATATAACGTTACACGTTATAACGTATTTTACATAACGTTTATCCTTATTACATAGTACTATATAATGTTATACGTTATAACGTGATACTATATAACGTTATACGTTATAACGTAATACTACATAACGTTATACGTTATATCGTAGTACTATATAACTTTAGACCTTATAACGTAATACTACATAACGTTATACGTAATTACATAGTACTATATAATGTTATACGTTATAACGTGATACTATATAACGTTATACGTTATAACACAATACTATATAATGTTACACGTTATAACGTATTTTACATAACGTTTATCCTTAATACATAGTACTATATAATGTTATACGTTATAACGTGATACTATATAACGTTATACGTTATTACGTATTACTACATAACGTTATACGTTATAACGTAATACTAGATAACGTTATACGTTATATCGTAATACTACATAACGTTATACGTTATTACATAGTACTATATAATGTTATACGTTATAACGTAATACTACATAACGTTATACGTTATTACATTGTACTATATAATGTTATACGTTATAACGTAATACTACATAACGTTATACGTTATTACATAGTACTATATAATGTTATACGATATAACGTGTTACTATATAACGTTATACGTTATTACGTAATGCTACATAACGTTATACGTTATTACATAGTACTATATAATGTTATACGTTATAACGTGATACTATATAACGTTATACGTTATTACGTATTACTACATAACGTTATAAGTTATAACGTAATACAACATAACGTTATACGTTATATCCGAGTACTATATTACGTTATAAGTTATTACATAGTACTATATAATGTTATACGTTATAACATGATACTATATAACGTTATACGTCATTACGTAATACTACATAACGTTATACGTTATAGCGTAATATTATATAACGTTATACGTTATTACATAGTATTATATAATGTTATACGTTATACCGTGATACTATATAACGTTATACGTTATAACACAATACTATATAACGTTACACGTTATAACGTATTTTACATAACGTCTATCCTTATTACATAGTACTATATAATGTTATACGTTATACCGTGATATTATATAACATTATACGTTATTACATAGTACTATATAATGTTATACGTTATAACGTGTTACTATATAACGTTATACGTTATTACGTAATACTACATAACGTTATACGTTATTACATAGTACTATATAATGTTATACGTTATAACGTAATACTACATAACGTTATACGTTATAACACAATACTATATAACGTTATACGTTATATCGGAATACTACATAACGTTATACGTTATATCGTAGTACTATATAACTTTAGACCTTATAACGTAATACTACATAACGTTATACGTAATTACATAGTACTATATAATGTTATACGTTATAACGTGATACTATATAACGTTATACGTTATAACACAATACTATATAACGTTACACGTTATAACGTATTTTACATAACGTTTATCCTTAATACATAGTACTATATAATGTTATACGTTATAACGTGATACTATATAACGTTATACGTTATTACGTAATACTACATAACGTTATACGTTATAACGTAATACTTCTTAACGTTATATGTTATATCGTAGTACTATATAACTTTAGACCTTATAACGTAATACTATATAACGTTATACGTTATTAGATAGTACTATATAATGTTATACGTTATAACATAATACTACATAACGTTATACGTTATTACATAGTACTATATAATGTTATACGTTATAACGTAATACTACATAACGTTATACGTTATGTCACAATACTATATAACGTTATACGTTATATCGTAATACTACATAACGATATACGTTATATCGTAGTACTATATAACTTTAGACCTTATAACGTAATACTACATAACGTTACACGTTATAACATAATAGTATATAAAGTTATACGTTATAACGTAATACTACATAACGTTATACGTTATAACACAATACTATATAACGTTACACGTTATAACGTATTTTACATAACGCTTATCCTTATTACATAGTACTATATAATGTTATACGTTATAACGTGATACTATATAACGTTATACGTTATTACGTATTACTACATAACGTTATAAGTTATAACGTAATACTACATAACGTTATACGTTATATCCGAGTACTGTATTACGTTATAAGTTATTACGTAATACTACATAACGTTATACGTTATAACACAATACTATATGACGTTATTCGTTATTACATAGTACTATATAATGTTATGCGTTATAACGTGATACTATATAACGTTATACGTTATTACGTAATACTACATAACGTTATACGTTCTAACACAATACTATATAACGTTATACGTTATAACGTAATACTACATAACGTTATACGTTATAACGTAATACCATATAACGTTATACTGCATAATGTAATACTATATAACGTTCTACGTTATACTGATATGCTGTACAACGTTATACGTTGTAACGTAACACTATATGGCGTTATACGTTATACGAATATGCTATATAACGTTTAACGTTATAACGTAATACCATATAACGTTATACGTTATAACGTTATACTATGTGACGTTGTACGATATAACATACAGTATATATCGTTATACGTAATACTAATATAATATATAACGTTAAGCATTATAACGTAATACCATATATCTCTTAACGTTATAACGTAATACTATATAACGTTATACGTTATACTGATATGCTGTATAACGCTATACATTATAACGTAATACTACATAACATTATACGTTATACTAATATGCTATGTAACGTTAAGCATTATAACGTAATACTATATAACGTGATACGTTACACACATATGCTATACAACGTTATACGTTATAACATATCACTATATATCGTTATACGTTACACTAATATGCTATATAACGTTACTCGTTATAACGTAATACTATATCACGTTATACGTTATACTCATGTGCTATACAACGTTATACGTTATAACATACACTATATATCGTTATACGTTATACTAATATGCTATATAACTTTAAGCATTATAACGTAATACCACATAACGTTTTACGTTATAACGTAATTCTATATAACGTTATACGTTATACTGACATGCTATACAACGTTATGCGTTATAACATACCACTATATACCGTTATACGTTACACTAATCTGCTATATAACGTTAGTCGTTATACCGTAATACTATATAACGTGGTACGTTACACACATATGCTATACAACGTTATACGTTATAACATAACACTATATACCGTTATACGTTACACTAATATGCTATACTTCGTTAGTCGTTATAACGTAATACTGTATAACGTCATACGTTACACACATATGCTATACAACGTTAGACGTTATAACATAACACTATATATCGTTACACGTTATGCTAATATATTATATAACGTTAAGCCTTATAACGTAATACTATATAACGTTATACGTTATACTAATATGCTATATATCTTTAAGCATTATAACGTAATACCATATAACGTTTTACGTTATAACGTAATACTATATAACGTTACACGTTACACTAATGTGCTATATAACGTTGGTCGTTATAATGTAATACTATATAACGTGATACGTTACACACATATTCTATACAACGTTATACGTTATAACATAACACTATATACCGTTATACGTTACACTAATATGCTATACATCGTTAGTCGTTATAACGTAATACTGTATAACGTCATACGTTATACTGGTATGCTATACAACATTATACGTTATAACGTAATACTATATAACGTTATACGTTATATCGTAATACTACATAACGTTATACGTTATAACACAATACTATATAACGTTATACGTTATAACGTAATACTACATAACGTTATACGTTATAACACAATACTATATAACGATATACGTTATATCGTAGTACTATATAACTTTAGACCTTATAACGTAATACTACATAACGTTACACGTTATAACACAATAGTATATAAAGTTATACGTTATAACGTAATACTACATAACGTTATACGTTATAACACAATACTATATAACGTTACACGTTATAACGTATTTTACATAACGTTTATCCTTATTACATAGTACTATATAATGTTATACGTTATAACGTGATACTACATAACGTTATACGTTATTACGTATTACTACATACCGTTATAAGTTATAACGTAATACTACATAACGTTATACGTTATATCCGAGTACTGTATTACGTTATAAGTTATAACGTAATACTACATAACGTTATACGTTATAACACAATACTATATGACGTTATTAGTTATTACATAGTACTATATAATGTTATGCGTTATAACGTGATAATATATAACGTTATACGTTATATCGTAGTACTATATAACTTTAGACCTTATAACGTAATACTACATAACGTTATACGTTATAACGCAATACTATATAACGTTAGACGTTATATCGTAATACTACATAACGTTATACGTTATAACGTAATATTATATAACATTATACGTTATTACATAGTACTATATAATGTTATACGTTATAACGTGTTACTATATAACGTTATACGTTATTTCGTAATACTACATAACGTTATACGTTATTACATAGTACTATATAATGTTATACGTTATAACGTAATATTACATAACGTTATACCTTATAACACAGTACTATATAACGTTATACGTTATATCGGAATACTACATAACGTTATACGTTATATCGTAGTACTATATAACTTTAGACCTTATAACGTAATACTACATAACGTCATACGTTATAACGTAATACTTCTTATCGTTATATGTTATATCGTAGTACTATATAACTTTAGACCTTATAACGTAATACTACATAACGTTATACGTTATATCGTAGTACTATATAACTTTAGACCTTATAACGTAATACTACATAACGTTATACGTTATAACGCAATACTATATAACGTTATACGTTATATCGTAATACTACATAACGTTATACGTTATTACATAGTACTATATAATGTTATACGTTATAACGTAATACTACATAACGTTATACGTTATTACATAGTACTATATAATGTTATACGTTATAACGTGATACTATATAACGTTATACGTTATAACACAATACTATATAACGTTACACGTTATAACGTATTTTACATAACGTTTATCCTTAATACATAGTACTATATAATGTTATACGTTATAACGTGATACTATATAACGTTATACGTTATAACGTAATACTACATATCGTTATACGTTATATCGTAGTACTATATAACTTTAGACCTTATAACGTAATACTACATAACGTTATACGTAATTACATAGTACTATATAATGTTATACGTTATAACGTGATACTATATAACGTTATACGTTATAACACAATACTATATAATGCTACACGTTATAACGTATTTTACATAACGTTTATCCTTAATACATAGTACTATATAATGTTATACGTTATAACGTGATACTATATAACGTTATACGTTATATCGTAATACTACATAACGTTATACGTTATTACAGAGTACTATATAATGTTATACGTTATAACGTAATACTATATAACGTTATACGTTATATCGTAATACTACATAACGTTATACGTTATAACGTAATATTATATAACATTATACGTTATTACGTAATACTACATAACGTTATACGTTATAACACAATACTATATAACGTTATACGTTATAACGTAATACTACATAACGTTATACGTTATAACACAATACTATATAACGTTATACGTTATATCGTAATACTACATAACGTTATACGTTATTACATAGTACTATATAATGTTATACGTTATAACGTGAAACTACATAACGTTATACGTTATAACGTAATACTAGATAACGTTATACGTAATTACATAGTACTATATAATGTTATACGTTATAACGTGATACTATATAACGTTATACGTTATAACACAATACTATATAATGCTACACGTTATAACGTATTTTACATAACGTTTATCCTTAATACATAGTACTATATAATGTTATACGTTATAACGTGATACTATATAACGTTATACGTTATATCGTAATACTACATAACGTTATACGTTATTACATAGTACTATATAATGTTATACGTTATAACGTAATACTATATAACGTTATACGTTATATCGTAATACTACATAACGTTATACGTTATAACGTAATATTATATAACATTATACGTTATTACGTAATACTACATAACGTTATACGTTATAACACAATACTATATAACGTTATACGTTATAACGTAATACTACATAACGTTATACGTTATAACACAATACTATATAACGTTATACGTTATATCGTAATACTACATAACGTTATACGTTATTACATAGTACTATATAATGTTATACGTTATAACGTGATACTACATAACGTTATACGTTATAACGTAATACTAGATAACGTTATACGTTATATCGTAATACTACATAACGTTACACGTTATTACATAGTACTATATAATGTTATACGTTATAACGTAATACTACATAACGTTATACGTTATTACATAGTACTATATAATGTTATACGTTATAATGTAATACTACATAACGTTATACGTTATTACATAGTACTATATAATGTTATACGTTATATCGTAATACTACATAACGTTACACGTTATTACATAGTACTATATAATGTTATACGTTATAACGTAATACTACATAACGTTATACGTTATTACATAGTACTATATAATGTTATACGTTATATCGTAATACTACATAACGTTACACGTTATTACATAGTACTATATAATGTTATACGTTATAACGTAATACTACATAACGTTATACGTTATTACATAGTACTATATAATGTTATACGTTATAATGTAATACTACATAACGTTATACGTTATTACATAGTACTATATAATGTTATACGTTATAACGTGTTACTATATAACGTTATACGTTATTACGTAATACTACATAACGTTATACGTTATTACATAGTACTATATAATGTTATACGTTATAACGTAATACTACATAACGTTATACGTTATAACACAATACTATATAACGTTATTCGTTATTACATAGTACTATATAATGTTATACGTTATAACGTAATACTACATAACGTTATACGTTATTACATAGTACTATATAATGTTATACGTTATAACGTGTTACTATATAACGTTATACGTTATTACGTAATACTACATAACGTTATACGTTATTACATAGTACTATATAATGTTATACGTTATAACGTGTTACTATATAACGTTATACGTTATTACGTAATACTACATAACGTTATACGTTATTACATAGTACTATATAATGTTATACGTTGTAACGTAATACTACATAACGTTATACGTTATAACACAATACTATATAACGTTATTCGTTATTACATAGTACTATATAATGTTATACGTTATAACGTAATACTACATAACGTTATACGTTATTACATAGTACTATATAATGTTATACGTTATAACGTGTTACTATATAACGTTATACGTTATTACGTAATACTACATAACGTTATACGTTATTACATAGTTCTATATAATGTTATACGTTATAACGTAATACTACATAACGTTATACGTTATAACACAATACTATATAACGTTCTACGTTATATCGGAATACTACATAACGTTATACGTTATATCGTAGTACTATATAACTTTAGACCTTATAACGTAATACTACATAACGTTATACGTTATAACGTAATACTACATAACGTTACACGTTATAACGTATTTTACATAACGTTTATCCTTAATACATAGTACTATATAATGTTATACGTTATAACGTGATACTATATAACGTTATACGTTATTACGTAATACTGCATAACGTTATACGTTATAACGTAATACTACATAACGTTATACGTTATAACACAATACTATATAACTTTCTACGTTATATCGGAATACTACATAACGTTATACGTTATAACACAATACTTTATAACGTTCTACGTTATATCGGAATACTACATAACGTTATATGTTATATCGTAGTACTATATAACGTTATACGTTATATCCGAGTACTGTATTACGTTATAAGTTATTACGTAATACTACATAACGTTATACGTTATAACACAATACTATATGACGTTATTCGTTATTATATAGTACTATATAACGTTATACGTTATTACGTAATACTACATAACATTATACGTTATAACGTAATACTTCTTAACGTTATATGTTATATCGTAGTACTATATAACTTTAGACCTTATAACGTAATACTATATAACGTTATAAGTTATTAGATAGTACTATATAATGTTATACGTTATAACGTAATACTACATAACGTTATACGTTATTACATAGTACTATATAATGTTATACGTTATAACGTAATACTACATAACGTTATACGTTATGTCACAATACTATATAACGTTATACGTTATATCGTAATACTACATAACGTTATACGTTATAACACAATACTATATAACGTTATACGTTATAACGTAATACTACATAACGTTATACGTTATAACACAATACTATATAACGTTATACGTTATATCGTAATAATACATAACGTTATACGTTATTACATAGTACTATATAATGTTATACGTTATAACGTAATACTACATAACGTTATACGTTATTACATAGTACTATATAATGTTATACGTTATAACGTGTTACTATATAACGTTATACGTTATTACGTAATACTACATAACGTTATACGTTATTACATAGTACTATATAATGCTATACGTTATACCGTGATACTATATAACGTTATACGTTATAACACAATACTATATAACGTTACACGTTATAACGTATTTTACATAACGTTTATCCTTATTACATAGTACTATATAATGTTATACGTTATACCGTAATATTATATAACATTATACGTTATTACGTAATACTACATAACGTTATACGTTATAACGTGATACTATATAACGTTATACGTTATAACGTAATACTACATAACGATATACGTTATAACACAATACTATATAACGTTACACGTTATAACGTATTTTACATAACGCTTATCCTTATTACATAGTACTATATAATGTTATACGTTATAACGTGATACTATATAACGTTATACGTTATTACGTATTACTACATAACGTTATAAGTTATAACGTAATACTACATAACTTTATACGTTATATCCGAGTACTGTATTACGTTATAAGTTATTACGTAATACTACATAACGTTATACGTTGTAACACAATACTATATGACATTATTCGTTATTACATAGTACTATATAATGTTATGCGTTATAACGTGATACTATATAACGTTATACGTTATAACGTAATACTAGATAACGTTATACGTTATATCGTAGTACTATATAACTTTAGACCTTATAACGTAATACTACATAACGTTATACGTTATAACACAATACTATATAACGTTATACGTTATATCGTAATACTACATAACGTTATACGTTATAACGTAATATTATATAACATTATACGTTATTACGTAATACTACATAACGTTATACGTTATAACACAATACTATATAACGTTATACGTTATAACGTAATCCTACATAACGTTATACGTTATAACACAATACTATATAACGTTATACGTTATATCGTAATACTACATAACGTTATACGTTATTACATAGTACTATATAATGTTATACGTTATAACGTAATACTACATAACGTTACACGTTATTACATAGTACTATATAATGTTATACGTTATAACGTGTTACTATATAACGTTATACGTTATTACGTAATACTACATAACGTTATACGTTATTACATAGTACTATATAATGTTATACGTTATAACGTAATACTACATAACGTTATACGTTATAACACAATGCTATATAACGTTATACGTTATATCGGAATACTACATAACGTTATACGTTATATCGTAGTACTATATAACTTTAGACCTTATAACGTAATACTACATAACGTTATACGTTATAACGTAATACTACATAACGTTACACGTTGTAACGTATTTTATATAACGTTATACGTTCTAACGTAATACTTCTTAACGTTATATGTTATATCATAGTACTATATAACTTTAGACCTTATAACGTAATACTACATAACGTTATACGTAATTACATAGTACTATATAATGTTATACGTTATAACGTGATACTATATAACGTTATACGTTATAACACAATACTATATAACGTTACACGTTATAACGTATTTTACATAACGTTTATCCTTAATACATAGTACTATATAATATTATACGTTATAACGTGATACTATATAACGTTATACGTTATATCGTAATACTACATAACGTTATACGTTATTACAGAGTACTATATAATGTTATACGTTATAACGTAATACTATATAACGTTATACGTTATATCGTAATACTACATAACGTTATACGTTATAACGTAATATTATATAACATTATACGTTATTACGTAATACTACATAACGTTATACGTTATAACACAATACTATATAACGTTATACGTTATAACGTAATACTACATAACGTTATACGTTATAACACAATACTATATAACGTTATACGTTATATCGTAATACTACATAACGTTATACGTTATTACATAGTACTATATAATGTTATACGTTATAACGTGAAACTACATAACGTTATACGTTATAACGTAATACTAGATAACGTTATACGTAATTACATAGTACTATATAATGTTATACGTTATAACGTGATACTATATAACGTTATACGTTATAACACAATACTATATAATGCTACACGTTATAACGTATTTTACATAACGTTTATCCTTAATACATAGTACTATATAATGTTATACGTTATAACGTGATACTATATAACGTTATACGTTATATCGTAATACTACATAACGTTATACGTTATTACATAGTACTATATAATGTTATACGTTATAACGTAATACTATATAACGTTATACGTTATATCGTAATACTACATAACGTTATACGTTATAACGTAATATTATATAACATTATACGTTATTACGTAATACTACATAACGTTATACGTTATAACACAATACTATATAACGTTATACGTTATAACGTAATACTACATAACGTTATACGTTATAACACAATACTATATAACGTTATACGTTATATCGTAATACTACATAACGTTATACGTTATTACATAGTACTATATAATGTTATACGTTATAACGTGATACTACATAACGTTATACGTTATAACGTAATACTAGATAACGTTATACGTTATATCGTAATACTACATAACGTTACACGTTATTACATAGTACTATATAATGTTATACGTTATAACGTAATACTACATAACGTTATACGTTATTACATAGTACTATATAATGTTATACGTTATAATGTAATACTACATAACGTTATACGTTATTACATAGTACTATATAATGTTATACGTTATATCGTAATACTACATAACGTTACACGTTATTACATAGTACTATATAATGTTATACGTTATAACGTAATACTACATAACGTTATACGTTATTACATAGTACTATATAATGTTATACGTTATATCGTAATACTACATAACGTTACACGTTATTACATAGTACTATATAATGTTATACGTTATAACGTAATACTACATAACGTTATACGTTATTACATAGTACTATATAATGTTATACGTTATAATGTAATACTACATAACGTTATACGTTATTACATAGTACTATATAATGTTATACGTTATAACGTGTTACTATATAACGTTATACGTTATTACGTAATACTACATAACGTTATACGTTATTACATAGTACTATATAATGTTATACGTTATAACGTAATACTACATAACGTTATACGTTATAACACAATACTATATAACGTTATTCGTTATTACATAGTACTATATAATGTTATACGTTATAACGTAATACTACATAACGTTATACGTTATTACATAGTACTATATAATGTTATACGTTATAACGTGTTACTATATAACGTTATACGTTATTACGTAATACTACATAACGTTATACGTTATTACATAGTACTATATAATGTTATACGTTATAACGTGTTACTATATAACGTTATACGTTATTACGTAATACTACATAACGTTATACGTTATTACATAGTACTATATAATGTTATACGTTGTAACGTAATACTACATAACGTTATACGTTATAACACAATACTATATAACGTTATTCGTTATTACATAGTACTATATAATGTTATACGTTATAACGTAATACTACATAACGTTATACGTTATTACATAGTACTATATAATGTTATACGTTATAACGTGTTACTATATAACGTTATACGTTATTACGTAATACTACATAACGTTATACGTTATTACATAGTTCTATATAATGTTATACGTTATAACGTAATACTACATAACGTTATACGTTATAACACAATACTATATAACGTTCTACGTTATATCGGAATACTACATAACGTTATACGTTATATCGTAGTACTATATAACTTTAGACCTTATAACGTAATACTACATAACGTTATACGTTATAACGTAATACTACATAACGTTACACGTTATAACGTATTTTACATAACGTTTATCCTTAATACATAGTACTATATAATGTTATACGTTATAACGTGATACTATATAACGTTATACGTTATTACGTAATACTGCATAACGTTATACGTTATAACGTAATACTACATAACGTTATACGTTATAACACAATACTATATAACTTTCTACGTTATATCGGAATACTACATAACGTTATACGTTATAACACAATACTTTATAACGTTCTACGTTATATCGGAATACTACATAACGTTATATGTTATATCGTAGTACTATATAACGTTATACGTTATATCCGAGTACTGTATTACGTTATAAGTTATTACGTAATACTACATAACGTTATACGTTATAACACAATACTATATGACGTTATTCGTTATTATATAGTACTATATAACGTTATACGTTATTACGTAATACTACATAACATTATACGTTATAACGTAATACTTCTTAACGTTATATGTTATATCGTAGTACTATATAACTTTAGACCTTATAACGTAATACTATATAACGTTATAAGTTATTAGATAGTACTATATAATGTTATACGTTATAACGTAATACTACATAACGTTATACGTTATTACATAGTACTATATAATGTTATACGTTATAACGTAATACTACATAACGTTATACGTTATGTCACAATACTATATAACGTTATACGTTATATCGTAATACTACATAACGTTATACGTTATAACACAATACTATATAACGTTATACGTTATAACGTAATACTACATAACGTTATACGTTATAACACAATACTATATAACGTTATACGTTATATCGTAATAATACATAACGTTATACGTTATTACATAGTACTATATAATGTTATACGTTATAACGTAATACTACATAACGTTATACGTTATTACATAGTACTATATAATGTTATACGTTATAACGTGTTACTATATAACGTTATACGTTATTACGTAATACTACATAACGTTATACGTTATTACATAGTACTATATAATGCTATACGTTATACCGTGATACTATATAACGTTATACGTTATAACACAATACTATATAACGTTACACGTTATAACGTATTTTACATAACGTTTATCCTTATTACATAGTACTATATAATGTTATACGTTATACCGTAATATTATATAACATTATACGTTATTACGTAATACTACATAACGTTATACGTTATAACGTGATACTATATAACGTTATACGTTATAACGTAATACTACATAACGATATACGTTATAACACAATACTATATAACGTTACACGTTATAACGTATTTTACATAACGCTTATCCTTATTACATAGTACTATATAATGTTATACGTTATAACGTGATACTATATAACGTTATACGTTATTACGTATTACTACATAACGTTATAAGTTATAACGTAATACTACATAACTTTATACGTTATATCCGAGTACTGTATTACGTTATAAGTTATTACGTAATACTACATAACGTTATACGTTGTAACACAATACTATATGACATTATTCGTTATTACATAGTACTATATAATGTTATGCGTTATAACGTGATACTATATAACGTTATACGTTATAACGTAATACTAGATAACGTTATACGTTATATCGTAGTACTATATAACTTTAGACCTTATAACGTAATACTACATAACGTTATACGTTATAACACAATACTATATAACGTTATACGTTATATCGTAATACTACATAACGTTATACGTTATAACGTAATATTATATAACATTATACGTTATTACGTAATACTACATAACGTTATACGTTATAACACAATACTATATAACGTTATACGTTATAACGTAATCCTACATAACGTTATACGTTATAACACAATACTATATAACGTTATACGTTATATCGTAATACTACATAACGTTATACGTTATTACATAGTACTATATAATGTTATACGTTATAACGTAATACTACATAACGTTACACGTTATTACATAGTACTATATAATGTTATACGTTATAACGTGTTACTATATAACGTTATACGTTATTACGTAATACTACATAACGTTATACGTTATTACATAGTACTATATAATGTTATACGTTATAACGTAATACTACATAACGTTATACGTTATAACACAATGCTATATAACGTTATACGTTATATCGGAATACTACATAACGTTATACGTTATATCGTAGTACTATATAACTTTAGACCTTATAACGTAATACTACATAACGTTATACGTTATAACGTAATACTACATAACGTTACACGTTGTAACGTATTTTATATAACGTTATACGTTCTAACGTAATACTTCTTAACGTTATATGTTATATCATAGTACTATATAACTTTAGACCTTATAACGTAATACTACATAACGTTATACGTAATTACATAGTACTATATAATGTTATACGTTATAACGTGATACTATATAACGTTATACGTTATAACACAATACTATATAACGTTACACGTTATAACGTATTTTACATAACGTTTATCCTTAATACATAGTACTATATAATATTATACGTTATAACGTGATACTATATAACGTTATACGTTATTACGTAATACTACATAACGTTATACGTTATAACGTAATACTTCTTAACGTTATATGTTATATCGTATTACTATATAACTTTAGACCTTATAACGTAATACTATATAACGTTATACGTTATTAGATAGTACTATGTAATGTTATACGTTATAACACAATACTATATGACGTTATTCGTTATTACATAGTACTATATAACGTTATACGTTATATCGTAATACTACATAACGTTATACGTTATAACACAATACTATATAACGTTATACATATAACGTAATACTACATAACGTTATACGTTATAACACAATACTATATAACGTTATACGTTATATCGTAATACTACATAACGTTATACGTTATTACATAATACTATATAATGTTATACGTTATAACGTAATACTACATAACGTTATACGTTATTACATAGTACTATATAATGTTATACGTTATAACATGATACTATATAACGTTATACGTCATTACGTAATACTACATAACGTTATACGTTATAGCGTAATATTATATAACGTTATACGTTATTACATAGTACTATATAATGTTATACGTTATACCGTGATACTATATAACGTTATACGTTATAACACAATACTATATAACGTTACACGATATAACGTATTTTACATAACGTTTATCCTTATTACATAGTACTATATAATGTTATACGTTATACCGTGATATTATATAACATTATACGTTATTACGTAATACTACATAACGTTATACGTTATAACGTGATACTATATAACGTTATACGTTATAACGTAATACTACATAACGATATACGTTATATCGTAGGACTATATAACTTTAGACCTTATAACGTAATACTACATAACGTTACACGTTATAACACAATAGTATATAAAGTTATACGTTATAACGTAATACTACATAACGTTATACGTTATAACACAATACTATATAACGTTACACGTTATAACGTATTTTACATAACGCTTATCCTTATTACATAGTACTATATAATGTTATACGTTATAACGTGATACTATATAACGTTATACGTTATTACGTATTACTACATAACGTTATAAGTTATAACGTGTTACTATATAACGTTATACGTTATTACGTAATACTACATAACGTTATACGTTATTACATAGTACTATATAATGTTATACGTTATAACGTAATACTACATAACGTTATACGTTATAACACAATACTATATAACGTAATACGTTATATCGGAATACTACATAACGTTATACGTTATTACATAGTACTATATAATGTTATACGTTATAACGTAATACTACATAACGTTATACGTTATAACACAATACTATATAACGTTATACGTTATATCGGAATACTACATAACGTTATACGTTATATCGTAGTACTATATAACTTTAGACCTTATAACGTAATACTACATAACGTTATACGTTATAACGTAATACTACATAACGTTACACGTTATAACGTATTTTACATAACGTTATACGTTCTAACGTAATACTTCTTAACGTTATATGTTATATCATAGTACTATATAACTTTAGACCTTATAACGTAATACTACATAACGTTATACGTAATTACATAGTACTATATAATGTTATACGTTATAACGTGATACTATATAACGTTATACGTTATAACACAATACTATATAACGTTACACGTTATAACGTATTTTACATAACGTTTATCCTTAATACATAGTACTATATAATGTTATACGTTATAACGTGATACTATATAACGTTATACGTTATTACGTAATACTACATAACGTTATACGTTATAACGTAATACTACATAACGTTATACGTTATATCTGAGTACTGTATAACGTTATACGTTATTACGTAATACTACATAACGTTATACGTTATAACACAATACTATATAACGTTATACGTTATTAGATAGTACTATATAATGTTATACGTTATAACGTATTACTACATAACGTTATACGTTATTACATAGTACTATATAATGTTATACGTTATAACGTAATACTACATAACGTTATACGTTATAACACAATACTATATAACGTTATACGTTATATCGGAATACTACATAACGTTATACGTTATATCGTAGTACTATATAACTTTAGACCTTATAACGTAATACTACATAACGTTATACGTTATAACGTAATACTACATAACGTTACACGTTATAACGTATTTTACATAACGTTATACGTTATAACGTAATACTTCTTAACGTTATATGTTATAACGTAGTACTATATAACTTTAGACCTTATAACGTAATACTACATAACGTTATACGTAATTACATAGTACTATATAATGTTATACGTTATAACGTGATACTATATAACGTTATACGTTATAACACAATACTATATAATGTTACACGTTATAACGTATTTTACATAACGTTCATCCTTAATACATAGTACTATATAATGTTATACGTTATAACGTGATACTATATAACGTTATACGTTATTACGTAATACTACATAACGTTATACGTTATAACACAATACTATATAACGTTACACGTTATAACGTATTTTACATAACGTTTATCCTTATTACATAGTACTATATAATGTTATACGTTATAACGTGATACTATATAACGTTATACGTTATTACGTAATACTACATAACGTTATACGTTATAACACAATACTATATAACGTTACACGTTATAACGTATTTTACATAACGTTTATCCTTAATACATAGTACTATATAATGTTATACGTTATAACGTGATACTATATAACGTTATACGTTATTACGTAATACTACATAACGTTATACGTTATAACGTAATACTACATAACGTTATACGTTATATCTGAGTACTGTATAACGTTATACGTTATTACGTAATACTACATAACGTTATACGTTATAACACAATACTATATAACGTTATACGTTATTAGATAGTACTATATAATGTTATACGTTATAACGTATTACTACATAACGTTATACGTTATTACATAGTACTATATAATGTTATACGTTATAACGTAATACTACATAACGTTATACGTTATAACACAATACTATATAACGTTATACGTTATATCGGAATACTACATAACGTTATACGTTATATCGTAGTACTATATAACTTTAGACCTTATAACGTAATACTACATAACGTTATACGTTATAACGTAATACTACATAACGTTATACGTTATAACACAATACTATATAACGTTATACGTTATATCGTAATACTACATAACGTTATACGTTATTACATAGTACTATATAATGTTATACGTTATAACGTAATACTACATAACGTTATACGTTATTACATAGTACTATATAATGTTATACGTTATAACATGATACTATATAACGTTATACGTCATTACGTATTACTACATAACGTTATACGTTATTACATAGTACTATATAATGTTATACGTTATACCGTGATACTATATAACGTTATACGTTATAACACAATACTATATAACGTTACACGTTATAACGTATTTTACATAACGTTTATCCTTATTACATACTACTATATAATGTTATACGTTATACCGTGATATTATATAACATTATACGTTATTACGTAATACTACATAACGTTATACGTTATAACGTGATACTATATAACGTTATACGTTATAACGTAATACTACATAACGATATACGTTATATCGTAGTACTATATAACTTTAGA
Source organism: Bombus sylvestris (assembly GCA_911622165.2). Classification (NCBI taxonomy): domain Eukaryota; kingdom Metazoa; phylum Arthropoda; class Insecta; order Hymenoptera; family Apidae; genus Bombus; species Bombus sylvestris. The sequence goes on from CAJVRE020000087.1 coordinate 2,070,323, forward strand.
CCTTATAACGTAATACTACATAACGTTACACGTTATAACACAATAGTATATAAAGTTATACGTTATAACGTAATACTACATAACGTTATACGTTATAACACAATACTATATAACGTTACACGTTATAACGTATTTTACATAACGCTTATCCTTATTACATAGTACTATATAATGTTATACGTTATAACGTGATACTATATAACGTTATACGTTATTACGTATTACTACATAACGTTATAAGTTATAACGTGTTACTATATAACGTTATACGTTATTACGTAAAACTACATAACGTTATACGTTATTACATAGTACTATATAATGTTATACGTTATAACGTAATACTACATAACGTTATACGTTATAACACAATACTATATAACGTTATACGTTATATCGGAATACTACATAACGTTATACGTTATATCGTAGTACTATATAACGTTATACGTTATATCGTAATACTACATAACGTTATACGTTATTACATAGTACTATATAATGTTATACGTTATAACGTAATACTACATAACGTTATACGTTATTACATAGTACTATATAATGTTATACGTTATAACATGATACTATATAACGTTATACGTCATTACGTATTACTACATAACGTTATACGTTATTACATAGTACTATATAATGTTATACGTTATACCGTGATACTATATAACGTTATACGTTATAACACAATACTATATAACGTTACACGTTATAACATATTTTACATAACGTTTATCCTTATTACATAGTACTATATAATGTTATACGTTATACCGTGATATTATATAACATTATACGTTATTACGTAATACTACATAACGTTATACGTTATAACGTGATACTATATAACGTTATACGTTATAACGTAATACTACATAACGATATACGTTATATCGTAGTACTATATAACTTTAGACCTTATAACGTAATACTACATAACGTTACACGTTATAACACAATAGTATATAAAGTTATACGTTATAACGTAATACTACATAACGTTATACGTTATAACACAATACTATATAACGTTACACGTTATAACGTATTTTACATAACGCTTATCCTTATTACATAGTACTATATAATGTTATACGTTATAACGTGATACTATATAACGTTATACGTTATTACGTATTACTACATAACGTTATAAGTTATAACGTGTTACTATATAACGTTATACGTTATTACGTAATACTACATAACGTTATACGTTATTACATAGTACTATATAATGTTATACGTTATAACGTAATACTACATAACGTTATACGTTATAACACAATACTATATAACGTTATACGTTATATCGGAATACTACATAACGTTATACGTTATATCGTAGTACTATATAACGTTATACGTTATAACACAATACTATATAACGTTATACGTTATATCGTAATACTACATAACGTTATACGTTATTACATAGTACTATATAATGTTATACGTTATAACGTAATACTACATAACGTTATACGTTATAACACAATACTATATAACGTTATACGTTATATCGGAATACTACATAACGTTATACGTTATATCGTAGTACTATATAACTTTAGACCTTATAACGTAATACTACATAACGTTATACGTTATAACGTAATACTACATAACGTTACACGTTATAACGTATTTTACATAACGTTATACGTTCTAACGTAATACTTCTTAACGTTATATGTTATATCATAGTACGATATAACTTTAGACCTTATAACATAATACTACATAACGTTATACGTAATTACATAGTACTATATAATGTTATACGTTATAACGTGATACTATATAACGTTATACGTTATAACACAATACTATATAACGTTACACGTTATAACGTATTTTACATAACGTTTATCCTTAATACATAGTACTATATAATGTTATACGTTATAACGTGATACTATATAACGTTATACGTTATTACGTAATACTACATAACGTTATACGTTATAACGTAATACTTCTTAACGTTATATGTTATATCGTATTACTATATAACTTTAGACCTTATAACGTAATACTATATAACGTTACACGTTATTAGATAGTACTATATAATGTTATACATTATAACACAATACTATATGACGTTATTCGTTATTACATAGTACTATATAACGTTATACGATATATCGTAATACTACATAACGTTATACGTTATAACACAATACTATATAACGTTATACGTTATAACGTAATACTACATAACGTTATACGTTATAACACAATACTATATAACGTTATACGTTATATCGTAATACTACATAACGTTATACGTTATTACATAGTACTATATAATGTTATACGTTATAACGTAATACTACATAACGTTATACGTTATTACATAGTACTATATAATGTTATACGTTATAACATGATACTATATAACGTTATACGTCATTACGTAATACTACATAACGTTATACGTTATAGCGTAATATTATATAACGTTATACGTTATTACATAGTACTATATAATGTTATACGTTATACCGTGATACTATATAACGTTATACGTTATAACACAATACTATATAACGTTACACGTTATAACGTATTTTACATAACGTTTATCCTTATTACATAGTACTATATAATGTTATACGTTATACCGTGATATTATATAACATTATACGTTATTACGTAATGCTACATAATGTTATACGTTATAACGTGATACTATATAACGTTATACGTTATAACGTAATACTACATAACGATATACGTTATATCGTAGTACTATATAACTTTAGACCTTATAACGTAATACTACATAACGTTACACGTTATAACACAATAGTATATAAAGTTATACGTTATAACGTAATACTACATAACGTTACACGTTATAACACAATAGTATATAAAGTTATACGTTATAACGTAATACTACATAACGTTATATGTTATTACATAGTACTATATAATGTTATACGTTATAACGTAATACTACATAACGTTATACGCTATAACACAATACTATATAACGTTATACGTTATATCGGAATACTACATAACGTTATACGTTATATCGTAGTACTATATAACGTTATACGTTATAACACAATACTATATAACGTTATACGTTATATCGTAATACTACATAACGTTATACGTTATTACATAGTACTATATAATGTTATACGTTATAACGTAATACTACATAACGTTATACGTTATAACACAATACTATATAACGTTATACGTTATATCGTAATACTACATAACGTTATACGTTATAACACAATACTATATAACGTTATACGTTATAACGTAATACTACATAACGTTATACGTTATAACACAATACTATATAACGTTATACGTTATATCGTAATACTACATAACGTTTATCCTTATTACATAGTACTATATAATGTTATACGTTATAACACAATACTATATAACGTTATACGTTATATCGGAATACTACATAACGTTATACGTTATATCGTAGTACTATATAACTTTAGACCTTATAACGTAATACTACATAACGTTATACGTAATTACATAGTACTGTATAATGTTATACGTTATAACGTGATACTATATAACGTTATACGTTATAACACAATACTATATAACGTTACACGTTATAACGTATTTTACATAACGTTTATCCTTAATACATAGTACTATATAATGTTATACGTTATAACGTGATACTATATAACGTTATACGTTATTACGTAATACTACATAACGTTATACGTTATAACACAATACTATATAACGTTACACGTTATAACGTATTTTACATAACGCTTATCCTTATTACATAGTACTATATAATGTTATACGTTATAACGTGATACTATATAACGTTATACGTTATTACGTATTACTACATAACTTTATAAGTTATAACGTAATACTACATAACGTTATACGTTATATCCGTGTACTGTATTACGTTATATGTTATTACGTAATACTACATAACGTTATACGTTATAACACAATACTATATGACGTTATTCGTTATTACATAGTACTATATAATGTTATGCGTTATAACGTGATACTATATAACGGTATACGTTATAACGTAATACTAGATAACGTTATACGTTATATCGTAGTACTATATAACTTTAGACCTTATAACGTAATACTACATAACGTTATACGTTATAACACAATACTATATAACGTTATACGTTATATCGTAATACTACATAACGTTATACGTTATAACGTAATATTATATAACATTATACGTTATTACGTAATACTACATAACGTTATACGTTATAACACAATACTATATAACGTTATACGTTATAACGTAATACTACATAACGTTATACGTTATAACGTAATACTAGATAACGTTATACGTTATATCGTAGTACTATATAACTTTAGACCTTATAACGTAATACTACATATCGTTATACGTTATAACACAATACTATATAACGTTATACGTTATATCGTAATACTACATAACGTTATACGTTATAACGTAATATTATATAACATTATATGTTATTACGTAATACTACATAACGTTATACGTTATAACACAATACTATATAACGTTATACGTTATTACATAATACTATATAATGTTATACGTTATAACGTAATACTACATAACGTTATACGTTATAACACAATACTATATAACGTTATACGTTATTTCGGAATACTACATAACGTTATACGTTATATCGTAGTACTATATAACTTTAGACCTTATAACGTAATACTACATAACGTTATACGTAATTAGATAGTACTATATAATGTTATACGTTATAACGTGATACTATATAACGTTATACGTTATAACACAATACTATATAACGTCACACGTTATAACGTATTTTACATAACGTTTATCCTTAATACATAGTACTATATAATGTTATACGTTATAACGTGATACTATATAACGTTATACGTTATTACGTAATACTACATAACGTTATACGTTATAACGTAATACTTCTTAACGTTATATGTTATATCGTAGTACTATATAACTTTAGACCTTATAACGTAATACTATATAACGTTATAAGTTATTAGATAGTACTATATAATGTTATACGTTATAACGTAATACTACATAACGTTATACGTTATTACATAGTACTATATAATGTTATACGTTATAACGTAATACTACATAACGTTATACGTTATGTCACAATACTATATAACGTTATACGTTATATCGTAATACTACATAACGTTATACGTTATAACACAATACTATATAACGTTATACGTTATATCGTAATACTACATAACGTTATACGTTATAACACAATACTATATAACGTTATACGTTATAACGTAATACTACATAACGTTATACGTTATAACACAATAGTATATAAAGTTATACGTTATAACGTAATACTACATAACGTTATATGTTATTACATAGTACTATATAATGTTATACGTTATAACGTAATACTACATAACGTTATACGCTATAACACAATACTATATAACGTTATACGTTATATCGGAATACTACATAACGTTATACGTTATATCGTAGTACTATATAACGTTATACGTTATAACACAATACTATATAACGTTATACGTTATATCGTAATACTACATAACGTTATACGTTATTACATAGTACTATATAATGTTATACGTTATAACGTAATACTACATAACGTTATACGTTATAACACAATACTATATGACGTTATACGTTATATCGTAATACTACATAACGTTATACGTTATAACACAATACTATATAACGTTATACGTTATAACGTAATACTACATAACGTTATACGTTATAACACAATACTATATAACGTTATACGTTATATCGTAATACTACATAACGTTTATCCTTATTACATAGTACTATATAATGTTATACGTTATAACACAATACTATATAACGTTATACGTTATATCGGAATACTACATAACGTTATACGTTATATCGTAGTACTATATAACTTTAGACCTTATAACGTAATACTACATAACGTTATACGTAATTACATAGTACTGTATAATGTTATACGTTATAACGTGATACTATATAACGTTATACGTTATAACACAATACTATATAACGTTACACGTTATAACGTATTTTACATAACGTTTATCCTTAATACATAGTACTATATAATGTTATACGTTATAACGTGATACTATATAACGTTATACGTTATTACGTAATACTACATAACGTTATACGTTATAACACAATACTATATAACGTTACACGTTATAACGTATTTTACATAACGCTTATCCTTATTACATAGTACTATATAATGTTATACGTTATAACGTGATACTATATAACGTTATACGTTATTACGTATTACTACATAACTTTATAAGTTATAACGTAATACTACATAACGTTATACGTTATATCCGTGTACTGTATTACGTTATATGTTATTACGTAATACTACATAACGTTATACGTTATAACACAATACTATATGACGTTATTCGTTATTACATAGTACTATATAATGTTATGCGTTATAACGTGATACTATATAACGGTATACGTTATAACGTAATACTAGATAACGTTATACGTTATATCGTAGTACTATATAACTTTAGACCTTATAACGTAATACTACATAACGTTATACGTTATAACACAATACTATATAACGTTATACGTTATATCGTAATACTACATAACGTTATACGTTATAACGTAATATTATATAACATTATACGTTATTACGTAATACTACATAACGTTATACGTTATAACACAATACTATATAACGTTATATGTTATAACGTAATACTACATAACGTTATACGTTATAACGTAATACTAGATAACGTTATACGTTATATCGTAGTACTATATAACTTTAGACCTTATAACGTAATACTACATAACGTTATACGTTATAACACAATACTATATAACGTTATACGTTATATCGTAATACTACATAACGTTATACGTTATAACGTAATATTATATAACATTATACGTTATTACGTAATACTACATAACGTTATACGTTATAACACAATACTATATAACGTTATACGTTATTACATAATACTATATAATGTTATACGTTATAACGTAATACTACATAACGTTATACGTTATAACACAATACTATATAACGTTATACGTTATTTCGGAATACTACATAACGTTATACGTTATATCGTAGTACTATATAACTTTAGACCTTATAACGTAATACTACATAACGTTATACGTAATTACATAGTACTATATAATGTTATACGTTATAACGTGATACTATATAACGTTATACGTTATAACACAATACTATATAACGTCACACGTTATAACGTATTTTACATAACGTTTATCCTTAATACATAGTACTATATAATGTTATACGTTATAACGTGATACTATATAACGTTATACGTTATTACGTAATACTATATAACGTTACACGTTATAACGTATTTTACATAACGTTTATCCTTAATACATAGTACTATATAATGTTATACGTTATAACGTGATACTATATAACGTTATACGTTATTACGTAATACTACATAACGTTATACGTTATAACGTAATACTTCTTAACGTTATATGTTATATCGTATTACTATATAACTTTAGACCTTATAACGTAATACTATATAACGTTACACGTTATTAGATAGTACTATATAATGTTATACATTATAACACAATACTATATGACGTTATTCGTTATTACATAGTACTATATAACGTTATACGATATATCGTAATACTACATAACGTTATACGTTATAACACAATACTATATAACGTTATACGTTATAACGTAATACTACATAACGTTATACGTTATAACACAATACTATATAACGTTATACGTTATATCGTAATACTACATAACGTTATACGTTATTACATAGTACTATATAATGTTATACGTTATAACGTAATACTACATAACGTTATACGTTATTACATAGTACTATATAATGTTATACGTTATAACATGATACTATATAACGTTATACGTCATTACGTAATACTACATAACGTTATACGTTATAGCGTAATATTATATAACGTTATACGTTATTACATAGTACTATATAATGTTATACGTTATACCGTGATACTATATAACGTTATACGTTATAACACAATACTATATAACGTTACACGTTATAACGTATTTTACATAACGTTTATCCTTATTACATAGTACTATATAATGTTATACGTTATACCGTGATATTATATAACATTATACGTTATTACGTAATGCTACATAATGTTATACGTTATAACGTGATACTATATAACGTTATACGTTATAACGTAATACTACATAACGATATACGTTATATCGTAGTACTATATAACTTTAGACCTTATAACGTAATACTACATAACGTTACACGTTATAACACAATAGTATATAAAGTTATACGTTATAACGTAATACTACATAACGTTACACGTTATAACACAATAGTATATAAAGTTATACGTTATAACGTAATACTACATAACGTTATATGTTATTACATAGTACTATATAATGTTATGCGTTATAACGTAATACTACATAACGTTATACGCTATAACACAATACTATATAACGTTATACGTTATATCGGAATACTACATAACGTTATACGTTATATCGTAGTACTATATAACGTTATACGTTATAACACAATACTATATAACGTTATACGTTATATCGTAATACTACATAACGTTATACGTTATTACATAGTACTATATAATGTTATACGTTATAACGTAATACTACATAACGTTATACGTTATAACACAATACTATATAACGTTATACGTTATATCGTAATACTACATAACGTTATACGTTATAACACAATACTATATAACGTTATACGTTATAACGTAATACTACATAACGTTATACGTTATAACACAATACTATATAACGTTATACGTTATATCGTAATACTACATAACGTTTATCCTTATTACATAGTACTATATAATGTTATACGTTATAACACAATACTATATAACGTTATACGTTATATCGGAATACTACATAACGTTATACGTTATATCGTAGTACTATATAACTTTAGACCTTATAACGTAATACTACATAACGTTATACGTAATTACATAGTACTGTATAATGTTATACGTTATAACGTGATACTATATAACGTTATACGTTATAACACAATACTATATAACGTTACACGTTATAACGTATTTTACATAACGCTTATCCTTATTACATAGTACTATATAATGTTATACGTTATAACGTGATACTATATAACGTTATACGTTATTACGTATTACTACATAACTTTATAAGTTATAACGTAATACTACATAACGTTATACGTTATATCCGTGTACTGTATTACGTTATATGTTATTACGTAATACTACATAACGTTATACGTTATAACACAATACTATATGACGTTATTCGTTATTACATAGTACTATATAATGTTATGCGTTATAACGTGATACTATATAACGGTATACGTTATAACGTAATACTAGATAACGTTATACGTTATATCGTAGTACTATATAACTTTAGACCTTATAACGTAATACTACATAACGTTATACGTTATAACACAATACTATATAACGTTATACGTTATATCGTAATACTACATAACGTTATACGTTATAACGTAATATTATATAACATTATACGTTATTACGTAATACTACATAACGTTATACGTTATAACACAATACTATATAACGTTATACGTTATAACGTAATACTACATAACGTTATACGTTATAACGTAATACTAGATAACGTTATACGTTATATCGTAGTACTATATAACTTTAGACCTTATAACGTAATACTACATAACGTTATACGTTATAACACAATACTATATAACGTTATACGTTATATCGTAATACTACATAACGTTATACGTTATAACGTAATATTATATAACATTATACGTTATTACGTAATACTACATAACGTTATACGTTATAACACAATACTATATAACGTTATACGTTATTACATAATACTATATAATGTTATACGTTATAACGTAATACTACATAACGTTATACGTTATAACACAATACTATATAACGTTATACGTTATTTCGGAATACTACATAACGTTATACGTTATATCGTAGTACTATATAACTTTAGACCTTATAACGTAATACTACATAACGTTATACGTAATTAGATAGTACTATATAATGTTATACGTTATAACGTGATACTATATAACGTTATACGTTATAACACAATACTATATAACGTCACACGTTATAACGTATTTTACATAACGTTTATCCTTAATACATAGTACTATATAATGTTATACGTTATAACGTGATACTATATAACGTTATACGTTATTACGTAATACTACATAACGTTATACGTTATAACGTAATACTTCTTAACGTTATATGTTATATCGTAGTACTATATAACTTTAGACCTTATAACGTAATACTATATAACGTTATAAGTTATTAGATAGTACTATATAATGTTATACGTTATAACGTAATACTACATAACGTTATACGTTATTACATAGTACTATATAATGTTATACGTTATAACGTAATACTACATAACGTTATACGTTATGTCACAATACTATATAACGTTATACGTTATATCGTAATACTACATAACGTTATACGTTATAACACAATACTATATAACGTTATACGTTATATCGTAATACTACATAACGTTATACGTTATAACACAATACTATATAACGTTATACGTTATAACGTAATACTACATAACGTTATACGTTATAACACAATAGTATATAAAGTTATACGTTATAACGTAATACTACATAACGTTATATGTTATTACATAGTACTATATAATGTTATACGTTATAACGTAATACTACATAACGTTATACGCTATAACACAATACTATATAACGTTATACGTTATATCGGAATACTACATAACGTTATACGTTATATCGTAGTACTATATAACGTTATACGTTATAACACAATACTATATAACGTTATACGTTATATCGTAATACTACATAACGTTATACGTTATTACATAGTACTATATAATGTTATACGTTATAACGTAATACTACATAACGTTATACGTTATAACACAATACTATATGACGTTATACGTTATATCGTAATACTACATAACGTTATACGTTATAACACAATACTATATAACGTTATACGTTATAACGTAATACTACATAACGTTATACGTTATAACACAATACTATATAACGTTATACGTTATATCGTAATACTACATAACGTTTATCCTTATTACATAGTACTATATAATGTTATACGTTATAACACAATACTATATAACGTTATACGTTATATCGGAATACTACATAACGTTATTCGTTATATCGTAGTACTATATAACTTTAGACGTTATAACGTAATACTACATAACGTTATACGTAATTACATAGTACTGTATAATGTTATACGTTATAACGTGATACTATATAACGTTATACGTTATAACACAATACTATATAACGTTACACGTTATAACGTATTTTACATAACGTTTATCCTTAATACATAGTACTATATAATGTTATACGTTATAACGTGATACTATATAACGTTATACGTTATTACGTAATACTACATAACGTTATACGTTATAACACAATACTATATAACGTTACACGTTATAACGTATTTTACATAACGCTTATCCTTATTACATAGTACTATATAATGTTATACGTTATAACGTGATACTATATAACGTTATACGTTATTACGTATTACTACATAACTTTATAAGTTATAACGTAATACTACATAACGTTATACGTTATATCCGTGTACTGTATTACGTTATATGTTATTACGTAATACTACATAACGTTATACGTTATAACACAATACTATATGACGTTATTCGTTATTACATAGTACTATATAATGTTATGCGTTATAACGTGATACTATATAACGGTATACGTTATAACGTAATACTAGATAACGTTATACGTTATATCGTAGTACTATATAACTTTAGACCTTATAACGTAATACTACATAACGTTATACGTTATAACACAATACTATATAACGTTATACGTTATATCGTAATACTACATAACGTTATACGTTATAACGTAATATTATATAACATTATACGTTATTACGTAATACTACATAACGTTATACGTTATAACACAATACTATATAACGTTATATGTTATAACGTAATACTACATAACGTTATACGTTATAACGTAATACTAGATAACGTTATACGTTATATCGTAGTACTATATAACTTTTGACCTTATAACGTAATACTACATAACGTTATACGTTATAACACAATACTATATAACGTTATACGTTATATCGTAATACTACATAACGTTATACGTTATAACGTAATATTATATAACATTATACGTTATTACGTAATACTACATAACGTTATACGTTATAACACAATACTATATAACGTTATACGTTATTACATAATACTATATAATGTTATACGTTATAACGTAATACTACATAACGTTATACGTTATAACACAATACTATATAACGTTATACGTTATTTCGGAATACTACATAACGTTATACGTTATATCGTAGTACTATATAACTTTAGACCTTATAACGTAATACTACATAACGTTATACGTAATTACATAGTACTATATAATGTTATACGTTATAACGTGATACTATATAACGTTATACGTTATAACACAATACTATATAACGTCACACGTTATAACGTATTTTACATAACGTTTATCCTTAATACATAGTACTATATAATGTTATACGTTATAACGTGATACTATATAACGTTATACGTTATTACGTAATACTACATAACGTTATACGTTATAACGTAATACTTCTTAACGTTATATGTTATATCGTAGTACTATATAACTTTAGACCTTATAACGTAATACTATATAACGTTATAAGTTATTAGATAGTACTATATAATGTTATACGTTATAACGTAATACTACATAACGTTATACGTTATTACATAGTACTATATAATGTTATACGTTATAACGTAATACTACATAACGTTATACGTTATGTCACAATACTATATAACGTTATACGTTATATCGTAATACTACATAACGTTATACGTTATAACACAATACTATATAACGTTATACGTTATAACGTAATACTACATAACGTTATACGTTATAACACAATACTATATAACGTTATACGTTATATCGTAATACTACATAACGTTATACGTTATTACATAGTACTATATAATGTTATACGTTATAACATGATACTATATAACGTTATACGTCATTACGTAATACTACATAACGTTATACGTTATAGCGTAATATTATATAACGTTATACGTTATTACATAGTACTATATAATGTTATACGTTATACCGTGATACTATATAACGTTATACGTTATAACACAATACTATATAACGTTACACGTTATAACGTATTTTACATAACGTTTATCCTTATTACATAGTACTATATAATGTTATACGTTATACCGTGATATTATATAACATTATACGTTATTACGTAATACTACATAACGTTATACGTTATAACGTGATACTATATAACGTTATACGTTATAACGTAATACTACATAACGATATTCGTTATATCGTAGTACTATATAACTTTAGACCTTATAACGTAATACTACATAACGTTACACGTTATAACACAATAGTATATAAAGTTATACGTTATAACGTATTACTACATAACGTTATACGTTATAACACAATACTATATAACGTTACACGTTATAACGTATTTTACATAACGCTTATCCTTATTACATAGTACTATATAATGTTATACGTTATAACGTGATACTATATAACGTTATACGTTATTACGTATTACTACATAACGTTATAAGTTATAACGTAATACTACATAACTTTATACGTTATATCCGAGTATTGTATTACGTTATAAGTTATTACGTAATACTACATAACGTTATACGTTATAACACAATACTATATGACATTATTCGTTATTACATAGTACTATATAATGTTATGCGTTATAACGTGATACTATATAACGTTATACGTTATAACGTAATACTAGATAACGTTATACGTTATATCGTAGTACTATATAACTTTAGACCTTATAACGTAATACTACATAACGTTATACGTTATAACACAATACTATATAACGTTATACGTTATATCGTAATACTACATAACGTTATACGTTATAACGTAATATTATATAACGTTATACGTTATATCGAAATACTACATAACGTTATACGTTATTACATAGTACTATATAATGTTATACGTTATAACGTAATACTACATAACGTTACACGTTATTACATAGTACTATATAATGTTATACGTTATAACGTGTTACTATATAACGTTATACGTTATTACGTAATACTACATAACGTTATACGTTATTACATAGTACTATATAATGTTATACGTTATAACGTAATACTACACAACGTTATACGTTATAACACAATGCTATATAACGTTATACGTTATATCGGAATACTACATAACGTTATACGTTATATCGTAGTACTATATAACTTTAGACCTTATAACGTAATACTACATAACGTTATACGTTATAACGTAATACTACATAACGTTACACGTTATAACGTATTTTGCATAACGTTATACGTTCTAACGTAATACTTCTTAACGTTATATGTTATATCATAGTACTATATAACTTTAGACCTTATAACGTAATACTACATAACGTTATACGTAATTACATAGTACTATATAATGTTATACGTTATAACGTAATACTATATAACGTTATACGTTATAACACAATACTATATAACGTTACACGTTATAACGTATTTTACATAACGTTTATCCTTAATACATAGTACTATATAATGTTATACGTTATAACGTGATACTATATAACGTTATACGTTATTACGGAATACTACATAACGTTATACGTTATAACGTAATACTTCTTAACGTTATATGTTATATCGTATTACTATATAACTTTAGACCTTATAACGTAATACTATATAACGTTATACGTTATTAGATAGTACTATATAATGTTATACGTTATAACACAATACTATATGACGTTATTCGTTATTACATAGTACTATATAACGTTATACGTTATATCGTAATACTACATAACGTTATACGTTATAACACAATACTATATAACGTTATACGTTATAACGTAATACTACATAACGTTATACGTTATAACATGATACTATATAACGTTATACGTCATTACGTAATACTACATAACGTTATACGTTATAGCGTAATATTATATAACGTTATACGTTATTACATAGTACTATATAATGTTATACGTTATACCGTGATACTATATAACGTTATACGTTATAACACAATACTATATGACGTTATTCGTTATTACATAGTACTATATAACGTTATACGTTATATCGTAATACTACATAACGTTATACGTTATAACACAATACTATATAACGTTATACGTTATAACGTAATACTACATAACGTTATACGTTATAACACAATACTATATAACGTTATACGTTATATCGTAATACTACATAACGTTATACGTTATTACATAGTACTATATAGTGTTATACGTTATAACGTAATACTACATAACGTTATACGTTATTACATAGTACTATATAATGTTATACGTTATAACATGATACTATATAACGTTATACGTCATTACGTAATACTACATAACGTTATACGTTATAGCGTAATATTATATAAAGTTATACGTTATTACATAGTACTATATAATGTTATACGTTATACCGTGATACTATATAACGTTATACGTTATAACACAATACTATATAACGTTACACGTTATAACGTATTTTACATAACGTTTATCCTTATTACATAGTACTATATAATGTTATACGTTATACCGTGATATTATATAACATTATACGTTATTACGTAATACTACATAACGTTATACGTTATAACGTGATACTATATAACGTTATACGTTATAACGTAATACTACATAACGATATTCGTTATATCGTAGTACTATATAACTTTAGACCTTATAACGTAATACTACATAACGTTACACGTTATAACACAATAGTATATAAAGTTATACGTTATAACGTAATACTACATAACGTTATACGTTATAACACAATACTATATAACGTTACACGTTATAACGTATTTTACATAACGCTTATCCTTATTACATAGTACTATATAATGTTATACGTTATAACGTGATACACTATAACGTTATACGTTATTACGTATTACTACATAACGTTATAAGTTATAACGTAATACTACATAACTTTATACGCTATATCCGAGTACTGTATTACGTTATAAGTTATTACGTAATACTACATAACGTTATACGTTATAACACAATACTATATGACATTATTCGTTATTACATAGTACTATATAATGTTATGCGTTATAACGTGATACTATATAACGTTATACGTTATAACGTAATACTAGATAACGTTATACGTTATATCGTAGTACTATATAACTTTAGACCTTATAACGTAATACTACATAACGTTATACGTTATAACACAATACTATATAACGTTATACGTTATATCGTAATACTACATAACGTTATACGTTATAACGTAATATTATATAACATTATACGTTATTACGTAATACTACATAACGTTATACGTTATAACACAATACTATATAACGTTATACGTTATAACGTAATACTACATAACGTTATACGTTATAACACAATACTATATAACGTTATACGTTATATCGTAATACTACATAACGTTATACGTTATTACATAGTACTATATAATGTTATACGTTATAACGTAATACTACATAACGTTACACGTTATTACATAGTACTATATAATGTTATACGTTATAACGTGTTACTATATAACGTTATACGTTATTACGTAATACTACATAACGTTATACGTTATTAAATAGTACTATATAATGTTATACGTTATAACGTAATACTACACAACGTTATACGTTATAACACAATGCTATATAACGTTATACGTTATATCGGAATACTACATAACGTTATACGTTATATCGTAGTACTATATAACTTTAGACCTTATAACGTAATACTACATAACGTTATACGTAATTACATAGTACTATATAATGTTATACGTTATAACGTAATACTATATAACGTTATACGTTATAACACGATACTATATAACGTTACACGTTATAACGTATTTTACATAACGTTTATCCTTAATACATAGTACTATATAATGTTATACGTTATAACGTGATACTATATAACGTTATACGTTATTACGTAATACTACATAACGTTATACGTTATAACGTAATACTTCTTAACGTGATATGTTATATCGTATTACTATATAACTTTAGACCTTATAACGTAATACTATATAACGTTATACGTTATTAGATAGTACTATATAATGTTATACGTTATAACACAATACTATATGACGTTATTCGTTATTACATAGTACTATATAACGTTATACGTTATATCGTAATACTACATAACGTTATACGTTATAACACAATACTATATAACGTTATACGTTATAACGTAATACTACATAACGTTATACGTTATAGCACAATACTATATAACGTTATACGTTATATCGTAATACTACATAACGTTATACGTTATTACATAGTACTATATAATGTTATACGTTATAACGTAATACTACATAACGTTATACGTTATTACATAGTACTATATAATGTTATACGTTATAACATGATACTATATAACGTTATACGTCATTACGTAATACTACATAACGTTATACGTTCTAGCGTAGTATTATATAACGTTATACGTTATTACATAGTACTATATAATGTTATACGTTATACCGTGATACTATATAACGTTATACGTTATAACACAATACTATATAACGTTATACGTTATAACGTATTTTACATAACGTTTATCCTTATTACATAGTACTATATAATGTTATACGTTATACCGTGATATTATATAACATTATACGTTATTACGTAATACTACATAACATTATACGTTATTACGTAATACTACATAACGTTATACGTTATAACGTGATACTATATAACGTTATACGTTATAACGTAATACTACATAACGATATACGTTATATCGTAGTACTATATAACTTTAGACCTTATAACGTAATACTACATAACGTTACACGTTATAACACAATAGTATATAAAGTTATACGTTATAACGTAATACTACATAACGTTATACGTTATAACACAATACTATATAACGTTACACGTTATAACGTATTTTACATAACGCTTATCCTTATTACATAGTACTATATAATGTTATACGTTATAACGTGATACTATATAACGTTATACGTTATTACGTATTACTACATAACGTTATAAGTTATAACGTGTTACTATATAACGTTATACGTTATTACGTAATACTACATAACGTTATACGTTATTACATAGTACTATATAATGTTATACGTTATAACGTAATACTACATAACGTTATACGTTATAACACAATACTATATAACGTTATACGTTATATCGGAATACTACATAACGTTATACGTTATATCGTAGTACTATATAACGTTATACGTTATAACACAATACTATATAACGTTATACGTTATATCGTAATACTACATAACGTTATACGTTATTACATAGTACTATATAATGTTATACGTTATAACGTAATACTACATAACGTTATACGTTATAACACAATACTATATAACGTTATACGTTATATCGGAATACTACATAACGTTATACGTTATATCGTAGTACTATATAACTTTAGACCTTATAACGTAATACTACATAACGTTACACGTTATAACACAATAGTATATAAAGTTATACGTTATAACGTAATACTACATAACGTTATACGTTATAACACAATACTATATAACGTTACACGTTATAACGTATTTTACATAACGCTTATCCTTATTACATAGTACTATATAATGTTATACGTTATAACGTGATACTATATAACGTTATACGTTATTACGTATTACTACATAACGTTATAAGTTATAACGTGTTACTATATAACGTTATACGTTATTACGTAATACTACATAACGTTATACGTTATTACATAGTACTATATAATGTTATACGTTATAACGTAATACTACATAACGTTATACGTTATAACACAATACTATATAACGTTATACGTTATATCGGAATACTACATAACGTTATACGTTATATCGTAGTACTATATAACGTTATACGTTATAACACAATACTATATAACGTTATACGTTATATCGTAATACTACATAACGTTATACGTTATTACATAGTACTATATAATGTTATACGTTATAACGTAATACTACATAACGTTATACGTTATAACACAATACTATATAACGTTATACGTTATATCGGAATACTACATAACGTTATACGTTATATCGTAGTACTATATAACTTTAGACCTTATAACGTAATACTACATAACGTTATACGTTATAACGTAATACTACATAACGTTACACGTTATAACGTATTTTACATAACGTTATACGTTCTAACGTAATACTTCTTAACGTTATATGTTATATCATAGTACTATATAACTTTAGACCTTATAACGTAATGCTACATAACGTTATACGTAATTACATAGTACTATATAATGTTATACGCTTTAACGTGATACTATATAACGTTATACGTTATAACAAAATACTATATAACGTTACACGTTATAACGTATTTTACATAACGTTTATCCTTAATACATAGTACTATATAATGTTATACGTTATAACGTGATACTATATAACGTTATGCGTTATTACGTAATACTACATAACGTTATACGTTATAACGTAATACTACATAACGTTATACGTTATATCCGAGTACTATATAACGTTATACGTTATTACGTAATACTACATAACGTTATACGTTATAACACAATACTATATATCGTTATACGTTATTACGTAATACTACATAACGTTATACGTTATTACATAGTACTATATAATGTTATACGTTATAACGTAATACTACATAACGTTATACGTTATAACACAATACTATATAACGTTATACGTTATATCGGAATACTACATAACGTTATACGTTATATCGTAGTACTATATAACGTTATACGTTATATCGTAGTACTATATAACGTTATACGTTATAACACAATACTATATAAAGTTACACGTTATAACGTATTTTACATAACGTTTATCCTTATTACATAGTACTATATAATGTTATACGTTATAACGTGATACTATATAACGTTATGCGTTATTACGTAATACTACATAACGTTATACGTTATAACGTAATACTACATAACGTTATACGTTATAACACAATACTATATAACGTTATACGTTATAACGTAATACTACATAACGTTATACGTTATAACACAATACTATATAACGTTATACGTTATATCGTAATACTACATAACGTTATACGTTATTACATAGTACTATATAATGTTATACGTTATAACGTAATACTACATAACGTTATACGTTATTACATAGTACTATATAATGTTATACGTTATATCGTGATACTATATAACGTTATACGTTATAACACAATACTATATAACGTTACACGTTATAACGTATTTTACATAACGTTTATCCTTATTACATAGTACTATATAATGTTATACGTTATAACGTGATACTATATAACGTTATACGTTATAACGTAATACTACATAACGTTATACGTTATATCGTAGTACTATATAACTTTAGACCTTAAAACGTAATACTACATAACGTTATACGTTATAACACAATAGTATATAAAGTTATACGTTATAACGTAATACTACATAACGTTATACGTTATATCCGAGTACTATATTACGTTATAAGTTATTACGTAATACTACATAACGTTATACGTTATAACACAATACTATATGACGTTATTCGTTATTACATAGTACTATAAAATGTTATGCGTTATAACGTGATACTATATAACGTTATACGTTATAACGTAATACTAGATAACGTTATACGTTATATCGTAGTACTATATAACTTTAGACCTTATAACGTAATACTACATAACGTTATACGTTATAACACAATACTATATAACGTTATACGTTATATCGTAATACTACATAACGTTATACGTTATATCGTAATACTACATAACGTTATACGTTATTACATAGTACTATATAATGTTATACGTTATAACGTAATACTACATAACGTTATACGTTATTACATAGTACTATACAATGCTATACGTTATAACGTGTTACTATATAACGTTATACGTTATTACGTAATACTACATAACGTTATACGTTATTACATAGTACTATATAATGTTATACGTTATAACGTAATACTACATAACGTTATACGTTATAACACAATACTATATAACGTTATACGTTATATCGGAATACTACATAACGTTATACGTTATATCGTAGTACTATATAACTTTAGACCTTATAACGAAATACTACATAACGTTATACGTTATAACGTAATACTACATAACGTTACACGTTATAACGTATTTTACATAACGTTATACGTTCTAACGTAATACTTCTTAACGTTATATGTTATATCATAGTACTATATAACTTTAGACCTTATAACGTAATACTACATAACGTTATACGTAATTACATAGTACTATATAATGTTATACGTTATAACGTGATACTATATAACGTTATACGTTATAACACAATACTATATAACGTTACACGTTATAACGTATTTTACATAACGTTTATCCTTAATACATAGTACTATATAATGTTATACGTTATAACGTGATACTATATAACGTTATACGTTATTACGTAATACTACATAACGTTATACGTTATAACGTAATACTACATAACGTTATACGTTATATCCCAGTACTATATAACGTTATACGTTATTACGTAATACTACATAACGTTATACGTTATAACACAATACTATATAACGTTATACGTTATATCGGAATACTACATAACGTTATACGTTATATCGTAGTACTATATAACGTTATACGTTATAACACAATACTATATAACGTTATACGTTATATCGTAATACTACATAACGTTATACGTTATTACATAGTACTATATAATGTTACACGTTATAACGTAATACTACATAACGTTATACGTTATAACACAATACTATATAACGTTATACGTTATATCGGAATACTACATAACGTTATACGTTATATCGTAGTACTATATAACTTTAGACCTTATAACGTAATACTACATAACGTTATACGTTATAACACAATACTATATAACGTTATACGTTATAACGTAATACTACATAACGTTATACGTTATAACACAATACTATATAACGTTATACGTTATATCGTAATACTACATAACGTTATACGTTATTACATAGTACTATATAATGTTATACGTTATAACGTAATACTACATAACGTTATACGTTATTACATAGTACTATATAATGTTATACGTTATAACATGATACTATATAACGTTATACGTCATTACGTAATACTACATAACGTTATACGTTCTAGCGTAATATTATATAACGTTATACGTTATTACATAGTACTATATAATGTTATACGTTATACCGTGATACTATATAACGTTATACGTTATAACACAATACTATATAACGTTACACGTTATAACGTATTTTACATAACGTTTATCCTTATTACATAGTACTATATAATGTTATACGTTATACCGTGATATTATATAACATTATACGTTATTACGTAATACTACATAACGTTATACGTTATAACGTGATACTATATAACGTTATACGTTATAACGTAATACTACATAACGATATACGTTATATCGTAGTACTATATAACTTTAGACCTTATAACGTAATACTACATAACGTTACACGTTATAACACAATAGTATATAAAGTTATACGTTATAACGTAATACTACATAACGTTATACGTTATAACACAATACTATATAACGTTACACGTTATAACGTATTTTACATAACGCTTATCCTTATTACATAGTACTATATAATGTTATACGTTATAACGTGATACTATATAACGTTATACGTTATTACGTATTACTACATAACGTTATAAGTTATAACGTGTTACTATATAACGTTATACGTTATTACGTAATACTACATAACGTTATACGTTATTACATAGTACTATATAATGTTATACGTTATAACGTAATACTACATAACGTTATACGTTATAACACAATACTATATAACGTTATACGTTATATCGGAATACTACATAACGTTATACGTTATATCGTAGTACTATATAACGTTATACGTTATAACACAATACTATATAACGTTATACGTTATATCGTAATACTACATAACGTTATACGTTATTACATAGTACTATATAATGTTATACGTTATAACGTAATACTACATAACGTTATACGTTATAACACAATACTATATAACGTTATACGTTATATCGGAATACTACATAACGTTATACGTTATATCGTAGTACTATATAACTTTAGACCTTATAACGTAATACTACATAACGTTATACGTTATAACGTAATACTACATAACGTTACACGTTATAACGTATTTTACATAACGTTATACGTTCTAACGTAATACTTCTTAACGTTATATGTTATATCATAGTACTATATAACTTTAGACCTTATAACGTAATGCTACATAACGTTATACGTAATTACATAGTACTATATAATGTTATACGTTATAACGTGATACTATATAACGTTATACATTATAACAAAATACTATATAACGTTACACGTTATAACGTATTTTACATAACGTTTATCCTTAATACATAGTACTATATAATGTTATACGTTATAACGTGATACTATATAACGTTATGCGTTATTACGTAATACTACATAACGTTATACGTTATAACGTAATACTACATAACGTTATACGTTATATCCGAGTACTATATAACGTTATACGTTATTACGTAATACTACATAACGTTATACGTTATAACACAATACTATATATCGTTATACGTTATTACGTAATACTACATAACGTTATACGTTATTACATAGTACTATATAATGTTATACGTTATAACGTAATACTACATAACGTTATACGTTATAACACAATACTATATAACGTTATACGTTATATCGGAATACTACATAACGTTATACGTTATATCGTAGTACTATATAAAGTTATACGTTATAACGTAATACTACATAACGTTATACGTTATATCCGAGTACTATATTACGTTATAAGTTATTACGTAATACTACATAACGTTATACGTTATAACACAATACTATATGACGTTATTCGTTATTACATAGTACTATAAAATGTTATGCGTTATAACGTGATACTATATAACGTTATACGTTATAACGTAATACTAGATAACGTTATACGTTATATCGTAGTACTATATAACTTTAGACCTTATAACGTAATACTACATAACGTTATACGTTATAACACAATACTATATAACGTTATACGTTATATCGTAATACTACATAACGTTATACGTTATATCGTAATACTACATAACGTTATACGTTATTACATAGTACTATATAATGTTATACGTTATAACGTAATACTACATAACGTTATACGTTATTACATAGTACTATACAATGCTATACGTTATAACGTGTTACTATATAACGTTATACGTTATTACGTAATACTACATAACGTTATACGTTATTACATAGTACTATATAATGTTATACGTTATAACGTAATACTACATAACGTTATACGTTATAACACAATACTATATAACGTTATACGTTATATCGGAATACTACATAACGTTATATGTTATATCGTAGTACTATATAACTTTAGACCTTATAACGTAATACTACATAACGTTATACGTTATAACGTAATACTACATAACGTTACACGTTATAACGTATTTTACATAACGTTATACGTTCTAACGTAATACTTCTTAACGTTATATGTTATATCATAGTACTATATAACTTTAGACCTTATAACGTAATACTACATAACGTTATACGTAATTACATAGTACTATATAATGTTATACGTTATAACGTGATACTATATAACGTTATACGTTATAACACAATACTATATAACGTTACACGTTATAACGTATTTTACATAACGTTTATCCTTAATACATAGTACTATATAATGTTATACGTTATAACGTGATACTATATAACGTTATACGTTATTACGTAATACTACATAACGTTATACGTTATAACGTAATACTACATAACGTTATACGTTATATCCCAGTACTATATAACGTTATACGTTATTACGTAATACTACATAACGTTATACGTTATAACACAATACTATATATCGTTATACGTTATTACGTAATACTACATAACGTTATACGTTACTACATAGTACTATATAATGTTATACGTTATAACGTAATACTACATAACGTTATACGTTATAACACAATACTATATAACGTTATACGTTATATCGGAATACTACATAACGTTATACGTTATATCGTAGTACTATATAACGTTATACGCTATAACACAATACTATATAACGTTATACGTTATAACGTAATACTACATAACGTTATACGTTATAACACAATACTATATAACGTTATACGTTATATCGTAATACTACATAACGTTATACGTTATTACATAGTACTATATAATGTTATACGTTATAACGTAATACTACATAACGTTATACGTTATTACATAGTACTATATAATGTTATACGTTATATCGTGATACTATATAACGTTATACGTTATAACAATATACTATATAACGTTACACGTTATAACGAATTTTACATAACGTTTATCCTTATTACATAGTACTATATAATGTTATACGTTATAACGTGATACTATATAACGTTATACGTTATAACGTAATACTACATAACGTTATACGTTATATCGTAGTACTATATAACTTTAGACCTTATAACGTAATACTACATAACGTTATACGTTATAACACAATAGTATATAAAGTTATACGTTATAACGTAATACTACATAACGTTATACGTTATAACACAATACTATATAACGTTACACGTTATAACGTATTTTACATAACGTTTATCCTTATTACATAGTACTATATAATGTTATACGTTATAACGTGATACTATATAACGTTGTACGTTATTACGTATTACTACATAACGTTATAAGTTATAACGTAATACTACATAACGTTATACGTTATATCCGAGTACTATATTACGTTATAAGTTATTACGTAATACTACATAACGTTATACGTTATAACACAATACTATATGACGTTATTCGTTATTACATAGTACTATAAAATGATATGCGTTATAACGTGATACTATATAACGTTATACGTTATAACGTAATACTAGATAACGTTATACGTTATATCGTAGTACTATATAACTTTAGACCTTATAACGTAATACTACATAACGTTATACGTTATTACATAGTACTATATAATGTTATGCGTTATAACGTGATACTATATAACGTTATACGTTATAACGTAATACTAGATAACGTTATACGTTATATCGTAGTACTATATAACTTTAGACCTTATAACGTAATACTACATAACGTTATACGTTATAACACAATACTATATAACGTTATACGTTATAACGTAATACTACATAACGTTATACGTTATAACACAATACTATATAACGTTATACGTTATATCGGAATACTACATAACGTTATACGTTATATCGTAGTACTATATAACTTTAGACCTTATAACGTAATACTACATAACGTTATACGTTATAACGTAATACTACATAACGTTACACGTTATAACGTATTTTACATAACGTTATACGTTATACGTTATAACGTAATACTTCTTAACGTTATATGTTATATCGTAGTACTATATAACTTTAGACCTTATAACGTAATACTACATAACGTTATACGTAATTACATAGTACTATATAATGTTATACGTTATAACGTGATACTATATAACGTTATACGTTATAACACAATACTATATAATGTTACACGTTATAACGTATTTTACATAACGTTAATCCTTAATACATAGTACTATATAATGTTATACGTTATAACGTGATACTATATAACGTTATACGTTATTACGTAATACTACATAACGTTATACGTTATAACGTGATACTATATAACGTTATACGTTATTACGTAATACTACATAACGTTATACGTTATAACACAATACTATATAACGTTATACGTTATAACGTAATACTACATAACGTTATACGTTATAACGTAATATTATATAACATTATACGTTATTACGTAATACTACATAACGTTATACGTTATAACACAATACTATATAACGTTATACGTTATAACGTAATACTACATAACGTTATACGTTATAACACAATACTATATAACGTTATACGTTATATCGTAATACTACATAACGTTATACGTTATTACATAGTACTATATAATGTTATACGTTATAACGTAATACTACATAACGTTATACGTTATTACATAGTACTATATAATGTTATACGTTATAACGTGATACTATATAACGTTATACGTTAGAACACAATACTATATAACGTTACACGTTATAACGTATTTTACATAACGTTTATCCTTAATACATAGTACTATATAATGTTATACGATATAACGTGATACTATATAACGTTATACGTTATTACGTAATACTACATAACGTTATACGTTATAACGTATTTTACATAACGTTTATCCTTAATACATAGTACTATATAATGTTATACGTTATAACGTGATACTATATAACGTTATACGTTATTACGTAATACTACATAACGTTATACGTTATAACGTGATACTACATAACGTTATACGTTATAACGTAATACTAGATAACGTTATACGTTATATCGTAGTACTATATAACTTTAGACCTTATAACGTAATACTACATAACGTTATACGTTATAACACAATACTATATAACGTTTTACGTTATATCGTAATACTACATAACGTTATACGTTATAACGTAATATTAGGTAACAGTATACGTTATTACGTAATACTACATAACGTTATACGTTATAACACAATACTATATAACGTTATACGTTATAACGTAATACTACATAACGTTATACGTTATAACACAATACTATATAACGTTATACGTTATATCGTAATACTACATAACGTTATACGTTATTACATAGTACTATATAATGTTATACGTTATAACGTAATACTACATAACGTTATACGTTATTACATAGTTCTATATAATGTTATACGTTATAACGTGATACTATATAACGTTATACGTTAGAACACAATACTATATAACGTCACACGTTATAACGTATTTTACATAACGTTTATCCTTAATACATAGTACTATATAATGTTATACGTTATAACGTGATACTATATAACGTTATACGTTATTACGTAATACTACATAACGTTATACGTTATAACGTAATACTACATAACGTTATACGTTATATCCGAGTACTATATAACGTTATACGTTATTACGTAATACTACATAACGTTATACGTTATAACACAATACTATATAACGTTATACGTTATTAGATAGTACTATATAATGTTATACGTTATAACGTAATACTACATAACGTTATACGTTATTACATAGTACTATATAATGTTATACGTTATAACGTAATACTACATAACGTTATACGTTATAACACAATACTATATAACGTTATACGTTATATCGTAATACTACATAACGTTATACGTTATTACATAGTACTATATAATGTTATACGTTATAACGTAATACTACATAACGTTATACGTTATTACCTAGTACTATATAATGTTATACGTTATAACGTGATACTATATAACGTTATACGTTATAACACAATACTATATAACGTTACAAATTATAACGTATTTTACATAACGTTTATCCTTATTACATAGTACTATATAATGTTATACGTTATAACGTGATACTATGTAACGTTATACGTTATAACGTAATACTACATAACGTTATACGTTATAACACAATACTATATAACGTTATACGTTATAACGTAATACTACATAACGTTATACGTTATAACACAATACTATATAACGTTATACGTTATATCGTAATACTACATAACGTTATACGTTATTACATAGTACTATATAATGTTATACGTTATAACGTAATACTACATAACGTTATACGTTATTACATAGTACTATATAATGTTATACGTTATATCGTGATACTATATAACGTTATACGTTATAACACAATACTATATAACGTTACACGTTATAACGTATTTTACATAACGTTTATCCTTATTACATAGTACTATATAATGTTATACGTTATAACGTGATACTATATAACGTTATGCGTTATTACGTAATACTACATAACGTTATACGTTATAACGTAATACTACATAACGTTATACGTTATAACACAATACTATATAACGTTATACGTTATAACGTAATACTACATAACGTTATACGTTATAACACAATACTATATAACGTTATACGTTATATCGTAATACTACATAACGTTATACGTTATTACATAGTACTATATAATGTTATACGTTATAACGTAATACTACATAACGTTATACGTTATTACATAGTACTATATAATGTTATACGTTATATCGTGATACTATATAACGTTATACGTTATAACACAATACTATATAACGTTACACGTTATAACGTATTTTACATAACGTTTATCCTTATTACATAGTACTATATAATGTTATACGTTATAACGTGATACTATATAACGTTATACGTTATAACGTAATACTACATAACGTTATACGTTATATCGTAGTACTATATAACTTTAGACCTTAAAACGTAATACTACATAACGTTATACGTTATAACACAATAGTATATAAAGTTATACGTTATAACGTAATACTACATAACGTTATACGTTATATCCGAGTACTATATTACGTTATAAGTTATTACGTAATACTACATAACGTTATACGTTATAACACAATACTATATGACGTTATTCGTTATTACATAGTACTATAAAATGTTATGCGTTATAACGTGATACTATATAACGTTATACGTTATAACGTAATACTAGATAACGTTATACGTTATATCGTAGTACTATATAACTTTAGACCTTATAACGTAATACTACATAACGTTATACGTTATAACACAATACTATATAACGTTATACGTTATATCGTAATACTACATAACGTTATACGTTATATCGTAATACTACATAACGTTATACGTTATTACATAGTACTATATAATGTTATACGTTATAACGTAATACTACATAACGTTATACGTTATTACATAGTACTATACAATGCTATACGTTATAACGTGTTACTATATAACGTTATACGTTATTACGTAATACTACATAACGTTATACGTTATTACATAGTACTATATAATGTTATACGTTATAACGTAATACTACATAACGTTATACGTTATAACACAATACTATATAACGTTATACGTTATATCGGAATACTACATAACGTTATACGTTATATCGTAGTACTATATAACTTTAGACCTTATAACGTAATACTACATAACGTTATACGTTATAACGTAATACTACATAACGTTACACGTTATAACGTATTTTACATAACGTTATACGTTCTAACGTAATACTTCTTAACGTTATATGTTATATCATAGTACTATATAACTTTAGACCTTATAACGTAATACTACATAACGTTATACGTAATTACATAGTACTATATAATGTTATACGTTATAACGTGATACTATATAACGTTATACGTTATAACACAATACTATATAACGTTACACGTTATAACGTATTTTACATAACGTTTATCCTTAATACATAGTACTATATAATGTTATACGTTATAACGTGATACTATATAACGTTATACGTTATTACGTAATACTACATAACGTTATACGTTATAACGTAATACTACATAACGTTATACGTTATATCCCAGTACTATATAACGTTATACGTTATTACGTAATACTACATAACGTTATACGTTATAACACAATACTATATATCGTTATACGTTATTACGTAATACTACATAACGTTATACGTTACTACATAGTACTATATAATGTTATACGTTATAACGTAATACTACATAACGTTATACGTTATAACACAATACTATATAACGTTATACGTTATATCGGAATACTACATAACGTTATACGTTATATCGTAGTACTATATAACGTTATACGTTATAACACAATACTATATAACGTTATACGTTATAACGTAATACTACATAACGTTATACGTTGTAACACAATACTATATAACGTTATACGTTATATCGTAATACTACATAACGTTATACGTTATTACATAGTACTATATAATGTTATACGTTATAACGTAATACTACATAACGTTATACGTTATTACATAGTACTATATAATGTTATACGTTATATCGTGATACTATATAACGTTATACGTTATAACAATATACTATATAACGTTACACGTTATAACGAATTTTACATAACGTTTATCCTTATTACATAGTACTATATAATGTTATACGTTATAACGTGATACTATATAACGTTATACGTTATAACGTAATACTACATAACGTTATACGTTATATCGTAGTACTATATAACTTTAGACCTTATAACGTAATACTACATAACGTTATACGTTATAACACAATAGTATATAAAGTTATACGTTATAACGTAATACTACATAACGTTATACGTTATAACACAATACTATATAACGTTACTCGTTATAACGTATTTTACATAACGTTTATCCTTATTACATAGTACTATATAATGTTATACGTTATAACGTGATACTATATAACGTTGTACGTTATTACGTATTACTACATAACGTTATAAGTTATAACGTAATACTACATAACGTTATACGTTATATCCGAGTACTATATTACGTTATAAGTTATTACGTAATACTACATAACGTTATACGTTATAACACAATACTATATGACGTTATTCGTTATTACATAGTACTATAAAATGATATGCGTTATAACGTGATACTATATAACGTTATACGTTATAACGTAATACTAGATAACGTTATACGTTATATCGTAGTACTATATAACTTTAGACCTTATAACGTAATACTACATAACGTTATACGTTATAACACAATACTATATAACGTTATACGTTATATCGTAATACTACATAACGTTATACGTTATATCGTAATACTACATAACGTTATACGTTATTACATAGTACTATATAATGTTATGCGTTATAACGTGATACTATATAACGTTATACGTTATAACGTAATACTAGATAACGTTATACGTTATATCGTAGTACTATATAACTTTAGACCTTATAACGTAATACTACATAACGTTATACGTTATAACACAATACTATATAACGTTATACGTTATAACGTAATACTACATAACGTTATACGTTATAACACAATACTATATAACGTTATACGTTATATCGGAATACTACATAACGTTATACGTTATATCGTAGTACTATATAACTTTAGACCTTATAACGTAATACTACATAACGTTATACGTTATAACGTAATACTACATAACGTTACACGTTATAACGTATTTTACATAACGTTATACGTTATAACGTAATACTTCTTAACGTTATATGTTATATCGTAGTACTATATAACTTTAGACCTTATAACGTAATACTACATAACGTTATACGTAATTACATAGTACTATATAATGTTATACGTTATAACGTGATACTATATAACGTTATACGTTATAACACAATACTATATAATGTTACACGTTATAACGTATTTTACATAACGTTAATCCTTAATACATAGTACTATATAATGTTATACGTTATAACGTGATACTATATAACGTTATACGTTATTACGTAATACTACATAACGTTATACGTTATTACGTATTACTACATAACGTTATAAGTTATAACGTAATACTACATAACGTTATACGTTATATCGTAGTACTATATAACTTTAGACCTTATAACGTAATACTACATAACGTTATACGTTATAACGTAATATTATATAACATTATACGTTATTACGTAATACTACATAACGTTATACGTTATAACACAATACTATATAACGTTATACGTTATAACGTAATACTACATAACGTTATACGTTATAACACAATACTATATAACGTTATACGTTATATCGTAATACTACATAACGTTATACGTTATTACATAGTACTATATAATGTTATACGTTATAACGTAATACTACATAACGTTATACGTTATTACATAGTACTATATAATGTTATACGTTATAACGTGATACTATATAACGTTATACGTTAGAACACAATACTATATAACGTTACACGTTATAACGTATTTTACATAACGTTTATCCTTAATACATAGTACTATATAATGTTATACGATATAACGTGATACTATATAACGTTATACGTTATTACGTAATACTACATAACGTTATACGTTATAACGTATTTTACATAACGTTTATCCTTAATACATAGTACTATATAATGTTATACGTTATAACGTGATACTATATAACGTTATACGTTATTACGTAATACTACATAACGTTATACGTTATAACGTGATACTACATAACGTTATACGTTATAACGTAATACTAGATAACGTTATACGTTATATCGTAGTACTATATAACTTTAGACCTTATAACGTAATACTACATAACGTTATACGTTATAACACAATACTATATAACGTTTTACGTTATATCGTAATACTCCATAACGTTATACGTTATAACGTAATATTAGGTAACAGTATACGTTATTACATAATACTACATAACGTTATACGTTATAACACAATACTATATAACGTTATACGTTATAACGTAATACTACATAACGTTATACGTTATAACACAATACTATATAACGTTATACGTTATATCGTAATACTACATAACGTTATACGTTATTACATAGTACTATATAATGTTATACGTTATAACGTAATACTACATAACGTTATACGTTATTACATAGTTCTATATAATGTTATACGTTATAACGTGATACTATATAACGTTATACGTTAGAACACAATACTATATAACGTCACACGTTATAACGTATTTTACATAACGTTTATCCTTAATACATAGTACTATATAATGTTATACGTTATAACGTGATACTATATAACGTTATACGTTATTACGTAATACTACATAACGTTATACGTTATAACGTAATACTACATAACGTTATACGTTATATCCGAGTACTATATAACGTTATACGTTATTACGTAATACTACATAACGTTATACGTTATAACACAATACTATATAACGTTATACGTTATTAGATAGTACTATATAATGTTATACGTTATAACGTAATACTACATAACGTTATACGTTATTACATAGTACTATATAATGTTATACGTTATAACGTAATACTACATAACGTTATACGTTATAACACAATACTATATAACGTTATACGTTATATCGTAATACTACATAACGTTATACGTTATTACATAGTACTATATAATGTTATACGTTATAACGTAATACTACATAACGTTATACGTTATTACCTAGTACTATATAATGTTATACGTTATAACGTGATACTATATAACGTTATACGTTATAACACAATACTATATAACGTTACAAATTATAACGTATTTTACATAACGTTTATCCTTATTACATAGTACTATATAATGTTATACGTTATAACGTGAT
Source organism: Bombus sylvestris (assembly GCA_911622165.2). Classification (NCBI taxonomy): domain Eukaryota; kingdom Metazoa; phylum Arthropoda; class Insecta; order Hymenoptera; family Apidae; genus Bombus; species Bombus sylvestris. The sequence continues at coordinate 2,105,353 of CAJVRE020000087.1, forward strand.
ACTATGTAACGTTATACGTTATAACGTAATACTACATAACGTTATACGTTATATTGTAGTACTATATAACTTCAGACCTTATAACGTAATACTAGATAACGTTATACGTTATATCGTAGTACTATATAACTTTAGACCTTATAACGTAATACTACATAACGTTATACGTTATAACACAATACTATATAACGTTATACGTTATAACGTAATACTACATAACGTTATACGTTATAACACAATACTATATAACGTTATACGTTATATCGGAATACTACATAACGTTATACGTTATATCGTAGTACTATATAACTTTAGACCTTATAACGTAATACTACATAACGTTATACGTTATAACGTAATACTACATAACGTTACACGTTATAACGTATTTTACATAACGTTATACGTTATAACGTAATACTTCTTAACGTTATATGTTATATCGTAGTACTATATAACTTTAGACCTTATAACGTAATACTACATAACGTTATACGTAATTACATAGTACTATATAATGTTATACGTTATAACGTGATACTATATAACGTTATACGTTATAACACAATACTATATAATGTTACACGCTATAACGTATTTTACATAACGTTTATCCTTAATACATAGTACTATATAATGTTATACGTTATAACGTGATACTATATAACGTTATACGTTATTACGTAATACTACATAACGTTATACGTTATTACGTATTACTACATAACGTTATAAGTTATAACGTAATACTACATAACGTTATACGTTATATCGTAGTACTATATAACTTTAGACCTTATAACGTAATACTACATAACGTTATACGTTATAACGTAATATTATATAACATTATACGTTATTACGTAATACTACATAACGTTATACGTTATAACACAATACTATATAACGTTATACGTTATAACGTAATACTACATAACGTTATACGTTATAACACAATACTATATAACGTTATACGTTATTTCGTAATACTACATAACGTTATACGTTATTACATAGTACTATATAATGTTATACGTTATAACGTAATACTACATAACGTTATACGTTATTACATAGTACTATATAATGTTATACGTTATAACGTGATACTATATAACGTTATACGTTAGAACACAATACTATATAACGTTACACGTTATAACGTATTTTACATAACGTTTATCCTTAATACATAGTACTATATAATGTTATACGTTATAACGTGATACTATATAACGTTATACGTTATTACGTAATACTACATAACGTTATACGTTATAACGTATTTTACATAACGTTTATCCTTAATACATAGTACTATATAATGTTATACGTTATAACGTGATACTATATAACGTTATACGTTATTACGTAATACTACATAACGTTATACGTTATAACGTGATACTACATAACGTTATACGTTAGAACACAATACTATATAACGTTACACGTTATAACGTATTTTACATAACGTTTATCCTTAATACATAGTACTATATAATGTTATACGATATAACGTGATACTATATAATGTTATACGATATAACGTGATACTATATAACGTTATACGTTATTACGTAATACTACATAACGTTATACGTTATAACGTATTTTACATAACGTTTATCCTTAATACATAGTACTATATAATGTTATACGTTATAACGTGATACTATATAACGTTATACGTTATTACGTAATACTACATAACGTTATACGTTATAACGTGATACTACATAACGTTATACGTTATAACGTAATACTAGATAACGTTATACGTTATATCGTAGTACTATATAACTTTAGACCTTATAACGTAATACTACATAACGTTATACGTTATAACACAATACTATATAACGTTTTACGTTATATCGTAATACTCCATAACGTTATACGTTATAACGTAATATTAGGTAACAGTATACGTTATTACATAATACTACATAACGTTATACGTTATAACACAATACTATATAACGTTATACGTTATAACGTAATACTACATAACGTTATACGTTATAACACAATACTATATAACGTTATACGTTATATCGTAATACTACATAACGTTATACGTTATTACATAGTACTATATAATGTTATACGTTATAACGTAATACTACATAACGTTATACGTTATTACATAGTACTATATAATGTTATACGTTATAACGTGATACTATATAACGTTATACGTTAGAACACAATACTATATAACGTTACACGTTATAACGTATTTTACATAACGTTTATCCTTAATACATAGTACTATATAACGTTATACGTTATAACGTAATACTACATAACGTTATACGTTATAACACAATACTATATAACGTTATACGTTATATCGTAATACTACATAACGTTATACGTTATTACATAGTACTATATAATGTTATACGTTATAACGTAATACTACATAACGTTATACGTTATTACATAGTACTATATAATGTTATACGTTATAACGTGATACTATATAACGTTATACGTTAGAACACAATACTATATAACGTTACACGTTATAACGTATTTTACATAACGTTTATCCTTAATACATAGTACTATATAATGTTATACGATATAACGTGATACTATATAACGTTATACGTTATTACGTAATACTACATAACGTTATACGTTATAACGTATTTTACATAACGTTTATCCTTAATACATAGTACTATATAATGTTATACGTTATAACGTGATACTATATAACGTTATACGTTATTACGTAATACTACATAACGTTATACGTTATAACGTGATACTACATAACGTTATACGTTATAACGTAATACTAGATAACGTTATACGTTATATCGTAGTACTATATAACTTTAGACCTTATAACGTAATACTACATAACGTTATACGTTATAACACAATACTATATAACGTTTTACGTTATATCGTAATACTCCATAACGTTATACGTTATAACGTAATATTAGGTAACAGTATACGTTATTACATAATACTACATAACGTTATACGTTATAACACAATACTATATAACGTTATACGTTATAACGTAATACTACATAACGTTATACGTTATAACACAATACTATATAACGTTATACGTTATATCGTAATACTACATAACGTTATACGTTATTACATAGTACTATATAATGTTATACGTTATAACGTAATACTACATAACGTTATACGTTATTACATAGTTCTATATAATGTTATACGTTATAACGTGATACTATATAACGTTATACGTTAGAACACAATACTATATAACGTCACACGTTATAACGTATTTTACATAACGTTTATCCTTAATACATAGTACTATATAATGTTATACGTTATAACGTGATACTATATAACGTTATACGTTATTACGTAATACTACATAACGTTATACGTTATAACGTAATACTACATAACGTTATACGTTATATCCGAGTACTATATAACGTTATACGTTATTACGTAATACTACATAACGTTATACGTTATAACACAATACTATATAACGTTATACGTTATTAGATAGTACTATATAATGTTATACGTTATAACGTAATACTACATAACGTTATACGTTATTACATAGTACTATATAATGTTATACGTTATAACGTAATACTACATAACGTTATACGTTATAACACAATACTATATAACGTTATACGTTATATCGTAATACTACATAACGTTATACGTTATTACATAGTACTATATAATGTTATACGTTATAACGTAATACTACATAACGTTATACGTTATTACCTAGTACTATATAATGTTATACGTTATAACGTGATACTATATAACGTTATACGTTATAACACAATACTATATAACGTTACAAATTATAACGTATTTTACATAACGTTTATCCTTATTACATAGTACTATATAATGTTATACGTTATAACGTGATACTATGTAACGTTATACGTTATAACGTAATACTACATAACGTTATACGTTATATTGTAGTACTATATAACTTCAGACCTTATAACGTAATACTAGATAACGTTATACGTTATATCGTAGTACTATATAACTTTAGACCTTATAACGTAATACTACATAACGTTATACGTTATAACACAATACTATATAACGTTATACGTTATAACGTAATACTACATAACGTTATACGTTATAACACAATACTATATAACGTTATACGTTATATCGGAATACTACATAACGTTATACGTTATATCGTAGTACTATATAACTTTAGACCTTATAACGTAATACTACATAACGTTATACGTTATAACGTAATACTACATAACGTTACACGTTATAACGTATTTTACATAACGTTATACGTTATAACGTAATACTTCTTAACGTTATATGTTATATCGTAGTACTATATAACTTTAGACCTTATAACGTAATACTACATAACGTTATACGTAATTACATAGTACTATATAATGTTATACGTTATAACGTGATACTATATAACGTTATACGTTATAACACAATACTATATAATGTTACACGCTATAACGTATTTTACATAACGTTTATCCTTAATACATAGTACTATATAATGTTATACGTTATAACGTGATACTATATAACGTTATACGTTATTACGTAATACTACATAACGTTATACGTTATTACGTATTACTACATAACGTTATAAGTTATAACGTAATACTACATAACGTTATACGTTATATCGTAGTACTATATAACTTTAGACCTTATAACGTAATACTACATAACGTTATACGTTATAACGTAATATTATATAACATTATACGTTATTACGTAATACTACATAACGTTATACGTTATAACACAATACTATATAACGTTATACGTTATAACGTAATACTACATAACGTTATACGTTATAACACAATACTATATAACGTTATACGTTATATCGTAATACTACATAACGTTATACGTTATTACATAGTACTATATAATGTTATACGTTATAACGTAATACTACATAACGTTATACGTTATTACATAGTACTATATAATGTTATACGTTATAACGTGATACTATATAACGTTATACGTTAGAACACAATACTATATAACGTTACACGTTATAACGTATTTTACATAACGTTTATCCTTAATACATAGTACTATATAATGTTATACGTTATAACGTGATACTATATAACGTTATACGTTATTACGTAATACTACATAACGTTATACGTTATAACGTATTTTACATAACGTTTATCCTTAATACATAGTACTATATAATGTTATACGTTATAACGTGATACTATATAACGTTATACGTTATTACGTAATACTACATAACGTTATACGTTATAACGTGATACTACATAACGTTATACGTTATAACGTAATACTAGATAACGTTATACGTTATATCGTAGTACTATATAACTTTAGACCTTATAACGTAATACTACATAACGTTATACGTTATAACACAATACTATATAACGTTTTACGTTATATCGTAATACTACATAACGTTATACGTTATAACGTAATATTAGGTAACAGTATACGTTATTACGTAATACTACATAACGTTATACGTTATAACACAATACTATATAACGTTATACGTTATAACGTAATACTACATAACGTTATACGTTATAACACAATACTATATAACGTTATACGTTATATCGTAATACTACATAACGTTATACGTTATTACATAGTACTATATAATGTTATACGTTATAACGTAATACTACATAACGTTATACGTTATTACATAGTTCTATATAATGTTATACGTTATAACGTGATACTATATAACGTTATACGTTAGAACACAATACTATATAACGTCACACGTTATAACGTATTTTACATAACGTTTATCCTTAATACATAGTACTATATAATGTTATACGTTATAACGTGATACTATATAACGTTATACGTTATAACGCAATACTATATAACGTTACACGTTATAACGTATTTTACATAACGTTTATCCTTAATACATAGTACTATATAATGTTATACGTTATAACGTGATACTATATAACGTTATACGTTATTACGTAATACTACATAACGTTATACGTTATAACGTAATACTACATAACGTTATACGTTATATCCGAGTACTATATAACGTTATACGTTATTACGTAATACTACATAACGTTATACGTTATAACACAATACTATATAACGTTATACGTTATTAGATAGTGCTATATAATGTTATACGTTATAACGTAATACTACATAACGTTATACGTTATTACATAGTACTATATAATGTTATACGTTATAACGTAATACTACATAACGTTATACGTTATAACACAATACTATATAACGTTATACGTTATATCGTAATACTACATAACGTTATACGTTATTACATAGTACTATATAATGTTATACGTTATAACGTAATACTACATAACGTTATACGTTATTACCTAGTACTATATAATGTTATACGTTATAACGTGATACTATATAACGTTATACGTTATAACACAATACTATATAACGTTACAAATTATAACGTATTTTACATAACGTTTATCCTTATTACATAGTACTATATAATGTTATACGTTATAACGTGATACTATATAACGTTATACGTTATAACGTAATACTACATAACGTTATACGTTATATTGTAGTACTATATAACTTCAGACCTTATAACGTAATACTACATAACGTTATACGTTATAACACAATAGTATATAACGTTATACGTTATAACGTAATACTACATAACGTTATACGTTATATCCGAGTACTATATTACGTTATAAGTTATTACGTAATACTACATAACGTTATACGTTATAACACAATACTATATGACGTTATTCGTTATTACATAGTACTATATAATGTTATACGTTATAACGCGATACTACATAACGTTATACGTTATAACTTAATACTAGATAACGTTATACGTTATATCGTAGTACTATATAACTTTAGACCTTATAACGTAATACTACATAACATTATACGTTATAACACAATACTATATAACGTTAGACGTTATATCGTAATACTACATAACGTTACACGTTATAACGTAATATTATATAACATTATACGTTATTACGTAATACTACATAACGTTATACGTTATAACACAATAGTATATAACGTTATACGTTATAACGTAATACTACATAACGTTATACGTTATATCGTAATACTACATAACGTTATACGTTATAACGTAATATTATATAACATTATACGTTATTACGTAATACTACATAACGTTATACGTTATAACGTGATACTATATAACGTTATACGTTATAGCGTAATACTACATAACGATATACGTTATATCGTAGTACTATATAACCTTAGACCTTATAACGTAATACCACATAACGTTATACGTTATAACACAATAGTATATAAAGTTATACGTTATAACGTAATACTACATAACGTTATACGTTATAACACAATACTATATAACGTTATACGTTATAACGTGTTGTACATAACGTTTATCCTTAATACATAGTACCATATAATGTTATACGTTATAACGTGATACTATATAACGTTATACGTTATTACGTAATACTACATAACGTTATACGTTATAACGTAATATTATATAACATTATACGTTATTACGTAATACTACATAACGTTATACGTTATAACACAATACTATATAACGTTATACGTTATAACACAATACTATATAACGTTATACGTTATATCGTAATACTACATAACGTTATACGTTATTACATAGTACTATATAATGTTATACGTTATAACGTAATACTACATAACGTTATACGTTATTACATAGTACTATATAATGTTATACGTTATAACGTGATACTATATAACGTTATACGTTAGAACACAATACTATATAACGTTACACGTTATAACGTATTTTACATAACGTTTATCCTTAATACATAGTACTATATAATGTTATACGTTATAACGTGATACTATATAACGTTATACGTTATTACGTAATACTACATAACGTTATACGTTATAACGTATTTTACATAACGTTATACGTTATATCGTAGTACTATATAACTTTAGACCTTATAACGTAATACTACATAACGTTATACGTTATAACACAATACTATATAACGTTATACGTTATATCGTAATACTACATAACGTTATACGTTATATCGTAATACTACATAACGTTATACGTTATTACATAGTACTATATAATGTTATACGTTATAACGTAATACTACATAACGTTATACGTTATAACACAATACTATATAACGTTATACGTTATATCGGAATACTACATAACGTTATACGTTATATCGTAGTACTATATAACTTTAGACCTTATAACGTAATACTACATAACGTTATACGTTATAACGTAATACTACATAACGTTACACGTTATAACGTATTTTACATAACGTTATACGTTATAACGTAATACTTCTTAACGTTATATGTTATATCGTAGTACTATATAACTTTAGACCTTATAACGTAATACTACATAACGTTATACGTAATTACATAGTACTATATAATGTTATACGTTATAACGTGATACTATATAACGTTATACGTTATAACACAATACTATATAATGTTACACGTTATAACGTATTTTACATAACGTTTATCCTTAATACATAGTACTATATAATGTTATACGTTATAACGTGATACTATATAACGTTATACGTTATTACGTAATACTACATAACGTTATACGTTATAACACAATACTATATAACGTTACACGTTATAACGTATTTTACATAACGTTTATCCTTATTACATAGTACTATATAATGTTATACGTTATAACGTGATACTATATAACGTTATACGTTATTACGTATTACTACATAACGTTATAAGTTATAACGTAATACTACATAACGTTATACGTTATATCGTAGTACTATATAACTTTAGACCTTATAACGTAATACTACATAACGTTATACGTTATAACGTAATATTATATAACATTATACGTTATTACGTAATACTACATAACGTTATACGTTATAACACAATACTATATAACGTTATACGTTATAACGTAATACTACATAACGTTATACGTTATAACACAATACTATATAGCGTTATACGTTATATCGTAATACTACATAACGTTATACGTTATTACATAGTACTATATAATGTTATACGTTATAACATAATACTACATAACGTTATACGTTATAACACAATACTATATAACGTTATACGTTATAACGTAATACTACATAACGTTATACGTTATAACACAATACTATATAACGTTATACGTTATATCGTAATACTACATAACGTTATACGTTATTACATAGTAATATATAATGTTATACGTTATAACATAATACTACATAACGTTATACGTTATTACATAGTACTATATAATGTTATACGTTATATCGTGATACTATATAACGTTATACGTTAGAACACAATACTATATAACGTTACACGTTATAACGTATTTTACATAACGTTTATCCTTAATACATAGTACTATATAATGTTATACGTTATAACGTGATACTATATAACGTTATACGTTATTACGTAATACTACATAACGTTATACCTTATAACGTATTTTACATAACGTTTATCCTTAATACATAGTACTATATAATGTTATACGTTATAACGTGATACTATATAACGTTATACGTTATTACGTAATACTACATAACGTTATACGTTATAACGTGATACTACATAACGTTATACGTTATAACGTGATACTACATAACGTTATACGTTATAACGTAATACTAGATAACGTTATACGTTATATCGTAGTACTATATAACTTTAGACCTTATAACGTAATACTACATAACGTTATACGTTATAACACAATACTATATAACGTTTTACGTTATATCGTAATACTACATAACGTTATACGTTATTACATAGTTCTATATAATGTTATACGTTATAACGTGATACTATATAACGTTATACGTTAGAACACAATACTATATAACGTCACACGTTATAACGTATTTTACATAACGTTTATCCTTAATACATAGTACTATATAATGTTATACGTTATAACGTAATACTACATAACGTTATACGTTATAACACAATACTATATAACGTTATACGTTATATCGGAATACTACATAACGTTATACGTTATATCGTAGTACTATATAACTTTAGACCTTATAACGTAACACTACATAGCGTTATACGTTATAACGTAATACTACATAACGTTACACGTTATAACGTATTTTACATAACGTTATACGTTATAACGTAATACTTCTTAACGTTATATGTTATATCGTAGTACTATATAACTTTAGACCTTATAACGTAATACTACATAACGTTATACGTAATTACATAGTACTATATAATGTTATACGTTATAACGTGATACTATATAACGTTATACGTTATAACACAATACTATATAATGTTACACGTTATAACGTATTTTACATAACGTTTATCCTTAATACATAGTACTATATAATGTTATACGTTACAACGTGATACTATATAACGTTATACGTTATTACGTAATACTACATAACGTTATACGTTATTACGTATTACTACATAACGTTATAAGTTATAACGTAATACTACATAACGTTATACGTTATATCGTAGTACTATATAACTTTAGACCTTATAACGTAATACTACATAACGTTATACGTTATAACGTAATATTATATAACATTATACGTTATTACGTAATACTACATAACGTTATACGTTATAACACAATACTATATAACGTTATACGTTATAATGTAATACTACATAACGTTATACGTTATAACACAATACTATATAACGTTATACGTTATATCGTAATACTACATAACGTTATACGTTATTACATAGTACTATATAATGCTATACGTTATAACGTAATACTACATAACGTTATACGTTATTACATAGTACTATATAATGTTATACGTTATAACGTGATACTATATAACGTTATACGTTAGAACACAATACTATATCACGTTACACGTTATAACGTATTTTACATAACGTTTATCCTTAATACATAGTACTATATAATGTTATACGTTATAACGTGATACTATATAACGTTATACGTTATTACGTAATACTACATAACGTTATACGTTATAACGTGATACTACATAACGTTATACGTTATAACGTAATACTAGATAACGTTATACGTTATATCGTAGTACTATATAACTTTAGACCTTATAACGTAATACTACATAACGTTATACGTTATAACACAATACTATATAACGTTTTACGTTATATCGTAATACTACATAACGTTATACGTTATAACGTAATATTAGGTAACAGTATACGTTATTACGTAATACTACATAACGTTATACGTTATAACACAATACTATATAACGTTATACGTTATAACGTAATACTACATAACGTTATACGTTATAACGTAATACTACATAACGTTATACGTTATAACACAATACTATATAACGTTATACGTTATATCGTAATACTACATAACGTTATACGTTATTACATAGTACTATATAATGTTATACGTTATAACGTAATACTACATAACGTTATACGTTATTACATAGTTCTATATAATGTTATACGTTATAACGTGATACTATATAACGTTATACGTTAGAACACAATACTATATAACGTCACACGTTATAACGTATTTTACATAACGTTTATCCTTAATACATAGTACTATATAATGTTATACGTTATAACGTGATACTATATCACGTTATACGTTATAACACAATACTATATAACGTTACACGTTATAACGTATTTTACATAACGTTTATCCTTAATACATAGTACTATATAGTGTTATACGTTATAACGTGATACTATATAACGTTATACGTTATTACGTAATACTACATAACGTTATACGTTATAACGTAATACTACATAACGTTATTCGTTATATCCGAGTACTATATAACGTTATACGTTATTACCTAATACTACATAACGTTATACGTTATAACACAGTACTATATAACGTTATACGTTATTAGATAGTACTATATAATGTTATACGTTATAACGTAATATTATATAACATTATACGTTATTACGTAATACTACATAACGTTATACGTTATAACACAATACTATATAACGTTATACGTTATAACGTAATACTACATAACGTTATACGTTATAACACAATACTATATAGCGTTATACGTTATATCGTAATACTACATAACGTTATACGTTATTACATAGTACTATATAATGTTATACGTTATAACATAATACTACATAACGTTATACGTTATAACACAATACTATATAACGTTATACGTTATAACGTAATACTACATAACGTTATACGTTATAACACAATACTATATAACGTTATACGTTATATCGTAATACTACATAACGTTATACGTTATTACATAGTAATATATAATGTTATACGTTATAACATAATACTACATAACGTTATACGTTATTACATAGTACTATATAATGTTATACGTTATAACGTGATACTATATAACGTTATACGTTAGAACACAATACTATATAACGTTACACGTTATAACGTATTTTACATAACGTTTATCCTTAATACATAGTACTATATAATGTTATACGTTATAACGTGATACTATATAACGTTATACGTTATTACGTAATACTACATAACGTTATACCTTATAACGTATTTTACATAACGTTTATCCTTAATACATAGTACTATATAATGTTATACGTTATAACGTGATACTATATAACGTTATACGTTATTACGTAATACTACATAACGTTATACGTTATAAGGTGATACTACATAACGTTATACGTTATAACGTAATACTAGATAACGTTATACGTTATATCGTAGTACTATATAACTTTAGACCTTATAACGTAATACTACATAACGTTATACGTTATAACACAATACTATATAACGTTTTACGTTATATCGTAATACTACATAACGTTATACGTTATAACGTAATGTTAGGTAACAGTATACGTTATTACGTAATACTACATAACGTTATACGTTATAACACAATACTATATAACGTTATACGTTATAACGTAATACTACATAACGTTATACGTTATAACACAATACTATATAACGTTATACGTTGTATCGTAATACTACATCACGTTATACGTTATTACATAGTACTATATAATGTTATACGTTATAACGTAATACTACATAACGTTATACGTTATTACATAGTTCTATATAATGTTATACGTTATAACGTGATACTATATAACGTTATACGTTGGAACACAATACTATATAACGTCACACGTTATAACGTATTTTACATAACGTTTATCCTTAATACATAGTACTATATAATGTTATACGTTATAACGTAATACTACATAACGTTATACGTTATAACACAATACTATATAACGTTATACGTTATATCGGAATACTACATAACGTTATACGTTATATCGTAGTACTATATAACTTTAGACCTTATAACGTAACACTACATAGCGTTATACGTTATAACGTAATACTACATAACGTTACACGTTATAACGTATTTTACATAACGTTATACGTTATAACGTAATACTTCTTAACGTTATATGTTATATCGTAGTACTATATAACTTTAGACCTTATAACGTAATACTACATAACGTTATACGTAATTACATAGTACTATATAATGTTATACGTTATAACGTGATACTATATAACGTTATACGTTATAACACAATACTATATAATGTTACACGTTATAACGTATTTTACATAACGTTTATCCTTAATACATAGTACTATATAATGTTATACGTTATAACGTGATACTATATAACGTTATACGTTATTACGTAATACTACATAACGTTATACGTTATTACGTATTACTACATAACGTTATAAGTTATAACGTAATACTACATAACGTTATACGTTATATCGTAGTACTATATAACTTTAGACCTTATAACGTAATACTACATAACGTTATACGTTATAACGTAATATTATATAACATTATACGTTATTACGTAATACTACATAACGTTATACGTTATAACACAATACTATATAACGTTATACGTTATAACGTAATACTACATAACGTTATACGTTATAACACAATACTATATAACGTTATACGTTATATCGTAATACTACATAACGTTATACGTTATTACATAGTACTATATAATGCTATACGTTATAACGTAATACTACATAACGTTATACGTTATTACATAGTACTATATAATGTTATACGTTATAACGTGATACTATATAACGTTATACGTTAGAACACAATACTATATAACGTTACACGTTATAACGTATTTTACATAACGTTTATCCTTAATACATAGTACTATATAATGTTATACGTTATAACGTGATACTATATAACGTTATACGTTATTACGTAATACTACATAACGTTATACGTTATAACGTATTTTACATAACGTTTATCCTTAATACATAGTACTATATAATGTTATACGTTATAACGTGATACTATATAACGTTATACGTTATTACGTAATACTACATAACGTTATACGTTATAACGTGATACTACATAACGTTATACGTTATAACGTAATACTAGATAACGTTATACGTTATATCGTAGTACTATATAACTTTAGACCTTATAACGTAATACTACATAACGTTATACGTTATAACACAATACTATATAACGTTTTACGTTATATCGTAATACTACATAACGTTATACGTTATAACGTAATATTAGGTAACAGTATACGTTATTACGTAATACTACATAACGTTATACGTTATAACACAATACTATATAACGTTATACGTTATAACACAATACTATATAACGTTATACGTTATAACGTAATACTACATAACGTTATACGTTATAACGTAATACTACATAACGTTATACGTTATAACACAATACTATATAACGTTATACGTTATATCGTAATACTACATAACGTTATACGTTATTACATAGTACTATATAATGTTATACGTTATAACGTAATACTACATAACGTTATACGTTATTACATAGTTCTATATAATGTTATACGTTATAACGTGATACTATATAACGTTATACGTTAGAACACAATACTATATAACGTTACACGTTATAACGTATTTTACATAACGTTTATCCTTAATACATAGTACTATATAGTGTTATACGTTATAACGTGATACTATATAACGTTATACGTTATTACGTAATACTACATAACGTTATACGTTATAACGTAATACTACATAACGTTATACGTTATATCCGAGTACTATATAACGTTATACGTTATTACCTAATACTACATAACGTTATACGTTATAACACAGTACTATATAACGTTATACGTTATTAGATAGTACTATATAATGTTATACGTTATAACGTAATACTACATAACGTTATACGTTATTACATAGTACTATATAATGTTATACGTTATAACGTAATACTACATAACGTTATACGTTATAACACAATACTATATAACGTTATACGTTATATCGTAATACTACATAACGTTATACGTTATTACATAGTACTATATAATGTTAGACGTTATAACGTAATACTACATAACGTTATACGTTATTACCTAGTACTATATAATGTTATACGTTATAACGTGATACTATATAACGTTATACGTTATAACACAATACTATATAACGTTACAAATTATAACGTATTTTACATAACGTTTATCCTTATTACATAGTACTATATAATGTTATACGTTATAACGTGATACTATATAACGTTATACGTTATAACGTAATACTACATAACGTTATACGTTATATTGTAGTACTATATAACTTCAGACCTTATAACGTAATACTACATAACGTTATACGTTATAACACAATACTATATAACGTTTTACGTTATATCGTAATACTACATAACGTTATACGTTATAACGTAATGTTAGGTAACAGTATACGTTATTACGTAATACTACATAACGTTATACGTTATAACACAATACTATATAACGTTATACGTTATAACGTAATACTACATAACGTTATACGTTATAACACAATACTATATAACGTTATACGTTATATCGGAATACTACATAACGTTATACGTTATATCGTAGTACTATATAACTTTAGACCTTATAACGTAACACTACATAACGTTATACGTTATAACGTAATACTACATAACGTTACACGTTATAACGTATTTTACATAACGTTATACGTTATAACGTAATACTTCTTAACGTTATATGTTATATCGTAGTACTATATAACTTTAGACCTTATAACGTAATACTACATAACGTTATACGTAATTACATAGTACTATATAATGTTATACGTTATAACGTGATACTATATAACGTTATACGTTATAACGTAATATTATATAACATTATACGTTATTACGTAATACTACATAACGTTATACGTTATAACACAATACTATATAACGTTATACGTTATAACGTAATACTACATAACGTTATACGTTATAACACAATACTATATAACGTTATACGTTATATCGTAATACTACATAACGTTATACGTTATTACATAGTACTATATAATGTTATACGTTATAACGTAATACTACATAACGTTATACGTTATTACATAGTACTATATAATGTTATACGTTATAACGTGATACTATATAACGTTATACGTTATTACGTAATACTACATAACGTTATACGTTATAACGTATTTTACATAACGTTTATCCTTAATACATAGTACTATATAATGTTATACGTTATAACGTGATACTATATAACGTTATACGTTATTACGTAATACTACATAACGTTATACGTTATAACGTGATACTACATAACGTTATACGTTGTATCGTAATACTACATAACGTTATACGTTATTACATAGTACTATATAATGTTATACGTTATAACGTAATACTACATAACGTTATACGTTATTACATAGTTCTATATAATGTTATACGTTATAACGTGATACTATATAACGTTATACGTTAGAACACAATACTATATAACGTCACACGTTATAACGTATTTTACATAACGTTTATCCTTAATACATAGAACTATATAATGTTATACGTTATAACGTAATACTACATAACGTTATACGTTATAACACAATACTATATAACGTTATACGTTATATCGGAATACTACATAACGTTATACGTTATATCGTAGTACTATATAACTTTAGACCTTATAACGTAACACTACATAACGTTATACGTTATAACGTAATACTACATAACGTTACACGTTATAACGTATTTTACATAACGTTATACGTTATAACGTAATACTTCTTAACGTTATATGTTATATCGTAGTACTATATAACTTTAGACCTTATAACGTAATACTACATAACGTTATACGTAATTACATAGTACTATATAATGTTATACGTTATAACGTGATACTATATAACGTTATACGTTATAACGTAATATTATATAACATTATACGTTATCACGTAATGCTACATAACGTTATACGTTATAACACAATACTATATAACGTTATACGTTATAACGTAATACTACATAACGTTATACGTTATAACACAATACTATATAACGTTATACGTTATATCGTAATACTACATAACGTTATACGTTATTACATAGTACTATATAATGTTATACGTTATAACGTAATACTACATAACGTTATACGTTATTACATAGTACTATATAATGTTATACGTTATAACGTGATACTATATAACGTTATACGTTAGAACACAATACTATATAACGTTACACGTTATAACGTATTTTACATAACGTTTATCCTTAATACATAGTACTATATAATGTTATACGTTATAACGTGATACTATATAACGTTATACGTTATTACGTAATACTACATAACGTTATACGTTATAACGTATTTTACATAACGTTTATCCTTAATACATAGTACTATATAATGTTATACGTTATAACGTGATACTATATAACGTTATACGTTATTACGTAATACTACATAACGTTATACGTTATAACGTGATACTACATAACGTTATACGTTATAACGTAATACTAGATAACGTTATACGTTATATCGTAGTACTATATAACTTTAGACCTTATAACGTAATACTACATAACGTTATACGTTATAACACAATACTATATAACGTTTTATGTTATATCGTAATACTACATAACGTTATACGTTATAACGTAATATTAGGTAACAGTATACGTTATTACGTAATACTACATAACGTTATACGTTATAACACAATACTATATAACGTTATACGTTATAACGTAATACTACATAACGTTATACGTTATAACACAATACTATATAACGTTATACGTTATATCGTAATACTACATAACGTTATACGTTATTACATAGTACTATATAATGTTATACGTTATAACGTAATACTACATAACGTTATACGTTATATCCGAGTACTATATAACGTTATACGTTATTACGTAATACTACATAACGTTATACGTTATAACACAATACTATATAACGTTATACGTTATTAGATAGTACTATATAATGTTATACGTTATAACGTAATACTACATAACGTTATACGTTATTACATAGTACTATATAATGTTATACGTTATAACGTAATACTACATAACGTTATACGTTATAACACAATACTATATAAAGTTATACGTTATATCGTAATACTACATAACGTTATACGTTATTACATAGTACTATATAATGTTATACGTTATAACGTAATACTACATAACGTTATACGTTATTACCTAGTACTATATAATGTTATACGTTATAACGTGATACTATATAACGTTATACGTTATAACACAATACTATATAACGTTACAAATTATAACGTATTTTACATAACGTTTATCCTTATTACATAGTACTATATAATGTTATACGTTATAACGTGATACTATATAACGTTATACGTTATAACGTAATACTACATAACGTTATACGTTATATTGTAGTACTATATAACTTCAGACCTTATAACGTAATACTACATAACCTTATACGTTATAACACAATAGTATATAACGTTATACGTTATAACGTAATACTACATAACGTTATACGTTATAACGTAATACTACATAACGTTATACGTTATATCGTAATACTACATAACGTTATACGTTATAACGTAATATTATATAACATTATACGTTATTACGTAATACTACATAACGTTATACGTTATAACGTGATACTATATAACGTTATACGTTATAACGTAATATTATATAACATTATACGTTATTACGTAATACTACATAACGTTATACGTTATAACACAATACTATATAACGTTATACGTTATAACGTAATACTACATAACGTTATACGTTATAACACAATACTATATAACGTTATACGTTATATCGTAATACTACATAACGTTATACGTTATTACATAGTACTATATAATGTTATACGTTATAACGTAATACTACATAACGTTATACGTTATTACATAGTACTATATAATGTTATACGTTATAACGTGATACTATATAACGTTATACGTTATTACGTAATACTACATAACGTTATACGTTATAACGTATTTTACATAACGTTTATCCTTAATACATAGTACTATATAATGTTATACGTTATAACGTGATACTATATAACGTTATACGTTATTACGTAATACTACATAACGTTATACGTTATAACGTGATACTACATAACGTTATACGTTGTATCGTAATACTACATAACGTTATACGTTATTACATAGTACTATATAATGTTATACGTTATAACGTAATACTACATAACGTTATACGTTATTACATAGTTCTATATAATGTTATACGTTATAACGTGATACTATATAACGTTATACGTTAGAACACAATACTATATAACGTCACACGTTATAACGTATTTTACATAACGTTTATCCTTAATACATAGAACTATATAATGTTATACGTTATAACGTAATACTACATAACGTTATACGTTATAACACAATACTATATAACGTTATACGTTATATCGGAATACTACATAACGTTATACGTTATATCGTAGTACTATATAACTTTAGACCTTATAACGTAACACTACATAACGTTATACGTTATAACGTAATACTACATAACGTTACACGTTATAACGTATTTTACATAACGTTATACGTTATAACGTAATACTTCTTAACGTTATATGTTATATCGTAGTACTATATAACTTTAGACCTTATAACGTAATACTACATAACGTTATACGTAATTACATAGTACTATATAATGTTATACGTTATAACGTGATACTATATAACGTTATACGTTATAACGTAATATTATATAACATTATACGTTATCACGTAATGCTACATAACGTTATACGTTATAACACAATACTATATAACGTTATACGTTATAACGTAATACTACATAACGTTATACGTTATAACACAATACTATATAACGTTATACGTTATATCGTAATACTACATAACGTTATACGTTATTACATAGTACTATATAATGTTATACGTTATAACGTAATACTACATAACGTTATACGTTATTACATAGTACTATATAATGTTATACGTTATAACGTGATACTATATAACGTTATACGTTAGAACACAATACTATATAACGTTACACGTTATAACGTATTTTACATAACGTTTATCCTTAATACATAGTACTATATAATGTTATACGTTATAACGTGATACTATATAACGTTATACGTTATTACGTAATACTACATAACGTTATACGTTATAACGTATTTTACATAACGTTTATCCTTAATACATAGTACTATATAATGTTATACGTTATAACGTGATACTATATAACGTTATACGTTATTACGTAATACTACATAACGTTATACGTTATAACGTGATACTACATAACGTTATACGTTATAACGTAATACTAGATAACGTTATACGTTATATCGTAGTACTATATAACTTTAGACCTTATAACGTAATACTACATAACGTTATACGTTATAACACAATACTATATAACGTTTTATGTTATATCGTAATACTACATAACGTTATGCGTTATAACGTAATATTAGGTAACAGTATACGTTATTACGTAATACTACATAACGTTATACGTTATAACACAATACTATATAACGTTATACGTTATAACGTAATACTACATAACGTTATACGTTATAACACAATACTATATAACGTTATACGTTATATCGTAATACTACATAACGTTATACGTTATTACATAGTACTATATAATGTTATACGTTATAACGTAATACTACATAACGTTATACGTTATATCCGAGTACTATATAACGTTATACGTTATTACGTAATACTACATAACGTTATACGTTATAACACAATACTATATAACGTTATACGTTATTAGATAGTACTATATAATGTTATACGTTATAACGTAATACTACATAACGTTATACGTTATTACATAGTACTATATAATGTTATACGTTATAACGTAATACTACATAACGTTATACGTTATAACACAATACTATATAACGTTATACGTTATATCGTAATACTACATAACGTTATACGTTATTACATAGTACTATATAATGTTATACGTTATAACGTAATACTACATAACGTTATACGTTATTACCTAGTACTATATAATGTTATACGTTATAACGTGATACTATATAACGTTATACGTTATAACACAATACTATATAACGTTACAAATTATAACGTATTTTACATAACGTTTATCCTTATTACATAGTACTATATAATGTTATACGTTATAACGTGATACTATATAACGTTATACGTTATAACGTAATACTACATAACGTTATACGTTATATTGTAGTACTATATAACTTCAGACCTTATAACGTAATACTACATAACCTTATACGTTATAACACAATAGTATATAACGTTATACGTTATAACGTAATACTACATAACGTTATACGTTATAACGTAATACTACATAACGTTATACGTTATATCGTAATACTACATAACGTTATACGTTATAACGTAATATTATATAACATTATACGTTATTACGTAATACTACATAACGTTATACGTTATAACGTGATACTATATAACGTTATACGTTATAGCGTAATACTACATAACGATATACGTTATATCGTAGTACTATATAACTTTAGACCTTATAACGTAATACCACATAACGTTATACGTTATAACACAATAGTATATAAAGTTATACGTTATAACGTAATACTACATAACGTTATACGTTATAACACAATACTATATAACGTTACAGGTTATAACGTATTTTACGTAACGTTTATCCTTATTACATAGTACTATATAATGTTATACGTTATAACGTGATGCTACATAACGATATACGTTATATCGTAATACTATATAACGTTATACGTTATAACGTAATACTACATAACGTTATACGTTATAACACAATACTATATAACGTTATACGTTATATCGTAATACTACATAACGTTATACGTTATTACATAGTACTATATAATGTTATACGTTATAACGTAATACTATATAACGTTATACGTTAGAACACAATACTATATAACGTTACACGTTATAACGTATTTTACATAACGTTTATCCTTAATACATAGTACTATATAATGTTATACGTTATAACGTGATACTATATAACGTTATACGTTATTACGTAATACTACATAACGTTATACGTTATAACGTATTTTACATAACGTTTATCCTTAATACATAGTACTATATAATGTTATACGTTATAACGTGATACTATATAACGTTATACGTTATTACGTAATACTACATAACGATATACGTTATATCGTAGTACTATATAACTTTAGACCTTATAACGTAATACCACATAACGTTATACGTTATAACACAATAGTATATAAAGTTATACGTTATAACGTAATACTACATAACGTTATACGTTATAACACAATACTATATAACGTTACAGGTTATAACGTATTTTACGTAACGTTTATCCTTATTACATAGTACTATATAACGTTATACGTTATAACGTAATACTACATAACGTTATACGTTATAACACAATACTATATAACGTTATACGTTATATCGTAATACTACATAACGTTATACGTTATTACATAGTACTATATAATGTTATACGTTATAACGTAATACTACATAACGTTATACGTTATTACATAGTACTATATAATGTTATACGTTATAACGTGATACTATATAACGTTATACGTTAGAACACAATACTATATAACGTTACACGTTATAACGTATTTTACATAACGTTTATCCTTAATACATAGTACTATATAATGTTAAACGTTATAACGTGATACTATATAACGTTATACGTTATTACGTAATACTACATAACGTTATACGTTATAACGTATTTTACATAACGTTTATCCTTAATACATAGTACTATATAATGTTATACGTTATAACGTGATACTATATAACGTTATACGTTATTACGTAATACTACATAACGTTATACGTTATAACGTGATACTACATAACGTTATACGTTGTATCGTAATACTACATAACGTTATACGTTATTACATAGTACTATATAATGTTATACGTTATAACGTAATACTACATAACGTTATACGTTATTACATAGTTCTATATAATGTTATACGTTATAACGTGATACTATATAACGTTATACGTTAGAACACAATACTATATAACGTCACACGTTATAACGTATTTTACATAACGTTTATCCTTAATACATAGAACTATATAATGTTATACGTTATAACGTAATACTACATAACGTTATACGTTATAACACAATACTATATAACGTTATACGTTATATCGGAATACTACATAACGTTATACGTTATATCGTTGTACTATATAACTTTAGACCTTATAACGTAACACTACATAACGTTATACGTTATAACGTAATACTACATAACGTTACACGTTATAACGTATTTTACATAACGTTATACGTAATTACATAGTACTATATAATGTTATACGTTATAACGTGATACTATATAACGTTATACGTTATAACGTAATATTATATAACATTATACGTTATTACGTAATACTACATAACGTTATACGTTATAACACAATACTATATAACGTTATACGTTATAACGTAATACTACATAACGTTATACGTTATAACACAATACTATATAACGTTATACGTTATATCGTAATACTACATAACGTTATACGTTATTACATAGTACTATATAATGTTATACGTTATAACGTAATACTACATAACGTTATACGTTATTACATAGTACTATATAATGTTATACGTTATAACGTGATACTATATAACGTTATACGTTAGAACACAATACTATATAACGTTACACGTTATAACGTATTTTACATAACGTTTATCCTTAATACATAGTACTATATAATGTTATACGTTATAACGTGATACTATATAACGTTATACGTTATTACGTAATACTACATAACGTTATACGTTATAACGTATTTTACATAACGTTTATCCTTAATACATAGTACTATATAATGTTATACGTTATAACGTGATACTATATAACGTTATACGTTATTACGTAATACTACATAACGTTATACGTTATAACGAGATACTACATAACGTTATACGTTATAACGTAATACTAGATAACGTTATACGTTATATCGTAGTACTATATAACTTTAGACCTTATAACGTAATACTACATAACGTTATACGTTATAACACAATACTATATAACGTTTTATGTTATATCGTAATACTACATAACGTTATACGTTATAACGTAATATTAGGTAACAGTATACGTTATTACGTAATACTACATAACGTTATACGTTATAACACAATACTATATAACGTTATACGTTATAACGTAATACTACATAACGTTATACGTTATAACACAATACTATATAACGTTATACGTTATATCGTAATACTACATAACGTTATACGTTATTACATAGTACTATATAATGTTATACGTTATAACGTAATACTACATAACGTTATACGTTATTACATAGTTCTATATAATGTTATACGTTATAACGTGATACTATATAACGTTATACGTTATTACGTAATACTACATAACGTTATACGTTATAACGTAATACTACATAACGTTATACGTTATATCCGAGTACTATATAACGTTATACGTTATTACGTAATACTACATAACGTTATACGTTATAACACAATACTATATAACGTTATACGTTATTAGATAGTACTATATAATGTTATACGTTATAACGTAATACTACATAACGTTATACGTTATTACATAGTACTATATAATGTTATACGTTATAACGTAATACTACATAACGTTATACGTTATAACACAATACTATATAACGTTATACGTTATATCGTAATACTACATAACGTTATACGTTATTACATAGTACTATATAATGTTATACGTTATAACGTAATACTACATAACGTTATACGTTATATCCGAGTACTATATAACGTTATACGTTATTACGTAATACTACATAACGTTATACGTTATAACACAATACTATATAACGTTATACGTTATTAGATAGTACTATATAATGTTATACGTTATAACGTAATACTACATAACGTTATACGTTATTACATAGTACTATATAATGTTATACGTTATAACGTAATACTACATAACGTTATACGTTATAACACAATACTATATAACGTTATACGTTATATCGTAATACTACATAACGTTATACGTTATTACATAGTACTATATAATGTTATACGTTATAACGTAATACTACATAACGTTATACGTTATTACCTAGTACTATATAATGTTATACGTTATAACGTGATACTATATAACGTTATACGTTATAACACAATACTATATAACGTTACAAATTATAACGTATTTTACATAACGTTTATCCTTATTACATAGTACTATATAATGTTATACGTTATAACGTGATACTATATAACGTTATACGTTATAACGTAATACTACATAACGTTATACGTTATATTGTAGTACTATATAACTTCAGACCTTATAACGTAATACTACATAACGTTATACGTTATAACACAATAGTATATAACGTTATACGTTATAACGTAATACTACATAACGTTATACGTTATAACGTAATACTACATAACGTTATACGTTATATCGTAATACTACATAACGTTATACGTTATAACGTAATATTATATAACATTATACGTTATTACGTAATACTACATAACGTTATACGTTATAACGTGATACTATATAACGTTATACGTTATAGCGTAATACTACATAACGATATACGTTATATCGTAGTACTATATAACTTTAGACCTTATAACGTAATACCACATAACGTTATACGTTATAACACAATAGTATATAAAGTTATACGTTATAACGTAATACTACATAACGTTATACGTTATAACACAATACTATATAACGTTACAGGTTATAACGTATTTTACGTAACGTTTATCCTTATTACATAGTACTATATAATGTTATACGTTATAACGTGATGCTACATAACGATATACGTTATTACGTATTACTACATAACGTTATAAGTTGTAACGTAATACTACATAACGTTATACGTTATATCCGAGTACTATATAACGTTATACGTTATTACGTAATACTACATAACGTTATACGTTATAACACAATACTATATAACGTTATACGTTATTAGATAGTACTATATAATGTTATACGTTATAACGTAATACTACATAACGTTATACGTTATTACATAGTACTATATAAAGTTATACGTTATAACGTAATACTACATAACGTTATACGTTATAACACAATACTATATAACGTTATACGTTATATCGTAATACTACATAACGTTATACGTTATTACATAGTACTATATAATGTTATACGTTATAACGTAATACTACATAACGTTATACGTTATTACCTAGTACTATATAATGTTATACGTTATAACGTGATACTATATAACGTTATACGTTATAACACAATACTATATAACGTTACAAATTATAACGTATTTTACATAACGTTTATCCTTATTACATAGTACTATATAATGTTATACGTTATAACGTGATACTATATAACGTTATACGTTACAACGTAATACTACATAACGTTATACGTTATATTGTAGTACTATATAACTTCAGACCTTATAACGTAATACTACATAACGTTATACGTTATAACACAATAGTATATAACGTTATACGTTATAACGTAATACTACATAACGTTATACGTTATAACGTAATACAACATAACGTTATACGTTATATCGTAATACTACATAACGTTATACGTTATAACGTAATATTATATAACATTATACGTTATTACGTAATACTACATAACGTTATACGTTATAACGTGATACTATATAACGTTATACGTTATAGCGTAATACTACATAACGATATACGTTATATCGTAGTACTATATAACTTTAGACCTTATAACGTAATACCACATAACGTTATACGTTATAACACAATAGTATATAAAGTTATACGTTATAACGTAATACTACATAACGTTATACGTTATAACACAATACTATATAACGTTACAGGTTATAACGTATTTTACATAACGTTTATCCTTATTACATAGTACTATATAATGTTATACGTTATAACGTGATACTACATAACGATATACGTTATTACGTATTACTACATAACGTTATAAGTTATAACGTAATACTACATAACGTTATACGTTATATCCGAGTACTATATTACGTTATAAGTTATTACGTAATACTACATAACGTTATACGTTATAACACAATACTATATGACGTTATTCGTTATTACATAGTACTTTATAATGTTATACGTTATAACGCGATACTACATAACGTTATACGTTATAACGTAATACTAGATAACGTTATACGTTATATCGTAGTACTATATAACTTTAGACCTTATAACGTAATACTACATAACGTTATACGTTATAACACAATACTATATAACGTTATACGTTATAACGTAATACTACATAACGTTATACGTTATAACACAATACTATATAACGTTAAACGTTATATCGTAATACTACATAACGTTATACGTTATTACATAGTACTATATAATGTTATACGTTATAACGTAATACTACATAACGTTATACGTTATTACATAGTACTATATAATGTTATACGTTATAACGTGATACTATATAACGTTATACGTTAGAACACAATACTATATAACGTTACACGTTATAACGTATTTTACATAACGTTTATCCTTAATACATAGTACTATATAATGTTATACGTTATAACGTGATACTATATAACGTTATACGTTATTACGTAATACTACATAACGTTATACGTTATAACGTATTTTACATAACGTTTATCCTTAATACATAGTACTATATAATGTTATACGTTATAACGTGATACTATATAACGTTATACGTTATTACGTATTACTACATAACGTTATACGTTATAACGTGATACTACATAACGTTATACGTTATAACGTAATACTAGATAACGTTATACGTTATATCGTAGTACTATATAACTTTAGACCTTATAACGTAATACTACATAACGTTATACGTTATAACACAATACTATATATCGTTTTACGTTATATCGTAATACTACATAACGTTATACGTTATAACGTAATATTAGGTAACATTATACGTTATTACGTAATACTACATAACGTTATACGTTATAACACAATACTATATAACGTTATACGTTATAACGTAATACTACATAACGTTATACGTTATAACACAATACTATATAACGTTATGCGTTATATCGTAGTACTATATAACTTTAGACCTTATAACGTAATGCTACATAACGTTATACGTTATAACACAATACTATATAACGTTATACGTTATATCGTAATACTACATAACGTTACACGTTATAACGTAATATTATATAACATTATACGTTATTACGTAATACTATATAACGTTATACGTTATAACACAATACTATATAACGTTATACGTTATAACGTAATACTACATAACGTTATACGTTATAACACAATACTATATAACGTTATACGTTATACCGTAATACTACATAACGTTATACGTTATTACATAGTACTATATAATGTTATACGTTATAACGTGATACTATATAGCGTTATACGTTAGAACACAATACTATATAACGTTACACGTTATAACGTATTGTACATAACGTTTATCCTTAATACATAGTACTATATAATGTTATACGTTATAACGTGATACTATATAACTTTATACGTTATTACGTAATACTACGTAACGTTATACGTTATAACGTAATATTATATAACATTATACGTTATTACGTAATACTACATAACGTTATACGTTATAACACAATACTATATAACGTTATACGTTATATCGTAATACTACATAACGTTATACGTTATAACGTAATATTATATAACATTATACGTTATTACGTAATACTACATAACGTTATACGTTATAACACAATACTATATAACGTTATACGTTATAACGTAATACTACATAACGTTATACGTTATAACACAATACTATATAACGTTATACGTTATATCGTAATACTACATAACGTTATACGTTATTACATAGTACTATATAATGTTATACGTTATAACGTAATACTACATAACGTTATACGTTATTACATAGTACTATATAATGTTATACGTTATAACGTGATACTATATAACGTTATACGTTAGAACACAATACTATATAACGTTACACGTTATAACGTATTTTACATAACGTTTATCCTTAATACATAGTACTATATAATGTTATACGTTATAACGTGATACTATATAACGTTATACGTTATTACGCAATACTACATAACGTTATACGTTATAACGTATTTTACATAACGTTTATCCTTAATACATAGTACTATATAATGTTATACGTTATAACGTGATACTATATAACGTTATACGTTATTACGTATTACTACATAACGTTATACGTTATAACGTAATATTAGGTAACATTATACGTTATTACGTAATACTACATAACGTTATACGTTATAACAGAATACTATATAACGTTATACGTTATAACGTAATACTACATAACGTTATACGTTATAACACAATACTATATAACGTTATACGTTATATCGTAATACTACATAACGTTATACGTTATTACATAGTAGTATATAATGTTATACGTTATAACGTAATACTACATAACGTTATACGTTATTACATAGTTCTATATAATGTTATACGTTATAACGTGATACTATATAACGTTATACGTTAGAACACAATACTATATAACGTCACACGTTATAACGTATTTTACATAACGTTTATCCTTAATACATAGTACTATATAATGTTATACGTTATAACGTGATACTATATAACGTTATACGTTATATCGTAATACTACATAACGTTATACGTTATACCGTAATATTATATAACATTATACGTTATTACGTAATACTACATAACGTTATACGTTATAACACAATACTATACAACGTTATACGTTATAACGTAATACTACATAACGTTATACGTTATAACACAATACTATATAACGTTATACGTTATATCGTAATACTACATAACGTTATACGTTATTACATAGTACTATATAATGTTATACGTTATAACGTAATACTACATAACGTTATACGTTATTACATAGTACTATATAATGTTATACGTTATAACGTTATACTATATAACGTTATACGTTATTACGTAATACTACATAACGTTATACGTTATAACGTATTTTACATAACGTTTATCCTTAATACATAGTACTATATAATGTTATACGTTATAACGTGATACTATATAACGTTTTACGTTATATCGTAATACTACATAACGTTATACGTTATTACATAGTACTATATAACGTTACACGTTATAACGTATTTTACATAACGTTTATCCTTAATACATAGTACTATATAATGTTATACGTTATAACGTGATACTATATAACGTTATACGTTATTACGTAATACTACATAACGTTATACGTTATAACGTATTTTACATAACGTTTATCCTTAATACATAGTACTATATAATGTTATACGTTATAACGTGATACTATATAACTTTATACGTTATTACGTAATACTACGTAACGTTATACGTTATAACGTGATACTATATAACGTTATACGTTATAACACAATACTATATGACGTTATTCGTTAATACATAGTACTATATAATGTTATACGTTATAACGTGATACTATATAACGTTATGCGTTATTACGTAATACTACATAATGTTATACGTTATAACGTGATACTATATAACGTTATACGTTAGAACACAATACTATATAACGTCACACGTTATAACGTATTTTACATAACGTTTATCCTTAATACATAGTACTATATAATGTTATACGTTATAACGTGATACTATATAACGTTAAACGTTATATCGTAATACTACATAACGTTATACGTTATACCGTAATATTATATAACATTATACGTTATTACGTAATACTACATAACGTTATACGTTATAACACAATACTATATAACGTTATACGTTATAACGTAATACTACATAACGTTATACGTTATAACACAATACTATATAACGTTATACGTTATATCGTAATACTACATAACGTTATACGTTATTACATAGTACTATATAATGTTATACGTTATAACGTAATACTACATAACGTTATACGTTATTACATAGTACTATATAATGTTATACGTTATTACATAGTACTATATAACGTTATACGTTATAACGTGATACTATATAACGCTATACGTTACAACACAATACTATATAACGTTACACGTTATAACGTATTTTACATAACGTTTATCCTTATTACATAGTACTATATAATGTTATACGTTATACCGTGATATTATATAACATTATACGTTATTACGTAATACTACATAACGTTATACGTTATAACGTAATACTACATAACGTTACACGTTATAACGTATTTTACATAACGTTATACGTTATATCGTAATACTACATAACGTTATACGTTATTACATAGTACTATATAATGTTATACGTTATAACGTAATACTACATAACGTTATACGTTATTACATAGTACTATATAATGTTATACGTTATTACATAGTACTATATAACGTTATACGTTATAACGTGATACTATATAACGTTATACGTTATTACGTAATACTACATAACGTTATACGTTATAACGTATTTTACATAACGTTTATCCTTAATACATAGTACTATATAATGTTATACGTTATAACGTGATACTATATAACGTTTTACGTTATATCGTAATACTACATAACGTTATACGTTATTACATAGTACTATATAACGTTACACGTTATAACGTATTTTACATAACGTTTATCCTTAATACATAGTACTATATAATGTTATACGTTATAACGTGATACTATATAACGTTATACGTTATTACGTAATACTACATAACGTTATACGTTATAACGTATTTTACATAACGTTTATCCTTAATACATAGTACTATATAATGTTATACGTTATAACGTGATACTATATAACGTTTTACGTTATATCGTAATACTACATAACGTTATACGTTATAACGTAATATTAGGTAACATTATACGTTATTACGTAATACTACATAACGTTATACGTTATTACATAGTACTATATAACGTTATACGTTATAACGTGATACTATATAACGCTATACGTTACAACACAATACTATATAACGTTACACGTTATAACGTATTTTACATAACGTTTATCCTTATTACATAGTACTATATAATGTTATACGTTATACCGTGATATTATATAACATTATACGTTATTACGTAATACTACATAACGTTATACGTTATAACGTAATACTACATAACGTTACACGTTATAACGTATTTTACATAACGTTATACGTTATAACGTAATACTTCTTAACGTTATATGTTATATCGTAGTACTATATAACTTTAGACCTTATATCGTAATACTACATAACTTTATACGTTATAACACAATACTATATAACGTTTTACGTTATAACGTAATATTATATAACGTTATACGTTATAACGTAATATTACATAACGTTATACGTTATAACACAATACTATATATCGTTATACGTTATATCGTAATACTACATAACGTTATACGTTATAACGTAATATTGTATAACATTATACGTTATTACGTAACACTACATAACGTTATACGTTATAACGTAATATTATATAACATTATACGTTATTACGTAATACTACATAACGTTATACGTTATAACGTAACACTACATAACGTTATACGTTATTACATAGTACTATATAATGTTATACGTTATAACATGATACTATATAACGTTATACGTCATTACGTAATACTACATAACGTTATACGTTATAGCATAATATTATATAACGTTATACGTTATTACATAGTACTATATAATGTTATACGTTATACCGTGATACTATATAACGTTATACGTTATAACACAATACTATATGACGTTATTCGTTAATACATAGTACTATATAATGTTATACGTTATAACGTGATACTATATAACGTTATACGTTATTACGTAATACTACATAACGTTATACGTTATAACGTGATACTACATAACGTTATACGTTATAACGTAATACTAGATAACGTTATACGTTATATCGTAGTACTATATAACTTTAGACCTTATAACGTAATACTACATAACGTTATACGTTATAACACAATACTATATAACGTTTTACGTTATATCGTAATACTACATAACGTTATACGTTATAACACAATACTATATAACGTTATACGTTATATCGTAATACTACATAACGTTATACGTTATTACATAGTACTATATAATGTTATACGTTATAACGTAATACTACATAACGTTATACGTTATTACATAGTACTATATAATGTTATACGTTATAACGTAATACTACATAACATTATTCGTTATTACGTAATACTACATAACCTTATACGTTATAACACAATACTATATAACGTTATACGTTATAACGTAATACTACATAACGTTATACGTTATAACACAATACTATATAACGTTATACGTTATATCGTAATACTACATAACGTTATACGTTATTACATAGTACTATATAATGTTATACGTTATAACGTAATACTACATAACGTTATACGTTATTACATAGTACTATATAATGCTATACGTTATAACGTGATACTATATAACGTTATACGTTATAACACAATACTATATAACGTTACAAATTATAACGTATTTTACATAACGTTTATCCTTATTACATAGTACTATATAATGTTATAGGTTATAACGTGATACTATATAACGTTATACGTTATAACGTAATACTACATAACGTCATACGTTATATCTTAGTACTATATAACTTTAGACCTTATAACGTAATACTACATAACGTTATACGTTATAACACAATTTGTATATAAAGTTATACGTTATAACGTAATACTACATAACGTTATACGTTATAACACAATACTATATAACGTTACACGTTATAACGTATTTTACATAACGTTTATCCTTATTACATAGTACTATATAATGTTATGCGTTATAACGTGATACTATATAACGTTATACGTTATTACGTATTACTACATAACGTTATAAGTTATAACGTAATACTACATAATGTTATACGTTATATCCGAGTACTATATTACGTTATAAGTTATTACGTAATACTACATAACGTTATACGTTATAACACAATACTATATGACGTTATTCGTTATTACATAGTACTATATAATGTTATACGTTATAACGTGATACTACATAACGTTATACGTTATAACGTAATACTAGATAACGTTATACGCTATATCGTAGTACTATATAACTTTAGACCTTATAACGTAATACTACATAACGTTATACGTTATAACACAATACTATATAACGTTATACGTTATATCGTAATACTACATAACGTTATACGTTATAACACAATACTATATAACGTTATACGTTATACCGTAATACTACATAACGTTATACGTTATTACATAGTACTATATAATGTTATACGTTATAACGTAATACTACATAACGTTATACGTTATAACACAATACTATATAACGTTATACGTTATTACGTAATACTACATAACGTTATACGTTATAACACAATACTATATGACGTTATTCGTTAATACATAGTACTATATAATGTTATACGTTATAACGTGATACTACATAACGTTATACGTTATAACACAATACTATATAACGTTTTACGTTATATCGTAATACTACATAACGTTATACGTTATAACGTAATATTATATAACATTATACGTTATTACGTAATACTATATAACTTTAGACCTTATAACGTAATACTACATAACGTTATACGTTATAACACAATACTATATAACGTTTTACGTTATATCGTAATACTACATAACGTTATACGTTATAACGTAATATTATATAACATTATACGTTATTACGTAATACTATATAACGTTATACGTTATAACACAATACTATATAACGTTACAAATTATAACGTATTTTACATAACGTTTATCCTTATTACATAGTACTATATAATGTTATACGTTATAACGTGATACTACATAACGTTATACGTTATTACATAGTACTATATAACGTTTTACGTTATAACGTAATACTACATAACGTTATACGTTATATCCGAGTACTGTATTACGTTATAAGTTATTACGTAATACTACATAACGTTATACGTTATAACACAATACTATATGACGTTATTCGTTGTTACATAGTACTATATAATGTTATGCGTTATAACGTGATACTATATAACGTTATACGTTATAACGTAATACTAGATAACGTTATACGTTATATCGTAGTACTATATAACTTTTGACCTTATAACGTAATACCACATAACGTTATACGTTATAACACAATACTATATAACGTTATACGTTATATCGTAATACTACATAACGTTATACGTTATAACGTAATACTACATAGCGTTATACGTTATTACATAGTACTATATAATGTTATACGTTAAAACGTAATACTACATAACGTTATACGTTATAACACAATACTATATAACGTTATACGTTATATCGGAATACTACATAACGTTATACGTTATTACATAGTACTATATAATGTTATACGTTATAACGTAATACTACATAACGTTATACGTTATTACATAGTACTATATAACGTTTTACGTTATAACGTAATACTACATAACGTTATACGTTATAACGTAATACTACATAACGTTACACGTTATAACGTATTTTACATAACGTTATACGTTATAACGTAATACTCCTTAACGTTATATGTTATATCGTAGTACTATATAACTTTAGACCTCATAACGTAATACTACATAACGTTATACGTAATTACATAGTACTATATAATGTTATACGTTATAACGTGATACTATATAACGTTATACGTTATAACACAATACTATATAACGTTACACGTTATTACGTATTTTACATAACGTTTATCCTTAATACATAGTACTATATAATGTTATACGTTATATCGTAGTACTATATAACTTTAGACCTTATAACGTAATACTACATAACGTTATACGTTATAACGTAATACTACATAACGTTATACGTTATAACACAATACTATATAACGTTACACGTTATAACGTATTCTACATAACGTTTATCCTTATTACATAGTACTATATAATGTTATACGTTATAACGTGATACTATATAACGTTATACGTTATTACGTATTACTACATAACGTTATAAGTTATAACGTAATACTACATAACGTTATACGTTATATCCGAGTACTGTATTACGTTATAAGTTATTACGTAATACTACATAACGTTATACGTTATAACACAATACTATATGACGCTATTCGTTGTTACATAGTACTATATAATGTTATGCGTTATAACGTGATACTATATAACGTTATACGTTATAACGTAATACTAGATAACGTTATACGTTATATCGTAGTACTATATAACTTTTGACCTTATAACGTAATACTACATAACGTTATACGTTATAACGTAATACTTCTTAACGTTATATGTTATATCGTAGTACTATATAACTTTAGACCTCATAACGTAATACTACATAACGTTATACGTAATTACATAGTACTATATAATGTTATACGTTATAACGTGATACTATATAACGTTATACGTTATAACACAATACTATATAACGTTACACGTTATTACGTATTTTACATAACGTTTATCCTTAATACATAGTACTATATAATGTTATACGTTATAACGTGATACTATATAACGTTATACGTTATAACACAATACTATATGACGTTATTCGTTAATACATAGTACTATATAATGTTATACGTTATAACGTGATACTATATAACGTTATACGTTATTACGTAATACTACATAACGTTATACGTTATAACGTGATACTACATAACGTTATACGTTATAACGTAATACTAGATAACGTTATACGTTATATCGTAGTACTATATAACTTTAGACCTTATAACGTAATACTACATAACGTTAAACGTTATAACACAATACTATATAACGTTTTACGTTATATCGTAATACTACATAACGTTATACGTTATAACGTAATATTATATAACGTTATACGTTATAACACAATACTATATAACGTTATACGTTATATCGTAATACTACATAACGTTATACGTTATTACATAGTACTATATAATGTTATACGTTATAACGTAATATTATATAACATTATTCGTTATTACGTAATACTACATAACCTTATACGTTATAACACAATACTATATAACGTTATACGTTATA
Organism: Bombus sylvestris; assembly: GCA_911622165.2. NCBI lineage: Eukaryota > Metazoa > Arthropoda > Insecta > Hymenoptera > Apidae > Bombus > Bombus sylvestris. The sequence goes on from CAJVRE020000087.1 coordinate 2,143,355, forward strand.
ACGTAATACTACATAACGTTATACGTTATAACACAATACTATATAACGTTATACGTTATATCGTAATACTACATAACGTTATACGTTATTACATAGTACTATATAATGTTATACGTTATAACGTAATACTATATAACGTTATACGTTATAACACAATACTATATGACGTTATTCGTTAATACATAGTACTATATAATGTTATACGTTATAACGTGATACTATATAACGTTATACGTTATTACGTAATACTACATAACGTTATACGTTATAACGTGATACTACATAACGTTATACGTTATAACGTAATACTAGATAACGTTATACGTTATATCGTAGTACTATATAACTTTAGACCTTATAACGTAATACTACATAACGTTATACGTTATAACACAATACTATATAACGTTTTACGTTATATCGTAATACTACATAACGTTATACCTTATAACACAATACTATATAACGTTATACGTTATATCGTAATACTACATAACGTTATACGTTATTACATAGTACTATATAATGTTATACGTTATAACGTAATACTACATAACGTTATACGTTATTACATAGTACTATATAATGTTATACGTTATAACGTAATACTACATAACATTATTCGTTATTACGTAATACTACATAACCTTATACGTTATAACACAATACTATATAACGTTATACGTTATAACGTAATACTACATAACGTTATACGTTATAACACAATACTATATAACGTTATACGTTATATCGTAATACTACATAACGTTATACGTTATTACATAGTACTATATAATGTTATACGTTATAACGTAATACTACATAACGTTATACGTTATTACATAGTACTATATAATGTTATACGTTATAACGTGATACTATATAACGTTATACGTTATAACACAATACTATATAACGTTACAAATTATAACGTATTTTACATAACGTTTATCCTTATTACATAGTACTATATAATGTTATACGTTATAACGTGATACTATATAACGTTATACGTTATAACGTAATACTACATAACGTCATACGTTATATCTTAGTACTATATAACTTTAGACCTTATAACGTAATACTACATAACGTTATACGTTATAACACAATTTGTATATAAAGTTATACGTTATAACGTAATACTACATAACGTTATACGTTATAACACAATACTATATAACGTTACACGTTATAACGTATTTTACATAACGTTTATCCTTATTACATAGTACTATATAATGTTATGCGTTATAACGTGATACTATATAACGTTATACGTTATTACGTATTACTACATAACGTTATAAGTTATAACGTAATACTACATAATGTTATACGTTATATCCGAGTACTATATTACGTTATAAGTTATTACGTAATACTACATAACGTTATACGTTATAACACAATACTATATGACGTTATTCGTTATTACATAGTACTATATAATGTTATACGTTATAACGTGATACTACATAACGTTATACGTTATAACGTAATACTAGATAACGTTATACGCTATATCGTAGTACTATATAACTTTAGACCTTATAACGTAATACTACATAACGTTATACGTTATAACACAATACTATATAACGTTATACGTTATATCGTAATACTACATAACGTTATACGTTATAACGCAATATTATATAACATTATACGTTATTACGTAATACTACATAACGTTATACGTTATAACACAATACTATATAACGTTATACGTTATAACGTAATACTACATAACGTTACACGTTATAACACAATACTATATAACGTTATACGTTATACCGTAATACTACATAACGTTATACGTTATTACATAGTACTATATAATGTTATACGTTATAACGTAATACTACATAACGTTATACGTTATAACACAATACTATATAACGTTATACGTTATTACGTAATACTACATAACGTTATACGTTATAACACAATACTATATGACGTTATTCGTTAATACATAGTACTATATAATGTTATACGTTATAACGTGATACTACATAACGTTATACGTTATAACACAATACTATATAACGTTTTACGTTATATCGTAATACTACATAACGTTATACGTTATAACGTAATATTATATAACATTATACGTTATTACGTAATACTATATAACTTTAGACCTTATAACGTAATACTACATAACGTTATACGTTATAACACAATACTATATAACGTTTTACGTTATATCGTAATACTGCATAACGTTATACGTTATAACGTAATATTATATAACATTATACGTTATTACGTAATACTATATAACGTTATACGTTATAACACAATACTATATAACGTTACAAATTATAACGTATTTTACATAACGTTTATCCTTATTACATAGTACTATATAATGTTATACGTTATAACGTGATACTACATAACGTTATACGTTATTACATAGTACTATATAACGTTTTACGTTATAACGTAATACTACATAACGTTATACGTTATATCCGAGTACTGTATTACGTTATAAGTTATTACGTAATACTACATAACGTTATACGTTATAACACAATACTATATGACGTTATTCGTTGTTACATAGTACTATATAATGTTATGCGTTATAACGTGATACTATATAACGTTATACGTTATAACGTAATACTAGATAACGTTATACGTTATATCGTAGTACTATATAACTTTTGACCTTATAACGTAATACTACATAACGTTATACGTTATAACACAATTTGTATATAAAGTTATACGTTATAACGTAATACTACATAACGTTATACGTTATAACACAATACTATATAACGTTACACGTTATAACGTATTTTACATAACGTTTATCCTTATTACATAGTACTATATAATGTTATGCGTTATAACGTGATACTATATAACGTTATACGTTATTACGTATTACTACATAACGTTATAAGTTATAACGTAATACTACATAATGTTATACGTTATATCCGAGTACTATATTACGTTATACGTTATAACGTAATACTAGATAACGTTATACGCTATATCGTAGTACTATATAACTTTAGACCTTATAACGTAATACTACATAACGTTATACGTTATAACACAATACTATATAACGTTATACGTTATATCGTAATACTACATAACGTTATACGTTATAACGCAATATTATATAACATTATACGTTATTACGTAATACTACATAACGTTATACGTTATAACACAATACTATATAACGTTATACGTTATAACGTAATACTACATAACGTTATACGTTATAACACAATACTATATAACGTTATACGTTATACCGTAATACTACATAACGTTATACGTTATTACATAGTACTATATAATGTTATACGTTATAACGTAATACTACATAACGTTATACGTTATAACACAATACTATATAACGTTATACGTTATTACGTAATACTACATAACGTTATACGTTATAACACAATACTATATGACGTTATTCGTTAATACATAGTACTATATAATGTTATACGTTATAACGTGATACTACATAACGTTATACGTTATAACACAATACTATATAACGTTTTACGTTATATCGTAATACTACATAACGTTATACGTTATAACGTAATATTATATAACATTATACGTTATTACGTAATACTATATAACTTTAGACCTTATAACGTAATACTACATAACGTTATACGTTATAACACAATACTATATAACGTTTTACGTTATATCGTAATACTGCATAACGTTATACGTTATAACGTAATATTATATAACATTATACGTTATTACGTAATACTATATAACGTTATACGTTATAACACAATACTATATAACGTTACAAATTATAACGTATTTTACATAACGTTTATCCTTATTACATAGTACTATATAATGTTATACGTTATAACGTGATACTACATAACGTTATACGTTATTACATAGTACTATATAACGTTTTACGTTATAACGTAATACTACATAACGTTATACGTTATATCCGAGTACTGTATTACGTTATAAGTTATTACGTAATACTACATAACGTTATACGTTATAACACAATACTATATGACGTTATTCGTTGTTACATAGTACTATATAATGTTATGCGTTATAACGTGATACTATATAACGTTATACGTTATAACGTAATACTAGATAACGTTATACGTTATATCGTAGTACTATATAACTTTTGACCTTATAACGTAATACTACATAACGTTATACGTTATAACACAATACTATATAACGTTATACGTTATATCGTAATACTACATAACGTTATACGTTATAACGTAATACTACATAGCGTTATACGTTATTACATAGTACTATATAATGTTATACGTTAAAACGTAATACTACATAACGTTATACGTTATAACACAATACTATATAACGTTATACGTTATATCGGAATACTACATAACGTTATACGTTATTACATAGTACTATATAATGTTATACGTTATAACGTAATACTACATAACGTTATACGTTATTACATAGTACTATATAACGTTTTACGTTATAACGTAATACTACATAACGTTATACGTTATAACGTAATACTACATAACGTTACACGTTATAACGTATTTTACATAACGTTATACGTTATAACGTAATACTTCTTAACGTTATATGTTATATCGTAGAACTATATAACTTTAGACCTCATAACGTAATACTACATAACGTTATACGTAATTACATAGTACTATATAATGTTATACGTTATAACGTGATACTATATAACGTTATACGTTATAACACAATACTATATAACGTTACACGTTATTACGTATTTTACATAACGTTTATCCTTAATACATAGTACTATATAATGTTATACGTTATATCGTAGTACTATATAACTTTAGACCTTATAACGTAATACTACATAACGTTATACGTTATAACGTAATACTACATAACGTTATACGTTATAACACAATACTATATAACGTTACACGTTATAACGTATTCTACATAACGTTTATCCTTATTACATAGTACTATATAATGTTATACGTTATAACGTGATACTATATAACGTTATACGTTATTACGTATTACTACATAACGTTATAAGTTATAACGTAATACTACATAACGTTATACGTTATATCCGAGTACGGTATTACGTTATAAGTTATTACGTAATACTACATAACGTTATACGTTATAACACAATACTATATGACGCTATTCGTTGTTACATAGTACTATATAATGTTATGCGTTATAACGTGATACTATATAACGTTATACGTTATAACGTAATACTAGATAACGTTATACGTTATATCGTAGTACTATATAACTTTTGACCTTATAACGTAATACTACATAACGTTATACGTTATAACGTAATACTTCTTAACGTTATATGTTATATCGTAGTACTATATAACTTTAGACCTTATAACGTAATACTACATAACGTTATACGTAATTACATAGTACTATATAATGTTATACGTTATAACGTGATACTATATAACGTTATACGTTATAACACAATACTATATAACGTTACACGTTATAACGTATTTTACATAACGTTTATCCTTAATACATAGTACTATATAATGTTATACGTTATAACGTGATACTATATAACGTTATACGTTATAACACAATACTATATGACGTTATTCGTTAATACATAGTACTATATAATGTTATACGTTATAACGTGATACTATATAACGTTACACGTTATAACGTATTTTACATAACGTTATACGTTATAACGTAATACTTCTTAACGTTATATGTTATATCGTAGTACTATATAACTTTAGACCTCATAACGTAATACTACATAACGTTATACGTAATTACATAGTACTATATAATGTTATACGTTATAACGTGATACTATATAACGTTATACGTTATAACACAATACTATATAACGTTACACGTTATTACGTATTTTACATAACGTTTATCCTTAATACATAGTACTATATAATGTTATACGTTATAACGTGATACTATATAACGTTATACGTTATAACACAATTCTATATGACGTTATTCGTTAATACATAGTACTATATAATGTTATACGTTATAACGTGATACTATATAACGTTATACGTTATTACGTAATACTACATAACGTTATACGTTATAACGTGATACTACATAACGTTATACGTTATAACGTAATACTAGATAACGTTATACGTTATATCGTAGTACTATATAACTTTAGACCTTATAACGTAATACTACATAACGTTAAACGTTATAACACAATACTATATAACGTTTTACGTTATATCGTAATACTACATAACGTTATACGTTATAACGTAATATTATATAACGTTATACGTTATAACACAATACTATATAACGTTATACGTTATATCGTAATACTACATAACGTTATACGTTATTACATAGTACTATATAATGTTATACGTTATAACGTAATATTATATAACATTATTCGTTATTACGTAATACTACATAACCTTATACGTTATAACACAATACTATATAACGTTATACGTTATAACGTAATACTACATAACGTTATACGTTATAACACAATACTATATAACGTTATACGTTATATCGTAATACTACATAACGTTATACGTTATTACATAGTACTATATAATGTTATACGTTATAACGTAATACTACATAACGTTATACGTTATTACATAGTACTATATAATGTTATACGTTATAACGTGATACTATATAACGTTATACGTTATAACACAATACTATATAACGTTACAAATTATAACGTATTTTACATAACGTTTATCCTTATTACATAGTACTATATAATGTTATACGTTATAACGTGATACTATATAACGTTATACGTTATAACGTAATACTACATAACGTCATACGTTATATCTTAGTACTATATAACTTTAGACCTTATAACGTAATACTACATAACGTTATACGTTATAACACAATTTGTATATAAAGTTATACGTTATAACGTAATACTACATAACGTTATACGTTATAACACAATACTATATAACGTTACACGTTATAACGTATTTTACATAACGTTTATCCTTATTACATAGTACTATATAATGTTATGCGTTATAACGTGATACTATATAACGTTATACGTTATTACGTATTACTACATAACGTTATAAGTTATAACGTAATACTACATAACGTTATACGTTATATCCGAGTACTATATTACGTTATAAGTTATTACGTAATACTACATAACGTTATACGTTATAACACAATACTATATGACGTTATTCGTTATTACACAATACTATATAACGTTATACGTTATATCGTAATACTACATAACGTTATACGTTATAACGTAATATTATATAACATTATACGTTATTACGTAATACTACATAACGTTATACGTTATAACACAATACTATATAACGTTATACGTTATAACGTAATACTACATAACGTTATACGTTATAACACAATACTATATAACGTTATACGTTATAACGTAATACTACATAACGTTATACGTTATAACGTATTCTACATAACGTTTATCCTTATTACATAGTACTATATAATGTTATACGTTATAACGTGATACTATATAACGTTATACGTTATTACGTATTACTACATAACGTTATAAGTTATAACGTAATACTACATAACGTTATACGTTATATCCGAGTACTGTATTACGTTATAAGTTATTACGTAATACTACATAACGTTATACGTTATAACACAATACTATATGACGCTATTCGTTGTTACATAGTACTATATAATGTTATGCGTTATAACGTGATACTATATAACGTTATACGTTATAACGTAATACTAGATAACGTTATACGTTATATCGTAGTACTATATAACTTTTGACCTTATAACGTAATACTACATAACGTTATACGTTATAACACAATACTATATAACGTTATACGTTATATCATAATACTACATAACGTTATACGTTATAACGTAATACTACATAGCGTTATACGTTATTACATAGTACTATATAATGTTATACGTTATAACGTAATACTACATAACGTTATACGTTATAACACAATACTATATAACGTTATACGTTATATCGGAATACTACATAACGTTATACGTTATTACATAGTACTATATAATGTTATACGTTATAACGTAATACCACATAGCGTTATACGTTATTACATAGTACTATATAACGTTTTACGTTATAACGTAATACTACATAACGTTATACGTTATAACGTAATACTACATAACGTTACACGTTATAACGTATTTTACATAACGTTATACGTTATAACGTAATACTTCTTAACGTTATATGTTATATCGTAGTACTATATAACTTTAGACCTCATAACGTAATACTACATAACGTTATACGTAATTACATAGTACTATATAATGTTATACGTTATAACGTGATACTATATAACGTTATACGTTATAACACAATACTATATAACGTTACACGTTATTACGTATTTTACATAACGTTTATCCTTAATACATAGTACTATATAATGTTATACGTTATAACGTGATACTATATAACGTTATACGTTATAACACAATACTATATGACGTTATTCGTTAATACATAGTACTATATAATGTTATACGTTATAACGTGATACTATATAACGTTATACGTTATTACGTAATACTACATAACGTTATACGTTATAACGTGATACTACATAACGTTATACGTTATAACGTAATACTAGATAACGTTATACGTTATATCGTAGTACTATATAACTTTAGACCTTATAACGTAATACTACATAACGTTAAACGTTATAACACAATACTATATAACGTTTTACGTTATATCGTAATACTACATAACGTTATACGTTATAACGTAATATTATATAACATTATACGTTTTTACGTAATACTACATAACGTTATACGTTATAACACAATACTATATAACGTTATACGTTATATCGTAATACTACATAACGTTATACGTTATAACGTAATACTACATAACGTTATACGTTATAACACAATACTATATAACGTTACACGTTATAACGTATTTTACATAACGTTTATCCTTATTACATAGTACTATATAATGTTATACGTTATAACGTGATACTATATAACGTTATACGTTATTACGTATTACTACATAACGTTATAAGTTATAACGTAATACTACATAACGTTATACGTTATATCCGAGTACTATATTACGTTATAAGTTATTACGTAATACTACATAACGTTATACGTTATAACACAATACTATATGACGTTATTCGTTATTACATAGTACTATATAATGTTATACGTTATAACGTGATACTACATAACGTTATACGTTATAACGTAATACTAGATAACGTTATACGTTATATCGTAGTACTATATAACTTTAGACCTTATAACGTAATACTACATAACGTTATACGTTATAACACAATACTATATAACGTTATACGTTATATCGTAATACTACATAACGTTATACGTTATAACGTAATATTATATAACATTATACGTTATTACGTAATATTACATAACGTTATACGTTATAACACAATACTATATAACGTTATACGTTATAACGTAATACTACATAACGTTATACGTTATAACACAATACTATATAACGTTATACGTTATACCGTAATACTACATAACGTTATACGTTATTACATAGTACTATATAATGTTATACGTTATAACGTAATACTACATAACGTTATACGTTATAACACAATACTATATAACGTTATACGTTATATCGGAATACTACATAACGTTATACGTTATATCGTAGTACTATATAACTTTAGACCTTATAACGTAATACTACATAACGTTATACGTTATAACGTAATACTACATAACGTTACACGTTATAACGTATTTTACATAACGTTATACGTTATAACGTAATACTTCTTAACGTTATATGTTATATCGTAGTACTATATAACTTTAGACCTTATAACGTAATACTACATAACTTTATACGTTATAACACAATACTATATAACGTTTTACGTTATAACGTAATATTATATAACGTTATACGTTATAACGTAATATTACATAACGTTATACGTTATAACACAATACTATATATCGTTATACGTTATATCGTAATACTACATAACGTTATACGTTATAACGTAATATTGTATAACATTATACGTTATTACGTAACACTACATAACGTTATACGTTATAACGTAATATTATATAACATTATACGTTATTACGTAATACTACATAACGTTATACGTTATAACGTAACACTACATAACGTTATACGTTATTACATAGTACTATATAATGTTATACGTTATAACATGATACTATATAACGTTATACGTCATTACGTAATACTACATAACGTTATACGTTATAGCATAATATTATATAACGTTATACGTTATTACATAGTACTATATAATGTTATACGTTATACCGTGATACTATATAACGTTATACGTTATAACACAATACTATACAACGTTACACGTTATAACGTATTTTACATAACGTTTACCCTTATTACATAGTACTATATAATGTTATACGTTATACCGTGATATTGTATAACATTATACGTTATTACGTAATACTACATAACGTTATACGTTATAACACAATACTATATGACGTTATTCGTTAATACATAGTACTATATAATGTTATACGTTATAACGTGATACTATATAACGTTATACGTTATTACGTAATACTACATAACGTTATACGTTATAATGTGATACTACATAACGTTATACGTTATAACGTAATACTAGATAACGTTATACGTTCTATCGTAGTACTATATAACTTTAGACCTTATAACGTAATACTACATAACGTTATACGTTATAACACAATACTATATAACGTTTTACGTTATATCGTAATACTACATAACGTTATACGTTATAACGTAATAGTATATAACATTATTCGTTATTACGTAATACTACATAACCTTATACGTTATAACACAATACTATATAACGTTATACGTTATAACGTAATACTACATAACGTTATACGTTATAACACAATACTATATAACGTTATACGTTATATCGTAATACTACATAACGTTATACGTTATTACATAGTACTATATAATGTTATACGTTATAACGTAATACTACATAACGTTATACGTTATTACATAGTACTATATAATGTTATACGTTATAACGTAATACTACATAACGTCATACGTTATATCTTAGTACTATATAACTTTAGACCTTATAACGTAATACTACATAACGTTATACGTTATAACACAATTTGTATATAAAGTTATACGTTATAACGTAATACTACATAACGTTATACGTTATAACACAATACTATATAACGTTACACGTTATAACGTATTTTACATAACGTTTATCCTTATTACATAGTACTATATAATGTTATGCGTTATAACGTGATACTATATAACGTTATACGTTATTACGTATTACTACATAACGTTATAAGTTATAACGTAATACTACATAACGTTATACGTTATATCCGAGTACTATATTACGTTATAAGTTATTACGTAATACTACATAACGTTATACGTTATAACACAATACTATATGACGTTATTCGTTATTACATAGTACTATATAATGTTATACGTTATAACGTGATACTACATAACGTTATACGTTATAACGTAATACTAGATAATGTTATACGCTATATCGTAGTACTATGTAACTTTAGACCTTATAACGTAATACTACATAACGTTATACGTTATAACACAATACTATATAACGTTATACGTTATATCGTAATACTACATAACGTTATACGTTATAACGTAATACTAGATAACGTTATACGTTATTACATAGTACTATATAATGTTATACGTTATAACGTAATACTACATAACGTTATACGTTATAACACAATACTATATAACGTTATACGTTATATCGTAGTACTATATATCTTTAGACCTTATAACGTAATACTACATAACGTTATAGGTTATAACGTAATACTACATAACGTTATACGTTATAACACAATACTATATAACGTTACACGTTATAACGTATTCTACATAACGTTTATCCTTATTACATAGTACTATATAATGTTATACGTTATAACGTGATACTATATAACGTTATACGTTATTACGTATTACTACATAACGTTATAAGTTATAACGTAATACTACATAACGTTATACGTTATATCCGAGTACTGTATTACGTTATAAGTTATTACGTAATACTACATAACGTTATACGTTATAACACAATAATATATGACGCTATTCGTTGTTACATAGTACTATATAATGTTATGCGTTATAACGTGATACTATATAACGTTATGCGTTATAACGTAATACTAGATAACGTTATACGTTATATCGTAGTACTATATAACTTTTGACCTTATAACGTAATACTACATAACGTTATACGTTATAACGTAATACTTCTTAACGTTATATGTTATATCGTAGCACTATATAACTTTAGACCTTATAACGTAATACTACATAACGTTATACGTAATTACATAGTACTATATAATGTTATACGTTATAACGTGATACTATATAACGTTATACGTTATAACACAATACTATATAACGTTATACGTTATATCGTAATACTACATAACGTTATACGTTATTACATAGTACTATATAATGTTATACGTTATAACGTAATACTACATAACGTTATACGTTATTACATAGTACTATATAATGTTATACGTTATAACGTGATACTATATAACGTTATACGTTATAACACAATACTATATAACGTTACAAATTATAACGTATTTTACATAACGTTTATCCTTATTACATAGTACTATATAATGTTATACGTTATAACGTGATACTATATAACGTTATACGTTATAACGTAATACTACATAACGTCATACGTTATATCTTAGTACTATATAACTTTAGACCTTATAACGTAATACTACATAACGTTATACGTTATAACACAATTTGTATATAAAGTTATACGTTATAACGTAATACTACATAACGTTATACGTTATAACACAATACTATATAACGTTACACGTTATAACGTATTTTACATAACGTTTATCCTTATTACATAGTACTATATAATGTTATGCGTTATAACGTGATACTATATAACGTTATACGTTATTACGTATTACTACATAACGTTATAAGTTATAACGTAATACTACATAACGTTATACGTTATATCCGAGTACTATATTACGTTATAAGTTATTACGTAATACTACATAACGTTATACGTTATAACACAATACTATATGACGTTATTCGTTATTACACAATACTATATAACGTTATACGTTATATCGTAATACTACATAACGTTATACGTTATAACGTAATATTATATAACATTATACGTTATTACGTAATACTACATAACGTTATACGTTATAACACAATACTATATAACGTTATACGTTATAACGTAATACTACATAACGTTATACGTTATAACACAATACTATATAACGTTATACGTTATACCGTAATACTACATAACGTTATACGTTATTACATAGTACTATATAATGTTATACGTTATAACGTAATACTACATAACGTTATACGTTATAACACAATACTATATAACGTTATACGTTATATCGTAGTACTATATAACTTTAGACCTTATAACGTAATACTACATAACGTTATACGTTATAACGTAATACTACATAACGTTATACGTTATAACACAATACTATATAACCTTACACGTTATAACGTATTCTACATAACGTTTATCCTTATTACATAGTACTATATAATGTTATACGTTATAACGTGATACTATATAACGTTATACGTTATTACGTATTACTACATAACGTTATAAGTTATAACGTAATACTACATAACGTTATACGTTATATCCGAGTACTGTATTACGTTATAAGTTATTACGTAATACTACATAACGTTATACGTTATAACACAATACTATATGACGCTATTCGTTGTTACATAGTACTATATAATGTTATGCGTTATAACGTGATACTATATAACGTTATACGTTATAACGTAATACTAGATAACGTTATACGTTATATCGTAGTACTATATAACTTTTGACCTTATAACGTAATACTACATAACGTTATACGTTATAACACAATACTATATAACGTTATACGTTATATCATAATACTACATAACGTTATACGTTATAACGTAATACTACATAGCGTTATACGTTATTACATAGTACTATATAATGTTATACGTTATAACGTAATACTACATAACGTTATACGTTATAACACAATACTATATAACGTTATACGTTATATCGGAATACTACATAACGTTATACGTTATTACATAGTACTATATAATGTTATACGTTATAACGTAATACCACATAGCGTTATACGTTATTACATAGTACTATATAACGTTTTACGTTATAACGTAATACTACATAACGTTATACGTTATAACGTAATACTACATAACGTTACACGTTATAACGTATTTTACATAACGTTATACGTTATAACGTAATACTTCTTAACGTTATATGTTATATCGTAGTACTATATAACTTTAGACCTCATAACGTAATACTACATAACGTTATACGTAATTACATAGTACTATATAATGTTATACGTTATAACGTGATACTATATAACGTTATACGTTATAACACAATACTATATAACGTTACACGTTATTACGTATTTTACATAACGTTTATCCTTAATACATAGTACTATATAATGTTATACGTTATAACGTGATACTATATAACGTTATACGTTATTACGTAATACTACATAACGTTATACGTTATAACGTGATACTACATAACGTTATACGTTATAACGTAATACTAGATAACGTTATACGTTATATCGTAGTACTATATAACTTTAGACCTTATAACGTAATACTACATAACGTTAAACGTTATAACACAATACTATATAACGTTTTACGTTATATCGTAATACTACATAACGTTATACGTTATAACGTAATATTATATAACATTATACGTTTTTACGTAATACTACATAACGTTATACGTTATAACACAATACTATATAACGTTATACGTTATATCGTAATACTACATAACGTTATACGTTATAACGTAATACTACATAACGTTATACGTTATAACACAATACTATATAACGTTATACGTTATATCGTAATACTACATAACGTTATACGTTATTACATAGTACTATATAATGTTATACGTTATAACGTAATACTACATAACGTTATACGTTATTACATAGTACTATATAATGTTATACGTTATAACGTGATACTATATAACGTTATACGTTATAACACAATACTATATATAGTTACAAATTATAACGTATTTTACATAACGTTTATCCTTATTACATAGTACTATATAATGTTATACGTTATAACGTGATACTATATGACGTTATACGTTATAACGTAATACTACATAACGTCATACGTTATATCGTAGTACTATATAACTTTAGACCTTATAACGTAATGCTACATAACGTTATACGTTATAACACAGTAGTATATAAAGTTATACGTTATAACGTAATACTACATAACGTTATACGTTATAACACAATACTATATAACGTTACACGTTATAACGTATTTTACATAACGTTTATCCTTATTACATAGTACTATATAATGTTATAAGTTATAACGTAATACTACATAACGTTATACGTTATATCCGAGTACTATATTACGTTATAAGTTATTACGTAATACTACATAACGTTATACGTTATAACACAATACTATATGACGTTATTCGTTATTACATAGTACTATATAATGTTATACGTTATAACGTGATACTACATAACGTTATACGTTATAACGTAATACTAGATAACGTTATACGTTATATCGTAGTACTATATGACTTTAGACCTTATAACGTAATACTACATAACGTTATACGTTATAACACAATACTATATAACGTTATACGTTATATCGTAATACTACATAACGTTATACGTTATAACGTAATATTATATAACATTATACGTTATTACGTAATACTACATAACGTTATACGTTATAACACAATACTATATAACGTTATACGTTATAACGTAATACTACATAACGTTATACGTTATAACACAATACTATATAACGTTATACGTTATACCGTAATACTACATAACGTTATACGTTATTACATAGTACTATATAATGTTATACGTTATAACGTAATACTACATAACGTTATACGTTATAACACAATACTATATAACGTTATACGTTATATCGTAGTACTATATAACTTTAGACCTTATAACGTAATACTACATAACGTTATACGTTATAACGTAATACTACATAACGTTATACGTTATAACACAATACTATATAACCTTACACGTTATAACGTATTCTACATAACGTTTATCCTTATTACATAGTACTATATAATGTTATACGTTATAACGTGATACTATATAACGTTATACGTTATTACGTATTACTACATAACGTTATAAGTTATAACGTAATACTACATAACGTTATACGTTATATCCGAGTACTGTATTACGTTATAAGTTATTACGTAATACTACATAACGTTATACGTTATAACACAATACTATATGACGCTATTCGTTGTTACATAGTACTATATAATGTTATGCGTTATAACGTGATACTATATAACGTTATACGTTATAACGTAATACTAGATAACGTTATACGTTATATCGTAGTACTATATAACTTTTGACCTTATAACGTAATACTACATAACGTTATACGTTATAACACAATACTATATAACGTTATACGTTATATCATAATACTACATAACGTTATACGTTATAACGTAATACTACATAGCGTTATACGTTATTACATAGTACTATATAATGTTATACGTTATAACGTAATACTACATAACGTTATACGTTATAACACAATACTATATAACGTTATACGTTATATCGGAATACTACATAACGTTATACGTTATTACATAGTACTATATAATGTTATACGTTATAACGTAATACCACATAGCGTTATACGTTATTACATAGTACTATATAACGTTTTACGTTATAACGTAATACTACATAACGTTATACGTTATAACACAATACTATATAACGTTATACGTTATATCGTAATACTACATAACGTTATACGTTATTACATAGTACTATATAATGTTATACGTTATAACGTAATACTACATAACGTTATACGTTATTACATAGTACTATATAATGTTATACGTTATAACGTGATACTATATAACGTTATACGTTATAACACAATACTATATATAGTTACAAATTATAACGTATTTTACATAACGTTTATCCTTATTACATAGTACTATATAATGTTATACGTTATAACGTGATACTATATGACGTTATACGTTATAACGTAATACTACATAACGTCATACGTTATATCGTAGTACTATATAACTTTAGACCTTATAACGTAATGCTACATAA
The DNA here is from genome assembly GCA_911622165.2 of Bombus sylvestris. Lineage (NCBI taxonomy): Eukaryota > Metazoa > Arthropoda > Insecta > Hymenoptera > Apidae > Bombus > Bombus sylvestris. The sequence continues at coordinate 2,160,896 of CAJVRE020000087.1, forward strand.
CGTTATACGTTATAACACAGTAGTATATAAAGTTATACGTTATAACGTAATACTACATAACGTTATACGTTATAACACAATACTATATAACGTTACACGTTATAACGTATTTTACATAACGTTTATCCTTATTACATAGTACTATATAATGTTATACGTTATAACGTGATACTATATAACGTTATACGTTATTACGTATTACTACATAACGTTATAAGTTATAACGTAATACTACATAACGTTATACGTTATATCCGAGTACTATATTACGTTATAAGTTATTACGTAATACTACATAACGTTATACGTTATAACACAATACTATATGACGTTATTCGTTATTACATAGTACTATATAATGTTATACGTTATAACGTGATACTACATAACGTTATACGTTATAACGTAATACTAGATAACGTTATACGTTATATCGTAGTACTATATGACTTTAGACCTTATAACGTAATACTACATAACGTTATACGTTATAACACAATACTATATAACGTTATACGTTATATCGTAATACTACATAACGTTATACGTTATAACGTAATATTATATAACATTATACGTTATTACGTAATACTACATAACGTTATACGTTATAACACAATACTATATAACGTTATACGTTATAACGTAATACTACATAACGTTATACGTTATAACACAATACTATATAACGTTATACGTTATACCGTAATACTACATAACGTTATACGTTATTACATAGTACTATATAATGTTATACGTTATAACGTAATACTACATAACGTTATACGTTATAACACAATACTATATAACGTTATACGTTATATCGGAATACTACATAACGTTATACGTTATATCGTAGTACTATATAACTTTAGACCTTATAACGTAATACTACATAACGTTATACGTTATAACGTAATACTACATAACGTTACACGTTATAACGTATTTTACATAACGTTATACGTTATAACGTAATACTTCTTAACGTTATATGTTATATCGTAGTACTATATAACTTTAGACCTTATAACGTAATACTACATAACTTTATACGTTATAACACAATACTATATAACGTTTTACGTTATAACGTAATATTATATAACGTTATACGTTATAACGTAATATTACATAACGTTATACGTTATAACACAATACTATATATCGTTATACGTTATATCGTAATACTACATAACGTTATACGTTATAACGTAATATTGTATAACATTATACGTTATTACGTAACACTACATAACGTTATACGTTATAACGTAATATTATATAACATTATACGTTATTACGTAATACTACATAACGTTATACGTTATAACGTAACACTACATAACGTTATACGTTATTACATAGTACTATATAATGTTATACGTTATAACATGATACTATATAACGTTATACGTCATTACGTAATACTACATAACGTTATACGTTATAGCATAATATTATATAACGTTATACGTTATTACATAGTACTATATAATGTTATACGTTATACCGTGATACTATATAACGTTATACGTTATAACACAATACTATACAACGTTACACGTTATAACGTATTTTACATAACGTTTACCCTTATTACATAGTACTATATAATGTTATACGTTATACCGTGATATTGTATAACATTATACGTTATTACGTAATACTACATAACGTTATACGTTATAACACAATACTATATGACGTTATTCGTTAATACATAGTACTATATAATGTTATGCGTTATAACGTGATACTATATAACGTTATACGTTATTACGTAATACTACATAACGTTATACGTTATAACGTGATACTACATAACGTTATACGTTATAACGTAATACTAGATAACGTTATACGTTATATCGTAGTACTATATAACTTTAGACCTTATAACGTAATACTACATAACGTTATACGTTATAACACAATACTATATAACGTTTTACGTTATATCGTAATACTACATAACGTTATACGTTATAACGTAATAGTATATAACATTATTCGTTATTACGTAATACTACCTAACCTTATACGTTATAACACAATACTATATAACGTTATACGTTATAACGTAATACTACATAACGTTATACGTTATAACACAATACTATATAACGTTATACGTTATATCGTAATACTACATAACGTTATACGTTATTACATAGTACTATATAATGTTATACGTTATAACGTAATACTACATAACGTTATACGTTATTACATAGTACTATATAATGTTATACGTTATAACGTGATACTATATAACGTTATACGTTATAACACAATACTATATAACGTTACAAATTATAACGTATTTTACATAACGTTTATCCTTATTACATAGTACTATATAATGTTATACGTTATAACGTGATACTATATAACTTTATACGTTATTACGTATTACTACATAACGTTATAAGTTATAACGTAATACTACATAACGTTATACGTTATATCCGAGTACTGTATTACGTTATAAGTTATTACGTAATACTACATAACGTTATACGTTATAACACAATACTATATGACGTTATTCGTTGTTACATAGTACTATATAATGTTATGCGTTATAACGTGATACTATATAACGTTATACGTTATAACGTAATACTAGATAACGTTATACGTTATATCGTAGTACTATATAACTTTTGACCTTATAACGTAATACTACATAACGTTATACGTTATAACACAATACTACATAACGTTATACGTTATAACACAATACTATATAACGTTATACGTTATATCGGAATACTACATAACGTTATACGTTATTACATAGTACTATATAATGTTATACGTTATAACGTAATACTACATAACGTTATACGTTATTACATAGTACTATATAACGTTTTACGTTATAACGTAATACTACATAACGTTATACGTTATAACGTAATACTACATAACGTTACACGTTATAACGTATTTTACATAACGTTATACGTTATAACGTAATACTTCTTAACGTTATATGTTATGTCGTAGTACTATATAACTTTAGACCTCATAACGTAATACTACATAACGTTATACGTAATTACATAGTACTATATAATGTTATACGTTATAACGTGATACTATATGACGTTATACGTTATAACACAATACTATATAACGTTACACGTTATTACGTATTTTACATAACGTTTATCCTTAATACATAGTACTATATAATGTTATACGTTATAACGTGATACTATATAACGTTATACGTTATAACACAATACTGTATGACGTTATTCGTTAATACATAGTACTATATAATGTTATACGTTATAACGTGATACTATATAACGTTATACGTTATTACGTAATACTACATAACGTTATACGTTATAACGTGATACTACATAACGTTATACGTTATAACGTAATACTAGATAACGTTATACGTTATATCGTAGTACTATATAACTTTAGACCTTATAACGTAATACTACATAACGTTAAACGTTATAACACAATACTATATAACGTTTTACGTTATATCGTAATACTACATAACGTTATACGTTATAACGTAATATTATATAACATTATACGTTTTTACGTAATACTACATAACGTTATACGTTATAACACAATACTATATAACGTTATACGTTATATCGTAATACTACATAACGTTATACGTTATAACGTAATACTACATAACGTTATACGTTATAACACAATACTATATAACGTTATACGTTATATCGTAATACTACATAACGTTATACGTTATTACATAGTACTATATAATGTTATACGTTATAACGTAATACTACCTAACGTTATACGTTATAACACAATACTATATAACGTTATACGTTATAACGTAATACTACATAACGTTATACGTTAAAACACAATACTATATAACGTTATACGTTATACCGTAATACTACATAACGTTATACGTTATTACATAGTACTATATAATGTTATACGTTATAACGTAATACTACATAACGTCATACGTTATATCGTAGTACTATATAACTTTAGACCTTATAACGTAATACTACATAACGTTATACGTTATAACGTAATACTACATAACGTCATACGTTATATCGTAGTACTATATAACTTTAGACCTTATAACGTAATACTACATAACGTTATACGTTATAACACAGTAGTATATAAAGTTATACGTTATAACGTAATACTACATAACGTTATACGTTATAACACAATACTATATAACGTTACACGTTATAACGTATTTTACATAACGTTTATCCTTATTACATAGTACTATATAATGTTATACGTTATAACGTGATACTATATAACGTTATACGTTATTACGTATTACTACATAACGTTATAAGTTATAACGTAATACTACATAACGTTATACGTTATATCCGAGTACTATATTACGTTATGAGTTATTACGTAATACTACATAACGTTATACGTTATAACACAATACTATATGACGTTATTCGTTATTACATAGTACTATATAATGTTATACGTTATAACGTGATACTACATAACGTTATACGTTACAACGTAATACTAGATAACGTTATACGTTATATCGTAATACTACATAACGTTATACGTTATAACGTAATATTATATAACATTATACGTTTTTACGTAATACTACATAACGTTATACGTTATAACACAATACTATATAACGTTATACGTTATATCGTAATACTACATAACGTTATACGTTATAACGTAATACTACATAACGTTATACGTTATAACACAATACTATATAACGTTATACGTTATATCGTAATACTACATAACGTTATACGTTATTACATAGTACTATATAATGTTATACGTTATAACGTAATACTACCTAACGTTATACGTTATAACACAATACTATATAACGTTATACGTTATAACGTAATACTACATAACGTTATACGTTAAAACACAATACTATATAACGTTATACGTTATACCGTAATACTACATAACGTTATACGTTATTACATAGTACTATATAATGTTATACGTTATAACGTAATACTACATAACGTCATACGTTATATCGTAGTACTATATAACTTTAGACCTTATAACGTAATACTACATAACGTTATACGTTATAACGTAATACTACATAACGTCATACGTTATATCGTAGTACTATATAACTTTAGACCTTATAACGTAATACTACATAACGTTATACGTTATAACACAGTAGTATATAAAGTTATACGTTATAACGTAATACTACATAACGTTATACGTTATAACACAATACTATATAACGTTACACGTTATAACGTATTTTACATAACGTTTATCCTTATTACATAGTACTATATAATGTTATACGTTATAACGTGATACTATATAACGTTATACGTTATTACGTATTACTACATAACGTTATAAGTTATAACGTAATACTACATAACGTTATACGTTATATCCGAGTACTATATTACGTTATGAGTTATTACGTAATACTACATAACGTTATACGTTATAACACAATACTATATGACGTTATTCGTTATTACATAGTACTATATAATGTTATACGTTATAACGTGATACTACATAACGTTATACGTTACAACGTAATACTAGATAACGTTATACGTTATATCGTAGTACTATATAACTTTAGACCTTATAACGTAATACTACATAACGTTATACGTTATAACACAATACTATATAACGTTATACGTTATATCGTAATACTACATAACGTTATACGTTATAACGTAATATTATATAACATTATACGTTATTACGTAATACTACATAACGTTATACGTTATAACACAATACTATATAACGTTATACGTTATAACGTAATACTACATAACGTTATACGTTATAACACAATACTATATAACGTTATACGTTATACCGTAATACTACATAACGTTATACGTTATTACATAGTACTATATAATGTTATACGTTATAACGTAATACTACATAACGTTATACGTTATAACACAATACTATATAACGTTATACGTTATATCGGAATACTACATAACGTTATACGTTATATCGTAGTACTATATAACTTTAGACCTTATAACGTAATACTACATAACGTTATCCGTTATAACGTAATACTACATAACGTTACACGTTATAACGTATTTTACATAACGTTATACGTTATAACGTAATACTTCTTAACGTTATATGTTATATCGTAGTACTATATAACTTTAGACCTTATAACGTAATACTACATAACGTTATACGTTATAACACAATACTATATAACGTTTTACGTCATAACGTAATATTATATAACGTTATACGTTATAACGTAATATTACATAACGTTATACGTTATAACACAATACTATATATCGTTATACGTTATATCGTAATACTACATAACGTTATACGTTATTACATAGTACTATATAATGTTATACGTTATAACATGATACTATATAACGTTATACGTCATTACGTAATACTACATAACGTTGTACGATATAGCGTAATATTATATAACGTTATACGTTATTACATAGTACTATATAATGTTATACGTTATACCGTGATACTATATAACGCTATACGTTACAACACAATACTATATAACGTTACACGTTATAACGTATTTTACATAACGTTTATCCTTATTACATAGTACTATATAATGTTATACGTTATACCGTGATATTATATAACATTATACGTTATTACGTAATACTACATAACGTTATACGTTATAACGTGATACTATAAAACGTTATACGTTATAACGTAATACTACATAACGATATACGTTATATCGTAGTACTATATAACTTTAGACCTTATAACGTAATGCTACATAACGTTATACGTTATAACACAATAGTATATAAAGTTATACGTTATAACGTAATGCTACATAACGTTATACGTTATAACACAATACTATATAACGTTACACGTTATAACGTATTCTACATAACGTTTATCCTTATTACATAGTACTATATAATGTTATACGTTATAACGTGATACTATATAACGTTATACGTTATTACGTATTACTACATAACGTTATAAGTTATAACGTAATACTACATAACGTTATACGTTATATCCGAGTACTGTATTACGTTATAAGTTATTACGTAATACTACATAACGTTATACGTTATAACACAATACCATATGACGTTATTCGTTATTACATAGTACTATATAATGTTATGCGTTATAACGTGATACTATATAACGTTATACGTTATAACGCAATACTAGATAACGTTATACGTTATATCGTAGTACTATATAACTTTTGACCTTATAACGTAATACTACATAACGTTATACGTTATAACACAATACTATATAACGTTATACGTTATATCGTAATACTACATAACGTTATACGTTATAACGTAATACTACATAACGTTATACGTTATTACATAGTACTATATAATGTTATACGTTATAACGTAATACTACATAACGTTATACGTTATAACACAATACTATATAACGTTATACGTTATATCGGAATACTACATAACGTTATACGTTATATCGTAGTACTGTATAACTTTAGACCTTATAACGTAATACTACATAACGTTATACGTTATAACACAATAGTATATAAAGTTATACGTTATAACGTAATGCTACATAACGTTATACGTTATAACACAATACTATATAACGTTACACGTTATAACGTAATACTAGATAACGTTATACGTTATATCGTAGTACTATATAACTTTAGACCTTATAACGTAATACTACATAACGTTAAACGTTATAACACAATACTATATAACGTTTTACGTTATATCGTAATACTACATAACGTTATACGTTATAACGTAATATTATATAACATTATACGTTTTTACGTAATACTACATAACGTTATACGTTATAACACAATACTATATAACGTTATACGTTATATCGTAATACTACATAACGTTATACGTTATAACGTAATACTACATAACGTTATACGTTATAACACAATACTATATAACGTTATACGTTATATCGTAATACTACATAACGTTATACGTTATTACATAGTACTATATAATGTTATACGTTATAACGTAATACTACATAACGTTATACGTTATTACATAGTACTATATAATGTTATACGTTAAAACGTGATACTATATAACGTTATACGTTATAACACAATACTATATAACGTTACACGTTATAACGTATTTTACATAACGTTTATCCTTATTACATAGTACTATATAATGTTATACGTTATAACGTGATACTATATAACGTTATACGTTATTACGTATTACTACATAACGTTATAAGTTATAACGTAATACTACATAACGTTATACGTTATATCCGAGTACTATATTACGTTATAAGTTATTACGTAATACTACATAACGTTATACGTTATAACACAATACTATATGACGTTATTCGTTATTACATAGTACTATATAATGTTATACGTTATAACGTGATACTACATAACGTTATACGTTATAACGTAATACTAGATAACGTTATACGTTATATCGTAGTACTATATAACTTTAGACCTTATAACGTAATACTACATAACGTTATACGTTATAACACAATACTATATAACGTTATACGTTATATCGTAATACTACATAACGTTATACGTTATAACGTAATATTATATAACATTATACGTTATTACGTAATACTACATAACGTTATACGTTATAACACAATACTATATAACGTTATACGTTATAACGTAATACTACATAACGTTATACGTTATAACACAATACTATATAACGTTATACGTTATACCGTAATACTACATAACGTTATACGTTATTACATAGTACTATATAATGTTATACGTTATAACGTAATACTACATAACGTTATACGTTATAACACAATACTATATAACGTTATACGTTATATCGGAATACTACATAACGTTATACGTTATATCGTAGTACTATATAACTTTAGACCTTATAACGTAATACTACATAACGTTATCCGTTATAACGTAATACTACATAACGTTACACGTTATAACGTATTTTACATAACGTTATACGTTATAACGTAATACTTCTTAACGTTATATGTTATATCGTAGTACTATATAACTTTAGACCTTATAACGTAATACTACATAACGTTATACGTTATAACACAATACTATATAACGTTTTACGTTATAACGTAATATTATATAACGTTATACGTTATAACGTAATATTACATAACGTTATACGTTATAACACAATACTATATATCGTTATACGTTATATCGTAATACTACATAACGTGTTACGTTATAACGTAATATTGTATAACATTATACGTTATTACGTAACACTACATAACGTTATACGTTATAACGTAATATTATATAACATTATACGTTATTACGTAATACTACATAACGTTATACGTTATAACGTAACACTACATAACGTTATACGTTATTACATAGTACTATATAATGTTATACGTTATAACATGATACTATATAATGTTATACGTCATTACGTAATACTACATAACGTTATACGATATAGCGTAATATTATATAACGTTATACGTTATTACATAGTACTATATAATGTTATACGTTATACCGTGATACTATATAACGCTATACGTTACAACACAATACTATATAACGTTACACGTTATAACGTATTTTACATAACGTTTATCCTTATTACATAGTACTATATAATGTTATACGTTATACCGTGATATTATATAACATTATACGTTATTACGTAATACTACATAACGTTATACGTTATAACGTGATACTATAAAACGTTATACGTTATAACGTAATACTACATAACGATATACGTTATATCGTAGTACTATATAACTTTAGACCTTATAACGTAATGCTACATAACGTTATACGTTATAACACAATAGTATATAAAGTTATACGTTATAACGTAATGCTACATAACGTTATACGTTATAACACAATACTATATAACGTTACACGTTATAACGTATTCTACATAACGTTTATCCTTATTACATAGTACTATATAATGTTATACGTTATAACGTAATACTACATAACGTTATACGTTATATCCGAGTACTGTATTACGTTATAAGTTATTACGTAATACTACATAACGTTATACGTTATAACACAATACTATATGACGTTATTCGTTATTACATAGTACTATATAATGTTATGCGTTATAACGTGATACTATATAACGTTATACGTTATAACGTAATACTAGATAACGTTATACGTTATATCGTAGTACTATATAACTTTTGACCTTATAACGTAATACTACATAACGTTATACGTTATAACACAATACTATATAACGTTATACGTTATATCGTAATACTACATAACGTTATACGTTATAACGTAATACTACATAACGTTATACGTTATTACATAGTACTATATAATGTTATACGTTATAACGTAATACTACATAACGTTATACGTTATAACACAATACTATATAACGTTATACGTTATATCGGAATACTACATAACGTTATACGTTATATCGTAGTACTGTATAACTTTAGACCTTATAACGTAATACTACATAACGTTATACGTTATAACGTGATACTTCATAACGTTACACGTTATAACGTATTTTACATAACGTTATACGTTATAACGTAATACTTCTTAACGTTATATGTTATATCGTAGTACTATATAACTTTAGACCTTATAACGTAATACTACATAACGTTATACGTAATTACATAGTACTATATAATGTTATACGTTATAACGTGATACTATATAACGTTATACGTTATAACACAATACTATATAACGTTACACGTTATAACGTATTTTACATAACGTTTATCCTTAATACATAGTACTATATAATGTTATACGTTATAACGTGATACTATATAACGTTATACGTTATTACGTAATACTACATAACGTTATACGTTATAATGTAATACTACATAACATTATACGTTATATCCGAGTACTATATAACGTTATACGTTATTACGTAATACTACATAACGTTATACGTTATAAGACAATAGTATAACGTTATACGTTATTAGATAGTACTGTATAATGTTATACGTTATAACGTAATACTACATAACGTTATACGTTATAACACAATAGTATATAAAGTTATACGTTATAACGTAATACTACATAACGTTATACGTTATAACACAATACTATATAACGTTATTCGTTATTACATAGTACTATATAATGTGATGCGTTATAACGTGATACTATATAACGTTATGCGTTATAACGTAATACTACATAACGTTATACGTTATAACACAATACTATATAACGTTATACGTTATATCGTAATACTACATAACGTTATACGTTATAACACAATACTATATAACGTTATACGTTATATCGTAATACTACATAACGTTATACGTTATTACAGAGTACTATATAATGTTATACGTTATAACGTAATACTACATAACGTTATACGTTATTACATAGTACTATATAATGTTATACGTTATAACGTGATACTATATAACGTTATACATTATAACACAAAACTATATAACGTTACACGTTATAACGTATTTTACATAACGTTTATCCTTATTACATAGTACTATATAATGTTATACGTTATAACGTGATACTATATAACGTTATACGTTATAACGTAATACTACATAACGTTATACGTTATATCGTAGTACTATATAACTTTAGACCTTATAACGTAATACTACATAACGTTATACGTTATAACACAATAGTATATAAAGTTATACGTTATAACGTAATACTACATAACGTTATACGTTATAACACAATACTATATAACGTTACACGTTATAACGTATTTTACATAACGTTTATCCTTATTGCATAGTACTATATAATGTTATACGTTATAACGTAATACTACATAACGTTATACGTTATAACACAATACTATATAACGTTATACGTTATATCGGAATACTACATAACGTTATACGTTATATCGTAGTACTATATAACTTTAGACCTTATAACGTAATACTACATAACGTTATCCGTTATAACGTAATACTACATAACGTTACACGTTATAACGTATTTTACATAACGTTATACGTTATAACGTAATATTACATAACGTTATACGTTATAACACAATACTATATATCGTTATACGTTATATCGTAATACTACATAACGTTATACGTTATAACGTAATATTGTATAACTTTAGACCTTATAACGTAATACTACATAACGTTATACGTTATAACGTGATACTACATAACGTTACACGTTATAACGTATTTTACATAACGTTATACGTTATAACGTAATACTTCTTAACGTTATATGTTATATCGTAGTACTATATAACTTTAGACCTTATAACGTAATACTACATAACGTTATACGTAATTACATAGTACTATATAATGTTATACGTTATAACGTGATACTATATAACGTTATACGTTATAACACAATACTATATAACGTTACACGTTATAACGTATTTTACATAACGTTTATCCTTAATACATAGTACTATATAATGTTATACGTTATAACGTGATACTATATAACGTTATACGTTATTACGTAATACTACATAACGTTATACGTTATAATGTAATACTACATAACATTATACGTTATATCCGAGTACTATATAACGTTATACGTTATTGCGTAATACTACATAACGTTATACGTTATAAGACAATAGTATAACGTTATACGTTATTAGATAGTACTGTATAATGTTATACGTTATAACGTAATACTACATAACGTTATACGTTATAACACAATAGTATATAAAGTTATACGTTATAACGTAATACTACATAACGTTATACGTTATAACACAATACTATATAACGTTATTCGTTATTACATAGTACTATATAATGTGATGCGTTATAACGTGATACTATATAACGTTATACGTTATAACGTAATACTACATAACGTTATACGTTATAACACAATACTATATAACGTTATACGTTATATCGTAATACTACATAACGTTATACGTTATATCGTAATACTACATAACGTTATACGTTATTACGTAATACTACATAACGTTATACGTTATAATGTAATACTACATAACATTATACGTTATATCCGAGTACTATATAACGTTATACGTTATTACGTAATACTACATAACGTTATACGTTATAAGACAATAGTATAACGTTATACGTTATTAGATAGTACTGTATAATGTTATACGTTATAACGTAATACTACATAACGTTATACGTTATAACACAATAGTATATAAAGTTATACGTTATAACGTAATACTATATAACGTTATACGTTATAACACAATACTATATAACGTTATTCGTTATTACATAGTACTATATAATGTGATGCGTTATAACGTGATACTATATAACGTTATACGTTATAACGTAATACTACATAACGTTATACGTTATAACACAATACTATATAACGTTATACGTTATATCGTAATACTACATAACGTTATACGTTATAACACAATACTATATAACGTTATACATTATAACACAAAACTATATAACGTTACACGTTATAACGTATTTTACATAACGTTTATCCTTATTACATAGTACTATATAATGTTATACGTTATAACGTGATACTATATAACGTTATACGTTATAACGTAATACTACATAACGTTATACGTTATATCGTAGTACTATATAACTTTAGACCTTATAACGTAATACTACATAACGTTATACGTTATAACACAATAGTATATAAAGTTATACGTTATAACGTAATACTACATAACGTTATACGTTATAACACAATACTATATAACGTTACACGTTATAACGTATTTTACATAACGTTTATCCTTATTGCATAGTACTATATAATGTTATACGTTATAACGTAATACTACATAACGTTATACGTTATAACACAATACTATATAACGTTATACGTTATATCGGAATACTACATAACGTTATACGTTATATCGTAGTACTATATAACTTTAGACCTTATAACGTAATACTACATAACGTTATCCGTTATAACGTAATACTACATAACGTTACACGTTATAACGTATTTTACATAACGTTATACGTTATAACGTAATATTACATAACGTTATACGTTATAACACAATACTATATATCGTTATACGTTATATCGTAATACTACATAACGTTATACGTTATAACGTAATATTGTATAACATTATACGTTATTACGTAACACTACATAACGTTATACGTTATAACGTAATATTATATAACATTATACGTTATTACGTAATACTACATAACGTTATACGTTATAACGTAACACTACATAACGTTATACGTTATTACATAGTACTATATAATGTTATACGTTATACCGTGATACTATATAACGCTATACGTTACAACACAATACTATATAACGTTACACGTTATAACGTATTTTACATAACGTTTATCCTTATTACATAGTACTATATAATGTTATACGTTATACCGTGATACTATATAACGCTATACGTTACAACACAATACTATATAACGTTACACGTTATAACGTATTTTACATAACGTTTATCCTTATTACATAGTACTATATAATGTTATACGTTATACCGTGATATTATATAACATTATACGTTATTACGTAATACTACATAACGTTATACGTTATAACGTGATACTATAAAACGTTCTACGTTATAACGTAATACTACATAACGTTTATCCTTATTACATAGTACTATATAATGTTATACGTTATAACGTGATACTATATAACGTTATACGTTATTACGTATTACTACATAACGTTATAAGTTATAACGTAATACTACATAACGTTATACGTTATATCCGAGTACTGTATTACGTTATAAGTTATTACGTAATACTACATAACGTTATACGTTATAACACAATACTATATGACGTTATTCGTTATTACATAGTACTATATAATGTTATGCGTTATAACGTGATACTATATAACGTTATACGTTATAACGTAATACTAGATAACGTTATACGTTATATCGTAGTACTATATAACTTTTGACCTTATAACGTAATACTACATAACGTTATACGTTATAACACAATACTATATAACGTTATACGTTATATCGTAATACTACATAACGTTATACGTTATAACGTAATACTACATAACGTTATACGTTATAACGTAATACTACATAACGTTATACGTTATTACATAGTACTACATAACGTTATACGTTATAACGTAATACTACATAACGTTACACGTTATAACGTATTTTACATAACGTTATACGTTATAACGTAATACTTCTTAACGTTATATGTTATATCGTAGTACTATATAACTTTAGACCTTATAACGTAATACTACATAACGTTATACGTAATTACATAGTACTATATAATGTTATACGTTATAACGTGATACTATATAACGTTAGACGTTATAACACAATACTATATAACGTTACACGTTATAACGTATTTTACATAACGTTTATCCTTAGTACATAGTACTATATAATGTTATACGTTATAACGTGATACTATATAACGTTATACGTTATTACGTAATACTACATAACGTTATACGTTATAACGTAATACTACATAACGTTATACGTTATATCCGAGTACTATAAAACGTTATACGTTATTACGTAATACTACATAACGTTATACGTTATAACACAATAATATAACGTTATACGTTATTAGATAGTACTGTATAATGTTATACGTTATAACGTAATACTACATAACGTTATACGTTATTACATAGTACTACATAACGTTATACGTTATAACGTAATACTACATAACGTTATACGTTATAACACAATACTATATAACGTTATACGTTATATCGTAATACTACATAACGTTATACGTTATAACACAATACTATATAACGTTATACGTTATAACGTAATACTACATAACGTTATACGTTATAACACAATACTATATAACGTTATACGTTATATCGTAATACTACATAACGTTATACGTTATAACACAATACTATATAACGTTATACGTTATATCGTAATACTACATAACGTTATACGTTATTACAGAGTACTATATAATGTTATACGTTATAACGTAATACTACATAACGTTATACGTTATTACATAGTACTATATAATGTTATACGTTATAACGTGATACTATATAACGTTATACATTATAACACAAAACTGTATAACGTTACACGTTATAACGTATTTTACATAACGTTTATCCTTATTACATAGTACTATATAATGTTATACGTTATAACGTGATACTATATAACGTTATACGTTATAACGTAATACTACATAACGTTATACGTTATATCGTAGTACTATATAACTTTAGACCTTATAACGTAATACTACATAACGTTATACGTTATAACACAATAGTATATAAAGTTATACGTTATAACGTAATACTACATAACGTTATACGTTATAACACAATACTATATAACGTTACACGTTATAACGTATTTTACATAACGTTTATCCTTATTGCATAGTACTATATAATGTTATACGTTATAACGTAATACTACATAACGTTATACGTTATAACACAATACTATATAACGTTATACGTTATATCGGAATACTACATAACGTTATACGTTATATCGTAGTACTATATAACTTTAGATCTTATAACGTAATACTACATAACGTTATCCGTTATAACGTAATACTACATAACGTTACACGTTATAACGTATTTTACATAACGTTATACGTTATAACGTAATATTACATAACGTTATACGTTATAACACAATACTATATATCGTTATACGTTATATCGTAATACTACATAACGTTATACGTTATAACGTAATATTGTATAACATTATACGTTATTACGTAACACTACATAACGTTATACGTTATAACGTAATATTATATAACATTATACGTTATTACGTAATACTACATAACGTTATACGATATAGCGTAATATTATATAACGTTATACGTTATTACATAGTACTATATAATGTTATACGTTATACCGTGATACTATATAACGCTATACGTTACAACACAATACTATATAACGTTACACGTTATAACGTATTTTACATAACGTTTATCCTTATTACATAGTACTATATAATGTTATACGTTATACCGTGATATTATATAACATTATACGTTATTACGTAATACTACATAACGTTATACGTTATAACGTGATACTATAAAACGTTCTACGTTATAACGTAATACTACATAACGTTTATCCTTATTACATAGTACTATATAATGTTATACGTTATAACGTGATACTATATAACGTTATACGTTATTACGTATTACTACATAACGTTATAAGTTATAACGTAATACTACATAACGTTATACGTTATATCCGAGTACTGTATTACGTTATAAGTTATTACGTAATACTACATAACGTTATACGTTATAACACAATACTATATGACGTTATACGTTATTACATAGTACTATATAATGTTATGCGTTATAACGTGATACTATATAACGTTACACGTTATAACGTAATACTAGATAACGTTATACGTTATATCGTAGTACTATATAACTTTTGACCTTATAACGTAATACTACATAACGTTATACGTTATAACACAATACTATATAACGTTATACGTTATATCGTAATACTACATAACGTTATACGTTATAACGTAATACTACATAACGTTATACGTTATAACGTAATACTACATAACGTTATACGTTATTACATAGTACTACATAACGTTATACGTTATAACGTGATACTATATAACGTTAGACGTTATAACACAATACTATATAACGTTACACGTTATAACGTATTTTACATAACGTTTATCCTTAGTACATAGTACTATATAATGTTATACGTTATAACGTGATACTATATAACGTTATACGTTATTACGTAATACTACATAACGTTATACGTTATAACGTAATACTACATAACGTTATACGTTATATCCGAGTACTATAAAACGTTATACGTTATTACGTAATACTACATAACGTTATACGTTATAACACAATAATATAACGTTATACGTTATTAGATAGTACTGTATAATGTTATACGTTATAACGTAATACTACATAACGTTATACGTTATTACATAGTACTACATAACGTTATACGTTATTACATAGTACTATATAATGTTCTACGTTATAACGTGATACTATATAACGTTATACGTTATGACACAATACTATATAACGTTACACGTTATAACGTATTTTACATAACGTTTATCCTTATTACATAGTACTATATAATGTTATACGTTATAACGTGATACTATATAACGTTATACGTTATAACGTAATACTACATAACGTTATACGTTATATCGTAGTACTATATAACTTTAGACCTTATAACGTAATACTACATAACGTTATACGTTATAACACAATAGTATATAAAGTTATACGTTATAACGTAATACTACATAACGTTTTACGTTATAACACAATAATATAACGTTATACGTTATTAGATAGTACTATATAATGTTATACATTCTAACGTAATACTACATAACGTTATACGTTATTACATAGTACTATATAATGATATACGTTATAACGTAATACTACATAACGTTATACGTTATAACACAATACTATATAACGTTATACGTTATATCGTAATACTACATAACGTTATACGTTATAACACAATACTATATACCGTTATACGTTATAACGTAATACTACATAACGTTATACGTTATATCGTAGTACTATATAACTTTAGACCTTATAACGTAATACTACATAACGTTATACGTAATTACATAGTACTATATAATGTTATACGTTATAACGTGTTACTATATAACGTTATACGTTATAACACAATACTATATAACGTTACACGTTATAACGTATTTTACATAACGTTTATCCTTAATACATAGTACTATAAAAAGTTATACGTTATAACGTGATACTATATAACGTTATACGTTACAACACAATACTATATAACGTTACACGTTATAACGTATTTTACATAACGTTTATCCTTATTACATAGTACTATATAATGTTATACGTTATACCGTGATATTATATAACATTATACGTTATTACGTAATACTACATAACGTTATACGTTATAACGTGATACTATAAAACGTTCTACGTTATAACGTAATACTACATAACGTTTATCCTTATTACATAGTACTATATAATGTTATACGTTATAACGTGATACTATATAACGTTATACGTTATTACGTATTACTACATAACGTTATAAGTTATAACGTAATACTACATAACGTTATACGTTATATCCGAGTACTGTATTACGTTATAAGTTATTACGTAATACTACATAACGTTATACGTTATAACACAATACTATATGACGTTATACGTTATTACATAGTACTATATAATGTTATGCGTTATAACGTGATACTATATAACGTTACACGTTATAACGTAATACTAGATAACGTTATACGTTATATCGTAGTACTATATAACTTTTGACCTTATAACGTAATACTACATAACGTTATACGTTATAACACAATACTATATAACGTTATACGTTATATCGTAATACTACATAACGTTATACGTTATAACGTAATACTACATAACGTTATACGTTATAACGTAATACTACATAACGTTATACGTTATTACATAGTACTACATAACGTTATACGTTATAACGTGATACTATATAACGTTAGACGTTATAACACAATACTATATAACGTTACACGTTATAACGTATTTTACATAACGTTTATCCTTAGTACATAGTACTATATAATGTTATACGTTATAACGTGATACTATATAACGTTATACGTTATTACGTAATACTACATAACGTTATACGTTATAACGTAATACTACATAACGTTATACGTTATATCCGAGTACTATAAAACGTTATACGTTATTACGTAATACTACATAACGTTATACGTTATAACACAATAATATAACGTTATACGTTATTAGATAGTACTGTATAATGTTATACGTTATAACGTAATACTACATAACGTTATACGTTATTACATAGTACTACATAACGTTATACGTTATTACATAGTACTATATAATGTTATACGTTATAACGTGATACTATATAACGTTATACGTTATGACACAATACTATATAACGTTACACGTTATAACGTATTTTACATAACGTTTATCCTTATTACATAGTACTATATAATGTTATACGTTATAACGTGATACTATATAACGTTATACGTTATAACGTAATACTACATAACGTTATACGTTATATCGTAGTACTATATAACTTTAGACCTTATAACGTAATACTACATAACGTTATACGTTATAACACAATAGTATATAAAGTTATACGTTATAACGTAATACTACATAACGTTATACGTTATAACACAATAATATAACGTTATACGTTATTAGATAGTACTATATAATGTTATACATTCTAACGTAATACTACATAACGTTATACGTTATTACATAGTACTATATAATGATATACGTTATAACGTAATACTACATAACGTTATACGTTATAACACAATACTATATAACGTTATACGTTATATCGTAATACTACATAACGTTATACGTTATAACACAATACTATATACCGTTATACGTTATAACGTAATACTACATAACGTTATACGTTATATCGTAGTACTATATAACTTTAGACCTTATAACGTAATACTACATAACGTTATACGTAATTACATAGTACTATATAATGTTATACGTTATAACGTGTTACTATATAACGTTATACGTTATAACACAATACTATATAACGTTACACGTTATAACGTATTTTACATAACGTTTATCCTTAATACATAGTACTATAAAAAGTTATACGTTATAACGTGATACTATATAACGTTATACGTTATTACGTAATACTACATAACGTTATACGTTATAACGTAATACTACATAACGTTATACGTTATATCCGAGTACTATATAACGTTATAGGTTATTACGTAATTCTACATAACGTTATACGTTATAACACAATAATATAACGTTATGCGTTATTAGATAGTACTATATAATGTTATACGTTATAACGTAATACTACATAACGTTATACGTTATTACATAGTACTATATAATGTTATACGTTATAACGTAACACTACATAACGTTATACGTTATAACACAATACTATATAACGTTATACGTTATATGGTAATACTACATAACGTTATACGTTATAACACAATACTATATAACGTTATACGTTATAACGTAATACTACATAACGTTATACGTTATATCGTAGTACTATATAACTTTAGACCTTATAACGTAATACTACATAACGTTATACGTTATAACACAATAGTATATAAAGTTATACGTTATAACGTAATACTACATAACGTTATACGTTATTACATAGTACTATATAATGTTATACGTTATAACGTGATACTATATAACGTTATACGTTATAACACAATACTATATAACGTTACACGTTATAACGTATTTTACATAACGTTTATCCTTATTACATAGTACTATATAATGTTATACGTTATAACGTGATACTATATAACGTTATAAGTTATAACGTAATACTACATAACGTTATACGTTATATCCGAGTACTATATTACGTTATAAGTTATTACGTAATACTACATAACGTTATACGTTATAACACAATACTATATGACGTTATTCGTTATTACATAGTACTATATAATGTGATGCGTTATAACGTGATACTATATAACGTTATATGTTATAACGTAATACTAGATAACGTTATACGTTATATCGTAGTACTATATAACTTTAGACCTTATAACGTAATACTACATAACGTTATACGTTATAACACAATACTATATAACGTTATACGTTATATCGGAATACTACATAACGTTATACGTTATATCGTAGTACTATATAACTTTAGACCTTATAACGTAATACTACATAACGTTATACGTTATAACGTAATACTACATAACGTTACACGTTATAACGTATTTTACATAACGTTATACGTTATAACGTAATACTTCTTAACTTTATACGTAATTACATAGTACTATATAATGTTATACGTTATAACGTGATACTATATAACGTTATACGTTATAGCACAATACTATATAATTTTACACGTTATAACGTATTTTACATAACGTTTATCCTTAATACATGGTACTATATAATGTTATACGTTATAACGTGATACTATATAACGTTATACGTTATTACGTAATACTACATAACGTTATACGTTATAACACAATACTATATAACGTTACACGTTATAACGTATTTTACATAACGTTTATCCTTATTACATAGTACTATATAATGTTATACGTTATAACGTGATACTATATAACGTTATACGTTATTACGTATTACTACATAACATTACAAGTTATAACGTAATACTACATAACGTTATACGTTATATCCGAGTACTGTATTACGTTATAAGTTATTACGTAATACTACATAACGTTATACGTTATAACACAATACTATATGACGTTATTCGTTATTACATAGTACTATATAATGTTATGCGTTATAACGTGATACTATATAACGTTATACGTTATAACGTAATACTAGATAACGTTATACGTTATATCGTAGTACTATATAACTTTAGACCTTATAACGTAATACTACATAACGTTATACGTTATAACACAATACAATATAACGTTATACGTTATATCGTAATACTACATAACGTTATACGTTATAACGTAATACTACATAACGTTATACGTTATTACATAGTACTATATAATGTTATACGTTATAACGTAATACTACATAACGTTATACGTTATAACACAATACTATATACCGTTATACGTTATATCGGAATACTACATAACGTTATACGTTATATCGTAGTACTATATAACTTTAGACCTTATAACGTAATACTACATAACGTTATACGTTATAACGTAATACTACATAACGTTACACGTTATAACGTATTTTACATAACGTTATACGTTATAACGTAATACTTCTTAACGTTATATGTTATATCGTAGTACTATATAACTTTAGACCTTATAACGTAATACTACATAACGTTATACGTAATTACATAGTACTATATAATGTTATACGTTATAACGTGTGACTATATAACGTTATACGTTATAACACAATACTATATAACGTTACACGTTATAACGTAATACTACATAACGTTATACGTTATATCGTAGTACTATATAACTTTAGACCTTATAACGTAACACTACATAATGTTATACGTTATTACATAGTACTATATAATGTTATACGTTATAACGTGATACTATATAACGTTATACGTTATTACGTATTACTACATAACGTTATAAGATATAACGTAATACTACATAACGTTATACGTTATATCCGAGTACTATATTACGTCATAAGTTATTACGTAATACTACATAACGTTATACGTTATAACACAATACTATATGACGTTATTCGTTATTACATAGTACTATATAATGTGATGCGTTATAACGTGATACTATATAACGTTATATGTTATAACGTAATACTAGATAACGTTATACGTTATATCGTAGTACTATATAACTTTAGATCTTATAACGTAATACTACATAACGTTATACGTTATAACACAATACTATAGAACGTTATACGTTATTACATAGTACTATATAATGTTATACCTTATAACGTAATACTACATAACGTTATACGTTATTACATAGTACTATATAATGTTATACGTTATAACGTAATACTACATAACGTTATACGTTATTACATAGCACTATATAATGTTATACGTTATAACGTGATACTATATAACGTTTTACGTTATATCGTAATACTACATAACGTTATACGTTATAACGTAATATTATATAACATTATACGTTATTACATAGTACTATATAATGTTATACGTTATAACGTGATACTATATAACTTTATACGTTATAACACAATACTATATAACGTTACACGTTATAACGTATTTTACATAACGTTTATCCTTATTACATAGTACTATATAATGTTATACGTTATAACGTGATACTATATAACGTTATAAGTTATAACGTAATACTACATAACGTTATACGTTATATCCGAGTACTATATTACGTTATAAGTTATTACGTAATACTACATAACGTTATACGTTATAACACAATACTATATGACGTTATTCGTTATTACATAGTACTATATAATGTGATGCGTTATAACGTGATACTATATAACGTTATATGTTATAACGTAATACTAGATAACGTTATACGTTATATCGTAGTACTATATAACTTTAGATCTTATAACGTAATACTACATAACGTTATACGTTATAACACAATACTATAGAACGTTATACGTTATTACATAGTACTATATAATGTTATACGTTATAACGTAATACTACATAACGTTATACGTTATTACATAGTACTATATAATGTTATACGTTATAACGTAATACTACATAACGTTATACGTTATTACATAGCACTATATAATGTTATACGTTATAACGTGATACTATATAACGTTTTACGTTATATCGTAATACTACATAACGTTATACGTTATAACGTAATATTATATAACATTATACGTTATTACATAGTACTATATAATGTTATACGTTATAACGTGATACTATATAACGTTATACGTTATAACACAATACTATATAACGTTACACGTTATAACGTATTTTACATAACGTTTATCCTTATTACATAGTACTATATAATGTTATACGTTATAACGTGATACTATATAACGTTATAAGTTATAACGTAATACTACATAACGTTATACGTTATATCCGAGTACTATATTACGTTATAAGTTATTACGTAATACTACATAACGTTATACGTTATAACACAATACTATATGACGTTATTCGTTATTACATAGTACTATATTATGTGATGCGTTATAACGTGATACTATATAACGTTATATGTTATAACGTAATACTAGATAACGTTATACGTTATATCGTAGTACTATATAACTTTAGACCTTATAACGTAATACTACATAACGTTATACGTTATAACACAATACTATAGAAAGTTATACGTTATATCGTAATACTACATAACGTTATACGTTATATCGTAATACTACATAACGTTATACGTTATTACATAGTACTATATAATGTTATACGTTATAACGTAATACTACATAACGTTATACGTTATAACACAATACAATATAACGTTATACGTTATATCGGAATACTACATAACGTTATACGTTATATCGTAGTACTATATAACTTTAGACCTTATAACGTAATACTACATAACGTTATACGTTATAACGTAATACTACATAACGTTACACGTTATAACGTATTTTACATAACGTTATACGTTATAACGTAATACTTCTTAACTTTATACGTAATTACATAGTACTATATAATGTTATACGTTATAACGTGATACTATATAACGTTATACGTTATAGCACAATACTATATAATGTTACACGTTATAACGTATTTTACATAACGTTTATCCTTAATACATGGTACTATATAATGTTATACGTTATAACGTGATACTATATAACGTTATACGTTATTACGTAATACTACATAACGTTATACGTTATAACACAATACTATATAACGTTACACGTTATAACGTATTTTACATAACGTTTATCCTTATTACATAGTACTATATAATGTTATACGTTATAACGTGATACTATATAACGTTATACGTTATTACGTATTACTACATAACATTATAAGTTATAACGTAATACTACATAACGTTATACGTTATATCCGAGTACTGTATTACGTTATAAGTTATTACGTAATACTACATAACGTTATACGTTATAACACAATACTATATGACGTTATTCGTTATTACATAGTACTATATAATGTTATGCGTTATAACGTGATACTATATAACGTTATACGTTATAACGTAATACTAGATAACGTTATACGTTATATCGTAGTACTATATAACTTTAGACCTTATAACGTAATACTACATAACGTTATACGTTATAACACAATACTATATAACGTTACACGTTATAACGTATTTTACATAACGTTTATCCTTATTACATAGTACTATATAATGTTATACGTTATAACGTGATACTATATAACGTTATACGTTATTACGTATTACTACATAACATTATAAGTTATAACGTAATACTACATAACGTTATACGTTATATCCGAGTACTGTATTACGTTATAAGTTATTACGTAATACTACATAACGTTATACGTTATAACACAATACTATATGACGTTATTCGTTATTACATAGTACTATATAATGTGATGCGTTATAACGTGATACTATATAACGTTATATGTTATAACGTAATACTAGATAACGTTATACGTTATATCGTAGTACTATATAACTTTAGACCTTATAACGTAATACTACATAACGTTATACGTTATAACACAATACTATAGAACGGTATACGTTATTACATAGTACTATATAATGTTATGCGTTATAACGTGATACTATATAACGTTATACGTTATAACGTAATACTTCTTAACGTTATATGTTATATCGTAGTACTATATAACTTTAGACCTTATAACGTAATACTACATAACGTTATACGTAATTACATAGTACTATATAATGTTATACGTTATAACGTGTTACTATATAACGTTATACGTTATAACACAATACCATATAACGTTACACGTTATAACGTATTTTACATAACGTTTATCCTTAATACATAGTACTATAAAATGTTATACGTTATAACGTGATACTATATAACGTTATACGTTATTACGTAATACTACATAACGTTATACGTTATAACGTAATACTACATAACGTTATACGTTATATCCGAGTACTATATAACGTTATAGGTTATTACGTAATTCTACATAACGTTATACGTTATAACACAATAATATAACGTTATGCGTTATTAGATAGTACTATATAATGTTATACGTTATAACGTAATACTACATAACGTTATACGTTATAACACAATAGTATATAAAGTTATACGTTATAACGTAATACTACATAACGTTATACGTTATTACATAGTACTATATAATGTTATACGTTATAACGTGATACTATATAACGTTATACGTTATAACACAATACTATATAACGTTACACGTTATAACGTATTTTACATAACGTTTATCCTTATTACATAGTACTATATAATGTTATACGTTATAACGTGATACTATATAACGTTATAAGTTATAACGTAATACTACATAACGTTATACGTTATATCCGAGTACTATATTACGTTATAAGTTATTACGTAATACTACATAACGTTATACGTTATAACACAATACTATATGACGTTATTCGTTATTACATAGTACTATATAATGTGATGCGTTATAACGTGATACTATATAACGTTATATGTTATAACGTAATACTAGATAACGTTATACGTTATATCGTAGTACTATATAACTTTAGACCTTATAACGTAATACTACATAACGTTATACGTTATAACACAATACTATAGAACGTTATACGTTATATCGTAATACTACATAACGTTATACGTTATATCGTAATACTACATAACGTTATACGTTATTACATAGTACTATATAATGTTATACGTTATAACGTAATACTACATAACGTTATACGTTATAACACAATACAATATAACGTTATAAGTTATATCGGAATACTACATAACGTTATACGTTATATCGTAGTACTATATAACTTTAGACCTTATAACGTAATACTACATAACGTTATACGTTATAACGTAATACTACATAACGTTACACGTTATAACGTATTTTACATAACGTTATACGTTATAACGTAATACTTCTTAACGTTATATGTTATATCGTAGTACTATATAACTTTAGACCTTATAACGTAATACTACATAACGTTATACGTAATTACATAGTACTATATAATGTTATACGTTATAACGTGTTACTATATAACGTTATACGTTATAACACAATACTATATAACGTTACACGTTATAACGTAATACTACATAACGTTATACGTTATATCGTAGTACTATATAACTTTAGACCTTATAACGTAACACTACATAATGTTATACGTTATTACATAGTACTATATAATGTTATACGTTATAACGTGATACTATATAACGTTATACGTTATTACGTATTACTACATAACGTTATAGATATAACGTAATACTACATGACGTTATACGTTATATCCGAGTACTATATTACGTCATAAGTTATTACGTAATACTACATAACGTTATACGTTATAACACAATACTATATGGCGTTATTCGTTATTACATAGTACTATATAATGTGATGCGTTATAACGTGATACTATATAACGTTATATGTTATAACGTAATACTAGATAACGTTATACGTTATATCGTAGTACTATATAACTTTAGATCTTATAACGTAATACTACATAACGTTATACGTTATAACACAATACTATAGAACGTTATACGTTATTACATAGTACTATATAATGTTATACGTTATAACGTAATACTACATAACGTTATACGTTATTACATAGTACTATATAATGTTATACGTTATAACGTAATACTACATAACGTTATACGTTATTACATAGCACTATATAATGTTATACGTTATAACGTGATACTATATAACGTTTTACGTTATATCGTAATACTACATAACGTTATACGTTATAACGTAATATTATATAACATTATACGTTATTACGTAATACTACATAACGTTATACGTTATAACACAATACTATATAACGTTATACGTTATAACGTAATACTACATAACGTTATACGTTATAACACAATACTATATAACGTTATTCGTTACATCGTAATACTACATAACGTTATACGTTATTACATAGTACTATATAATGTTATACGTTATAACGTAATACTACATAACGTTATACGTTATTACATAGCACTATATAATGTTATACGTTATAACGTGATACTATATAACGTTATACGTTAGAACACAATACTATATAACGTTACACGTTATAACGTATTTTACATAACGTTTATCCTTAATACATAGTACTATATAATGTTATACGTTATAACGTGATACTATATAACGTTATACGTTATTACGTAATACTACATAACGTTATACGTTATAACACAATACTATATAACGTTATACGTTATATCGTAATACTACATAACGTTATACGCTATTACATAGTACTATATAATGTTATACGTTGTAACGTACTACTACATAACGTTATACGTTATAACACAATACTATATAACGTTATACGTTATATCGGAATACTACATAACGTTATACGTTATATCGTAGTACTATGTAACTTTAGACCTTATAACGTAATACTACATAACGTTATACGTTATAACGTAATACTACATGACGTTACACGTTATAACGTATTTTACATAACGTTATACGTTATAACGTAATACTTCTTAACGTTATATGTTATATCGTAGTACTATATAACGTTATACGTTATAGCGTAATATTCTATAACGTTATACGTTATTACATAGTACTATATAATGTTATACGTTATACCGTGATACTATATAACGTTATACGTTATAACACAATACTATATAACGTTACACGTTATAACGTATTTTACATAACGTTTATCCTTATTACATGGTACTATATAATGTTATACGTTATACCGTTATATTATATAACATTATACGTTATTACGTAATACTACATAACGTTATACGTTATAACGTGATACTATATAACGTTATACGTTATAACGTAATACTACATAACGATATACGTTATATCGTAGTACTATATAACTTTAGACCCTATAACGTAATACTACGTAACGTTATACGTTATAACACAATAGTATATAAAGTTATACGTTATAACGTAATACTACATAACGTTATACGGTATAACACAATACTATATAACGTTACACGTTATAACGAATTTTACATAACGTTCAGCCTTATTACATAGTACTATATAATGTTATACGTTATAACGTGATACTATATAACGTTATACGTTATTACGTATTACTACATAACGTTATACGTTATATCGTAATACTACATAACGTTATACGTTA
This sequence comes from Bombus sylvestris, assembly GCA_911622165.2. Lineage (NCBI taxonomy): Eukaryota > Metazoa > Arthropoda > Insecta > Hymenoptera > Apidae > Bombus > Bombus sylvestris. The sequence continues at coordinate 2,191,129 of CAJVRE020000087.1, forward strand.
TAACGTAATATTATATAACATTATACGTTATTACGTAATACTACATAACGTTATACGTTATAACACAATACTATATAACGTTATACGTTATAACGTAATACTACATAACGTTATACGTTATAACACAATACTATATAACGTTATACGTTATATCGTAATACTACATAACGTTATACGTTATTACATAGTACTATATAATGTTATACGTTATAACGTAATACTACATAACGTTATACGTTATTAAATAGTACTATATAATGTTATACGTTATATCGTGTTACTATATAACGTTATACGTTATTACGTAATACTACATAACGTTATACGTTATTACATAGTACTATATAATGTTATACGTTATAACGTAATACTACATAACGTTATACGTTATAACACAATACTATATAACGTTATACGTTATAACGGAATACTACATAACGTTATACGTTATATCGTAGTACTATATAACTTTAGACCTTATAACGTAATACTAGATAACGTTATACGTTATATCGTAGTACTATATAACTTTAGACCTTATAACGTAATACTACATAACGTTATACGTTATAACACAATACTATAGAACGGTATACGTTATTACATAGTACTATATAATGTTATGCGTTATAACGTGATACTATATAACGTTATACGTTATAACGTAATACTTCTTAACGTTATATGTTATATCGTAGTACTATATAACTTTAGACCTTATAACGTAATACTACATAACGTTATACGTAATTACATAGTACTATATAATGTTATACGTTATAACGTGTTACTATATAACGTTATACGTTATAACACAATACTATATAACGTTACACGTTATAACGTATTTTACATAACGTTTATCCTTAATACATAGTACTATAAAATGTTATACGTTATAACGTGATACTATATAACGTTATACGTTATTACGTAATACTACATAACGTTATACGTTATAACGTAATACTACATAACGTTATACGTTATATCCGAGTACTATATAACGTTATAGGTTATTACGTAATTCTACATAACGTTATACGTTATAACACAATAATATAACGTTATGCGTTATTAGATAGTACTATATAATGTTATACGTTATAACGTAATACTACATAACGTTATACGTTATAACACAATAGTATATAAAGTTATACGTTATAACGTAATACTACATAACGTTATACGTTATTACATAGTACTATATAATGTTATACGTTATAACGTGATACTATATAACGTTATACGTTACACCACAATACTATATAACGTTACACGTTATAACGTATTTTACATAACGTTTATCCTTATTACATAGTACTATATAATGTTATACGTTATAACGTGATACTATATAACGTTATAAGTTATAACGTAATACTACATAACGTTATACGTTATATCCGAGTACTATATTACGTTATAAGTTATTACGTAATACTACATAACGTTATACGTTATAACACAATACTATATGACGTTATTCGTTATTACATAGTACTATATAATGTGATGCGTTATAACGTGATACTATATAACGTTATATGTTATAACGTAATACTAGATAACGTTATACGTTATATCGTAGTACTATATAACTTTAGACCTTATAACGTAATACTACATAACGTTATACGTTATAACACAATACTATAGAACGTTATACGTTATATCGTAATACTACATAACGTTATACGTTATATCGTAATACTACATAACGTTATACGTTATTACATAGTACTATATAATGTTATACGTTATAACGTAATACTACATAACGTTATACGTTATAACACAATACAATATAACGTTATAAGTTATATCGGAATACTACATAACGTTATACGTTATATCGTAGTACTATATAACTTTAGACCTTATAACGTAATACTACATAACGTTATACGTTATAACGTAATACTACATAACGTTACACGTTATAACGTATTTTACATAACGTTATACGTTATAACGTAATACTTCTTAACGTTATATGTTATATCGTAGTACTATATAACTTTAGACCTTATAACGTAATACTACATAACGTTATACGTAATTACATAGTACTATATAATGTTATACGTTATAACGTGTTACTATATAACGTTATACGTTATAACACAATACTATATAACGTTACACGTTATAACGTAATACTACATAACGTTATACGTTATATCGTAGTACTATATAACTTTAGACCTTATAACGTAACACTACATAATGTTATACGTTATTACATAGTACTATATAATGTTATACGTTATAACGTGATACTATATAACGTTATACGTTATTACGTATTACTACATAACGTTATAGATATAACGTAATACTACATGACGTTATACGTTATATCCGAGTACTATATTACGTCATAAGTTATTACGTAATACTACATAACGTTATACGTTATAACACAATACTATATGACGTTATTCGTTATTACATAGTACTATATAATGTGATGCGTTATAACGTGATACTATATAACGTTATATGTTATAACGTAATACTAGATAACGTTATACGTTATATCGTAGTACTATATAACTTTAGATCTTATAACGTAATACTACATAACGTTATACGTTATAACACAATACTATAGAACGTTATACGTTATTACATAGTACTATATAATGTTATACGTTATAACGTAATACTACATAACGTTATACGTTATTACATAGTACTATATAATGTTATACGTTATAACGTAATACTACATAACGTTATACGTTATTACATAGCACTATATAATGTTATACGTTATAACGTGATACTATATAACGTTTTACGTTATATCGTAATACTACATAACGTTATACGTTATAACGTAATATTATATAACATTATACGTTATTACGTAATACTACATAACGTTATACGTTATAACACAATACTATATAACGTTATACGTTATAACGTAATACTACATAACGTTATACGTTATAACACAATACTATATAACGTTATTCGTTACATCGTAATACTACATAACGTTATACGTTATTACATAGTACTATATAATGTTATACGTTATAACGTAATACTACATAACGTTATACGTTATTACATAGCACTATATAATGTTATACGTTATAACGTGATACTATATAACGTTATACGTTAGAACACAATACTATATAACGTTACACGTTATAACGTATTTTACATAACGTTTATCCTTAATACATAGTACTATATAATGTTATACGTTATAACGTGATACTATATAACGTTATACGTTATTACGTAATACTACATAACGTTATACGTTATAACACAATACTATATAACGTTATACGTTATATCGTAATACTACATAACGTTATACGCTATTACATAGTACTATATAATGTTATACGTTGTAACGTACTACTACATAACGTTATACGTTATAACACAATACTATATAACGTTATACGTTATATCGGAATACTACATAACGTTATACGTTATATCGTAGTACTATGTAACTTTAGACCTTATAACGTAATACTACATAACGTTATACGTTATAACGTAATACTACATGACGTTACACGTTATAACGTATTTTACATAACGTTATACGTTATAACGTAATACTTCTTAACGTTATATGTTATATCGTAGTACTATATAACGTTATACGTTATAGCGTAATATTCTATAACGTTATACGTTATTACATAGTACTATATAATGTTATACGTTATACCGTGATACTATATAACGTTATACGTTATAACACAATACTATATAACGTTACACGTTATAACGTATTTTACATAACGTTTATCCTTATTACATGGTACTATATAATGTTATACGTTATACCGTTATATTGTATAACATTATACGTTATTACGTAATACTACATAACGTTATACGTTATAACGTGATACTATATAACGTTATACGTTATAACGTAATACTACATAACGATATACGTTATATCGTAGTACTATATAACTTTAGACCCTATAACGTAATACTACGTAACGTTATACGTTATAACACAATAGTATATAAAGTTATACGTTATAACGTAATACTACATAACGTTATACGGTATAACACAATACTATATAACGTTACACGTTATAACGAATTTTACATAACGTTCATCCTTATTACATAGTACTATATAATGTTATACGTTATAACGTGATACTATATAACGTTATACGTTATTACGTATTACTACATAACGTTATACGTTATATCGTAATACTACATAACGTTATACGTTATAACGTAATATTATATAACATTATACGTTATTACGTAATACTACATAACGTTATACGTTATAACACAATACTATATAACGTTATACGTTATAACGTAATACTACATAACGTTATACGTTATAACACAATACTATATAACGTTATACGTTATATCGTAATACTACATAACGTTATACGTTATTACATAGTACTATATAATGTTATACGTTATAACGTAATACTACATAACGTTATACGTTATTAAATAGTACTATATAATGTTATACGTTATATCGTGTTACTATATAACGTTATACGTTATTACGTAATACTACATAACGTTATACGTTATTACATAGTACTATATAATGTTATACGTTATAACGTAATACTACATAACGTTATACGTTATAACACAATACTATATAACGTTATACGTTATAACGGAATACTACATAACGTTATACGTTATATCGTAGTACTATATAACTTTAGACCTTATAACGTAATACTACATAACGTTATACGTTATAACCTAATACTACATAACGTTACACGTTATAACGTATTTTACATAACGTTATACGTTATAACGTAATACTTCTTAACGTTATATGTTATATCGTAGTACTATATAACTTTAGACCTTATAACGTAATACTACATAACGTTATACGTAATTACATAGTACTATATAATGTTATACGTTATAACGCGATACTATATAACGTTATACGTCATTACGTAATACTACATAACGTTATACGTTATAACGTAATATTATATAACGGTATACGTTATAACGTAATATTATATATGTTATACGTTATAACGTAACACTACATAACGTTATACGTTATTACATAGTACTATATAATGTTATACGTTATAACGTGATACTATATAACGTTATACGTCATTACGTAATAGTACATAACGTTATACGTTATAACGTAATATTATATAACGTTATACGTTATAACGTAATATTATATAACGTTATACGTTATAACGTAATATTATATAACGTTATACGTTATAACGTAGTACTACATAACGTTATACGTTATATCGTAGTACTATATAACGTCATACGTTATAACGTAGTAATATAAAACGTTATACGTTATTACATAGTACTATATAATGTTATACGTTATAACATGATACTATATAACGTTATACGTCATTACGTAATACTACATAACGTTATACGTTATAGCGTAATATTATATAATGGTATACGTTATAACGTAATACTACATAACGTTATACGTTATAACGTAATGCTACATAACGTTATACGGTATAACGTAATATTATATAACGTTATACGTCATTACGTAATGCTACATAACGTTATATGTTATAGCGTAATTTTATATAACGTTATACGTTATAACGTAATACTACATAACGTTATACGTTATAACACAATACTATATAACGTTACACGTTATAACGTATTTTACATAACGTTTATCCTTAATACATAGTACTACATAACGTTATACGTTATATCGTAGTTCTATATAACTTTAGACCTTATAACGTAATACTACATAACGTTATACGTTATAACACAATACTATATAACGTTATACGTTATAACGTAATACTACATAACGTTACACGTTATAACGTATTTTACATAACGTTATACGTTATAACGTAATACTACATAACGTTATACGTTATAACACAATACTATATAACGTTATACGTTATAACGTAATACTACATAACGTTACACGTTATAACGTATTTTACATAACGTTATACGTTATAACGTAATACTACTTAACGTTATACGTTATATCGTAGAACTATATAACTTTAGACCTTATAACGTAATACTACATAACGTTATACGTTATAACGTAATATTATATAACGTTATACGTTAAAACGTAATACTACATAACGTTATACGTTATAACACAATACTATATAACGTTATACGTTATAACGTAATACTACATAACGTTACACGTTATAACGTATTTTACATAACGTTATACGTTATAACGTGATACTACACAACGTTATACGTTATTACATGGTACTGTATAATGTTATACGTTATAACGTGATACTATATAACGTTATAAGTTATATCCGAGTACTATATAACGTTATACGTTATATCACAATACTATATAACGTTATACGTTATAACGTAATGCTACATAACGATATACGTTATAACGTAATATTATATAACGTTATACGTTAAAACGTAATACTACATAACGTTATACGTTATAACACAATACTATATAACGTTATACGTTATAACGTAGTACTACACAACGTTACACGTTATAACGTATTTTACATAACGTTATACGTTATAACGTGATACTACACAACGTTATACGTTATTACACGGTACTATATAATATTATACGTTATAACGTGATACTATATAACGTTATAAGTTATATCCGAGTACTATACAACGTTATACGTTATATCACAATACTATATAACGTTACACGTTATAACGTATTTTACATAACGTTATACGTTATAACGTAATACTACATAACGTTATACGTTATATCGTAGTACTATATAACTTTAGACGTTATATCGTAATACTACATAACGATATACGTTATAACACAATACTATATAACGTTATGCGTTATAACACAATACTATATAACGTTATACGTTATAACGTAATGCTACATAACGTTATACGTTATAACGTAATATTATATAACATTATACGTTATAACGTAATATTATATAACGATATACGTTATAACGTAATACTGCATAACGTTATACGTAATTACATAGTAGTATATAATGTTATACGTTATAACGTCATACTATATAACGTTATACGTTATAATGTAATACTACATAACGTTACACGTTATAACGTATTTTACATAACGTTATACGTTATAACGTAATACTACATAACGTTACACGTTATAACGTATTTTACATAACGTTATACGTTATAACGTAATACTACATAACGTTATACGTTATATCGTAGTACTATATAACTTTAGACGTTATATCGTAATACTACATAACGTTATACGTTATAAGGTAATACTACATAACGTTATACGTTATATCGCAGTACTATATAACTTTAAACGTTATAACGTAATACTACATAACGATATACGTTATAACACAATACTATATAACGTTATACGTTATAAGACAATACTATATAACGATATACGTTATAACGTAATACTACATAACGTTATACGTTATCACGTAATATTATCTATCATTATACGTTATAACGTAATATTATATAACGATATACGTTATAACGTAATACTGCATAACGTTATACGTAATTACATAGTAGTATATAATGTTATACGTTATAACGTCATACTATATAACGTTATAGGTTATAACGTAATACTACATAACGTTACACGTTATAACGTATTTTACATAACGTTATACGTTATAACGTAATACTACTTAACGTTATACGTTATATCGTAGAACTATATAACTTTAGACCTTATAACGTAATACTACATAACGTTATACGTTATAACGTAATATTATATAACGTTATACGTTAAAACGTAATACTACATAACGTTATACGTTATAACACAATACTATATAACGTTATACGTTATAACGTAATACTACATAACGTTACACGTTATAACGTATTTTACATAACGTTATACGTTATAACGTGATACTACACAACGTTATACGTTATTACATGGTACTGTATAATGTTATACGTTATAACGTGATACTATATAACGTTATAAGTTATATCCGAGTACTATATAACGTTATACGTTATATCACAATACTATATAACGTTATACGTTATAACGTAATGCTACATAACGTTATACGTTATAACGTAATATTATATAACGTTATACGTTAAAACGTAATACTACATAACGTTATACGTTATAACACAATACTATATAACGTTTTACGTTATAACGTAGTACTACACAACGTTACACGTTATAACGTATTTTACATAACGTTATACGTTATAACGTGATACTACACAACGTTATACGTTATTACACGGTACTATATAATATTATACGTTATAACGTGATACTATATAACGTTATAAGTTATATCCGAGTACTATACAACGTTATACGTTATATCACAATACTATATAACGTTACACGTTATAACGTATTTTACATAACGTTATACGTTATAACGTAATACTACATAACGTTATACGTTATATCGTAGTACTATATAACTTTAGACGTTATATCGTAATACTACATAACGTTATACGTTATAAGGTAATACTACATAACGTTATACGTTATATCGCAGTACTATATAACTTTAAACGTTATAACGTAATACTACATAACGATATACGTTATTACATAGTACTATATAATGTTATACGTTATAACGTAATACTACATAACGTTACACGTTATAACGTATTTTACATAACGTTATACGTTATAACGTGATACTACACAACGTTATACGTTATTACATGGTACTGTATAATGTTATACGTTATAACGTGATACTATATAACGTTATAAGTTATATCCGAGTACTATATAACGTTATACGTTATATTACAATACTATATAACGTTATACGTTATATCGTAATACTACATAACGTTATACGTTATTACATAGTACTATATAATGTTATACGTTATAACGTAATACTACATAACGTTATACGTTATTACATAGTACTATATAATGTTATACGTTATATCGTGTTACTATATAACGTTATACGTTATTACGTAATACTACATAACGTTATACGTTATTACATAGTACTATATAATGTTATACGTTATAACGTAATACTACATAACGTTATACGTTATAACACAATACTATATAACGTTATACGTTATAACGGAATACTACATAACGTTATACGTTATATCGTAGTACTATATAACTTTAGACCTCATAACGTAATACTACATAACGTTATACGTTATAACCTAATACTACATAACGTTACACGTTATAACGTATTTTACATAACGTTATACGTTATAACGTAATACTTCTTAACGTTATATGTTATATCGTAGTACTATATAACTTTAGACCTTATAACGTAATACTACATAACGTTATACGTAATTACATAGTACTATATAATGTTATACGTTATAACGCGATACTATATAACGTTATACGTCATTACGTAATACTACATAACGTTATACGTTATAACGTAATATTATATAACGCTATACGTTATAACGTAATATTATATATGTTATACGTTATAACGTAACACTACATAACGTTATACGTTATTACATAGTACTATATAATGTTATACGTTATAACGTGATACTATATAACGTTATACGTCATTACGTAATAGTACATAACGTTATACGTTATAACGTAATATTATATAACGTTATACGTTATAACGTAATATTATATAACGTTATACGTTATAACGTAACATTATATAACGTTATACGTTATAACGTAGTACTACATAACGTTATACGTTATATCGTAGTACTATATAACGTCATACGTTATAACGTAGTAACATAAAACGTTATACGTTATTACATAGTACTATATAATGTTATACGTTATAACATGATACTATATAACGTTATACGTCATTACGTAATACTACATAACGTTATACGTTATAGCGTAATATTATATAATGGTATACGTTATAACGTAATACTACATAACGTTATACGTTATAACGTAATGCTACATAACGTTATACGGTATAACGTAATATTATATAACGTTATACGTCATTACGTAATGCTACATAACGTTATATGTTATAGCGTAATTTTATATAACGTTATACGTTATAACGTAATACTACATAACGTTATACGTTATAACACAATACTATATAACGTTACACGTTATAACGTATTTTACATAACGTTTATCCTTAATACATAGTACTACATAACGTTATACGTTATATCGTAGTTCTATATAACTTTAGACCTTATAACGTAATACTACATAACGTTATACGTTATAACACAATACTATATAACGTTATACGTTATAACGTAATACTACATAACGTTACACGTTATAACGTATTTTACATAACGTTATACGTTATAACGTAATACTACATAACGTTATACGTTATAACACAATACTATATAACGTTATACGTTATAACGTAATACTACATAACGTTACACGTTATAACGTATTTTACATAACGTTATACGTTATAACGTAATACTACTTAACGTTATACGTTATATCGTAGAACTATATAACTTTAGACCTTATAACGTAATACTACATAACGTTATACGTTATAACGTAATATTATATAACGTTATACGTTAAAACGTAATACTACATAACGTTATACGTTATAACACAATACTATATAACGTTATACGTTATAACGTAATACTACATAACGTTACACGTTATAACGTATTTTACATAACGTTATACGTTATAACGTGATACTACACAACGTTATACGTTATTACATGGTACTGTATAATGTTATACGTTATAACGTGATACTATATAACGTTATAAGTTATATCCGAGTACTATACAACGTTATACGTTATATCACAATACTATATAACGTTACACGTTATAACGTATTTTACATAACGTTATACGTTATAACGTAATACTACATAACGTTATACGTTATATCGTAGTACTATATAACTTTAGACGTTATATCGTAATACTACATAACGATATACGTTATAACACAATACTATATAACGTTATGCGTTATAACACAATACTATATAACGTTATACGTTATAACGTAATGCTACATAACGTTATACGTTATAACGTAATATTATATAACATTATACGTTATAACGTAATATTATATAACGATATACGTTATAACGTAATACTGCATAACGTTATACGTAATTACATAGTAGTATATAATGTTATACGTTATAACGTCATACTATATAACGTTATACGTTATAATGTAATACTACATAACGTTACACGTTATAACGTATTTTACATAACGTTATACGTTATAACGTAATACTACATAACGTTACACGTTATAACGTATTTTACATAACGTTATACGTTATAACGTAATACTACATAACGTTACACGTTATAACGTATTTTACATAACGTTATACGTTATAACGTAATACTACATAACGTTATACGTTATATCGTAGTACTATATAACTTTAAACGTTATAACGTAATACTACATAACGATATACGTTATAACACAATACTATATAACGTTATACGTTATAAGACAATACTATATAACGATATACGTTATAACGTAATACTACATAACGTTATACGTTATCACGTAATATTATCTATCATTATACGTTATAACGTAATATTATATAACGATATACGTTATAACGTAATACTGCATAACGTTATACGTAATTACATAGTAGTATATAATGTTATACGTTATAACGTCATACTATATAACGTTATAGGTTATAACGTAATACTACATAACGTTACACGTTATAACGTATTTTACATAACGTTATACGTAATTACATAGTAGTATATAATGATATACGGTATAACGTAATATTATATAACGTTATACGTTATAATGTAATACTACATAACGTTATAAGTTATAACGTAATACTACATAACGTTATACGGTATAACGTAATATTATATAACGTTATACGTTATAACGTAATATTATTCAAGAATATACGTTATAACGTAATATTATATAACGTTATACGTTATAACGTAACACTACATAACGTTATACGTTATTACATAGTATTATATAATGTTATACGTTATAACGTGATACTACATAACGTTATACGTTATAACGTAATACTACATAACGTTATACGTTATAACGTAATACTACATAACGTTATACGGTATAACGTAATACTATATAACGTTATACGTTATAACGTAACACTACATAATGTTATACGTTATAACGTAGTAATATAAAACGTTTGACGTTAGACGTATTCCTACACAACGTTATACCTTGTAACGGAATATTATATTACGTTATACGTTATTACATAGTACTATATAATGTTATACGTTATAACATGATGCTATATAACGTTATACGTCATTACGTAATACTACATAACGTTATACGTTATTACATAGTACTACATAACGTTATACGTTATAACGTAATACTACATAACGTTATACGTTATAACACAATACTATATAACGTTATACGTTATATCGTAATACTACATAACGTTATACGTTATAACACAATACTATATAACGTTATACGTTATAACGTAATACTACATAGCGTTATACGTTATAACACAATACTATATAACGTTATACGTTATATCGTAATACTACATAACGTTATACGTTATAACACAATACTATATAACGTTATACGTTATAACGTAATACTACATAACGTTATACGGTATAACACAATACTATATAACGTTACACGTTATATCGTAATACTACATAACGTTATACGTTATAACACAATACTATATAACGTTATACGTTATATCGTAATACTACATAATGTTATACGTTATAACGTAATACTACATAACGTTATACGTTATAACACAATACTATATAACGTTATACGTTATATCGTAATACTACATAACGTTATACGTTATAACACAATACTATATAACGTTATACGTTATAACACAATACTATATAACGTTATACGTTATATCGTAATACTACATAACGTTATACGTTATAACACAATACTATATAACGTTATACGTTATATCGTAATACTACATAATGTTATACGTTATAACGTAATACTACATAACGTTATACGTTATAACACAATACTATATAACGTTATACGTTATATCGTAATACTACATAACGTTATACGTTATAACACAATACTATATAACGTTATACGTTATAACACAATACTATATAACGTTATACGTTATATCGTAATACTACATAACGTTATACGTTATAACACAATACTATATAACGTTATACGTTATAACGTAATACTACATAACGTTATACGTTATAACACAATACTATATAACGTTACACGTTATAACGTATTTTACATAACGTTTATCCTTATTACATAGTACTATATAATGTTATACGTTATAACGTGATACTATATAACGTTATACGTTATTACGTATTACTACATAACGTTATAAGTTATAACGTAATACTACATAACGTTATACGTTATATCCGAGTACTATATTACGTTATAAGTTATTACGTAATACTCCATAACGTTATACGTTATAACACAATACTATATGACGTTATTCGTTATTACATAGTACTATATAATGTGATGCGTTATAACGTGATACTATATAACGTTATATGTTATAACGTAATACTAGATAACGTTATACGTTATATCGTAGTACTATATAACTTTAGACCTTATAACGTAATACTACATAACGTTATACGTTATAACGTAATACTACATAACGTTACACGTTATAACGTATTTTACATAACGTTATACGTTATAACGTAATACTTCTTAACTTTATACGTAATTACATAGTACTATATAATGTTATACGTTATAACGTGATACTATATAACGTTATACGTTATAGCACAATACTATATAATGTTACACGTTATAACGTATTTTACATAACGTTTATCCTTAAGACATGGTACTATATAATGTTATACGTTATAACGTGATACTATATAACGTTATACGTTATTACGTAATACTACATAACGTTATACGTTATAACACAATACTATATATAGTTACACGTTATAACGTATTTTACATAACGTTTATCCTTATTACATAGTACTATATAATGTTATACGTTATAACGTGATACTATATAACGTTATACGTTATTACGTATTACTACATAACATTATAAGTGATAACGTAATACTACATAACGTTAAACGTTATATCCGAGTACTGTATTACGTTATAAGTTATTACGTAGTACTACATAACGTTATACGTTATAACACAATACTATATGACGTTATTCGTTATTACATAGTACTATATAATGTTATGCGTTATAACGTGATACTATATAACGTTATACGTTATAAGGTAATACTAGATAACGTTATACGTTATATCGTAGTACTATATAACTTTAGACCTTATAACGTAATACTACATAACGTTATACGTTATAACACAATACTATATAACGTTATACGTTATATCGTAATACTACATAACGTTATACGTTATAACGTAATACTACATAACGTTATACGTTATTAGATAGTACTATATAATGTTATACGTTATAACGTAATACTACATAACGTTATACGTTATTACATAGTACTATATAATGTTATACGTTATAACGTAATACTACATAACGTTATACGTTATAACACAATACTATATAACGTTATACGTTATATCGTAATACTACATAACGTTATACATTATAACACAATACTATATAACGTTATACGTTATAACGTAATACTACATAACGTTATACGTTATAACACAATACTATATAACGTTATACGTTATAACGTAATATTATATAACGTTATACGTTAAAACGTAATACTACATAACGTTATACGTTATAACACAATACTATATAACGTTATACGTTATAACGTAGTACTACACAACGTTACACGTTATAACGTATTTTACATAACGTTATACGTTATAACGTGATACTACACAACGTTATACGTTATTACACGGTACTATATAATATTATACGTTATAACGTGATACTATATAACGTTATAAGTTATATCCGAGTACTATACAACGTTATACGTTATATCACAATACTATATAACGTTACACGTTATAACGTATTTTACATAACGTTATACGTTATAACGTAATACTACATAACGTTATACGTTATATCGTAGTACTATATAACTTTAGACGTTATATCGTAATACTACATAACGATATACGTTATAACACAATACTATATAACGTTATGCGTTATAACACAATACTATATAACGTTATACGTTATAACGTAATGCTACATAACGTTATACGTTATAAGGTAATACTACATAACGTTATACGTTATATCGCAGTACTATATAACTTTAAACGTTATAACGTAATACTACATAACGATATACGTTATAACACAATACTATATAACGTTATACGTTATAAGACAATACTATATAACGATATACGTTATAACGTAATACTACATAACGTTATACGTTATCACGTAATATTATCTATCATTATACGTTATAACGTAATATTATATAACGTTATACGTTATTACATAGTACTATATAATGTTATACGTTATAACGTAATACTACATAACGTTATACGTTATTACATAGTACTATATAATGTTATACGTTATATCGTGTTACTATATAACGTTACACGTTATAACGTATTTTACATAACGTTTATCCTTAATACATAGTACTACATAACGTTATACGTTATATCGTAGTTCTATATAACTTTAGACCTTATAACGTAATACTACATAACGTTATACGTTATAACACAATACTATATAACGTTATACGTTATAACGTAATACTACATAACGTTACACGTTATAACGTATTTTACATAACGTTATACGTTATAACGTAATACTACATAACGTTATACGTTATAACACAATACTATATAACGTTATACGTTATAACGTAATACTACATAACGTTACACGTTATAACGTATTTTACATAACGTTATACGTTATAACGTAATACTACTTAACGTTATACGTTATATCGTAGAACTATATAACTTTAGACCTTATAACGTAATACTACATAACGTTATACGTTATAACGTAATATTATATAACGTTATACGTTAAAACGTAATACTACATAACGTTATACGTTATAACACAATACTATATAACGTTATACGTTATAACGTAATACTACATAACGTTACACGTTATAACGTATTTTACATAACGTTATACGTTATAACGTGATACTACACAACGTTATACGTTATTACATGGTACTGTATAATGTTATACGTTATAACGTGATACTATATAACGTTATAAGTTATATCCGAGTACTATACAACGTTATACGTTATATCACAATACTATATAACGTTACACGTTATAACGTATTTTACATAACGTTATACGTTATAACGTAATACTACATAACGTTATACGTTATATCGTAGTACTATATAACTTTAGACGTTATATCGTAATACTACATAACGATATACGTTATAACACAATACTATATAACGTTATGCGTTATAACACAATACTATATAACGTTATACGTTATAACGCAATGCTACATAACGTTATACGTTATAACGTAATATTATATAACATTATACGTTATAACGTAATATTATATAACGATATACGTTATAACGTAATACTGCATAACGTTATACGTAATTACATAGTAGTATATAATGTTATACGTTATAACGTCATACTATATAACGTTATACGTTATAATGTAATACTACATAACGTTACACGTTATAACGTATTTTACATAACGTTATACGTTATAACGTAATACTACATAACGTTACACGTTATAACGTATTTTACATAACGTTATACGTTATAACGTAATACTACATAACGTTATACGTTATATCGTAGTACTATATAACTTTAGACGTTATATCGTAATACTACATAACGTTATACGTTATAAGGTAATACTACATAACGTTATACGTTATATCGCAGTACTATATAACTTTAAACGTTATAACGTAATACTACATAACGATATACGTTATAACACAATACTATATAACGTTATACGTTATAAGACAATACTATATAACGATATACGTTATAACGTAATACTACATAACGTTATACGTTATCACGTAATATTATCTATCATTATACGTTATAACGTAATATTATATAACGATATACGTTATAACGTAATACTGCATAACGTTATACGTAATTACATAGTAGTATATAATGTTATACGTTATAACGTCATACTATATAACGTTATAGGTTATAACGTAATACTACATAACGTTACACGTTATAACGTATTTTACATAACGTTATACGTAATTACATAGTAGTATATAATGATATACGGTATAACGTAATATTATATAACGTTATACGTTATAATGTAATACTACATAACGTTATAAGTTATAACGTAATACTACATAACGTTATACGGTATAACGTAATATTATATAACGTTATACGTTATAACGTAATATTATTCAAGAATATACGTTATAACGTAATATTATATAACGTTATACGTTATAACGTAACACTACATAACGTTATACGTTATTACATAGTATTATATAATGTTATACGTTATAACGTGATACTACATAACGTTATACGTTATAACGTAATACTACATAACGTTATACGTTATAACGTAATACTACATAACGTTATACGGTATAACGTAATACTATATAACGTTATACGTTATAACGTAACACTACATAATGTTATACGTTATAACGTAGTAATATAAAACGTTTGACGTTAGACGTATTCCTACACAACGTTATACCTTGTAACGGAATATTATATTACGTTATACGTTATTACATAGTACTATATAATGTTATACGTTATAACATGATGCTATATAACGTTATACGTCATTACGTAATACTACATAACGTTATACGTTATTACATAGTACTACATAACGTTATACGTTATAACGTAATACTACATAACGTTATACGTTATAACACAATACTATATAACGTTATACGTTATATCGTAATACTACATAACGTTATACGTTATAACACAATACTATATAACGTTATACGTTATAACGTAATACTACATAGCGTTATACGTTATAACACAATACTATATAACGTTATACGTTATATCGTAATACTACATAACGTTATACGTTATAACACAATACTATATAACGTTATACGTTATAACGTAATACTACATAACGTTATACGGTATAACACAATACTATATAACGTTACACGTTATATCGTAATACTACATAACGTTATACGTTATAACACAATACTATATAACGTTATACGTTATATCGTAATACTACATAATGTTATACGTTATAACGTAATACTACATAACGTTATACGTTATAACACAATACTATATAACGTTATACGTTATATCGTAATACTACATAACGTTATACGTTATAACACAATACTATATAACGTTATACGTTATAACACAATACTATATAACGTTATACGTTATATCGTAATACTACATAACGTTATACGTTATAACACAATACTATATAACGTTATACGTTATATCGTAATACTACATAACGTTATACGTTATAACACAATACTATATAACGTTATACGTTATAACACAATACTATATAACGTTATACGTTATATCGTAATACTACATAACGTTATACGTTATAACACAATACTATATAACGTTATACGTTATAACGTAATACTACATAACGTTATACGTTATAACACAATACTATATAACGTTACACGTTATAACGTATTTTACATAACGTTTATCCTTATTACATAGTACTATATAATGTTATACGTTATAACGTGATACTATATAACGTTATACGTTATTACGTATTACTACATAACGTTATAAGTTATAACGTAATACTACATAACGTTATACGTTATATCCGAGTACTGTATTACGTTATAAGTTATTACGTAATACTCCATAACGTTATACGTTATAACACAATACTATATGACGTTATTCGTTATTACATAGTACTATATAATGTGATGCGTTATAACGTGATACTATATAACGTTATATGTTATAACGTAATACTAGATAACGTTATACGTTATATCGTAGTACTATATAACTTTAGACCTTATAACGTAATACTACATAACGTTATACGTTATAACGTAATACTACATAACGTTACACGTTATAACGTATTTTACATAACGTTATACGTTATAACGTAATACTTCTTAACTTTATACGTAATTACATAGTACTATATAATGTTATACGTTATAACGTGATACTATATAACGTTATACGTTATAGCACAATACTATATAATGTTACACGTTATAACGTATTTTACATAACGTTTATCCTTAAGACATGGTACTATATAATGTTATACGTTATAACGTGATACTATATAACGTTATACGTTATTACGTAATACTACATAACGTTATACGTTATAACACAATACTATATATAGTTACACGTTATAACGTATTTTACATAACGTTTATCCTTATTACATAGTACTATATAATGTTATACGTTATAACGTGATACTATATAACGTTATACGTTATTACGTATTACTACATAACATTATAAGTGATAACGTAATACTACATAACGTTAAACGTTATATCCGAGTACTGTATTACGTTATAAGTTATTACGTAGTACTACATAACGTTATACGTTATAACACAATACTATATGACGTTATTCGTTATTACATAGTACTATATAATGTTATGCGTTATAACGTGATACTATATAACGTTATACGTTATAAGGTAATACTAGATAACGTTATACGTTATATCGTAGTACTATATAACTTTAGACCTTATAACGTAATACTACATAACGTTATACGTTATAACACAATACTATATAACGTTATACGTTATATCGTAATACTACATAACGTTATACGTTATAACGTAATACTACATAACGTTATACGTTATTAGATAGTACTATATAATGTTATACGTTATAACGTAATACTACATAACGTTATACGTTATTACATAGTACTATATAATGTTATACGTTATAACGTAATACTACATAACGTTATACGTTATAACACAATACTATATAACGTTATACGTTATATCGTAATACTACATAACGTTATACATTATAACACAATACTATATAACGTTATACGTTATAACGTAATACTACATAACGTTATACGTTATAACACAATACTATATAACGTTATACGTTATAACGTAATATTATATAACGTTATACGTTAAAACGTAATACTACATAACGTTATACGTTATAACACAATACTATATAACGTTATACGTTATAACGTAGTACTACACAACGTTACACGTTATAACGTATTTTACATAACGTTATACGTTATAACGTGATACTACACAACGTTATACGTTATTACACGGTACTATATAATATTATACGTTATAACGTGATACTATATAACGTTATAAGTTATATCCGAGTACTATACAACGTTATACGTTATATCACAATACTATATAACGTTACACGTTATAACGTATTTTACATAACGTTATACGTTATAACGTAATACTACATAACGTTATACGTTATATCGTAGTACTATATAACTTTAGACGTTATATCGTAATACTACATAACGATATACGTTATAACACAATACTATATAACGTTATGCGTTATAACACAATACTATATAACGTTATACGTTATAACGTAATGCTACATAACGTTATACGTTATAAGGTAATACTACATAACGTTATACGTTATATCGCAGTACTATATAACTTTAAACGTTATAACGTAATACTACATAACGATATACGTTATAACACAATACTATATAACGTTATACGTTATAAGACAATACTATATAACGATATACGTTATAACGTAATACTACATAACGTTATACGTTATCACGTAATATTATCTATCATTATACGTTATAACGTAATATTATATAACGTTATACGTTATTACATAGTACTATATAATGTTATACGTTATAACGTAATACTACATAACGTTATACGTTATTACATAGTACTATATAATGTTATACGTTATATCGTGTTACTATATAACGTTATACGTTATTACGTAATACTACATAACGTTATACGTTATTACATAGTACTATATAATGTTATACGTTATAACGTAATACTACATAACGTTATACGTTATAACACAATACTATATAACGTTATACGTTATAACGGAATACTACATAACGTTATACGTTATATCGTAGTACTATATAACTTTAGACCTTATAACGTAATACTACATAACGTTATACGTTATAACCTAATACTACATAACGTTACACGCTATAACGTATTTTACATAACGTTATACGTTATAACGTAATACTTCGTAACGTTATATGTTATATCGTAGTACTATATAACTTTAGACCTTATAACGTAATACTACATAACGTTATACGTAATTACATAGTACTATATAATGTTATACGTTATAACGCGATACTATATAACGTTATACGTCATTACGTAATACTACATAACGTTATACGTTATAACGTAATATTATATAACGCTATACGTTATAACGTAATATTATATATGTTATACGTTATAACGTAACACTACATAACGTTATACGTTATTACATAGTACTATATAATGTTATACGTTATAACGTCATACTATATAACGTTATACGTTATAATGTAATACTACATAACGTTACACGTTATAACGTATTTTACATAACGTTATACGTTAAAACGTAATACTACATAACGTTATACGTTATAACACAATACTATATAACGTTATACGTTATAACGTAATACTACATAACGTTACACGTTATAACGTATTTTACATAACGTTATACGTTATAACGTGATACTACACAACGTTATACGTTATTACATGGTACTGTATAATGTTATACGTTATAACGTGATACTATATAACGTTATAAGTTATATCCGAGTACTATATAACGTTATACGTTATATCACAATACTATATAACGTTATACGTTATAAGGTAATGCTACATAACGTTATACGTTATAACGTAATATTATATAACGTTATACGTTAAAACGTAATACTACATAACGTTATACGTTATAACACAATACTATATAACGTTATACGTTATAACGTAGTACTACACAACGTTACACGTTATAACGTATTTTACATAACGTTATACGTTATAACGTAATACTTCTTAACGTTATATGTTATATCGTAGTACTATATAACTTTAGACCTTATAACGTAATACTACATAACGTTATACGTAATTACATAGTACTATATAATGTTATACGTTATAACGCGATACTATATAACGTTATACGTTATAACGTAATGCTACATAACGTTATACGTTATAACGTAATATTATATAACATTATACGTTATAACGTAATATTATATAACGATATACGTTATAACGTAATACTGCATAACGTTATACGTAATTACATAGTAGTATATAATGTTATACGTTATAACGTCATACTATATAACGTTATACGTTATAATGTAATACTACATAACGTTACACGTTATAACGTATTTTACATAACGTTATACGTTATAACGTAATACTACATAACGTTACACGTTATAACGTATTTTACATAACGTTATACGTTATAACGTAATACTACATAACGTTATACGTTATATCGTAGTACTATATAACTTTAGACGTTATATCGTAATACTACATAACGTTATACGTTATAAGGTAATACTACATAACGTTATACGTTATATCGCAGTACTATATAACTTTAAACGTTATAACGTAATACTACATAACGATATACGTTATAACACAATACTATATAACGTTATACGTTATATCGTAATACTACATAACGTTATACGTTATTACATAGTACTATATAATGTTATACGTTATAACGTAATACTACATAACGTTATACGTTATTACATAGTACTATATAATGTTATACGTTATATCGTGTTACTATATAACGTTATACGTTATTACGTAATACTACATAACGTTATACGTTATTACATAGTACTATATAATGTTATACGTTATAACGTAATACTACATAACGTTATACGTTATAACACAATACTATATAACGTTATACGTTATAACGGAATACTACATAACGTTATACGTTATATCGTAGTACTATATAACTTTAGACCTTATAACGTAATACTACATAACGTTATACGTTATAACCTAATACTACATAACGTTACACGTTATAACGTATTTTACATAACGTTATACTTTATAACGTAATACTTCTTAACGTTATATGTTATATCGTAGTACTATATAACTTTAGACCTTATAACGTAATACTACATAACGTTATACGTAATTACATAGTACTATATAATGTTATACGTTATAACGCGATACTATATAACGTTATACGTCATTACGTAATACTACATAACGTTATACGTTATAACGTAATATTATATAACGCTATACGTTATAACGTAATATTATATATGTTATACGTTATAACGTAACACTACATAACATTATACGTTATTACATAGTACTATATAATGTTATACGTTATAACGTCATACTATATAACGTTATACGTTATAATGTAATACTACATAACGTTACACGTTATAACGTATTTTACATAACGTTATACGTTATAACGTAATACTACATAACGTTACACGTTATAACGTATTTTACATAACGTTATACGTTATAACGTAATACTACATAACGTTATACGTTATATCGTAGTACTATATAACTTTAGACGTTATATCGTAATACTACATAACGTTATACGTTATAAGGTAATACTACATAACGTTATACGTTATATCGCAGTACTATATAACTTTAAACGTTATAACGTAATACTACATAACGATATACGTTATAACACAATACTATATAACGTTATACGTTATAAGACAATACTATATAACGATATACGTTATAACGTAATACTACATAACGTTATACGTTATCACGTAATATTATCTATCATTATACGTTATAACGTAATATTATATAACGATATACGTTATAACGTAATACTGCATAACGTTATACGTAATTACATAGTAGTATATAATGTTATACGTTATAACGTCATACTATATAACGTTATAGGTTATAACGTAATACTACATAACGTTACACGTTATAACGTATTTTACATAACGTTATACGTAATTACATAGTAGTATATAATGATATACGGTATAACGTAATATTATATAACGTTATACGTTATAATGTAATACTACATAACGTTATAAGTTATAACGTAATACTACATAACGTTATACGGTATAACGTAATATTATATAACGTTATACGTTATAACGTAATATTATTCAAGAATATACGTTATAACGTAATATTATATAACGTTATACGTTATAACGTAACACTACATAACGTTATACGTAATTACATAGTATTATATAATGTTATACGTTATAACGTGATACTACATAACGTTATACGTTATAACGTAATATTATATAACGTTATACGTTATAACGTAGTACTACATAACGTTATACGGTATATCGTAGTACTATATAACGTCATACGTTATAACGTAGTAATATAAAACGTTATACGTTATTACATAGTACTATATAATGTTATACGTTATAACATGATACTATATAACGTTATACGTCATTACGTAATACTACATAACGTTATACGTTATAGCGTAATATTATATAATGGTATACGTTATAACGTAATACTACATAACGTTATACGTTATAACGTAATGCTACATAACGTTATAACGTTATACGTTATAACGTAATGCTACATAACGTTATACGTCATTACGTAATGCTACATAACGTTATACGTTATAACGTAATACTACATAACGTTACACGTTATAACGTATTTTACATAACGTTATACGTTATAACGTGATACTACACAACGTTATACGTTATTACATGGTACTGTATAATGTTATACGTTATAACGTGATACTATATAACGTTATACGTTATATCGTAATACTATATAACTTTAGACCTTATAACGTAATACTACATAACGTTATACGTTATAACACAATAGTATATAAAGTTATACGTTATAACGTAATACTACATAACGTTATACGTTATAACACAATACTATATAACGTTACACGTTATAACGTATTTTACATAACGTTTATCCTTATTACATAGTACTATATAATGTTATACGTTATAACGTAATACTAGATAACGTTATACGTTATATCGTAGTACTATATAACTTTAGACCTTATAACGTAATACTACATAACGTTATACGTTATAACACAATACTATATAACGTTATACGTTATATCGTAATACTACATAACGTTATACGTTATAACGTAATACTACATAACGTTATACGTTATTACATAGTACTATATAATGTTATACGTTATAACGTAATACTACATAACGTTATACGTTATAACACAATACTATATACCGTTATACGTTATATCGGAATACCTTATAACGTTATACGTTATATCGTAGTACTATATAACTTTAGACCTTATAACGTAATACTACATAACGTTATACGTTATAACGTAATACTACATAACGTTACACGTTATAACGTATTTTACATAACGTTATACGTTATAACGTAATACTTCTTAACGTTATATGTTATATCGTAGTACTATATAACTTTAGACCTTATAACGTAATACTACATAACGTTATACGTAATTACATAGTGCTATATAA
This sequence comes from Bombus sylvestris, assembly GCA_911622165.2. Taxonomy (NCBI): domain Eukaryota; kingdom Metazoa; phylum Arthropoda; class Insecta; order Hymenoptera; family Apidae; genus Bombus; species Bombus sylvestris. The sequence goes on from CAJVRE020000087.1 coordinate 2,216,882, forward strand.
TGTTATACGTTATAACGTGTTACTATATAACGTTATACGTTATAACACAATACTATATAACGTTACACGTTATTACGTATTTTACATAACGTTTATCCTTAATACATAGTACTATAAAATTTTATACGTTATAACGTGATACTATATAACGTTATACGTTATTACGTAATACTACATAACGTTATACGTTATAACGTAATACTACATAACGTTATACGTTATAACGTAATACTACATAACGTTATACGTTATAACGTAGTACTACATAACGTTATACGGTATATCGTAGTACTATATAACGTCATACGTTATAACGTAGTAATATAAAACGTTATACGTTATTACATAGTACTATATAATGTTATACGTTATAACATGATACTATATAACGTTATACGTCATTACGTAATACTACATAACGTTATACGTTATAGCGTAATATTATATAATGGTATACGTTATAACGTAATACTACATAACGTTATACGTTATAACGTAATGCTACATAACGTTATAACGTTATACGTTATAACGTAATGCTACATAACGTTATACGTCATTACGTAATGCTACATAACGTTATACGTTATAACGTAATACTACATAACGTTACACGTTATAACGTATTTTACATAACGTTATACGTTATAACGTGATACTACACAACGTTATACGTTATTACATGGTACTGTATAATGTTATACGTTATAACGTGATACTATATAACGTTATACGTTATATCGTAATACTATATAACTTTAGACCTTATAACGTAATACTACATAACGTTATACGTTATAACACAATAGTATATAAAGTTATACGTTATAACGTAATACTACATAACGTTATACGTTATAACACAATACTATATAACGTTACACGTTATAACGTATTTTACATAACGTTTATCCTTATTACATAGTACTATATAATGTTATACGTTATAACGTAATACTAGATAACGTTATACGTTATATCGTAGTACTATATAACTTTAGACCTTATAACGTAATACTACATAACGTTATACGTTATAACACAATACTATATAACGTTATACGTTATATCGTAATACTACATAACGTTATACGTTATAACGTAATACTACATAACGTTATACGTTATTACATAGTACTATATAATGTTATACGTTATAACGTAATACTACATAACGTTATACGTTATAACACAATACTATATACCGTTATACGTTATATCGGAATACCTTATAACGTTATACGTTATATCGTAGTACTATATAACTTTAGACCTTATAACGTAATACTACATAACGTTATACGTTATAACGTAATACTACATAACGTTACACGTTATAACGTATTTTACATAACGTTATACGTTATAACGTAATACTTCTTAACGTTATATGTTATATCGTAGTACTATATAACTTTAGACCTTATAACGTAATACTACATAACGTTATACGTAATTACATAGTGCTATATAATGTTATACGTTATAACGTGTTACTATATAACGTTATACGTTATAACACAATACTATATAACGTTACACGTTATAACGTATTTTACATAACGTTTATCCTTAATACATAGTACTATAAAATTTTATACGTTATAACGTGATACTATATAACGTTATACGTTATTACGTAATACTACATAACGTTATACGTTATAACGCAATACTACATAACGTTATACGTTATAACGTAATACTACATAACGTTATACGTTATATCCGAGTACTATATAACGTTATACGTTATTACGTAATACTACATAACGTTATACGTTATAACACAATAATATAACGTTATACGTTATTAGATAGTACTATATAATGTTATACGTTATAACGTAATACTACATAACGTTATACGTTATTACATAGTACTATATAATGTTATACGCTATAACGTAATACTACATAACGTTATACGTTATAACACAATACTATATAACGTTATACGTTATATCGTAATACTACATAACGTTATACATTATAACACAATACTATATAACGTTATACGTTATAACGTAATACTACATAACGTTATACGTTATAACACAATACTATATAACGTTATACGTTATAACGTAATACTACATAACGTTATACGTTATATCGTAGTACTATATAACTTTAGACCTTATAACGTAATACTACATAACGTTATACGTTATAACACAATAGTATATAAAGTTATACGTTATAACGTAATACTACATAACGTTATACGTTATATCGTAGTACTATATAACTTTAGACCTTATAACGTAACACTACATAATGTTATACGTTATTACATAGTACTATATAATGTTATACGTTATAACGTGATACTATATAGCGTTATACGTTATTACGTATTACTACATAACGTTATAAGTTATAACGTAATACTACATAACGTTATACGTTATATCCGAGTACTATATTACGTTATAAGTTATTACGTAATACTACATAACGTTATACGTTATAACACAATACTATATGACGTTATTCGTTATTACATAGTACTATATAATGTGATGCGTTATAACGTGATACTATATAACGTTATATGTTATAACGTAATACTAGATAACGTTATACGTTATATCGTAGTACTATATAACTTTAGACCTTATAACGTAATACTACATAACGTTATACGTTATAACACAATACTATAGAACGTTATACGTTATTACATAGTACTATATAATGTTATACGTTATAACGTAATACTACATAACGTTATACGTTATAACACAATACTATATAACGTTATACGTTATATCGGAATACTACATAACGTTATACGTTATATCGTAGTACTATATAACTTTAGACCTTATAACGTAATACTACATAACGTTATACGTTATAACGTAATACTACATAACGTTACACGTTATAACGTATTTTACATAACGTTATACGTTATAACGTAATACTTCTTAACGCTATACGTAATTACATAGTACTATATAATGTTATACGTTATAACGTAATACTACATAACGTTATACGTTATAACACAATACTATATAACGTTACACGTTAGAACGTATTTTACATAACGTTTATCCTTATTACATAGTACTATATAATGTTATACGTTATAACGTGATACTATATAACGTTATACGTTATTACGTATTACTACATAACGTTATAAGTTATAACGTAATACTACATAACGTTATACGTTATATCCGAGTACTATATTACGTTATAAGTTATTACGTAATACTACATAACGTTATACGTTATGACACAATACTATATGACGTTATTCGTTATTACATAGTACTATATAATGTTATACGTTAGAACGTGATACTACATAACGTTATACGTTATAACGTAATACTAGATAACGTTATACGTTATATCGTAGTACTATATAACTTTAGACCTTATAACGTAATACTACATAACGTTATACGTTATAACACAATACTATATAACGTTTTACGTTATATCGTAATACTACATAACGTTATACGTTATAACGTAATATTATATAACATTATACGTTATTACGTAATACTACATAACGTTATACGTTATAACACAATACTATATAACGTTATGCGTTATAACGTAATACTACATAACGTTATACGTTATAACACAATACTATATAACGTTATTCGTTATATCGTAATACTACATAACGTTATACGTTATTACATAGTACTATATAATGTTATACGTTACAACGTAATACTACATAACGTTATACGTTATTACATAGCACTATATAATGTTATACGTTATAACGTGATACTATATAACGTTATACGTTAGAACACAATACTATATAACGTTACACGTTATAACGTATTTTACATAACGTTTATCCTTAATACATAGTACTATATAATGTTATACGTTATAACGTGATACTATATAACGTTATACGTTATTACGTAATACTACATAACGTTATACGTTATTACATAGTACTATATAATGTTATACGTAATAACGTAATACTACATAACGTTATACGTTATAACGTAATGCTACATAACGTTATACGTCATTACGTAATGCTACATAACGTTATACGTTATAACGTAATACTACATAACGTTACACGTTATAACGTATTTTACATAACGTTATACGTTATAACGTGATACTACACAACGTTATACGTTTTTACATGGTACTGTATAATGTTATACGTTATAACGTGATACTATATAACGTTATACGTTATATCGTAATACTATATAACTTTAGACCTTATAACGTAATACTACATAACGTTATACGTTATAACACAATAGTATATAAAGTTATACGTTATAACGTAATACTACATAACGTTATACGTTATAACACAATACTATATAACGTTACACGTTATAACGTATTTTACATAACGTTTATCCTTATTACATAGTACTATATAATGTTATACGTTATAACGTAATACTAGATAACGTTATACGTTATATCGTAGTACTATATAACTTTAGACCTTATAACGTAATACTACATAACGTTATACGTTATAACACAATACTATATAACGTTATACGTTATATCGTAATACTACATAACGTTATACGTTATAACGTAATACTACATAACGTTATACGTTATTACATAGTACTATATAATGTTATACGTTATAACGTAATACTACATAACGTTATACGTTATAACACAATACTATATACCGTTATACGTTATATCGGAATACCTTATAACGTTATACGTTATATCGTAGTACTATATAACTTTAGACCTTATAACGTAATACTACATAACGTTATACGTTATAACGTAATACTACATAACGTTACACGTTATAACGTATTTTACATAACGTTATACGTTATAACGTAATACTTCTTAACGTTATATGTTATATCGTAGTACTATATAACTTTAGACCTTATAACGTAATACTACATAACGTTATACGTAATTACATAGTGCTATATAATGTTATACGTTATAACGTGTTACTATATAACGTTATACGTTATAACAAAATACTATATAACGTTACACGTTATAACGTATTTTACATAACGTTTATCCTTAATACATAGTACTATAAAATGTTATACGTTATAACGTGATACTATATAACGTTATACGTTATTACGTAATACTACATAACGTTATACGTTATAACGTAATACTACATAACGTTATACGTTATAACGTAATACTACATAACGTTATACGTTATATCCGAGTACTATATAACGTTATACGTTATTACGTAATACTACATAACGTTATACGTTATAACACAATAATATAACGTTATACGTTATTAGATAGTACTATATAATGTTATACGTTATAACGTAATACTACATAACGTTATACGTTATTACATAGTACTATATAATGTTATACGCTATAACGTAATACTACATAACGTTATACGTTATAACACAATACTATATAACGTTATACGTTATATCGTAATACTACATAACGTTATACATTATAACACAATACTATATAACGTTATACGTTATAACGTAATACTACATAACGTTATACGTTATAACACAATACTATATAACGTTATACGTTATAACGTAATACTACATAACGTTATACGTTATATCGTAGTACTATATAACTTTAGACCTTATAACGTAATACTACATAACGTTATACGTTATAACACAATAGTATATAAAGTTATACGTTATAACGTAATACTACATAACGTTATACGTTATATCGTAGTACTATATAACTTTAGACCTTATAACGTAACACTACATAATGTTATACGTTATTACATAGTACTATATAATGTTATACGTTATAACGTGATACTATATAGCGTTATACGTTATTACGTATTACTACATAACGTTATAAGTTATAACGTAATACTACATAACGTTATACGTTATATCCGAGTACTATATTACGTTATAAGTTATTACGTAATACTACATAACGTTATACGTTATAACACAATACTATATGACGTTATTCGTTATTACATAGTACTATATAATGTGATGCGTTATAACGTGATACTATATAACGTTATATGTTATAACGTAATACTAGATAACGTTATACGTTATATCGTAGTACTATATAACTTTAGACCTTATAACGTAATACTACATAACGTTATACGTTATAACACAATACTATAGAACGTTATACGTTATTACATAGTACTATATAATGTTATACGTTATAACGTAATACTACATAACGTTATACGTTCTAACACAATACTATATAACGTTATACGTTATATCGGAATACTACATAACGTTATACGTTATATCGTAGTACTATATAACTTTAGACCTTATAACGTAATACTACATAACGTTATACGTTATAACGTAATACTACATAACGTTACACGTTATAACGTATTTTACATAACGTTATACGTTATAACGTAATACTTCTTAACGCTATACGTAATTACATAGTACTATATAATGTTATACGTTATAACGTAATACTACATAACGTTATACGTTATAACACAATACTATATAACGTTACACGTTAGAACGTATTTTACATAACGTTTATCCTTATTACATAGTACTATATAATGTTATACGTTATAACGTGATACTATATAACGTTATACGTTATTACGTATTACTACATAACGTTATAAGTTATAACGTAATACTACATAACGTTATACGTTATATCCGAGTACTATATTACGTTATAAGTTATTACGTAATACTACATAACGTTATACGTTATGACACAATACTATATGACGTTATTCGTTATTACATAGTACTATATAATGTTATACGTTAGAACGTGATACTACATAACGTTATACGTTATAACGTAATACTAGATAACGTTATACGTTATATCGTAGTACTATATAACTTTAGACCTTATAACGTAATACTACATAACGTTATACGTTATAACACAATACTATATAACGTTTTACGTTATATCGTAATACTACATAACGTTATACGTTATTACATAGTACTATATAATGTTATACGTTACAACGTAATACTACATAACGTTATACGTTATTACATAGCACTATATAATGTTATACGTTATAACGTGATACTATATAACGTTATACGTTAGAACACAATACTATATAACGTTACACGTTATAACGTATTTTACATAACGTTTATCCTTAATACATAGTACTATATAATGTTATACGTTATAACGTGATACTATATAACGTTATACGTTATTACGTAATACTACATAACGTTATACGTTATTACATAGTACTATATAATGTTATACGTAATAACGTAATACTACATAACGTTATACGTTATAACACAATACTATATAACGTTATACGTTATATCGGAATACTACATAACGTTATACGTTATATCGTAGTACTATATAACTTTAGACCTTATAACGTAATACTACATAACGTTATCCGTTATAACGTAATACTACATAACGTTACACGTTATAACGTATTTTACATAACGTTATACGTTATAACGTAATACTTCTTAACGTTTTACGTTATAACGTAATATTATATAACGTTATACGTTATAAACGTAATATTACATAACGTTATACGTTATAACACAATACTATATATCGTTATACGTTATATCGTAATACTACATAACGTTATACGTTATAACGTAATATTATATAACATTATACGTTATTACGTAATACTACATAACGTTATACGTTATAACACAATACTATATAACGTTATACGTTATAACGTAATACTACATAACGTTATACGTTATAACGTAATACTACATAACGTTATACGTTATAACGTAATACTACATAACGTCATACGTTATAACACAATACTATATAACGTTACACGTTATATCGTAATACTACATAACGTTATACGCTATTACATAGTACTATATAATGTTATACGTTATAACGTAATACTACATAACGTTATACGTTATAACACAATACTATATAACGTTATACGTTATATCGGAATACTACATAACGTTATACGTTATATCGTAGTACTATGTAACTTTAGACCTTATAACGTAATACTACATAACGTTATACGTTATAACGTAATACTACATGACGTTACACGTTATAACGTGTTTTACATAACGTTATACGTTATAACGTAATACTTCTTAACGTTATATGTTATATCGTAGTACTATATAACTTTAGACCTTATAACGTAATACTACATAACGTTATACGGTATAACGTAATATTATATAACGTTATACGTTATAACGTAACACTACATAACGTTATACGTTATTACATAGTACTATATAATGTTATACGTTATAACATGATACTATATAACGTTATACGTCATTACGTAATACTACATAACGTTATACGTTATAGCGTAATATTCTATAACGTTATACGTTATTACATAGTACTATATAATGTTATACGTTATACCGTGATACTATATAACGTTATACGTTATAACACAATACTATATAACGTTACACGTTATAACGTATTTTACATAACGTTTATCCTTATTACATGGTACTATATAATGTTATACGTTATACCGTTATATTATATAACATTATACGTTATTACGTAATACTACATAACGTTATACGTTATAACGTGATACTATATAACGTTATACGTTATAACGTAATACTACATAACGATATACGTTATATCGTAGTACTATATAACTTTAGACCCTATAACGTAATACTACGTAACGTTATACGTTATAACACAATAGTATATAAAGTTATACGTTATAACGTAATACTACATAACGTTATACGGTATAACACAATACTATATAACGTTACACGTTATAACGTATTTTACATAACGTTCATCCTTATTACATAGTACTATATAATGTTATGCGTTATCACGTGATACTATATAACGTTATACGTTATTACGTATTACTACATAACGTTATAAGTTATAACGTAATACTACATAACGTTATACGTTATATCCGAGTACTATATTACGTTATAAGTTATTACGTAATACTACATAACGTTATACGTTATAACACAATACTATATGACGTTATTCGTTATTACATAGTACAATATAATGTTATGCGTTATAACGTAATACTAGATAGCGTTATACGTTATATCGTAGTACTATATAACTTTAGACCTTATAACGTAATACTACATAACGTTATACGTTATAACACAATACTATATAACGTTATACGTTATATCGTAATACTACATAACGTTATACGTTATATCGTAATACTACATAATGTTATACGTTATAACGTATTACTACATAACGTTATACGTTATTACATAGTACTATATAATGTTATACGTTATATCGTGTTACTATATAACGTTATACGTTATTACGTAATACTACATAACGTTATACGTTATTACATAGTACTATATAATGTTATACGTTATTACATAGTACTATATAATGTTATACGTTATAACGTGATACTATATAACGTTATACGTCATTACGTAATAGTACATAACGTTATACGTTATAACGTAATACTATATAACGATATACGTTATAACGTAATACTGCATAACGTTATACGTAATTACATAGTAGTATATAATGTAATACGTTATAACGTCATACTATATAACGTTATAGGTTATAACGTAATACTACATAACGTTACTCGTTATAACGTATTTTACATAACGTTATACGTAATTACATAGTAGTATATAATGATATACGGTATAACGTAATATTATATAACGTTATACGTTATAATGTAATACTACATAACGTTATAAGTTATAACGTAATACTACATAACGTTATACGGTATAACGTAATATTATATAAGAATATACGTTATAACGTAATATTATATAACGTTATACGTTATAACGTAGCACTACATAACGTTATACGTTATTACATAGTATTATATAATGTTATACGTTATAACGTGATACTATATAACGTTATACGTTATTACATAATACTACGTAGCGTTATACGTTATAGCGTAATACTACATAACGTTATACGTTATAACGTAATACTACATAACGTTATACGTTATAACGTAATACTACATAACGTTATACGTTATAACGTAATACAACATAACGTTATACGGTATAACGTAATACTATATAACGTTATACGTTATAACGTAACACTACATAATGTTATACGTTATAACGTAGTAATATAAAACGTTTGACGTTAGACGTATTCCTACATAACGTTATACCTTGTAACGGAATAGTATATTACGTTATACGTTATTACATAGTACTATATAATGTTATACGTTATAACATGATGCTATATAACGTTATACGTCATTACGTAATACTACATAACGGTATACGTTATAGCGTAATATTATATAATGTTATACGTTATAACGTAATACTACATAACGTTATACGTTATAACGTAATGCTACATAACGTTATACGGTATAACGTAATATTATATAACGTTATACGTCATTACGTAATACTATATAACGTTATATGTTATAGCGTAATTTTATATAACGTTATACGTTATAACGTAATACTACATAACGTTATACGTTATAACACAATACTATATAACGTTACACGTTATAACGTATTTTACATAACGTTTATCCTTAATACATAGTACTACATAACGTTATACGTTATATCGTAGTTCTATATAACTTTAGACCTTATAACGTAATACTACATAACGTTATACGTTAAAACGTAATACTACATAACGTTATACGTTATAACACAATACTATATAACGTTATACGTTATAACGTAATACTACATAACGTTACACGTTATAACGTATTTTACATAACGTTATACGTTATAACGTGATACTACACAACGTTATACGTTATTACATGGTACTGTATAATGTTATACGTTATATCGTGATACTATATAACGTTATAAGTTATATCCGAGTACTATATAACGTTATACGTTATATCACAATACTATATAACGTTACACGTTATAACGTATTTTACATAACGTTATACGTTATAACGTAATGCTACATAACGTTATACGTTATAACGTAATATTATATAACGTTATACGTTAAAACGTAATACTACATAACGTTATACGTTATAACACAATACTATATAACGTTATACGTTATAACGTAGTACTACACAACGTTACACGTTATAACGTATTTTACATAACGTTATACGTTATAACGTGATACTGCACAACGTTATACGTTATTACACGGTACTATATAATATTGTACGTTATAACGTGATACTATATAACGTTATAAGTTATATCCGAGTACTATACAACGTTATACGTTATATCACAATACTATATAACGTTACACGTTATAACGTAGTACTATATAACTTTAGACGTTATATCGTAATACTACATAACGATATACGTTATAACACAATACTATATAACGTTATGCGTTATAACACAATACTATATAACGTTATACGTTATAACGTAATGCTACATAACGTTATACGTTATAACGTAATATTATATAACATTATACGTTATAACGTAATATTATATAACGATATACGTTATAATGTAATACTGCATAACGTTATACGTAATTACATAGTAGTATATAATGTTATTCGTTATAACGTCATACTATATAACGTTATACGTTATAACGTAATACTACATAACGTTACACGTTATAACGTATTTTACATAACGTAATACAATATAACGTAATACTACATAACGTTACACGTTATAACGTATTTTACATAACGTTATACGTTATAACGTAATACTACATAACGTTATGCGTTATATCGTAGTACTATATAACTTTAGACGTTATATCGTAATACTACATAACGTTATACGTTATAAGGTAATACTTCATAACGTTATACGTTATATCGCAGTACTATATAACTTTAAACGTTATAACGTAATACTACATAACGATATACGTAATAACACAATACTATATAACGTTATACGTTATAAGACAATACTATATAACGATATACGTTATAACGTAATACTACATAACGTTATACGTTATCACGTAATATTATCTATCATTATACGTTATAACGTAATATTATATAACGATATACGTTATAACGTAATACTGCATAACGTTATACGTAATTACATAGTAGTATATAATGTTATACGTTATAACGTCATACTATATAACGTTATAGGTTATAACGTAATACTACATAACGTTACACGTTATAACGTATTTTACATAACGTTATACGTAATTACATAGTAGTATATAATGATATACGGTATAACGTAATATTATATAACGTTATACGTTATAATGTAATACTACATAACGTTATAAGTTATAACGTTATACTACATAACATTATACGGTATAACGTAATATTATATAACGTTATACGTTATAACGTAATATTATATAAGAATATGCGTTATAACGTAATATTATATAACGTTATACGTTATAACGTAACACTACATAACGTTATACGTTATTACATAGTATTATATAATGTTATACGTTATAACGTCATACTATATAACGTTATACGTTATTACATAATACTACGTAGCGTTATACGTTATAGCGTAATACTACATAACGTTATACGTTATAACGTAATACTACATAACGTTATACGTTATAACGTAAGACTTCATAACGTTATACGGTATAACGTAATACTATATAACGTTATACGTTATAACGTAACACTACATAATGTTATACGTTATAACGTAGTAATATAAAACGTTTGACGTTAGACGTATTCCTACATAACGTTATACCTTGTAACGGAATATTATATTACGTTATACGTTATAACGTTATACTACATAACGTTATACGTTATTACATAGTACTATATAATGTTATACGTTATAACGTAATACTACATAACGTTATAGGTTATTACATAGTACTATATAATGTTATACGTTATAACGTTGTACTATATAAAGTTATACGTTATAACGTAATACTACATAACGTTATACGTTATATCGTAGTACTATATAACTTTAGACCTTATAACGTAATACTACATAACGTTATACGTTATAACACAATACTATATAACGTTACACGTTATAACACAATACTATATAACGTTATACGTTATAACGTAATACTACATAATGTTATACGTTATAACACAATACTATATAACGTTATACGTTATATCGTAATACTACATAACGTTATACGTTATAATGTAATATTATATAACACTATACGTTATAACGTAATATTATATAACGTTATACGTTATAACGTAATACTACATAATGTTATACGTTATAACGTAATATTATATAACGTTATACGTCTTTACGTAATACTACATAACGTTATACGTTATAACGTAATATTATATAACGTTATACGTTATAACGTAACACTACATAACGTTATACGTTATATCCGAGTACTATATAACGTTATACGTTATATCGTAATACTATATAACGTTATACGTTATAACACAATACTATATAACGTTATACGTTATAACGTAATACTACATAACGTTATACGTTATATCCGAGTACTATATAACGTTATACGTTATATCGTAATACTATATAACGTTATACGTCATTACGTAATAATACATAACGTTATACCTTATAACGTAATATTATATAACGTTATACGTCTTTACGTAATACTACATAACGTTATACGTTATAACGTAATATTATATAACGTTATACGTTATAACGTAACACTACATAATGTTATACGTTATTACATAGTACTATATAATGTTATGCGTTATAACGTAATACTAGATAGCGTTATACGTTATATCGTAGTACTATATAACTTTAGACCTTATAACGTAATACTACATAACGTTATACGTTATAACACAATACTATATAACGTTATACGTTATATCGTAATACTACATAACGTTATACGTTATAACGTAATATTATATAACATTATACGTTATTACGTAATACTACATAACGTTATACGTTATAACACAATACTATATAGCGTTATACGTTATAACGTAATACTACATAACGTTATACGTTATAACACAATACTATATAACGTTATACGTTATATCGTAATACTACATAACGTTATACGTTATTACATAGTACTATATAATGTTATACGTTATAACGTAATACTATATAACGTTATACGTTATTACGTAATACTACATAACGTTATACGTTATTACATAGTACTATATAATGTTATACGTTATAACGTAATACTACATAACGTTATACGTTATAACACAATACTATATAACGTTATACGTTATAACGGAATACTACATAACGTTATACGTTATATCGTAGTACTATATAACTTTAGACCTTATAACGTAATACTACATAACGTTATACGTTATAACCTAATACTACATAACGTTACACGTTATAACGCGATACTATATAACGTTATACGTCATTACGTAATACTACATAACGTTATACGTTATAACGTAATATTATATAACGGTATACGTTATAATGTAATATTATATAACGTTATACGTTATAACGTAACACTACATAACGTTATACGTTATTACATAGTACTATATAATGTTATACGTTATAACGTGATACTATATAACGTCATACGTTATAACGTAGTAATATAAAACGTTATACGTTATTACATAGTACTATATAATGTTATACGTTATAACATGATACTATATAACGTTATACGTCATTACGTAATACTACATAACGTTATACGTTATAGCGTAATATTATATAATGTTATACGTTATAACGTAATACTACATAACGTTATACGTTATAACGTAATGCTACATAACGTTATACGGTATAACGTAATATTATATAACGTTATACGTCATTACGTAATACTACATAACGTTATATGTTATAGCGTAATTTTATATAACGTTATACGTTATAACGTAATACTACATAACGTTATACGTTATAACACAATACTATATAACGTTATACGTTATATCGGAATACTACATAACGTTATACGTTATATCGTAGTACTATGTAACTTTAGACCTTATAACGTAATACTACATAACGTTATACGTTATAACGTAATACTACATGACGTTACACGTTATAACGTGTTTTACATAACGTTATACGTTATAACGTAATACTTCTTAACGTTATATGTTATATCGTAGTACTATATAACTTTAGACCTTATAACGTAATACTACATAACGTTATACGGTATAACGTAATATTATATAACGTTATACGTTATAACGTAACACTACATAACGTTATACGTTATTACATAGTACTATATAATGTTATACGTTATAACATGATACTATATAACGTTATACGTCATTACGTAATACTACATAACGTTATACGTTATAGCGTAATATTCTATAACGTTATACGTTATTACATAATACTATATAATGTTATACGTTATACCGTGATACTATATAACGTTATACGTTATAACACAATACTATATAACGTTACACGTTATAACGTATTTTACATAACGTTTATCCTTATTACATGGTACTATATAATGTTATACGTTATACCGTTATATTATATAACATTATACGTTATTACGTAATACTACATAACGTTATACGTTATAACGTGATACTATATAACGTTATACGTTATAACGGAATACTACATAACGATATACGTTATATCGTAGTACTATATAACTTTAGACCCTATAACGTAATACTACGTAACGTTATACGTTATAACACAATAGTATATAAAGTTATACGTTATAACGTAATACTACATAACGTTATACGGTATAACACAATACTATATAACGTTACACGTTATAACGTATTTTACATAACGTTCATCCTTATTACATAGTACTATATAATGTTATGAGTTATCACGTGATACTATATAACGTTATACGTTATTACGTATTACTACATAACGTTATAAGTTATAACGTAATACTACATAACGTTATACGTTATATCCGAGTACTATATTACGTTATAAGTTATTACGTAATACTACATAACGTTATACGTTATAACACAATACTATATGACGTTATTCGTTATTACATAGTACTATATAATGTTATGCGTTATAACGTAATGCTAGATAGCGTTATACGTTATATCGTAGTACTATATAACTTTAGACCTTATAACGTAATACTACATAACGTTATACGTTATAACACAATACTATATAACGTTATACGTTATATCGTAATACTACATAACGTTATACGTTATATCGTAATACTACATAACGTTATACGTTATAACGTAATACTACATAACGTTATAGGTTATTACATAGTACTATATAATGTTATACGTTATAACGTTGTACTATATAAAGTTATACGTTATAACGTAATACTACATAACGTTATACGTTATATCGTAGTACTATATAACTTTAGACCTTATAACGTAATACTACATAACGTTATACGTTATAACACAATACTATATAACGTTATACGTTATAACACAATACTATATAACGTTATACGTTATAACGTAATACTACATAACGTTATACGTTATAACACAATACTATATAACGTTATACGTTATATCGTAATACTACATAACGTTATACGTTATAATGTAATATTATATAACACTATACGTTATAACGTAATATTATATAACGTTATACGTTATAACGTAATACTACATAATGTTATACGTTATAACGTAATATCATATAACGTTATACGTCTTTACGTAATACTACATAACGTTATACGTTATAACGTAATATTATATAACGTTATACGTTATAACGTAACACTACATAACGTTATACGTTATATCCGAGTACTATATAACGTTTACGTTATATCGTAATACTATATAACGTTATACGTTATAACACAATACTATATAACGTTATACGTTATAACGTAATACTACATAACGTTATACGTTATATCCGAGTACTATATAACGTTATACGTTATATCGTAATACTATATAACGTTATACGTCATTACGTAATTATACATAACGTTATACCTTATAACGTAATATTATATAACGTTATACGTCTTTACGTAATACTACATAACGTTATACGTTATAACGTAATATTATATAACGTTATACGTTATAACGTAACACTACATAATGTTATACGTTATTACATAGTACTATATAATGTTATGCGTTATAACGTAATACTAGATAGCGTTATACGTTATATCGTAGTACTATATAACTTTAGACCTTATAACGTAATACTACATAACGTTATACGTTATAACACAATACTATATAACGTTATACGTTATATCGTAATACTACATAACGTTATACGTTATAACGTAATATTATATAACATTATACGTTATTACGTAATACTACATAACGTTATACGTTATAACACAGTACTATATAGCGTTATACGTTATAACGTAATACTACATAACGTTATACGTTATAACACAATACTATATAACGTTATACGTTATATCGTAATACTACATAACGTTATACGTTATTACATAGTACTATATAATGTTATACGTTATAACGTAATACTATATAACGTTATACGTTATTACGTAATACTACATAACGTTATACGTTATTACATAGTACTATATAATGTTATACGTTATAACGTAATACTACATAACGTTATACGTTATAACACAATACTATATAACGTTATACGTTATAACGGAATACTACATAACGTTATACGTTATATCGTAGTACTATATAACTTTAGACCTTATAACGTAATACTACATAACGTTATACGTTATAACCTAATACTACATAACGTTACACGTTATAACGCGATACTATATAACGTTATACGTCATTACGTAATACTACATAACGTTATACGTTATAACGTAATATTATATAACGGTATACGTTATAATGTAATATTATATAACGTTATACGTTATATCGTAACACTACATAACGTTATACGTTATTACATAGTACTATATAATGTTATACGTTATAACGTGATACTATATAACGTCATACGTTATAACGTAGTAATATAAAACGTTATACGTTATTACATAGTACTATATAATGTTATACGTTATAACATGATACTATATAACGTTATACGTCATTACGTAATACTACATAACGTTATACATTATAGCGTAATATTATATAATGTTATACGTTATAACGTAATACTACATAACGTTATACGTTATAACGTAATGCTACATAACGTTATACGGTATAACGTAATATTATATAACGTTATACGTCATTACGTAATACTACATAACGTTATATGTTATAGCGTAATTTTATATAACGTTATACGTTATAACGTAATACTACATAACGTTATACGTTATAACACAATACTATATAACGTTATACGTTATATCGGAATACTACATAACGTTATACGTTATATCGTAGTACTATGTAACTTTAGACCTTATAACGTAATACTACATAACGTTATACGTTATAACGTAATACTACATGACGTTACACGTTATAACGTGTTTTACATAACGTTATACGTTATAACGTAATACTACTTAACGTTATATGTTATATCGTAGTACTATATAACTTTATACCTTATAACGTAATACTACATAACGTTATACGGTATAACGTAATATTATATAACGTTATACGTTATAACGTAACACTACATAACGTTATACGTTATTACATAGTACTATATAATGTTATACGTTATAACATGATACTATATAACGTTATACGTCATTACGTAATACTACATAACGTTATACGTTATAGCGTAATATTCTATAACGTTATACGTTATTACATAGTACTATATAATGTTATACGTTATACCGTGATACTATATAACGTTATACGTTATAACACAATACTATATAACGATACACGTTATAACGTATTTTACATAACGTTTATCCTTATTACATGGTACTATATAATGTTATACGTTATACCGTTATATTATATAACATTATACGTTATTACGTAATACTACATAACGTTATACGTTATAACGTGATACTATATAACGTTATACGTTATAACGTAATACTACATAACGATATACGTTATATCGTAGTACTATATAACTTTAGACCCTATAACGTAATACTACGTAACGTTATACGTTATAACACAATAGTATATAAAGTTATACGTTATAACGTAATACTACATAACGTTATACGGTATAACACAATACTATATAACGTTACACGTTATAACGTATTTTACATAACGTTCATCCTAATTACATAGTACTATATAATGTTATGCGTTATCACGTGATACTATATAACGTTATACGTTATTACGTATTACTACATAACGTTATAAGTTATAACGTAATACTGCATAACGTTATACGTTATATCCGAGTACTATATTACGTTATAAGTTATTACGTAATACTACATAACGTTATACGTTATTACATAGTACTATATAATGTTATACGTTATAACGTAATACTATATAACGTTATACGTTATTACGTAATACTACATAACGTTATACGTTATTACATAGTACTATATAATGTTATACGTTATAACGTAATACTACATAACGTTATACGTTATAACACAATACTATATAACGTTATACGTTATAACGGAATACTACATAACGTTATACGTTATATCGTAGTACTATATAACTTTAGACCTTATAACGTAATACTACATAACGTTATACGTTATAACCTAATACTACATAACGTTACACGTTATAACGCGATACTATATAACGTTATACGTCATTACGTAATACTACATAACGTTATACGTTATAACGTAATATTATATAACGGTATACGTTATAATGTAATATTATATAACGTTATACGTTATAACGTAACACTACATAACGTTATACGTTATTACATAGTACTATATAATGTTATACGTTATAACGTGATACTATATAACGTCATACGTTATAACGTAGTAATATAAAACGTTATACGTTATTACATAGTACTATATAATGTTATACGTTATAACATGATACTATATAACGTTATACGTCATTACGTAATACTACATAACGTTATACGTTATAGCGTAATATTATATAATGTTATACGTTATAACGTAATACTACATAACGTTATACGTTATAACGTAATGCTACATAACGTTATACGGTATAACGTAATATTATATAACGTTATACGTCATTACGTAATACTACATAACGTTATATGTTATAGCGTAATTTTATATAACGTTATACGTTATAACGTAATACTACATAACGTTATACGTTATAACACAATACTATATAACGTTATACGTTATATCGGAATACTACATAACGTTATACGTTATATCGTAGTACTATGTAACTTTAGACCTTATAACGTAATACTACATAACGTTATACGTTATAACGTAATACTACATGACGTTACACGTTATAACGTGTTTTACATAACGTTATACGTTATAACGTAATACTTCTTAACGTTATATGTTATATCGTAGTACTATATAACTTTAGACCTTATAACGTAATACTACATAACGTTATACGGTATAACGTAATATTATATAACGTTATACGTTATAACGTAACACTACATAACGTTATACGTTATTACATAGTACTATATAATGTTATACGTTATAACATGATACTATATAACGTTATACGTCATTACGTAATACTACATAACGTTATACGTTATAGCGTAATATTCTATAACGTTATACGTTATTACATAGTACTATATAATGTTATACGTTATACCGTGATACTATATAACGTTATACGTTATAACACAATACTATATAACGATACACGTTATAACGTATTTTACATAACGTTTATCCTTATTACATGGTACTATATAATGTTATACGTTATACCGTTATATTATATAACATTATACGTTATTACGTAATACTACATAACGTTATACGTTATAACGTGATACTATATAACGTTATACGTTATAACGTAATACTACATAACGATATACGTTATATCGTAGTACTATATAACTTTAGACCCTATAACGTAATACTACGTAACGTTATACGTTATAACACAATAGTATATAAAGTTATACGTTATAACGTAATACTACATAACGTTATACGGTATAACACAATACTATATAACGTTACACGTTATAACGTATTTTACATAACGTTCATCCTAATTACATAGTACTATATAATGTTATGCGTTATCACGTGATACTATATAACGTTATACGTTATTACGTATTACTACATAACGTTATAAGTTATAACGTAATACTGCATAACGTTATACGTTATATCCGAGTACTATATTACGTTATAAGTTATTACGTAATACTACATAACGTTATACGTTATTACATAGTACTATATAATGTTATACGTTATAACGTAATACTATATAACGTTATACGTTATTACGTAATACTACATAACGTTATACGTTATTACATAGTACTATATAATGTTATACGTTATAACGTAATACTACATAACGTTATACGTTATAACACAATACTATATAACGTTATACGTTATAACGGAATACTACATAACGTTATACGTTATATCGTAGTACTATATAACTTTAGACCTTATAACGTAATACTACATAACGTTATACGTTATAACCTAATACTACATAACGTTACACGTTATAACGCGATACTATATAACGTTATACGTCATTACGTAATACTACATAACGTTATACGTTATAACGTAATATTATATAACGGTATACGTTATAATGTAATATTATATAACGTTATACGTTATAACGTAACACTACATAACGTTATACGTTATTACATAGTACTATATAATGTTATACGTTATAACGTGATACTATATAACGTCATACGTTATAACGTAGTAATATAAAACGTTATACGTTATTACATAGTACTATATAATGTTATACGTTATAACATGATACTATATAACGTTATACGTCATTACGTAATACTACATAACGTTATACGTTATAGCGTAATATTATATAATGTTATACGTTATAACGTAATACTACATAACGTTATACGTTATAACGTAATGCTACATAACGTTATACGGTATAACGTAATATTATATAACGTTATACGTCATTACGTAATACTACATAACGTTATATGTTATAGCGTAATTTTATATAACGTTATACGTTATAACGTAATACTACATAACGTTATACGTTATAACACAATACTATATAACGTTATACGTTATATCGGAATACTACATAACGTTATACGTTATATCGTAGTACTATGTAACTTTAGACCTTATAACGTAATACTACATAACGTTATACGTTATAACGTAATACTACATGACGTTACACGTTATAACGTGTTTTACATAACGTTATACGTTATAACGTAATACTTCTTAACGTTATATGTTATATCGTAGTACTATATAACTTTAGACCTTATAACGTAATACTACATAACGTTATACGGTATAACGTAATATTATATAACGTTATACGTTATAACGTAACACTACATAACGTTATACGTTATTACATAGTACTATATAATGTTATACGTTATAACATGATACTATATAACGTTATACGTCATTACGTAATACTACATAACGTTATACGTTATAGCGTAATATTCTATAACGTTATACGTTATTACATAGTACTATATAATGTTATACGTTATACCGTGATACTATATAACGTTATACGTTATAACACAATACTATATAACGTTACACGTTATAACGTATTTTACATAACGTTTATCCTTATTACATGGTACTATATAATGTTATACGTTATACCGTTATATTATATAACATTATACGTTATTACGTAATACTACATAACGTTATACGTTATAACGTGATACTATATAACGTTATACGTTATAACGGAATACTACATAACGATATACGTTATATCGTAGTACTATATAACTTTAGACCCTATAACGTAATACTACGTAACGTTATACGTTATAACACAATAGTATATAAAGTTATACGTTATAACGTAATACTACATAACGTTATACGGTATAACACAATACTATATAACGTTACACGTTATAACGTATTTTACATAACGTTCATCCTTATTACATAGTACTATATAATGTTATGCGTTATCACGTGATACTATATAACGTTATACGTTATTACGTATTACTACATAACGTTATAAGTTATAACGTAATACTACATAACGTTATACGTTATATCCGAGTACTATATTACGTTATAAGTTATTACGTAATACTACATAACGTTATACGTTATAACACAATACTATATGACGTTATTCGTTATTACATAGTACTATATAATGTTATGCGTTATAACGTAATGCTAGATAGCGTTATACGTTATATCGTAGTACTATATAACTTTAGACCTTATAACGTAATACTACATAACGTTATACGTTATAACACAATACTATATAACGTTATACGTTATATCGTAATACTACATAACGTTATACGTTATATCGTAATACTACATAACGTTATACGTTATAACGTAATACTACATAACGTTATAGGTTATTACATAGTACTATATAATGTTATACGTTATAACGTTGTACTATATAAAGTTATACGTTATAACGTAATACTACATAACGTTATACGTTATATCGTAGTACTATATAACTTTAGACCTTATAACGTAATACTACATAACGTTATACGTTATAACACAATACTATATAACGTTATACGTTATAACACAATACTATATAACGTTATACGTTATAACGTAATACTACATAACGTTATACGTTATAACACAATACTATATAACGTTATACGTTATATCGTAATACTACATAACGTTATACGTTATAATGTAATATTATATAACACTATACGTTATAACGTAATATTATATAACGTTATACGTTATAACGTAATACTACATAATGTTATACGTTATAACGTAATATCATATAACGTTATACGTCTTTACGTAATACTACATAACGTTATACGTTATAACGTAATATTATATAACGTTATACGTTATAACGTAACACTACATAACGTTATACGTTATATCCGAGTACTATATAACGTTTACGTTATATCGTAATACTATATAACGTTATACGTTATAACACAATACTATATAACGTTATACGTTATAACGTAATACTACATAACGTTATACGTTATATCCGAGTACTATATAACGTTATACGTTATATCGTAATACTATATAACGTTATACGTCATTACGTAATTATACATAACGTTATACCTTATAACGTAATATTATATAACGTTATACGTCTTTACGTAATACTACATAACGTTATACGTTATAACGTAATATTATATAACGTTATACGTTATAACGTAACACTACATAATGTTATACGTTATTACATAGTACTATATAATGTTATGCGTTATAACGTAATACTAGATAGCGTTATACGTTATATCGTAGTACTATATAACTTTAGACCTTATAACGTAATACTACATAACGTTATACGTTATAACACAATACTATATAACGTTATACGTTATATCGTAATACTACATAACGTTATACGTTATAACGTAATATTATATAACATTATACGTTATTACGTAATACTACATAACGTTATACGTTATAACACAGTACTATATAGCGTTATACGTTATAACGTAATACTACATAACGTTATACGTTATAACACAATACTATATAACGTTATACGTTATATCGTAATACTACATAACGTTATACGTTATTACATAGTACTATATAATGTTATACGTTATAACGTAATACTATATAACGTTATACGTTATTACGGAATACTACATAACGATATACGTTATATCGTAGTACTATATAACTTTAGACCCTATAACGTAATACTACATAACGTTATACGTTATTACATAGTACTATATAATGTTATACGTTATAACGTAATACTACATAACGTTATACGTTATAACACAATACTATATAACGTTATACGTTATAACGGAATACTACATAACGTTATACGTTATATCGTAGTACTATATAACTTTAGACCTTATAACGTAATACTACATAACGTTATACGTTATAACCTAATACTACATAACGTTACACGTTATAACGCGATACTATATAACGTTATACGTCATTACGTAATACTACATAACGTTATACGTTATAACGTAATATTATATAACGGTATACGTTATAATGTAATATTATATAACGTTATACGTTATAACGTAACACTACATAACGTTATACGTTATTACATAGTACTATATAATGTTATACGTTATAACGTGATACTATATAACGTCATACGTTATAACGTAGTAATATAAAACGTTATACGTTATTACATAGTACTATATAATGTTATACGTTATAACATGATACTATATAACGTTATACGTCATTACGTAATACTACATAACGTTATACGTTATAGCGTAATATTATATAATGTTATACGTTATAACGTAATACTACATAACGTTATACGTTATAACGTAATGCTACATAACGTTATACGGTATAACGTAATATTATATAACGTTATACGTCATTACGTAATACTACATAACGTTATATGTTATAGCGTAATTTTATATAACGTTATACGTTATAACGTAATACTACATAACGTTATACGTTATAACACAATACTATATAACGTTATACGTTATATCGGAATACTACATAACGTTATACGTTATATCGTAGTACTATGTAACTTTAGACCTTATAACGTAATACTACATAACGTTATACGTTATAACGTAATACTACATGACGTTACACGTTATAACGTGTT
Source organism: Bombus sylvestris (assembly GCA_911622165.2). Lineage (NCBI taxonomy): Eukaryota > Metazoa > Arthropoda > Insecta > Hymenoptera > Apidae > Bombus > Bombus sylvestris. The sequence goes on from CAJVRE020000087.1 coordinate 2,242,605, forward strand.
TTACATAACGTTATACGTTATAACGTAATACTTCTTAACGTTATATGTTATATCGTAGTACTATATAACTTTAGACCTTATAACGTAATACTACATAACGTTATACGGTATAACGTAATATTATATAACGTTATACGTTATAACGTAACACTACATAACGTTATACGTTATTACATAGTACTATATAATGTTATACGTTATAACATGATACTATATAACGTTATACGTCATTACGTAATACTACATAACGTTATACGTTATAGCGTAATATTCTATAACGTTATACGTTATTACATAGTACTATATAATGTTATACGTTATACCGTGATACTATATAACGTTATACGTTATAACACAATACTATATAACGTTACACGTTATAACGTATTTTACATAACGTTTATCCTTATTACATGGTACTATATAATGTTATACGTTATACCGTTATATTATATAACATTATACGTTATTACGTAATACTACATAACGTTATACGTTATAACGTGATACTATATAACGTTATACGTTATAACGGAATACTACATAACGATATACGTTATATCGTAGTACTATATAACTTTAGACCCTATAACGTAATACTACGTAACGTTATACGTTATAACACAATAGTATATAAAGTTATACGTTATAACGTAATACTACATAACGTTATACGGTATAACACAATACTATATAACGTTACACGTTATAACGTATTTTACATAACGTTCATCCTTATTACATAGTACTATATAATGTTATGCGTTATCACGTGATACTATATAACGTTATACGTTATTACGTATTACTACATAACGTTATAAGTTATAACGTAATACTACATAACGTTATACGTTATATCCGAGTACTATATTACGTTATAAGTTATTACGTAATACTACATAACGTTATACGTTATAACACAATACTATATGACGTTATTCGTTATTACATAGTACTATATAATGTTATGCGTTATAACGTAATGCTAGATAGCGTTATACGTTATATCGTAGTACTATATAACTTTAGACCTTATAACGTAATACTACATAACGTTATACGTTATAACACAATACTATATAACGTTATACGTTATATCGTAATACTACATAACGTTATACGTTATATCGTAATACTACATAACGTTATACGTTATAACGTAATACTACATAACGTTATAGGTTATTACATAGTACTATATAATGTTATACGTTATAACGTTGTACTATATAAAGTTATACGTTATAACGTAATACTACATAACGTTATACGTTATATCGTAGTACTATATAACTTTAGACCTTATAACGTAATACTACATAACGTTATACGTTATAACACAATACTATATAACGTTATACGTTATAACACAATACTATATAACGTTATACGTTATAACGTAATACTACATAACGTTATACGTTATAACACAATACTATATAACGTTATACGTTATATCGTAATACTACATAACGTTATACGTTATAATGTAATATTATATAACACTATACGTTATAACGTAATATTATATAACGTTATACGTTATAACGTAATACTACATAATGTTATACGTTATAACGTAATATCATATAACGTTATACGTCTTTACGTAATACTACATAACGTTATACGTTATAACGTAATATTATATAACGTTATACGTTATAACGTAACACTACATAACGTTATACGTTATATCCGAGTACTATATAACGTTTACGTTATATCGTAATACTATATAACGTTATACGTTATAACACAATACTATATAACGTTATACGTTATAACGTAATACTACATAACGTTATACGTTATATCCGAGTACTATATAACGTTATACGTTATATCGTAATACTATATAACGTTATACGTCATTACGTAATTATACATAACGTTATACCTTATAACGTAATATTATATAACGTTATACGTCTTTACGTAATACAACATAACGTTATACGTTATAACGTAATATTATATAACGTTATACGTTATAACGTAACACTACATAATGTTATACGTTATTACATAGTACTATATAATGTTATGCGTTATAACGTAATACTAGATAGCGTTATACGTTATATCGTAGTACTATATAACTTTAGACCTTATAACGTAATACTACATAACGTTATACGTTATAACACAATACTATATAACGTTATACGTTATATCGTAATACTACATAACGTTATACGTTATAACGTAATATTATATAACATTATACGTTATTACGTAATACTACATAACGTTATACGTTATAACACAGTACTATATAGCGTTATACGTTATAACGTAATACTACATAACGTTATACGTTATAACACAATACTATATAACGTTATACGTTATATCGTAATACTACATAACGTTATACGTTATTACATAGTACTATATAATGTTATACGTTATAACGTAATACTATATAACGTTATACGTTATTACGTAATACTACATAACGTTATACGTTATTACATAGTACTATATAATGTTATACGTTATAACGTAATACTACATAACGTTATACGTTATAACACAATACTATATAACGTTATACGTTATAACGGAATACTACATAACGTTATACGTTATATCGTAGTACTATATAACTTTAGACCTTATAACGTAATACTACATAACGTTATACGTTATAACCTAATACTACATAACGTTACACGTTATAACGCGATACTATATAACGTTATACGTCATTACGTAATACTACATAACGTTATACGTTATAACGTAATATTATATAACGGTATACGTTATAATGTAATATTATATAACGTTATACGTTATAACGTAACACTACATAACGTTATACGTTATTACATAGTACTATATAATGTTATACGTTATAACGTGATACTATATAACGTCATACGTTATAACGTAGTAATATAAAACGTTATACGTTATTACATAGTACTATATAATGTTATACGTTATAACATGATACTATATAACGTTATACGTCATTACGTAATACTACATAACGTTATACATTATAGCGTAATATTATATAATGTTATACGTTATAACGTAATACTACATAACGTTATACGTTATAACGTAATGCTACATAACGTTATACGGTATAACGTAATATTATATAACGTTATACGTCATTACGTAATACTACATAACGTTATATGTTATAGCGTAATTTTATATAACGTTATACGTTATAACGTAATACTACATAACGTTATACGTTATAACACAATACTATATAACGTTATACGTTATATCGGAATACTACATAACGTTATACGTTATATCGTAGTACTATGTAACTTTAGACCTTATAACGTAATACTACATAACGTTATACGTTATAACGTAATACTACATGACGTTACACGTTATAACGTGTTTTACATAACGTTATACGTTATAACGTAATACTTCTTAACGTTATATGTTATATCGTAGTACTATATAACTTTAGACCTTATAACGTAATACTACATAACGTTATACGGTATAACGTAATATTATATAACGTTATACGTTATAACGTAACACTACATAACGTTATACGTTATTACATAGTACTATATAATGTTATACGTTATAACATGATACTATATAACGTTATACGTCATTACGTAATACTACATAACGTTATACGTTATAGCGTAATATTCTATAACGTTATACGTTATTACATAGTACTATATAATGTTATACGTTATACCGTGATACTATATAACGTTATACGTTATAACACAATACTATATAACGATACACGTTATAACGTATTTTACATAACGTTTATCCTTATTACATGGTACTATATAATGTTATACGTTATACCGTTATATTATATAACATTATACGTTATTACGTAATACTACATAACGTTATACGTTATAACGTGATACTATATAACGTTATACGTTATAACGTAATACTACATAACGATATACGTTATATCGTAGTACTATATAACTTTAGACCCTATAACGTAATACTACGTAACGTTATACGTTATAACACAATAGTATATAAAGTTATACGTTATAACGTAATACTACATAACGTTATACGGTATAACACAATACTATATAACGTTACACGTTATAACGTATTTTACATAACGTTCATCCTTATTACATAGTACTATATAATGTTATGCGTTATCACGTGATACTATATAACGTTATACGTTATTACGTATTACTACATAACGTTATAAGTTATAACGTAATACTGCATAACGTTATACGTTATATCCGAGTACTATATTACGTTATAAGTTATTACGTAATACTACATAACGTTATACGTTATTACATAGTACTATATAATGTTATACGTTATATCGTGTTACTATATAACGTTATACGTTATTACGTAATACTACATAACGTTATACGTTATTACATAGTACTATATAATGTTATACGTTATAACGTAATACTACATAACGTTATACGTTATAACACAATTCTATATAACGTTATACGTTATAACGGAATACTACATAACGTTATACGTTATATCGTAGTACTATATAACTTTAGACCTTATAACGTAATACTACATAACGTTATACGTTATAACCTAATACTACATAACGTTACACGTTATAACGTATTTTACATAACGTTATACGTTATAACGTAATACTTCTTAACGTTATATGTTATATCGTAGTACTATATAACTTTAGGCCTTATAACGTAATACTACATAACGTTATACGTAATTACATAGTACTATATAATGTTATACGTTATAACGCGATACTATATAACGTTATACGTCATTACGTAATACTACATAACGTTATACGTTATAACGTAATATTATATAACGGTATACGTTATAACGTAATATTATATAACGTTATACGTTATAACGTAACACTACATAACGTTATACGTTATTACATAGTACTATATAATGTTATACGTTATAACGTGATACTATATAACGTTATACGTCATTACGTAATAGTACATAACGTTATACGTTATAACGTAATATTATATAACGATATACGTTATAACGTAATACTGCATAACGTTATACGTAATTACATAGTAGTATATAATGTTATACGTTATAACGTCATACTATATAACGTTATAGGTTATAACGTAATACTACATAACGTTACTCGTTATAACGTATTTTACATAACGTTATACGTAATTACATAGTAGTATATAATGATATACGGTATAACGTAATATTATATAACGTTATACGTTATAATTTAATACTACATAACGTTATAAGTTATAACGTAATACTACATAACGTTATACGGTATAACGTAATATTATATAAGAATATACGTTATAACGTAATATTATATAACGTTATACGTTATAACGTAACACTACATAACGTTATACGTTATTACATATTATTATATAATGTTATACGTTATAACGTAATACTACATAACGTTATACGTTATAACGTAATGCTACATAACGTTATACGGTATAACGTAATATTATATAACGTTATACGTCATTACGTAATACTATATAACGTTATATGTTATAGCGTAATTTTATATAACGTTATACGTTATAACGTAATACTACATAACGTTATACGTTATAACACAATACTATATAACGTTACACGTTATAACGTATTTTACATAACGTTTATCCTTAATACATAGTACTACATAACGTTATACGTTATATCGTAGTTCTATATAACTTTAGACCTTATAACGTAATACTACATAACGTTATACGTTATAACACAATACTCTATAACGTTATACGTTATAACGTAATACTACATAACGTTACACGTTATAACGTATTTTACATAACGTTATACGTTATAACGTAATACTACTTAACGTTATACGTTATATCGTAGAACTATATAACTTTAGACCTTATAACGTAATACTACATAACGTTATACGTTATAACGTAATATTATATAACGTTATACGTTAAAACGTAATACTGCATAACGTTATACGTTATAACCTAATACTACATAACGTTACACGTTATAACGCGATACTATATAACGTTATACGTCATTACGTAATACTACATAACGTTATACGTTATAACGTAATATTATATAACGGTATACGTTATAACGTAATATTATATAACGTTATACGTTATAACGTAACACTACATAACGTTATACGTTATTACATAGTACTATATAATGTTATACGTTATTACATAGTACTACATAACGTTATACGTTATAACGTAATACTACATAACGTTATACGTTATATCGTAGTACTATATAACTTTAGACGTTATATCGTAATACTACATAACGATATACGTTATAACACAATACTATATAACGTTATGCGTTATAACACAATACTATATAACGTTATACGTTATAACACAATACTATATAACGTTACACGTTATATCGTAATACTACATAACGTTATACGCTATTACATAGTACTATATAATGTTATACGTTATAACGTAATACTACATAACGTTATACGTTATAACACAATACTATATAACGTTATACGTTATATCGGAATACTACATAACGTTATACGTTATATCGTAGTACTATGTAACTTTAGACCTTATAACGTAATACTACATAACGTTATACGTTATAACGTAATACTACATGACGTTACACGTTATAACGTGTTTTACATAACGTTATACGTTATAACGTAATACTTCTTAACGTTATATGTTATATCGTAGTACTATATAACTTTAGACCTTATAACGTAATACTACATAACGTTATACGGTATAACGTAATATTATATAACGTTATACGTTATAACGTAACACTACATAACGTTATACGTTATTACATAGTACTATATAACGTTATACGTTATAACATGATACTATATAACGTTATACGTCATTACGTAATACTACATAACGTTATACGTTATAGCGTAATATTCTATAACGTTATACGTTATTACATAGTACTATATAATGTTATACGTTATACCGTGATACTATATAACGTTATACGTTATAACACAATACTATATAACGTTACACGTTATAACGTATTTTACATAACGTTTATCCTTATTACATGGTACTATATAATGTTATACGTTAAACCGTTATATTATATAACATTATACGTTATTACGTAATACTACATAACGTTATACGTTATAACGTGATACTATATAACGTTATACGTTATATCCGAGTACTATATTACGTTATAAGTTATTACGTAATACTACATAACGTTATACGTTATAACACAATACTATATGACGTTATTCGTTATTACATAGTACTATATAATGTTATGCGTTATAACGTAATATTATATAACGTTATACGTTATAACGTAACACTACATAACGTTATACGTTATTACATAGTACTATATAATGTTATACGTTATAACGTGATACTATATAACGTCATACGTTATAACGTAGTAATATAAAACGTTATACGTTATTACATAGTACTACATAACGTTATACGTTATAACGTAATACTACATAACGTTATACGTTATATCGTAGTACTATATAACTTTAGACGTTATATCGTAATACTACATAACGATATACGTTATAACACAATACTATATAACGTTATGCGTTATAACACAATACTATATAACGTTATACGTTATAACACAATACTATATAACGTTACACGTTATATCGTAATACTACATAACGTTATACGCTATTACATAGTACTATATAATGTTATACGTTATAACGTAATACTACATAACGTTATACGTTATAACACAATACTATATAACGTTATACGTTATATCGGAATACTACATAACGTTATACGTTATATCGTAGTACTATGTAACTTTAGACCTTATAACGTAATACTACATAACGTTATACGTTATAACGTAATACTACATGACGTTACACGTTATAACGTGTTTTACATAACGTTATACGTTATAACGTAATACTTCTTAACGTTATATGTTATATCGTAGTACTATATAACTTTAGACCTTATAACGTAATACTACATAACGTTATACGGTATAACGTAATATTATATAACGTTATACGTTATAACGTAACACTACATAACGTTATACGTTATTACATAGTACTATATAATGTTATACGTTATAACATGATACTATATAACGTTATACGTCATTACGTAATACTACATAACGTTATACGTTATAGCGTAATATTCTATAACGTTATACGTTATTACATAGTACTATATAATGTTATACGTTATACCGTGATACTATATAACGTTATACGTTATAACACAATACTATATAACGTTACACGTTATAACGTATTTTACATAACGTTTATCCTTATTACATGGTACTATATAATGTTATACGTTATACCGTTATATTATATAACATTATACGTTATTACGTAATACTACATAACGTTATACGTTATAACGTGATACTATATAACGTTATACGTTATAACGTAATACTACATAACGATATACGTTATATCGTAGTACTATATAACTTTAGACCCTATAACGTAATACTACGTAACGTTATACGTTATAACACAATAGTATATAAAGTTATACGTTATAACGTAATACTACATAACGTTATACGGTATAACACAATACTATATAACGTTACACGTTAGAACGTATTTTACATAACGTTCATCCTTATTACATAGTACTATATAATGTTATGCGTTATCACGTGATACTATATAACGTTATACGTTATTACGTATTACTACATAACGTTATAAGTTATAACGTAATACTACATAACGTTATACGTTATATCCGAGTACTATATTACGTTATAAGTTATTACGTAATACTACATAACGTTATAGGTTATAACACAATACTATATGACGTTATTCATTATTACATAGTACTATATAATGTTATGCGTTATAACGTAATACTAGATAGCGTTATACGTTATATCGTAGTACTATATAACTTTAGACCTTATAACGTAATACTACATAACGTTATACGTTATAACACAATACTATATAACGTTATACGTTATATCGTAATACTACATAACGTTATACGTTATATCGTAATACTACATAACGTTATACGTTATTACATAGTACTATATAATGTTATACGTTATAACGTAATACTACATAACGTTATACGTTATTACATAGTACTATATAATGTTATACGTTATATCGTGTTACTATATAACGTTATACGTTATTACGTAATACTACATAACGTTATACGTTATTACATAGTACTATATAATGTTATACGTTATAACGTAATACTACATAACGTTATACGTTATAACACAATACTATATAACGTTATACGTTATAACGGAATACTACATAACGTTATACGTTATATCGTAGTACTATATAACTTTAGACCTTATAACGTAATACTACATAACGTTATACGTTATAACCTAATACTACATAACGTTACACGTTATAACGTATTTTACATAACGTTATACGTTATAACGTAATACTTCTTAACGTTATATGTTATATCGTAGTACTATATAACTTTAGGCCTTATAACGTAATACTACATAACGTTATACGTAATTACATAGTACTATATAATGTTATACGTTATAACGCGATACTATATAACGTTATACGTCATTACGTAATACTACATAACGTTATACGTTATAACGTAATATTATATAACGGTATACGTTATAACGTAATATTATATAACGTTATACGTTATAACGTAACACTACATAACGTTATACGTTATTACATAGTACAATAAAATGTTATACGTTATAACGTGATACTATATAACGTTATACGTCATTACGTAATAGTACATAACGTTATACGTTATAACGTAATATTATATAACGATATACGTTATAACGTAATACTGCATAACGTTATACGTAATTACATAGTAGTATATAATGTTATACGTTATAACGTCATACTATATAACGTTATAGGTTATAACGTAATACTACATAACGTTACTCGTTATAACGTATTTTACATAACGTTATACGTAATTACATAGTAGTATATAATGATATACGGTATAACGTAATATTATATAACGTTATACGTTATAATGTAATACTACATAACGTTATAAGTTATAACGTAATACTACATAATGTTATACGTTATAACGTAGTAATATAAAACGTTTGACGTTAGACGTATTCCTACATAACGTTATACCTTGTAACGGAATATTATATTACGTTATACGTTATTACATAGTACTATATAATGTTATACGTTATAACATGATGCTATATAACGTTATACGTCATTACGTAATACTACATAACGGTATACGTTATAACGTAATACTACATAACGTTATACGTTATTACATAGTATTATATAATGTTATACGTTATAACGTGATACTATATAACGTTATACGTTATTACATAATACTACGTAGCGTTATACGTTATAGCGTAATACTACATAACGTTATACGTTATAACGTAATACTACATAACGTTATACGTTATAACGTAATACTACATAACGTTATACGTTATAACGTAATACTACATAACGTTATACGGTATAACGTAATACTATATAACGTTATACGTTATAACGTAACACTACATAATGTTATACGTTATAACGTAGTAATATAAAACGTTTGACGTTAGACGTATTCCTACATAACGTTATACCTTGTAACGGAATATTATATTACGTTATACGTTATTACATAGTACTATATAATGTTATACGTTATAACATGATGCTATATAACGTTATACGTCATTACGTAATACTACATAACGGTATACGTTATAGCGTAATATTATATAATGTTATACGTTATAACGTAATACTACATAACGTTATACGTTATAACGTAATGCTACATAACGTTATACGGTATAACGTAATATTATATAACGTTATACGTCATTACGTAATACTATATAACGTTATATGTTATAGCGTAATTTTATATAACGTTATACGTTATAACGTAATACTACATAACGTTATACGTTATAACACAATACTATATAACGTTACACGTTATAACGTATTTTACATAACGTTTATCCTTAATACATAGTACTACATAACGTTATACGTTATATCGTAGTTCTATATAACTTTAGACCCTATAACGTAATACTACATAACGTTATACGTTATAACACAATACTCTATAACGTTATACGTTATAACGTAATACTACATAACGTTACACGTTATAACGTATTTTACATAACGTTATACGTTATAACGTAATACTACTTAACGTTATACGTTATATCGTAGAACTATATAACTTTAGACCTTATAACGGAATACTACATAACGTTATACGTTATAACGTAATATTATATAACGTTATACGTTAAAACGTAATACTACATAACGTTATACGTTATAACACAATACTATATAACGTTATACGTTATAACGTAATACTACATAACGTTACACGTTATAACGTATTTTACATAACGTTATACGTTATAACGTGATACTACACAACGTTATACGTTATTACATGGTACTGTATAATGTTATACGTTATAACGTGATACTATATAACGTTATAAGTTATATCCGAGTACTATATAACGTTATACGTTATATCACAATACTATATAACGTTACACGTTATAACGTATTTTACATAACGTTATACGTTATAACGTAATGCTACATAACGTTATACGTTATAACGTAATATTATATAACGTTATACGTTAAAACGTAATACTACATAACGTTATACGTTATAACACAATACTATATAACGTTATACGTTATAACGTAGTACTACACAACGTTACACGTTATAACGTATTTTACATAACGTTATACGTTATAACGTGATACTGCACAACGTTATACGTTATTACACGGTACTATATAATATTGTACGTTATAACGTGATACTATATAACGTTATAAGTTATATCCGAGTACTATACAACGTTATACGTTATATCACAATACTATATAACGTTACACGTTATAACGTATTTTACATAACGTTATACGTTATAACGTAATACTACATAACGTTATACGTTATATCGTAGTACTATATAACTTTAGACGTTATATCGTAATACTACATAACGATATACGTTATAACACAATACTATATAACGTTATGCGTTATAACACAATACTATATAACGTTATACGTTATAACGTAATGCTACATAACGTTATACGTTATAACGTAATATTATATAACATTATACGTTATAACGTAATATTATATAACGATATACGTTATAACGTAATACTGCATAACGTTATACGTAATTACATAGTAGTATATAATGTTATTCGTTATAACGTCATACTATATAACGTTATACGTTATAACGTAATACTACATAACGTTACACGTTATAACGTATTTTACATAACGTAATACGTTATAACGTAATACTACATAACGTTACACGTTATAACGTATTTTACATAACGTTATACGTTATAACGTAATACTACATAACGTTATACGTTATATCGTAGTACTATATAACTTTAGACGTTATATCGTAATACTACATAACGTTATACGTTATAAGGTAATACTACATAACGTTATACGTTATATCGCAGTACTATATAACTTTAAACGTTATAACGTAATACTACATAACGATATACGTAATAACACAATACTATATAACGTTATACGTTATAAGACAATACTATATAACGATATACGTTATAACGTAATACTACATAACGTTATACGTTATCACGTAATATTATCTATCATTATACGTTATAACGTAATATTATATAACGATATACGTTATAACGTAATACTGCATAACGTTATACGTAATTACATAGTAGTATATAATGTTATACGTTATAACGTCATACTATATAACGTTATAGGTTATAACGTAATACTACATAACGTTACACGTTATAACGTATTTTACATAACGTTATACGTAATTACATAGTAGTACATAATGATATACGGTATAACGTAATATTATATAACGTTATACGTTATAATGTAATACTACATAACGTTATAAGTTATAACGTAATACTACATAACATTATACGGTATAACGTAATATTATATAACGTTATACGTTATAACGTAATATTATATAAGAATATGCGTTATAACGTAATACTATATAACGTTATACGTTATAACGTAACACTACATAACGTTATACGTTATTACATAGTATTATATAATGTTATACGTTATAACGTGATACTATATAACGTTATACGTTATTACATAATACTACGTAGAGTTATACGTTATAGCGTAATACTACATAACGTTATACGTTATAACGTATTACTACATAACGTTATAAGTTATAACGTAATACTACATAACGTTATACGTTATATCCGAGTACTATATTACGTTATAAGTTATTACGTAATACTACATAACGTTATACGTTATAACACAATACTATATGACGTTATTCGTTATTACATAGTACTATATAATGTTATGCGTTATAACGTAATACTAGATAGCGTTATACGTTATATCGTAGTACTATATAACTTTAGACCTTATAACGTAATACTACATAACGTTATACGTTATAACACAATACTATATAACGTTATACGTTATATCGTAATACTACATAACGTTATACGTTATATCGTAATACTACATAACGTTATACGTTATAACGTAATACTACATAACGTTATAGGTTATTACATAGTACTATATAATGTTATACGTTATAACGTTGTACTATATAAAGTTATACGTTATAACGTAATACTACATAACGTTATACGTTATATCGTAGTACTATATAACTTTAGACCTTATAACATAATACTACATAACGTTATACGTTATAACACAATACTATATAACGTTATACGTTATAACACAATACTATATAACGTTATACGTTATAACGTAATACTACATAACGTTATACGTTATAACACAATACTATATAACGTTATACGTTATATCGTAATACTACATAACGTTATACGTTATAATGTAATATTATATAACACTATACGTTATAACGTAATATTATATAACGTTATACGTTATAACGTAATACTACATAATGTTATACGTTATAACGTAATATCATATAACGTTATACGTCTTTACGTAATACTACATAACGTTATACGTTATAACGTAATATTATATAACGTTATACGTTATAACGTAACACTACATAACGTTATACGTTATATCCGAGTACTATATAACGTTATACGTTATATCGTAATACTATATAACGTTATACGTTATAACACAATACAATATAACGTTATACGTTATAACGTAATACTACATAACGTTATACGTTATATCCGAGTACTATATAACGTTATACGTTATATCGTAATACTATATAACGTTATACGTCATTACGTAATTATACATAACGTTATACCTTATAACGTAATATTATATAACGTTATACGTCTTTACGTAATACTACATAACGTTATACGTTATAACGTAATATTATATAACGTTATACGTTATAACGTAACACTACATAATGTTATACGTTATTACATAGTACTATATAATGTTATGCGTTATAAGGTAATACTAGATAGCGTTATACGTTATATCGTAGTACTATATAACTTTAGACCTTATAACGTAATACTACATAACGTTATACGTTATAACACAATACTATATAACGTTATACGTTATATCGTAATACTACATAACGTTATACGTTATAACGTAATATTATATAACATTATACGTTATTACGTAATACTACATAACGTTATACGTTATAACACAATACTATATAACGTTATACGTTATATCGTAATACTACATAACGTTATACGTTATTACATAGTACTATATAATGTTATACGTTATAACGTAATACTACATAACGTTATACGTTATTACATAGTACTATATAATGTTATACGTTATATCGTGTTACTATATAACGTTATACGTTATTACGTAATACTACATAACGTTATACGTTATTACATAGTACTATATAATGTTATACGTTATAACGTAATACTACATAACGTTATACGTTATAACACAATACTATATAACGTTATACGTTATAACGGAATACTACATAACGTTATACGTTATATCGTAGTACTATATAACTTTAGACCTTATAACGTAATACTACATAACGTTATACGTTATAACCTAATACTACATAACGTTACACGTTATAACGTATTTTACATAACGTTATACGTTATAACGTAATACTTCTTAACGTTATATGTTATATCGTAACACTACATAACGTTATACGTAATTACATAGTACTATATAATGTTATACGTTATAACGCGATACTATATAACGTTATACGTCATTACGTAATACTACATAACGTTATACGTTATAACGTAATATTATATAACGGTATACGTTATAACGTAATATTATATAACGTTATACGTTATAACGTAACACTACATAACGTTATACGTTATTACATAGTACTATAAAATGTTATACGTTATAACGTGATACTATATAACGTTATACGTCATTACGTAATAGTACATAACGTTATACGTTATAACGTAATATTATATAACGATATACGTTATAACGTAATACTGCATAACGTTATACGTAATTACATAGTAGTATATAATGTTATACGTTATAACGTCATACTATATAACGTTATAGGTTATAACGTAATACTACATAACGTTACTCGTTATAACGTATTTTACATAACGTTATACGTAATTACATAGTAGTATATAATGATATACGGTATAACGTAATATTATATAACGTTATACGTTATAATGTAATACTACATAACGTTATAAGTTATAACGTAATACTACATAATGTTATACGTTATAACGTAGTAATATAAAACGTTTGACGTTAGACGTATTCCTACATAACGTTATACCTTGTAACGGAATATTATATTACGTTATACGTTATTACATAGTACTATATAATGTTATACGTTATAACATGGTGCTATATAACGTTATACGTCATTACGTAATACTACATAACGGTATACGTTATAACGTAATACTACATAACGTTATACGTTATAACGTAATATTATATAACGTTATACGTTATAACGTAACACTACATAATGTTATACGTTATTACATAGTACTATATAATGTTATGCGTTATAACGTAATACTAGATAGCGTTATACGTTATATCGTAGTACTATATAACTTTAGACCTTATAACGTAATACTACATAACGTTATACGTTATAACACAATACTATATAACGTTATACGTTATATCGTAATACTACATAACGTTATACGTTATAACGTAATATTATATAACATTATACGTTATTACGTAATACTACATAACGTTATACGTTATAACACAATACTATATAGCGTTATACGTTATAACGTAATACTACATAACGTTATACGTTATAACACAATACTATATAACGTTATACGTTATATCGTAATACTACATAACGTTATACGTTATTACATAGTACTATATAATGTTATACGTTATAACGTAATACTATATAACGTTATACGTTATTACGTAATACTACATAACGTTATACGTTATTACATAGTACTATATAATGTTATACGTTATAACGTAATACTACATAACGTTATACGTTATAACACAATACAATATAACGCTATACGTTATAACGGAATACTACATAACGTTATACGTTATATCGTAGTACTATATAACTTTAGACCTTATAACGTAATACTACATAACGTTATACGTTATAACCTAATACTACATAACGTTACACGTTATAACGCGATACTATATAACGTTATACGTCATTACGTAATACTACATAACGTTATACGTTATAACGTAATATTATATAACGGTATACGTTATAACGTAATATTATATAACGTTATACGTTATAACGTAACACTACATAACGCTATACGTTATTACATAGTACTATATAATGTTATACGTTATAACGTGATACTATATAACGTCATACGTTATAACGTAGTAATATAAAACGTTATACGTTATTACATAGTACTATATAATGTTATACGTTATAACATGATACTATATAACGTTATACGTCATTACGTAATACTACATAACGTTATACGTTATAGCGTAATATTATATAATGTTATACGTTATAACGTAATACTACATAACGTTATACGTTATAACGTAATGCTACATAACGTTATACGGTATAACGTAATATTATATAACGTTATACGTCATTACGTAATACTACATAACGTTATATGTTATAGCGTAATTTTATATAACGTTATACGTTATAACGTAATGCTACATAACGTTATACGTTATAACGTAATATTATATAACGTTATACGTTAAAAAGTAATACTACATAACGTTATACGTTATAACGTAGTACTACACAACGTTACACGTTATAACGTATTTTACATAACGTTATACGTTATAACGTGATACTACACAACGTTATACGTTATTACACGGTACTATATAATATTATACGTTATAACGTGATACTATATAACGTTATAAGTTATATCCGAGTACTATACAACGTTATACGTTATATCACAATACTATATAACGTTACACGTTATAACGTATTTTACATAACGTTATACGTTATAACGTAATACTACATAACGTTATACGTTATATCGTAGTACTATATAACTTTAGACGTTATATCGTAATACTACATAACGTTATACGTTATAAGGTAATACTACATAACGTTATACGTTATATCGCAGTACTATATAACTTTAAACGTTATAACGTAATACTACATAACGATATACGTTATAACACAATACTATATAACGTTATACGTTATAAGACAATACTATATGACGATATACGTTATAACGTAATACTACATAACGTTATACGTTATCACGTAATATTATCTATCATTATACGTTATAACGTAATATTATATAACGATATACGTTATAACGTAATACTGCATAACGTTATACGTAATTACATAGTAGTATGTAATGTTATACGTTATAACGTCATACTATATAACGTTATAGGTTATAACGTAATACTACATAACGTTACACGTTATAACGTATTTTACATAACGTTATACGTAATTACATAGTAGTATATAATGATATACGGTATAACGTAATATTATATAACGTTATACGTTATAATGTAATACTACATAACGTTATAAGTTATAACGTAATACTACATAACGTTATACGGTATAACGTAATACTACATAACGTTTTACGTTATATCCGAGTACTATATAACGTTATACGTTATATCGTAATACTATATAACGTTATACGTCATTACGTAATAATACATAACGTTATACGTTATAACGTAATATTATATAACGTTATACGTCTTTACGTAATACTACATAACGTTATACGTTATAACGTAATATTATATAACGTTATACGTTATAACGTAACACTACATAATGTTATACGTTATTACATAGTACTATATAATGTTATGCGTTATAACGTAATACTAGATAGCGTTATACGTTATATCGTAGTACTATATAACTTTAGACCTTATAACGTAATACTACATAACGTTATACGTTATAACACAATACTATATAACGTTATACGTTATATCGTAATACTACATAACGTTATACGTTATAACGTAATATTATATAACATTATACGTTATTACGTAATACTACATAACGTTATACGTTATAACACAATACTATATAGCGTTATACGTTATAACGTAATACTACATAACGTTATACGTTATAACACAATACTATATAACGTTATACGTTATATCGTAATACTACATAACGTTATACGTTATTACATAGTACTATATAATGTTATACGTTATAACGTAATACTATATAACGTTATACGTTATTACGTAATACTACATAACGTTATACGTTATTACATAGTACTATATAATGTTATACGTTATAACGTAATACTACATAACGTTATACGTTATAACACAATACAATATAACGCTATACGTTATAACGGAATACTACATAACGTTATACGTTATATCGTAGTACTATATAACTTTAGACCTTATAACGTAATACTACATAACGTTATACGTTATAACCTAATACTACATAACGTTACACGTTATAACGCGATACTATATAACGTTATACGTTATAACACAATACTATATAACGTTATACGTTATATCGTAATACTACATAACGTTATACGTTATAACGTAGTAATATAAAACGTTATACGTTATTACATAGTACTATATAATGTTATACGTTATAACATGATACTATATAACGTTATACGTCATTACGTAATACTACATAACGTTATACGTTATAGCGTAATATTATATAATGTTATACGTTATAACGTAATACTACATAACGTTATACGTTATAACGTAATGCTACATAACGTTATACGGTATAACGTAATATTATATAACGTTATACGTCATTACGTAATACTACATAACGTTATATGTTATAGCGTAATTTTATATAACGTTATACGTTATAACGTAATGCTACATAACTTTATACGTTATAACGTAATATTATATAACGTTATACGTTAAAAAGTAATACTACATAACGTTATACGTTATAACGTAGTACTACACAACGTTACACGTTATAACGTATTTTACATAACGTTATACGTTATAACGTGATACTACACAACGTTATACGTTATTACACGGTACTATATAATATTATACGTTATAACGTGATACTATATAACGTTATAAGTTATATCCGAGTACTATACAACGTTATACGTTATATCACAATACTATATAACGTTACACGTTATAACGTATTTTACATAACGTTATACGTTATAACGTAATACTACATAACGTTATACGTTATATCGTAGTACTATATAACTTTAGACGTTATATCGTAATACTACATAACGTTATACGTTATAAGGTAATACTACATAACGTTATACGTTATATCGCAGTACTATATAACTTTAAACGTTATAACGTAATACTACATAACGATATACGTTATAACACAATACTATATAACGTTATACGTTATAAGACAATACTATATGACGATATACGTTATAACGTAATACTACATAACGTTATACGTTATCACGTAATATTATCTATCATTATACGTTATAACGTAATATTATATAACGATATACGTTATAACGTAATACTGCATAACGTTATACGTAATTACATAGTAGTATGTAATGTTATACGTTATAACGTCATACTATATAACGTTATAGGTTATAACGTAATACTACATAACGTTACACGTTATAACGTACTTTACATAACGTTATACGTAATTACATAGTAGTATATAATGATATACGGTATAACGTAATATTATATAACGTTATACGTTATAATGTAATACTACATAACGTTATAAGTTATAACGTAATACTACATAACGTTATACGGTATAACGTAATATTATATAACGTTATACGTTATAACGTAATATTATATAAGAATATACGTTATAACGTAATGTTATATAACGTTATACGTTATAACGTAACACTACATAACGTTATACGTTATTACATAGTATTATATAATGTTATACGTTATAACGTGATACTATATAACGTTATACGTTATTACATAATACTACGTAGCGTTATACGTTATAGCGTAATACTACATAACGTTATACGTTATAACGTAATACTACATAACGATATACGTTATAACGTAATACTACATATCGTTATACGTTATAACGTAATACTACATAACGTTATACGGTATAACGTAATACTATATAACGTTATACGTTATAACGCAACACTACATAATGTTATACGTTATAACGTAGTAATATAAAACGTTTGACGTTAGACGTATTCCTACATAACGTTATACCTTGTAACGGAATATTATATTACGTTATACGTTATTACATAGTACTATATAATGTTATACGTTATAACATGAAGCTATATAACGTTATACGTCATTACGTAATACTACATAACGTTATACGTTATAGCGTAATATTATATAATGTTATACGTCATAACGTAATACTACATAACGTTATACGTTATAACGTAATGCTACATAACGTTATACGGTATAACGTAATATTATATAACGTTATACGTTATATCGTAATACTACATAACGTTATACGTTATATCTGAGTGCTATATAACGTTATACGTTATATCGTAATACTACATAACGTTATACGTTATAACACAATACTATATAACGTTATACGTTATATCGTAATACTACATAACGTTATACGTTATATCTGAGTGCTATATAACGTTATACGTTATATCGTAATACTACATAACGTTATACGTTATTACGTAATACTACATAACGTTATACGTTATAATACAATACTATATAACGTTATACGTTATATCGTAATTCTACATAACGTCATACGTTATATCGTAGTACTATATAACTCTAGATCTTATAACGTAATACTACATAACGTTATACGTTATAACACAATACTATATAACCTTATACGTTATAACGTAATACTATATAACGTTACACGTTATAACGTATATTACATAACGTTATACGTTATAACGTAATACTACATAACGTTATACGTTATATCGTAGTACTATATAACTTTAGACCTTATAACGTAATACTACATAACGTTATACGTTATAACCTAATACTACATAACGTTACACGTTATAACGCGATACTATATAACGTTATACGTCATTACGTAATACTACATAACGTTATACGTTATAACGTAATATTATATAACGGTATACGTTATAACGTAATATTATATAACGTTATACGTTATAACGTAACACTACATAACGCTATACGTTATTACATAGTACTATATAATGTTATACGTTATAACGTGATACTATATAACGTCATACGTTATAACGTAGTAATATAAAACGTTATACGTTATTACATAGTACTATATAATGTTATACGTTATAACATGATACTATATAACGTTATACGTCATTACGTAATACTACATAACGTTATACGTTATAGCGTAATATTATATAATGTTATACGTTATAACGTAATACTACATAACGTTATACGTTATAACGTAATGCTACATAACGTTATACGGAATAACGTAATATTATATAACGTTATACGTCATTACGTAATACTACATAACGTTATATGTTATAGCGTAATTTTATATAACGTTATACGTTATAACGTAATGCTACATAACGTTATACGTTATAACGTAATATTATATAACGTTATACGTTAAAAAGTAATACTACATAACGTTATACGTTATAACGTAGTACTACACAACGTTACACGTTATAACGTATTTTACATAACGTTATACGTTATAACGTGATACTACACAACGTTATACGTTATTACACGGTACTATATAATATTATACGTTATAACGTGATACTATATAACGTTATAAGTTATATCCGAGTACTATACAACGTTATACGTTATATCACAATACTATATAACGTTACACGTTATAACGTATTTTACATAACGTTATACGTTATAACGTAATACTACATAACGTTATACGTTATATCGTAGTACTATATAACTTTAGACGTTATATCGTAATACTACATAACGTTATACGTTATAAGGTAATACTACATAACGTTATACGTTATATCGCAGTACTATATAACTTTAAACGTTATAACGTAATACTACATAACGATATACGTTATAACACAATACTATATAACGTTATACGTTATAAGACAATACTATATGACGATATACGTTATAACGTAATACTACATAACGTTATACGTTATCACGTAATATTATCTATCATTATACGTTATAACGTAATATTATATAACGATATACGTTATAACGTAATACTGCATAACGTTATACGTAATTACATAGTAGTATGTAATGTTATACGTTATAACGTCATACTATATAACGTTATAGGTTATAACGTAATACTACATAACGTTACACGTTATAACGTATTTTACATAACGTTATACGTAATTACATAGTAGTATATAATGATATACGGTATAACGTAATATTATATAACGTTATACGTTATAATGTAATACTACATAACGTTATAAGTTATAACGTAATACTACATAACGTTATACGGTATAACGTAATATTATATAACGTTATACGTTATAACGTAATATTATATAAGAATATACGTTATAACGTAATGTTATATAACGTTATACGTTATAACGTAACACTACATAACGTTATACGTTATTACATAGTATTATATAATGTTATACGTTATAACGTGATACTATATAACGTTATACGTTATTACATAATACTACGTAGCGTTATACGTTATAGCGTAATACTACATAACGTTATACGTTATAACGTAATACTACATAACGATATACGTTATAACGTAATACTACATAACGTTATACGTTATAACGTAATACTACATAACGTTATACGGTATAACGTAATACTATATAACGTTATACGTTATAACGCAACACTACATAATGTTATACGTTATAACGTAGTAATATAAAACGTTTGACGTTAGACGTATTCCTACATAACGTTATACCTTGTAACGGAATATTATATTACGTTATACGTTATTACATAGTACTATATAATGTTATACGTTATAACATGAAGCTATATAACGTTATACGTCATTACGTAATACTACATAACGTTATACGTTATAGCGTAATATTATATAATGTTATACGTCATAACGTAATACTACATAACGTTATACGTTATAACGTAATGCTACATAACGTTATACGGTATAACGTAATATTATATAACGTTATACGTTATATCGTAATACTACATAACGTTATACGTTATATCTGAGTGCTATATAACGTTATACGTTATATCGTAATACTACATAACGTTATACGTTATAAGACAATACTATATAACGTTATACGTTATATCGTAATACTACATAACGTTATACGTTATATCTGAGTGCTATATAACGTTATACGTTATATCGTAATACTACATAACGTTATACGTTATTACGTAATACTACATAACGTTATACGTTATAATACAATACTATATAACGTTATACGTTATATCGTAATTCTACATAACGTCATACGTTATATCGTAGTACTATATAACTCTAGATCTTATAACGTAATACTACATAACGTTATACGTTATAACACAATACTATATAACCTTATACGTTATAACGTAATACTATATAACGTTACACGTTATAACGTATATTACATAACGTTATACGTTATAACGTAATACTACTTAACGTTATACGTTATATCGTAGTACTATATAACTTTAGACCTTATAACGTAATACTACATAACGTTATACGCTATAACACAATACTATATAACGTTATACGTTATAACGTAATACTACATAACGTTATACGTTATAACACAATACTATATAACGTTATACGTTATATCGTAATACTGCATAACGTTATACGTAATTACATAGTAGTATATAATGTTATACGTTATAACGTCATACTATATAACGTTATAGGTTATAACGTAATACTACATAACGTTACACGTTATAACGTATTTTACATAACGTTATACGTAATTACATAGTAGTACATAATGATATACGGTATAACGTAATATTATATAACGTTATACGTTATAATGTAATACTACATAACGTTATAAGTTATAACGTAATACTACATAACATTATACGGTATAACGTAATATTATATAACGTTATACGTTATAACGTAATATTATATAAGAATATGCGTTATAACGTAATATTATATAACGTTATACGTTATAACGTAACACTACATAACGTTATACGTTATTACATAGTATTGTATAATGTTATACGTTATAACGTGATACTATATAACGTTATACGTTATTACATAATACTACGTAGCGTTATACGTTATAGCGTAATACTACATAACGTTATACGTTATAACGTAATACTACATAACGTTATACGTTATAACGTAATACTACATAACGTTATACGGTATAAGGTAATACTATATAACGTTATACGTTATAACGTAACACTACATAATGTTATACGTTATAACGTAGTAATATAAAACGTTTGACGTTAGACGTATTCCTACATAACGTTATACCTTGTAACGGAATATTATATTACGTTATACGTTATAATGTAATACTACATAACGTTATAAGTTATAACGTAATACTACATAACGTTATACGGTATAACGTAATATTATATAACGTTATACGTTATAACGTAATATTATATAAGAATATACGTTATAACGTAATATTATATAACGTTATACGTTATAACGTAACACTACATAACGTTATACGTTATTACATAGTATTATATAATGTTATACGTTATAACGTGATACTATATAACGTTATACGTTATTACATAATACTACGTAGCGTTATACGTTATAGCGTAATACTACATGACGTTATACGTTATAACGTAATACTACATAACGATATACGTTATAACGTAATACTACATAACGTTATACGTTATAACGTAATACTACATAACGTTATACGGTATAACGTAATACTATATAACGTTATACGTTATAACGCAACACTACATAATGTTATACGTTATAACGTAGTAATATAAAACGTTTGACGTTAGACGTATTCCTACATAACGTTATACCTTGTAACGGAATATTATATTACGTTATACGTTATTACATAGTACTATATAATGTTATACGTTATAACATGAAGCTATATAACGTTATACGTCATTACGTAATACTACATAACGTTATACGTTATAGCGTAATATTATATAATGTTATACGTCATAACGTAATACTACATAACGTTATACGTTATAACGTAATGCTACATAACGTTATACGGTATAACGTAATATTATATAACGTTATACGTTATATCGTAATACTACATAACGTTATACGTTATATCTGAGTGCTATATAACGTTATACGTTATATCGTAATACTACATAACGTTATACGTTATAACACAATACTATATAACGTTATACGTTATATCGTAATACTACATAACGTTATACGTTATATCTGAGTGCTATATAACGTTATACGTTATATCGTAATACTACATAACGTTATACGTTATTACGTAATACTACATAACGTTATACGTTATAACACAATACTATATAACGTTATACGTTATATCGTAATTCTACATAACGTCATACGTTATATCGTAGTACTATATAACTCTAGATCTTATAACGTAATACTACATAACGTTATACGTTATAACACAATACTATATAACCTTATACGTTATAACGTAATACTATATAACGTTACACGTTATAACGTATATTACATAACGTTATACGTTATAACGTAATACTACTTAACGTTATACGTTATATCGTAGTACTATATAACTTTAGACCTTATAACGTAATACTACATAACGTTATACGCTATAACACAATACTATATAACGTTATACGTTATAACGTAATACTACATAACGTTATACGTTATAACACAATACTATATAACGTTATACGTTATATCGTAATACTGCATAACGTTATACGTAATTACATAGTAGTATTTAATGTTATACGTTATAACGTCATACTATATAACGTTATAGGTTATAACGTAATACTACATAACGTTACACGTTATAACGTATTTTACATAACGTTATACGTAATTACATAGTAGTACATAATGATATACGGTATAACGTAATATTATATAACGTTATACGTTATAATGTAATACTACATAACGTTATAAGTTATAACGTAATACTACATAACATTATACGGTATAACGTAATATTATATAACGTTATACGTTATAACGTAATATTATATAAGAATATGCGTTATAACGTAATATTATATAACGTTATACGTTATAACGTAACACTACATAACGTTATACGTTATTACATAGTATTATATAATGTTATACGTTATAACGTGATACTATATAACGTTATACGTTATTACATAATACTACGTAGCGTTATACGTTATAGCGTAATACTACATAACGTTATACGTTATAACGTAATACTACATAACGTTATACGTTATAACGTAATACTACATAACGTTATACGGTATAAGGTAATACTATATAACGTTATACGTTATAACGTAACACTACATAATGTTATACGTTATAACGTAGTAATATAAAACGTTTGACGTTAGACGTATTCCTACATAACGTTATACCTTGTAACGGAATATTATATTACGTTATACGTTATAACGTTATACTACATAACGTTATACGTTATTACATAGTACTATATAATGTTATACGTTATAACGTAATACTACATAACGTTATAGGTTATTACATAGTACTATATAATGTTATACGTTATAACGTTGTACTATATAAAGTTATACGTTATAACGTAATACTACATAACGTTATACGTTATATCGTAGTACTATATAACTTTAGACCTTATAACGTAATACTACATAACGTTATACGTTATAACACAATACTATATAACGTTATACGTTATAACACAATACTATATAACGTTATACGTTATAACGTAATACTACATAACGTTATACGTTATAACACAATACTATATAACGTTATACGTTATATCGTAATACTACATAACGTTATACGTTATAATGTAATATTATATAACACTATACGTTATAACGTAATATTATGTAACGTTATACGTTATAACGTAATACTACATAATGTTATACGTTATAACGTAATATTATATAACGTTATACGTCTTTACGTAATACTACATAACGTTATACGTTATAACGTAATATTATATAACGTTATACGTTATAACGTAACACTACATAACGTTATACGTTATATCCGAGTACTATATAACGTTATACGTTATATCGTAATACTATATAACGTTATACGTTATAACACAATACTATATAACGTTATACGTTATAACGTAATACTACATAACGTTATACGTTATATCCGAGTACTATATAACGTTATACGTTATATCGTAATACTATATAACGTTATACGTCATTACGTAATAATACATAACGTTATACGTTATAACGTAATATTATATAACGTTATACGTCTTTACGTAATACTACATAACGTTATACGTTATAACGTAATATTATATAACGTTATACGTTATAACGTAACACTACATAATGTTATACGTTATTACATAGTACTATATAATGTTATGCGTTATAACGTAATACTAGATAGCGTTATACGTTATATCGTAGTACTATATAACTTTAGACCTTATAACGTAATACTACATAACGTTATACGTTATAACACAATACTATATAACGTTATACGTTATATCGTAATACTACATAACGTTATACGTTATAACGTAATATTATATAACATTATACGTTATTACGTAATACTACATAACGTTATACGTTATAACACAATACTATATAGCGTTATACGTTATAACGTAATACTACATAACGTTATACGTTATAACACAATACTATATAACGTTATACGTTATATCGTAATACTACATAACGTTATACGTTATTACATAGTACTATATAATGTTATACGTTATAACGTAATACTATATAACGTTATACGTTATTACGTAATACTACATAACGTTATACGTTATTACATAGTACTATATAATGTTATACGTTATAACGTAATACTACATAACGTGATACGTTATAACACAATACAATATAACGTTATACGTTATAACGGAATACTACATAACGTTATACGTTATATCGTAGTACTATATAACTTTAGACCTTATAACGTAATACTACATAACGTTATACGTTATAACCTAATACTACATAACGTTACACGTTATAACGCGATACTATATAACGTTATACGTCATTACGTAATACTACATAACGTTATACGTTATAACGTAATATTATATAACGGTATACGTTATAACGTAATATTATATAACGTTATACGTTATAACGTAACACTACATAACGCTATACGTTATTACATAGTACTATATAATGTTATACGTTATAACGTGATACTATATAACGTCATACGTTATAACGTAGTAATATAAAACGTTATACGTTATTACATAGTACTATATAATGTTATACGTTATAACATGATACTATATAACGTTATACGTCATTACGTAATACTACATAACGTTATACGTTATAGCGTAATATTATATAATGTTATACGTTATAACGTAATACTACATAACGTTATACGTTATAACGTAATGCTACATAACGTTATACGGTATAACGTAATATTATATAACGTTATACGTCATTACGTAATACTACATAACGTTATATGTTATAGCGTAATTTTATATAACGTTATACGTTATAACGTAATACTACATAACGTTATACGTTATAACACAATACTATATAACGTTACACGTTATAACGTATTTTACATAACGTTTATCCTTAATACATAGTACTACATAACGTTATACGTTATATCGTAGTTCTATATAACTTTAGACCTTATAACGTAATACTACATAACGTTATACGTTATAACACAATACTATATAACGTTATACGTTATAACGTAATACTACATAACGTTACACGTTATAACGTATTTTACATAACGTTATACGTTATAACGTAATGCTACATAACGTTATACGTTATAACGTAATATTATATAACGTTATACGTTAAAAAGTAATACTACATAACGTTATACGTTATAACGTAGTACTACACAACGTTACACGTTATAACGTATTTTACATAACGTTATACGTTATAACGTGATACTACACAACGTTATACGTTATTACACGGTACTATATAATATTATACGTTATAACGTGATACTATATAACGTTATAAGTTATATCCGAGTACTATACAACGTTATACGTTATATCACAATACTATATAACGTTACACGTTATAACGTATTTTACATAACGTTATACGTTATAACGTAATACTACATAACGTTATACGTTATATCGTAGTACTATATAACTTTAGACGTTATATCGTAATACTACATAACGTTATACGTTATAAGGTAATACTACATAACGTTATACGTTATATCGCAGTACTATATAACTTTAAACGTTATAACGTAATACTACATAACGATATACGTTATAACACAATACTATATAACGTTATACGTTATAACGCGATACTATATAACGTTATACGTCATTACGTAATACTACATAACGTTATACGTTATAACGTAATATTATATAACGGTATACGTTATAACGTAATATTATATAACGTTATACGTTATAACGTAACACTACATAACGTTATACGTTATTACATAGTATTATATAATGTTATACGTTATAACGTGATACTATATAACGTTATACGTTATTACATAATACTACGTAGCGTTATACGTTATAGCGTAATACTACATAACGTTATACGTTATAACGTAATACTACATAACGATATACGTTATAACGTAATACTACATAACGTTATACGTTATAACGTAATACTACATAACGTTATACGGTATAACGTAATACTATATAACGTTATACGTTATAACGCAACACTACATAATGTTATACGTTATATCTGAGTGCTATATAACGTTATACGTTATATCGTAATACTACATAACGTTATACGTTATAACACAATACTATATAACGTTATACGTTATATCGTAATACTACATAACGTTATACGTTATATCTGAGTGCTATATAACGTTATACGTTATATCGTAATACTACATAACGTTATACGTTATTACGTAATACTACATAACGTTATACGTTATAACACAATACTATATAACGTTATACGTTATATCGTAATTCTACATAACGTCATACGTTATATCGTAGTACTATATAACTCTAGATCTTATAACGTAATACTACATAACGTTATACGTTATAACACAATACTATATAACCTTATACGTTATAACGTAATACTATATAACGTTACACGTTATAACGTATATTACATAACGTTATACGTTATAACGTAATACTACTTAACGTTATACGTTATATCGTAGTACTATATAACTTTAGACCTTATAACGTAATACTACATAACGTTATACGCTATAACACAATACTATATAACGTTATACGTTATAACGTAATACTACATAACGTTATACGTTATAACACAATACTATATAACGTTATACGTTATATCGTAATACTACATAACGTTATACGTTATTACATAGTACTATATAATGTTATACGTTATAACGTAATACTATATAACGTTATACGTTATTACGTAATACTACATAACGTTATACGTTATAACACAATACTATATAACGTTAGACGTTATAACGTAATACTACATAACGTTATACGTTATAACACAATACTATATAACGTTATACGTTATATCTGAGTGCTATATAACGTTATACGTTATATCGTAATACTACATAACGTTATACGTTATTACGTAATACTACATAACGTTATACGTTATAACGTAATACTACATAACGTTATACGTTATAACGTAATACTACATAACGTTATAAGTTATAACGTAATATTATATGACATTATACGTTATAACGTAATATTATATAACGTTATACGTTATATCGTAGTACTATATAACTTTAGACCTTATAACGTAATACTACATAACGTTATACGCTATAACACAATACTATATAACGTTATACGTTATAACACAATACTATATAACGTTAGACGTTATAACGTAATACTACATAACGTTATACGTTATAACACAATACTATATAACGTTATACGTTATATCGAAATACTACATAACGTTATACGTTATATCTGAGTACTATATAATGTTATACGTTATAACGTCATACTATATAACGTTATACGTTATATCACAATACTATATAACGTTACACGTTATAACGTATTTTACATAACGTTATACGTTATAACGTAATACTACATAACGTTATACGTTATATCGTAGTACTATATAACTTTAGACATTATAACGTAATACTACATAACGATATACGTTATAACACAATACTATATAACGTTATACGTTATAAGACAATACTATATAACGTTATACGTTATAACGTAATACTACATAACGTTATACGTTATCACGTAATATTATATAACATTATACGTTATAACGTAATATTATATAACGATATACGTTAAAACGTAATACTGCATAACGTTATACGTAATTACATACTAGTATATAATGTTATACGTTATAACGTCATACTATATAACGTTATAGGTTATAACGTAATACTACATAACGTTACACGTTATAACGTATTTTACATAACGTTATGCGTTATTAAATAGTATTATATAATGTTATACGTTATAACGTGATACTATATAACGTTATACGTTATTACGTAATACTACATAGCGTTATACGTTATAGCGTAATATTATATAATGTTATACGTTATAACGCAATACTACATAACGTTATACGTTATATCGTAATACTACATAACGTTATACGTTATTACATAGTACTATATAATGTTATACGTTATAACGTGATACTATATAACGTTATACGTTATAACACAATACTATATAACGTTACACGTTATAACGTATTTTACATAACGTTATACGTTATAATGTAATACTACATAACGTTATACGTTTTTACATAGTACTATATAATGTTACACGTTATAGCGTGATACTATATAACGTTATACGTTATAACACAATACTATATAACGTTATACGTTATAACGTAATATTATATGACATTATACGTTATAACGTAATATTATATAACGTTATACGTTAAAACGTAATACTACATAACGTTATACGTTATATCTGAGTACTATATAATGTTATACGTTATAACGTCATACTATATAACGTTATACGTTATATCACAATACTATATAACGTTACACGTTATAACGTATTTTACATAACGTAATACGTTATAACGTGATACTACATAACGTTATACGTTATTACATGGTACTATATAATGTTATACGTTATTACGTGATACTATATCACGTTATAAGTTATATCCGAGTACTATATAACGTTATACGTTATATCACAATACTATATAACGTTACACGTTATAACGTATTTTACATAACGTTATATTTTATAACGTAATACTACATAACGTTATACGTTATAACGTAATATTATATAACATTATACGTTATGACGTAATATTATATAACGTTATACGTTATAACGTAATACTACATAACGTTATACGTTAAAACGTAATACTACATAACGTTATACGTTATTACATAGTACTATATAATGTTACACGTTATAGCGTGATACTATATAACGTTATACGTTATAACACAATACTATATAACGTTATACGTTATAACGTAATATTATATGACATTATACGTTATAACGTAATATTATATAACGTTATACGTTAAAACGTAATACTACATAACGTTATACGTTATATCTGAGTACTATATAATGTTATACGTTATAACGTCATACTATATAACGTTATACGTTATATCACAATACTATATAACGTTACACGTTATAACGTATTTTACATAACGTAATACGTTATAACGTGATACTACATAACGTTATACGTTATTACATGGTACTATATAATGTTATACGTTATTACGTGATACTATATCACGTTATAAGTTATATCCGAGTACTATATAACGTTATACGTTATATCAGAATACTATATAACGTTACACGTTATAACGTATTTTACATAACGTTATATTTTATAACGTAATACTACATAACGTTATACGTTATAACGTAATATTATATAACATTATACGTTATGACGTAATATTATATAACGTTATACGTTATAACGTAATACTACATAACGTTATACGTTATTACATAGTACTATATAATGTTATACGTTATAACGTGATACTATATAACGTTATACGTTATTACGTAATACAACTTAACGTTATACGGTATAACGTAATATTATATAACGTTATACGTTATAACGTAATATTATATAACGTTATACGTTATAACGTAATACTACATAACGTTATACGTTATTACATAGTACTATATAACGTTATACGTTATAACACAATACTATATAACCTTATACGTTATAACGTAATACTATATAACGTTACACGTTATAACGTATATTACATAACGTTATACGTTATAACGTAATACTACTTAACGTTATACGTTATATCGTAGTACTATATAACTTTAGACCTTATAACGTAATACTACATAACGTTATACGCTATAACACAATACTATATAACGTTATACGTTATAACGTAATACTACATAACGTTATACGTTATAACACAATACTATATAACGTTATACGTTATATCGTAATACTACATAACGTTATACGTTATAACACAATACTATATAACGTTATACGTTATATCTGAGTGCTATATAACGTTATACGTTATATCGTAATACTACATAACGTTATACGTTATTACGTGATACTACATAACGTTATACGTTATAACGTAATACTACATAACGTTATACGTTATAACGTAATACTACATAACGTTATAAGTTATAACGTAATATTATATGACATTATACGTTATAACGTAATATTATATAACGTTATACGTTATATCGTAGTACTATATAACTTTAGACCTTATAACGTAATACTACATAACGTTATACGCTATAACACAATACTATATAACGTTATACGTTATAACACAATACTATATAACGTTAGACGTTATAACGTAATACTACATAACGTTATACGTTATAACACAATACTATATAACGTTATACGTTATATCGAAATACTACATAACGTTATACGTTATATCTGAGTACTATATAATGTTATACGTTATAACGTCATACTATATAACGTTATACGTTATATCACAATACTATATAACGTTACACGTTATAACGTATTTTACATAACGTTATACGTTATAACGTAATACTACATAACGTTATACGTTATATCGTAGTACTATATAACTTTAGACATTATAACGTAATACTACATAACGATATACGTTATAACACAATACTATATAACGTTATACGTTATAAGACAATACTATATAACGTTATACGTTATAACGTAATACTACATAACGTTATACGTTATCACGTAATATTATATAACATTATACGTTATAACGTAATATTATATAACGATATACGTTATAACGTAATACTGCATAACGTTATACGTAATTACATACTAGTATATAATGTTATACGTTATAACGTCATACTATATAACGTTATAGGTTATAACGTAATACTACATAACGTTACACGTTATAACGTATTTTACATAACGTTATGCGTTATTAAATAGTATTATATAATGTTATACGTTATAACGTGATACTATATAACGTTATACGTTATTACGTAATACTACATAGCGTTAAACGTTATAGCGTAATATTATATAATGTTATACGTTATAACGCAATACTACATAACGTTATACGTTATATCGTAATACTACATAACGTTATACGTTATTACATAGTACTATATAATGTTATACGTTATAACGTGATACTATATAACGTTATACGTTATAACACAATACTATATAACGTTACACGTTATAACGTATTTTACATAACGTTATACGTTATAATGTAATACTGCATAACGTTATACGTTTTTACATAGTACTATATAATGTTACACGTTATAGCGTGATACTATATAACGTTATACGTTATAACACAATACTATATAACGTTATACGTTATAACGTAATATTATATGACATTATACGTTATAACGTAATATTATATAACGTTATACGTTAAAACGTAATACTACATAACGTTATACGTTATATCTGAGTACTATATAATGTTATACGTTATAACGTCATACTATATAACGTTATACGTTATATCACAATACTATATAACGTTACACGTTATAACGTATTTTACATAACGTAATACGTTATAACGTGATACTACATAACGTTATACGTTATTACATGGTACTATATAATGTTATACGTTATTACGTGATACTATATCACGTTATAAGTTATATCCGAGTACTATATAACGTTATACGTTATATCACAATACTATATAACGTTACACGTTATAACGTATTTTACATAACGTTATATTTTATAACGTAATACTACATAACGTTATACGTTATAACGTAATATTATATAACATTATACGTTATGACGTAATATTATATAACGTTATACGTTATAACGTAATACTACATAACGTTATACGTTAAAACGTAATACTACATAACGTTATACGTTATTACATAGTACTATATAATGTTACACGTTATAGCGTGATACTATATAACGTTATACGTTATAACACAATACTATATAACGTTATACGTTATAACGTAATATTATATGACATTATACGTTATAACGTAATATTATATAACGTTATACGTTAAAACGTAATACTACATAACGTTATACGTTATATCTGAGTACTATATAATGTTATACGTTATAACGTCATACTATATAACGTTATACGTTATATCACAATACTATATAACGTTACACGTTATAACGTATTTTACATAACGTAATACGTTATAACGTGATACTACATAACGTTATACGTTATTACATGGTACTATATAATGTTATACGTTATTACGTGATACTATATCACGTTATAAGTTATATCCGAGTACTATATAACGTTATACGTTATATCAGAATACTATATAACGTTACACGTTATAACGTATTTTACATAAC
The DNA here is from genome assembly GCA_911622165.2 of Bombus sylvestris. Classification (NCBI taxonomy): domain Eukaryota; kingdom Metazoa; phylum Arthropoda; class Insecta; order Hymenoptera; family Apidae; genus Bombus; species Bombus sylvestris. Next base: position 2,279,354 of record CAJVRE020000087.1, read on the forward strand.
GTTATATTTTATAACGTAATACTACATAACGTTATACGTTATAACGTAATATTATATAACATTATACGTTATGACGTAATATTATATAACGTTATACGTTATAACGTAATACTACATAACGTTATACGTTATTACATAGTACTATATAATGTTATACGTTATAACGTGATACTATATAACGTTATACGTTATTACGTAATACAACTTAACGTTATACGGTATAACGTAATATTATATAACGTTATACGTTATAACGTAATATTATATAACGTTATACGTTATAACGTAATACTACATAACGTTATACGTTATTACATAGTACTATATAATGTTATACGTTATAACGTGATACTATATAACGTTATACGTTATTACGTAATACTACTTAACGTTATACGTTATAACGTAATATTATGTAACATTATACGTTATAACGTAATATTATATAACGTTATACGTTATTACATAGTACTATATAATGTTATACGTAATAACGTGATACTATATAACGTTATACGTTATAACGTAATACTACATAACGTTATACGTTATTACATAGTACTATATAATGTTATACGTTATAACGTGATACTATATAACGTTATACGTTATAACGAAATACTACATAACGTTATACGTTATTACATAGTACTATATAATGTTATACGTTATAACGTGATACTATATAACGTTATACGTTATTACGTAATACTACTTAACGTTATACGTTATAACGTAATATTATGTAACATTATACGTTATAACGTAATATTATATAACGTTATACGTTATAACGTAATACTACATAACGTTATACGTTATTACATAGTACTACATAACGTTATACGGTATAACGTAATATTATATAACGTTATACGTTATAACGTAATATTACATTACGTTATACGTTATAACGTAATACTACATAACGTTATACGTAATTACATAGTACTATATGATGTTATACGTTATAACGTCATACTATATAACGTTATACGTTATAACGTAATACTACATAACGTTATACGTTATAACGTAATACTACATAACGTTATACGTAATTACATAGTACTATATAATGTTATACGTTATAACGTCATACTATATAACGTTATACGTTATAACGTGATACTACATAACGTTATACGTTATAACACAATACTATATAACGTTATACGTTATAACGTATTTCACATAATGTTATACGTTATGACGTAATACTACATAACGTTATACGTTATATCGTAGTACTATATAACTTTAGACGTTATAACGTAATACTACATAACGATTTACGTTATAACACAATATTATACAACGTTATACGTTATAACGTAATACTACATAACGTTATACGTAAGTACATAGTAGTATTTAATGTTATACGTTACAACGTCATACTATATAACGTTATACGTTATAACGTAATACTACATAACGTTACACGTTATAACGTATTTTACATAACGTAATACGTTATAACGTAATACTACATAACGTTATACGTTATCACATAGTACTATATAATGTTATACGTTATAAAGTGATACTATATAATGTTATACGTTATAACGTGATACTACATAACGTTATACGTTATAACGTGATACTATATAACGTTATACGTTATTACGTAATACTACTTAACGTTATACGTTATAACGTAATATTAGGTAACATTATACGTTATAACGTAATATTATATAACGTTATACGTTATAACGTAATACTACATAACGTTATACGTTATTACATAGTACTATATAATGTTATACGTTATAACGTGATACTATATAACGTTATACGTTATTACGTAATACAACTTAACGTTATACGGCATAACGTAATATTATATAACGTTATACGTTATAACGTAATATTATATAACGTTATACGTTATAACGTAATACTACATAACGTTATACGTTATTACATAGTACTATATAATGTTATACGTTATAACGTGATACTATATAACGTTATACGTTATAACGTGATACTATATAACGTTATACGTTATTACGTAATACTACTTAACGTTATACGTTATAACGTAATATTATGTAACATTATACGTTGTAACGTAATATTATATAACGTTATACGTTATTACATAGTACTATATAATGTTATACGTAATAACGTGATACTATATAACGTTATACGTTATAACGTAATACTACATAACGTTATACGTTATAACGTAATACTACATAACGTTATACGGTATAACGTAATATTATATAACGTTATACGTTATAACGTAATATTATATAACGTTATACGTTATAACGTAATACTACATAACGTTATACGTTATTACATAGTACTATATAATGTTATACGTTATAACGTGATACTATATAACGTTATACGTTATTACGTAATACTACTTAACGTTATACGTTATAACGTAATATTATGTAACATTATACGTTATAACGTAATATTATATAACGTTATACGTTATAACGTAATACTACATAACGTTATACGTTATTACATAGTACTATATAATGTTATACGTTATAACGTGATACTATATAACGTTATACGTTATAACGAAATACTACATAACGTTATACGTTATTACATAGTACTATATAATGTTATACGTTATAACGTGATACTATATAACGTTATACGTTATAACGTAATACTACATAACGTTATACGGTATAACGTAATATTATATAACGTTATACGTTATAACGTAATATTATATAACGTTATACGTTATAACGTAATACTACATAACGTTATACGTTATTACATAGTACTACATAACGTTATACGGTATAACGTAATATTATATAACGTTATACGTTATAACGTAATATTATATTACGTTATACGTTATAACGTAATATTATATAACGTTATGCGTTATAACGTAACACTACATAACGTTATACGTTATTACATAGTACTATATAATGTTATACGTCATAACGTGATACTATATAACGTTATACGTTATTACGTAATACTACTTAACGTTATACGTTATAACGTAATATTATGTAACATTATACGTTATAACGTAATATTATATAACGTTATACGTTATAACGTAATATTATATAACGTTATGCGTTATAACGTAACACTACATAACGTTATACGTTATTACATAGTACTATATAATGTTATACGTCATAACGTAATACTACATAACGTTATACGGTATAACGTAATATTATATAACGTTATACGTTATAACGTAATACTACATAACGTTATACGTTATTACATAGTACTATATAATGTTATACGTTATAACGTGATACTATATAACGTTATACGTTATAACGTGATACTACATAACGTTATACGTTATAACACAATACTATATAACGTTATACGTTATAACGTAATATTATATAACGTTATACGTTATAACGTAATACTACATAACGTTATACGTAATTACATAGTACTATATAATGTTATACGTTATAACGTCATACTATATAACGTTATACGTTATAACGTGATACTACATAACGTTATAAGTTATAACACAATACTATATAACGTTATACGTTATAACGTATTCCACATAATGTTATACGTTATGACGTAATACTACATAACGTTATACGTTATATCGTAGTACTATATAACTTTAGACGTTATAACGTAATACTACATAACGATTTACGTTATAACACAATACTATACAACGTTATACGTTACAACGTAATACTACATAACGTTATACGTAATTACATAGTAGTATTTAATGTTATACGTTATAACGTCATACTATATAACGTTATACGTTATAACGTAATACTACATAACGTTACACGTTATAACGTATTTTACATAACGTAATACGTTATAACGTAATACTACATAACGTTATACGTTATCACATAGTACTATATAATGTTATACGTTATAAAGTGATACTATATAACGTTATACGTTATTACGTAATACTATATAATGTTATACGTTATAACGTAATACTACATAACGTTATACGGTATAACGTAATATTATATAACGTTATACGTTATAACGTAATATTATATAACGTTATACGTTATAACGTAATATTATGTAACATTATACGTTATAACGTAATATTATATAACGTTATACGTTATTACATAGTACTATATAATGTTATACGTTATAACGTGATACTCTATAACGTTATACGTTATAACGTAATACTACATAACGTTTTACGTTATTACATAGTACTATATAATGTTATACGTTATAACGTGATACTATATAACGTTATACGTTATTACGTAATACTACTTAACGTTATACGTTATAACGTAATATTATGTAACATTATACGTTATAACGTAATATTATATAACGTTATACGTTATAACGTAATATTATATAACGTTATGCGTTATAACGTAACACTACATAACGTTATACGTTATTACATAGTACTATATAATGTTATACGTCATAACGTAATACTACATAACGTTATACGGTATAACGTAATATTATATAACGTTATACGTTATAACGTAATACTACATAACGTTATACGTTATTACATAGTACTATATAATGTTATACGTTATAACGTGATACTATATAACGTTATACGTTATAACGTGATACTACATAACGTTATACGTTATAACACAATACTATATAACGTTATACGTTATAACGTAATACTACATAACGTTATACGTTATAACACAATACTATATAACGTTATACGTCATATCGTAATACTACATAACGTTATACGTTATAACGTAATATTATGTAACATTATACGTTATAACGTAATATTATATAACGTTATACGTTATAACGTAATACTACATAACGTTATACGTAATTACATAGTACTATATAATGTTATACGTTATAACGTCATACTATATAACGTTATACGTTATAACGTGATACTACATAACGTTATAAGTTATAACACAATACTATATAACGTTATACGTTATAACGTATTTCACATAATGTTATACGTTATGACGTAATACTACATAACGTTATACGTTATATCGTAGTACTATATAACTTTAGACGTTATAACGTAATACTACATAACGATTTACGTTATAACACAATACTATACAACGTTATACGTTATAACGTAATACTACATAACGTTATACGTAATTACATAGTAGTATTTAATGTTATACGTTATAACGTCATACTATATAACGTTATACGTTATAACGTAATACTACATAACGTTACACGTTATAACGTATTTTACATAACGTAATACGTTATAACGTAATACTACATAACGTTATACGTTATCACATAGTACTATATAATGTTATACGTTATAAAGTGATACTATATAACGATATACGTTATTACGTAATACTATATAATGTTATACGTTATAACGTAATACTACATAACGTTATACGGTATAACGTAATATTATATAACGTTATACGTTATAACGTAATATTATATAACGTTATACGTTATAACGTAATATTATGTAACATTATACGTTATAACGTAATATTATATAACGTTATACGTTATTACATAGTACTATATAATGTTATACGTTATAACGTGATACTCTATAACGTTATACGTTATAACGTAATACTACATAACGTTATACGTTATTACATAGTACTATATAATGTTATACGTTATAACGTGATACTATATAACGTTATACGTTATTACGTAATACTACTTAACGTTATACGTTATAACGTAATATTATGTAACATTATACGTTATAACGTAATATTATATAACGTTATACGTTATTACATAGTACTATATAATGTTATACGTTATAACGTGATACTATATAACGTTATACGTTATAACGTAATACTACATAACGTTATACGGTATAACGTAATATTATATAACGTTATACGTTATAACGTAATATTATATAACGTTATACGTTATAACGTAATACTACATAACGTTATAGGTTATTACATAGTACTATATAATGTTATACGTTATAACGTGATACTATATAACGTTATACGTTATTACGTAATACTACTTAACGTTATACGTTATAACGTAATATTATGTAAAATTATACGTTATAACGTAATATTATATAACGTTATACGTTATAACGTAATACTACATAACGTTATACGTTATTACATAGTACTATATAATGTTATACGTTATAACGTGATACTATATAACGTTATACGTTATAACGAAATACTACATAACGTTATACGTTATTACATAGTACTATATAATGTTATACGTTATAACGTGATACTATATAACGTTATACGTTATTACGTAATACTACTTAACGTTATACGTTATAACGTAATATTATGTAACATTATACGTTATAACGTAATATTATATAACGTTATACGTTATAACGTAATACTACATAACGTTACACGTTATTATATAGTACTACATAACGTTATACGGTATAACGTAATATTATATAACGTTATACGTTATAACGTAATATTATATTACGTTATACGTTATAACGTAATATTATATAACGTTATGCGTTATAACGTAACACTACATAACGTTATACGTTATTACATAGTACTATATAATGTTATACGTCATAACGTGATACTATATAACGTTATACGTTATTACGTAATACTACTTAACGTTATACGTTATAACGTAATATTATGTAACATTATACGTTATAACGTAATATTATATAACGTTATACGTTATAACGTAATACTACATAACGTTATACGTAATTACATAGTACTATATAATGTTATACGTTATAACGTCATACTATATAACGTTATACGTTATAACACAATACTATACAACGTTATACGTTATAACGTAATACTACATAACGTTATACGTAATTACATAGTAGTATTTAATGTTATACGTTATAACGTCATACTATATAACGTTATACGTTATAACGTAATACTACATAACGTTACACGTTATAACGTATTTTACATAACGTAATACGTTATAACGTAATACTACATAACGTTATACGTTATCACATAGTACTATATAATGTTATACGTTATAAAGTGATACTATATAACGATATACGTTATTACGTAATACTATATAATGTTATACTTTATAACGTAATACTACATAACGTTATACGGTATAACGTAATACTACATAACGTTATACGGTATAACGTAATATTATATAACGTTATACGTTATAACGTAATATTATATAACGTTATACGTTATAACGTAATATTATGTAACATTATACGTTATAACGTAATATTATATAACGTTATACGTTATTACATAGTACTATATAATGTTATACGTTATAACGTGATACTCTATAACGTTATACGTTATAACGTAATACTACATAACGTTATACGTTATTACATAGTACTATATAATGTTATACGTTATAACGTGATACTATATAACGCTATACGTTATTACGTAATACTACTTAACGTTATACGTTATAACGTAATATTATGTAACATTATACGTTATAACGTAATATTATATAACGTTATACGTTATTACATAGTACTATATAATGTTATACGTTATTATATAGTACTACATAACGTTATACGGTATAACGTAATATTATATAACGTTATACGTTATAACGTAATATTATATTACGTTATACGTTATAACGTAATATTATATAACGTTATGCGTTATAACGTAACACTACATAACGTTATACGTTATTACATAGTACTATATAATGTTATACGTCATAACGTGATACTATATAACGTTATACGTTATTACGTAATACTACTTAACGTTATACGTTATAACGTAATATTATGTAACATTATACGTTATAACGTAATATTATATAACGTTATACGTTATAACGTAATACTACATAACGTTATACGTAATTACATAGTACTATATAATGTTATACGTTATAACGTCATACTATATAACGTTATACGTTATAACGTAATACTACATAACGTTATACGTTATAACGTAATACTACTTAACGTTATACGTTATAACGTAATATTATGTAACATTATACGTTATAACGTAATATTATATAACGTTATACGTTATAACGTAATACTACATAACGTTATACGTAATTACATAGTACTATATAATGTTATACGTTATAACGTCATACTATATAACGTTATACGTTATAACGTAATACTACATAACGTTATACGTTATAACGTAATACTACATAACGTTATACGGTATAACGTAATATTATATAACGTTATACGTTATAACGTAATACTACATAACGTTATACGTTATTACATAGTACTATATAATGTTATACGTTATAACGTGATACTATATAACGTTATACGTTATAACGTGATACTACACAACGTTATACGTTATAACACAATACTATATAACGTTATACGTTATAACGTAATACTACATAACGTTATACGTTATAACACAATACTATATAACGTTATACGTCATATCGTAATACTACATAGCGTTATACGTTATAACGTAATATTATGTAACATTATACGTTATAACGTAATATTATATAACGTTATACGTTATAACGTAATACTACATAACGTTATACGTAATTACATAGTACTATATAATGTTATACGTTATAACGTCATACTATATAACGTTATACGTTAGAACGTGATACTACATAACGTTATAAGTTATAACACAATACTATATAACGTTATACGTTATTACGTAATACTACTTAACGTTATACGTTATAACGTAATATTATGTAACATTATACGTTATAACGTAATATTATATAACGTTATACGTTATTACATAGTACTATATAACGTTACACGTTATAACGTCATACTATATAACGTTATACGTTATAACGTAATACTACATAACGTTATACGTAATTACATAGTACTATATAATGTTATACGTTATAACGTGATACTACACAACGTTATACGTTATAACACAATACTATATAACGTTATACGTTATAACGTAATACTACATAACGTTATACGTTATAACGTGATACTATATAACGTTATACGTTATTACGTAATACTACTTAACGTTATACGTTATAACGTAATATTATGTAACATTATACGTTATAACGTAATATTATATAACGTTATACGTTATAACGTAATACTACATAACGTTATACGTTATTATATAGTACTACATAACGTTATACGGTATAACGTAATATTATATAACGTTATACGTTATAACGTAATATTATATTACGTTATACGTTATAACGTAATATTATATAACGTTATGCGTTATAACGTAACACTACATAACGTTATACGTTATTACATAGTACTATATAATGTTATACGTCATAACGTGATACTATATAACGTTATACGTTATTACGTAATACTACTTAACGTTATACGTTATAACGTAATATTATGTAACATTATACGTTTTAACGTAATATTATATAACGTTATACGTTATAACGTAATACTACATAACGTTATACGTAATTACATAGTACTATATAATGTTATACGTTATAACGTCATACTATATAACGTTATACGTTATAACGTAATACTACATAACGTTATACGTTATAACGTAATACTACATAACGTTATACGGTATAACGTAATATTATATAACGTTATACGTTATAACGTAATACTACATAACGTTATACGTTATAACGTAATATTATGTAACATTATACGTTATAACGTAATATTATATAACGTTATACGTTATAACGTAATACTACATAACGTTATACGTTATTATATAGTACTACATAACGTTATACGGTATAACGTAATATTATATAACGTTATACGTTATAACGTAATATTATATTACGTTATACGTTATAACGTAATATTATATAACGTTATGCGTTATAACGTAACACTACATAACGTTATACGTTATTACATAGTACTATATAATGTTATACGTCATAACGTGATACTATATAACGTTATACGTTATTACGTAATACTACTTAACGTTATACGTTATAACGTAATATTATGTAACATTATACGTTATAACGTAATATTATATAACGTTATACGTTATAACGTAATACTACATAACGTTATACGTAATTACATAGTACTATATAATGTTATACGTTATAACGTCATACTATATAACGTTATACGTTACAACGTAATACTACATAACGTTATACGTTATAACGTAATACTACATAACGTTATACGGTATAACGTAATATTATATAACGTTATGCGTTATAACGTAACACTACATAACGTTATACGTTATTACATAATACTATATAATGTTATACGTCATAACGTGATACTATATAACTTTAGACGTTATAACGTAATACTACATAACGATTTACGTTATAACACAATACTATACAACGTTATACGTTATAACGTAATACTACATAACGTTATACGTAATTACATAGTAGTATTTAATGTTATACGTTATAACGTCATACTATATAACGTTATACGTTATAACGTAATACTACATAACGTTACACGCTATAACGTATTTTACATAACGTAATACGTTATAACGTAATACTACATAACGTTATACGTTATCACATAGTACTATATAATGTTATACGTTATAAAGTGATACTATATAACGTTATACGTTATTACGTAATACTATATAATGTTATACGTTATAACGTAATACTACTTAACGTTATACGTTATAACGTAATATTATGTAACATTATACGTTATAACGTAATATTATATAACGTTATACGTTATTACATAGTACTATATAATGTTATACGTTATTATATAGTACTACATAACGTTATACGGTATAACGTAATATTATATAACGTTATACGTTATAACGTAATATTATATTACGTTATACGTTATAACGTAATATTATATAACGTTATGCGTTATAACGTAACACTACATAACGTTATACGTTATTACATAGTACTATATAATGTTATACGTCATAACGTGATACTATATAACGTTATACGTTATTACGTAATACTACTTAACGTTATACGTTATAACGTAATATTATGTAACATTATACGTTATAACGTAATATTATATAACGTTATACGTTATAACGTAATACTACATAACGTTATACGTAATTACATAGTACTATATAATGTTATACGTTATAACGTCATACTATATAACGTTATACGTTATAACGTAATACTACATAACGTTATACGTTATAACGTAATACTACATAACGTTATACGGTATAACGTAATATTATATAACGTTATACGTTATAACGTAATACTACATAACGTTATACGTTATTACATAGTACTATATAATGTTATACGTTATAACGTGATACTATATAACGTTATACGTTATAACGTGATACTACACAACGTTATACGTTATAACACAATACTATATAACGTTATACGTTATAACGTAATACTACATAACGTTATACGTTATAACGTGATACTATATAACGTTATACGTTATTACGTAATACTACTTAACGTTATACGTTATAACGTAATATTATGTAACATTATACGTTATAACGTAATATTATATAACGTTATACGTTATAACGTAATACTACATAACGTTATACGTTATTATATAGTACTACATAACGTTATACGGTATAACGTAATATTATATAACGTTATACGTTATAACGTAATATTATATTACGTTATAACGTATAACGTAATATTATATAACGTTATGCGTTATAACGTAACACTACATAACGTTATACGTTATTACATAGTACTATATAATGTTATACGTCATAACGTGATACTATATAACGTTATACGTTATTACGTAATACTACTTAACGTTATACGTTATAACGTAATATTATGTAACATTATACGTTATAACGTAATATTATATAACGTTATACGTTATAACGTAATACTACATAACGTTATACGTAATTACATAGTACTATATAATGTTATACGTTATAACGTCATACTATATAACGTTATACGTTATAACGTAATACTACATAACGTTATACGTTATAACGTAATACTACATAACGTTATACGGTATAACGTAATATTATATAACGTTATACGTTATAACGTAATACTACATAACGTTATACGTTATAACGTAATATTATGTAACATTATACGTTATAACGTAATATTATATAACGTTATACGTTATAACGTAATACTACATAACGTTATACGTTATTATATAGTACTACATAACGTTATACGGTATAACGTAATATTATATAACGTTATACGTTATAACGTAATATTATATTACGTTATACGTTATAACGTAATATTATATAACGTTATGCGTTATAACGTAACACTACATAACGTTATACGTTATTACATAGTACTATATAATGTTATACGTCATAACGTGATACTATATAACGTTATACGTTATTACGTAATACTACTTAACGTTATACGTTATAACGTAATATTATGTAACATTATACGTTATAACGTAATATTATATAACGTTATACGTTATAACGTAATACTACATAACGTTATACGTAATTACATAGTACTATATAATGTTATACGTTATAACGTCATACTATATAACGTTATACGTTATAACGTAATACTACATAACGTTATACGTTATAACGTAATACTACATAACGTTATACGGTATAACGTAATATTATATAACGTTATACGTTATAACGTAATACTACATAACGTTATACGTTATTACATAGTACTATATAATGTTATACGTTATAACGTGATACTATATAACGTTATACGTTAAGACGTGATACTACACAACGTTATACGTTATAACACAATACTATATAACGTTATACGTTATAACGTAATACTACATAACGTTATACGTTATAACACAATACTATATAACGTTATACGTCATATCGTAATACTACATAGCGTTATACGTTATAACGTAATATTATGTAACATTATACGTTATAACGTAATATTATATAACGTTATACGTTATAACGTAATACTACATAACGTTATACGTAATTACATAGTACTATATAATGTTATACGTTATAACGTCATACTATATAACGTTATACGTTAGAACGTGATACTACATAACGTTATAAGTTATAACACAATACTATATAACGTTATACGTTATTACGTAATACTACTTAACGTTATACGTTATAACGTAATATTATGTAACATTATACGTTATAACGTAATATTATATAACGTTATACGTTATTACATAGTACTATATAACGTTACACGTTATAACGTCATACTATATAACGTTATACGTTATAACGTAATACTACATAACGTTATACGTAATTACATAGTACTATATAATGTTATACGTTATAACGACATACTATATAACGTTATACGTTAGAACGTGATACTATATAACGTTATACGTTATAACGAAATACTACATAACGTTATACGTTATTACATAGTACTATATAATGTTATACGTTATAACGTGATACTATATAACGTTATACGTTATTACGTAATACTACTTAACGTTATACGTTATAACGTAATATTATGTAACATTATACGTTATAACGTAATATTATATAACGTTATACGTTATAACGTAATACTACATAACGTTATACGTTATTACATAGTACTACATAACGTTATACGGTATAACGTAATATTATATAACGTTATACGTTATAACGTAATATTATATTACGTTATACGTTATAACGTAATATTATATAACGTTATGCGTTATAACGTAACACTACATAACGTTATACGTTATTACATAGTACTATATAATGTTATACGTCATAACGTGATACTATATAACGTTATACGTTATTACGTAATACTACTTAACGTTATACGTTATAACGTAATATTATGTAACATTATACGTTATAACGTAATATTATATAACGTTATACGTTATAACGTAATACTACATAACGTTATACGTAATTACATAGTACTATATAATGTTATACGTTATAACGTCATACTATATAACGTTATACGTTATAACGTAATACTACATAACGTTATACGTTATAACGTAATACTACATAACGTTATACGGTATAACGTAATATTATATAACGTTATACGTTATAACGTAATACTACATAACGTTATACGTTATAACGTAATATTATGTAACATTATACGTTATAACGTAATATTATGTAACATTATACGTTATAACGTAATATTATATAACGTTATACGTTATAACGTAATACTACATAACGTTATACGTAATTACATAGTACTATATAATGTTATACGTTATAACGTGATACTATATAACGTTATACGTTATAACGTAATATTATGTAACATTATACGTTATAACGTAATATTATATAACGTTATACGTTATAACGTAATACTACATAACGTTATACGTAATTACATAGTACTATATAATGTTATACGTTATAACGTCATACTATATAACGTTATACGTTATAACGTGATACTACATAACGTTATAAGTTATAACAAAATACTATATAACGTTATACGTTATAACGTATTTCACATAATGTTATACGTTATGACGTAATACTACATAACGTTATACGTTATATCGTAGTACTATATAACTTTAGACGTTATAACGTAATACTACATAACGATTTACGTTATAACACAATACTATACAACGTTATACGTTATAACGTAATACTACATAACGTTATACGTAATTACATAGTAGTATTTAATGTTATACGTTATAACGTCATACTATATAACGTTATACGTTATAACGTAATACTACATAACGTTACACGCTATAACGTATTTTACATAACGTAATACGTTATAACGTAATACTACATAACGTTATACGTTATCACATAGTACTATATAATGTTATACGTTATAAAGTGATACTATATAACGTTATACGTTATTACGTAATACTATATAATGTTATACGTTATAACGTAATACTACATAACGTTATACGTTATTGCATAGTACTATATAACGTTATACGTTATTACATAGTACTATATAATGTTATACGTTATAACGTGATACTCTATAACGTTATACGTTATAACGTAATACTACATAACGTTATACGTTATTACATAGTACTATATAATGTTATACGTTATAACGTGATACTATATAACGTTATACGTTATTACGTAATACTACTTAACGTTATACGTTATAACGTAATATTATGTAACATTATACGTTATAACGTAATATTATATAACGTTATACGTTATTACATAGTACTATATAATGTTATACGTTATTATATAGTACTACATAACGTTATACGGTATAACGTAATATTATATAACGTTATACGTTATAACGTAATATTATATTACGTTATACGTTATAACGTAATATTATATAACGTTATGCGTTATAACGTAACACTACATAACGTTATACGTTATTACATAGTACTATATAATGTTATACGTCATAACGTGATACTATATAACGTTATACGTTATTACGTAATACTACTTAACGTTATACGTTATAACGTAATATTATGTAACATTATACGTTATAACGTAATATTATATAACGTTATACGTTATAACGTAATACTACATAACGTTATACGTAATTACATAGTACTATATAATGTTATACGTTATAACGTCATACTATATAACGTTATACGTTATAACGTAATACTACATAACGTTATACGTTATTACATAGTACTATATAATGTTATACGTTATAACGTGATACTATATAACGTTATACGTTATAACGTGATACTACACAACGTTATACGTTATAACACAATACTATATAACGTTATACGTTATAACGTAATACTACATAACGTTATACGTTATAACGTGATACTATATAACGTTATACGTTATTACGTAATACTACTTAACGTTATACGTTATAACGTAATATTATGTAACATTATACGTTATAACGTAATATTATATAACGTTATACGTTATAACGTAATACTACATAACGTTATACGTTATTATATAGTACTACATAACGTTATACGGTATAACGTAATATTATATAACGTTATACGTTATAACGTAATATTATATTACGTTATACGTTATAACGTAATATTATATAACGTTATGCGTTATAACGTAACACTACATAACGTTATACGTTATTACATAGTACTATATAATGTTATACGTCATAACGTGATACTATATAACGTTATACGTTATTACGTAATACTACTTAACGTTATACGTTATAACGTAATATTATGTAACATTATACGTTATAACGTAATATTATATAACGTTATACGTTATAACGTAATACTACATAACGTTATACGTAATTACATAGTACTATATAATGTTATACGTTATAACGTCATACTATATAACGTTATACGTTATAACGTAATACTACATAACGTTATACGTTATAACGTAATACTACATAACGCTATACGGTATAACGTAATATTATATAACGTTATACGTTATAACGTAATACTACATAACGTTATACGTTATTACATAGTACTATATAATGTTATACGTTATAACGTGATACTATATAACGTTATACGTTATAACGTGATACTACACAACGTTATACGTTATAACACAATACTATATAACGTTATACGTTATAACGTAATACTACATAACGTTATACGTTATAACACAATACTATATAACGTTATACGTCATATCGTAATACTACATAGCGTTATACGTTATAACGTAATATTATGTAACATTATACGTTATAACGTAATATCATATAACGTTATACGTTATAACGTAATACTACATAACGTTATACGTAATTACATAGTACTATATAATGTTATACGTTATAACGTCATACTATATAACGTTATACGTTAGAACGTGATACTACATAACGTTATAAGTTATAACACAATACTATATAACGTTATACGTTATTACGTAATACTACTTAACGTTATACGTTATAACGTAATATTATGTAACATTATACGTTATAACGTAATATTATATAACGTTATACGTTATTACATAGTACTATATAACGTTACACGTTATAACGTCATACTATATAACGTTATACGTTATAACGTAATACTACATAACGTTATACGTAATTACATAGTACTATATAATGTTATACGTTATAACGTCATACTATATAACGTTATACGTTAGAACGTGATACTATATAACGTTATACGTTATAACGAAATACTACATAACGTTATACGTTATTACATAGTACTATATAATGTTATACGTTATAACGTGATACTATATAACGTTATACGTTATTACGTAATACTACTTAACGTTATACGTTATAACGTAATATTATGTAACATTATACGTTATAACGTAATATTATATAACGTTATACGTTATAACGTAATACTACATAACGTTATACGTTATTACATAGTACTACATAACGTTATACGGTATAACGTAATATTATATAACGTTATACGTTATAACGTAATATTATATTACGTTATACGTAATTACATAGTACTATATAATGTTATACGTTATAACGTGATACTATATAACGTTATACGTTATAACGTAATATTATGTAACATTATACGTTATAACGTAATATTATATAACGTTATACGTTATAACGTAATACTACATAACGTTATACGTAATTACATAGTACTATATAATGTTATACGTTATAACGTCATACTATATAACGTTATACGTTATAACGTGATACTACATAACGTTATAAGTTATAACAAAATACTATATAACGTTATACGTTATAACGTATTTCACATAATGTTATACGTTATGACGTAATACTACATAACGTTATACGTTATATCGTAGTACTATATAACTTTAGACGTTATAACGTAATACTACATAACGATTTACGTTATAACACAATACTATACAACGTTATACGTTATAACGTAATACTACATAACGTTATACGTAATTACATAGTAGTATTTAATGTTATACGTTATAACGTCATACTATATAACGTTATACGTTATAACGTAATACTACATAACGTTACACGTTATAACGTATTTTACATAACGTAATACGTTATAACGTAATACTACATAACGTTATACGTTATCACATAGTACTATATAATGTTATACGTTATAAAGTGATACTATATAACGTTATACGTTATTACGTAATACTATATAATGTTATACGTTATAACGTAATACTACATAACGTTATACGTTAATGCATAGTACTATATAATGTTATACGTTATAACGTGATACTACATAACGTTATACGTTATAACGTGATACTATATAACGTTATACGTTATTACGTAATACTACTTAACGTTATACGTTATAACGTAATATTAGGTAACATTATACGTTATAACGTAATATTATATAACGTTATACGTTATAACGTAATACTACATAACGTTATACGTTATTACATAGTACTATATAATGTTATACGTTATAACGTGATACTATATAACGTTATACGTTATTACGTAATACTACTTAACGTTATACGTTATAACGTAATATTATGTAACATTATACGTTATAACGTAATATTATATAACGTTATACGTTATTACATAGTACTATATAACGTTATACGTTATAACGTGATACTATATAACGTTATACGTTATAACGTAATACTACATAACGTTATACGGTATAACGTAATATTATATAACGTTATACGTTATAACGTAATATTATATAACGTTATACGTTATAACGTAATATTATATAACGTTGTACGTTATAACGTAATATTATATAACGTTATACGTTATAACGTAATATTATATAACGTTATACGTTATAACGTAATATTTTATAACGTTATACGTTATAACGTAATATTATATTACGTTATACGTTATAACGTAACATTATATAACGTTATGCGTTATAACGTAACACTACATAACGTTATACGTTATTACATAGTACTATATAATGTTATACGTCATAACGTGATACTATATAACGTTATACGTTATTACGTAATACTACTTAACGTTATACGTTATAACGTAATATTATGTAACATTATACGTTATAACGTAATATTATATAACGTTATACGTTATAACGTAATACTACATAACGTTATACGTAATTACATAGTACTATATAATGTTATACGTTATAGCGTCATACTATATAACGTTATACGTTATAACGTAATACTACATAACGTTATACGTTATAACGTAATACTACATAACGTTATACGGTATAACGTAATATTATATAACGTTATACGTTATAACGTAATACTACATAACGTTATACGTTATTACATAGTACTATATAATGTTATACGTTATAACGTGATACTATATAACGTTATACGTTATAACGTGATACTACACAACGTTATACGTTATAACACAATACTATATAACGTTATACGTTATAACGTAATACTACATAACGTTATACGTTATAACACAATACTATATAACGTTATACGTCATATCGTAATACTACATAACGTTATACGTTATAACGTAATATTATGTAACATTATACGTTATAACGTAATATTATATAACGTTATACGTTATAACGTAATACTACATAACGTTATACGTAATTACATAGTACTATATAATGTTATACGTTATAACGTCATACTATATAACGTTATACGTTAGAACGTGATACTACATAACGTTATAAGTTATAACACAATACTATATAACGTTATACGTTATTACGTAATACTACTTAACGTTATACGTTATAACGTAATATTATGTAACATTATACGTTATAACGTAATATTATATAACGTTATACGTTATTACATAGTACTATATAACGTTATACGTTATAACGTGATACTATATAACGTTATACGTTATAACGTAATACTACATAACGTTATACGGTATAACGTAATATTATATAACGTTATACGTTATAACGTAATATTATATAACGTTATACGTTATTACATAGTACTATATAATGTTATACGTTATAACGTGATACTATATAACGTTATACGTTATAACGTAATACTACATAACGTTATACGTTATTACATAGTACTATATAATGTTATACGTTATAGCGTAATATTATATAATGTTATACGTTATAACGTAATACTACATAACGTTATACGTTATAACGTAATACTACATAACGTTATACGTTATTACATAGTACTATATAATGTTATACGTTATAACGTGATACTATATAACGTTATTCGTTATAACGTAATACTACATAACGTTATACGGTATAACGTAATATTATATAACGTTATACGTTATAACGTAATATTATATAACGTTATACGTTATAACGTAATATTATATAACGTTATACGTTATAACGTAATACTACATAACGTTATACGTTATTACATAGTACTATATAATGTTATACGTTATAACGTGATACTATATAACGTTATACGTTATTACGTAATACTACTTAACGTTATACGTTATAACGTAATATTATGTAACATTATACGTTATAACGTAATATTATATAACGTTATACGTTATAACGTAATACTACATAACGTTATACGTTATTACATAGTACTATATAATGTTATACGTTATAACGTGATACTATATAACGTTATACGTTATAACGAAATACTGCATAACGTTATACGTTATTACATAGTACTATATAATGTTATACGTTATAACGTGATACTATATAACGTTATACGTTATTACGTAATACTACTTAACGTTATACGTTATAACGTAATATTATGTAACATTATACGTTATAACGTAATATTATATAACGTTATACGTTATAACGTAATACTACATAACGTTATACGTTATTACATAGTACTACATAACGTTATACGGTATAACGTAATATTATATAACGTTATACGTTATAACGTAATATTATATTACGTTATACGTTATAACGTAATATTATATAACGTTATGCGTTATAACGTAACACTACATAACGTTATACGTTATTACATAGTACTATATAATGTTATACGTCATAACGTGATACTATATAACGTTATACGTTATTACGTAATACTACTTAACGTTATACGTTATAACGTAATATTATGTAACATTATACGTTATAACGTAATATTATATAACGTTATACGTTATAACGTAATACTACATAACGTTATACGTAATTACATAGTACTATATAATGTTATACGTTATAACGTCATACTATATAACGTTATACGTTATAACGTAATACTACATAACGTTATACGTTATAACGTAATACTACATAACGTTATACGTTATAACGTAATACTACATAACGTTATACGGTATAACGTAATATTATATAACGTTATACGTTATAACGTAATACTACATAACGTTATACGTTATAACGTAATATTATGTAACATTATACGTTACAACGTAATATTATATAACGTTATACGTTATAACGTAATACTACATAACGTTATACGTAATTACATAGTACTATATAATGTTATACGTTATAACGTGATACTATATAACGTTATACGTTATAACGTGATACTACATAACGTTATACGTTATAACACAATACTATATAACGTTATACGTTATAACGTAATACTACATAACGTTATACGTTATAACACAATACTATATAACGTTATTCGTCATATCGTAATACTACATAACGTTATACGTTATAACGTAATATTATGTAACATTATACGTTATAACGTAATATTATATAACGTTATACGTTATAACGTAATACTACATAACGTTATACGTAATTACATAGTACTATATAATGTTATACGTTATAACGTCATACTATATAACGTTATACGTTATAACGTGATACTACATAACGTTATACGGTATAACGTAATATTATATAACGTTATACGTTATAACGTAATACTACATAACGTTATACGTTATTACATAGTACTATATAATGTTATACGTTATAACGTGATACTATATAACGTTATACGTTATAACGTGATACTACATAACGTTATACGTTATAACACAATACTATATAACGTTATACGTTATAACGTAATACTACATAACGTTATACGTTATAACACAATACTATATAACGTTATACGTCATATCGTAATACTACATAACGTTATACGTTATAACGTAATATTATGTAACATTATACGTTATAACGTAATATTATATAACGTTATAAGTTATAACACAATACTATATAACGTTATACGTTATAACGTATTTCACATAATGTTATACGTTATGACGTAATACTACATAACGTTATACGTTATATCGTAGTACTATATAACTTTAGACGTTATAACGTAATACTACATAACGATTTACGTTATAACACAATACTATACAACGTTATACGTTATAACGTAATACTACATAACGTTATACGTAATTACATAGTAGTATTTAATGTTATACGTTATAACGTCATACTATATAACGTTATACGTTATAACGTAATACTACATAACGTTACACGTTATAACGTATTTTACATAACGTAATACGTTATAACGTAATACTACATAACGTTATACGTTATCACATAGTACTATATAATGTTATACGTTATAAAGTGATACTATATAACCTTATACGTTATTACGTAATACTATATGATGTTATACGTTATAACGTAATACTACATAACGTTATACGTTATTGCATAGTACTATATAATGTTATACGTTATAACGTGATACTACATAACGTTATACGTTATAACGTGATACTATATAACGTTATACGTTATTACGTAATACTACTTAACGTTATACGTTATAACGTAATATTATGTAACATTATACGTTATAACGTAATATTATATAACGTTATACGTTATTACATAGTACTATATAACGTTATACGTTATAATGTGATACTATATAACGTTATACGTTATAACGTAATACTACATAACGTTATACGGTATAACGTAATATTATATAACGTTATACGTTATAACGTAATATTATATAACGTTATACGTTATAACGTAATATTATATAACGTTATACGTTATAACGTAATATTATATAACGTTATACGTTATAACGTAATATTATATAACGTTATACGTTATAACGTAATATTATATAACG
Source organism: Bombus sylvestris (assembly GCA_911622165.2). Taxonomy (NCBI): domain Eukaryota; kingdom Metazoa; phylum Arthropoda; class Insecta; order Hymenoptera; family Apidae; genus Bombus; species Bombus sylvestris. The sequence goes on from CAJVRE020000087.1 coordinate 2,302,381, forward strand.
TTATACGTTATAACGTAGTATTATATAACGTTATACGTTATAACGTAATATTATATAACGTTATACGTTATAACGTAATATTATATAACGTTATACGTTATAACGTAATATTATATAACGTTATGCGTTATAACGTAACACTACATAACGTTATACGTTATTACATAGTACTACATAATGTTATACGTTATAACGTGATACTATATAACGTTATACGTTATTTCGTAATACTACTTAACGTTATACGTTATAACGTAATATTAGGTAACATTATACGTTATAAAGTAATATTATATAACGTTATACGTTATAACGTAATACTACATAACGTTATACGTTATTACATAGTACTACATAATGTTATACGTTATAACGTGATACTATATAACGTTATACGTTATAACGAAATACTATATAACGTTATACGTTATAACGAAATACTACATAACGTTATACGTTATAACGTAATATTATATAACGTTATACGTTATAACGTTATATTATATAACGTTATACGTTATAACGTAATATTATATAACGTTATACGTTATAACGTTATATTATATAACGTTATACGTTATAACGTAATATTATATAACGTTATACGTTATAACGTAATATTATATAACGTTATACGTTATAACGTAATATTATATAACGTTATACGTTATAACGTAATATTATATAACGTTATACGTTATAACGTAATATTATATAACGTTATGCGTTATAACGTAATATTATATAACGTTATACGTTATAACGTAATATTATATAACGTTATGCGTTATAACGTAATATTATATAACGTTATGCGTTATAACGTAACACTACATAACGTTATACGTTATTACATAGTACTATATAATGTTATACGTTATAACGTGATACTATATAACGTTATACGTTATAACGTAATACTACATAACGTTATACGTTATAACGTAATACTACATAACGTTATACGGTATAACGTAATATTATATAACGTTATACGTTATAACGTAATACGACATAACGTTATACGTTATTACATAGTACTATATAATGTTATACGTTATAACGTAATATTATATAACGTTATACGTTATAACGTAATATTATGTAACATTATACGTTATAACGTAATACTACATAACGTTATACGGTATAACGTAATATTATATAACGTTATACGTTATAACGTAATATTATATAACGTTATACGTTATTACGTAATACTACTTAACGTTATACGTTATAACGTAATATTATGTAACATTATACGTTATAACGTAATATTATATAACGTTATACGTTATTACATAGTACTATATAATGTTATACGTTATAACGTGATACTATATAACGTTATACGTTATAACGTAATACTACATAACGTTATACGTTATTACATAGTACTATATAATGTTATACGTTATAACGTGATACTATATAACGTTATACGTTATTACGTCATACTACTTAACGTTATACGTTATAACGTAATATTATGTAACAGTATACGTTATAACGTAATATTATATAACGTTATACGTTATTACATAGTACTATATAATGTTATACGTTATTACATAGTACTACATAACGTTATACGGTATAACGTAATATTATATAACGTTATACGTTATAACGTAATATTATATTACGTTATACGTTATAACGTAATATTATATAACGTTATGCGTTATAACGTAACACTACATAACGTTATACGTTATTACATAGTACTATATAATGTTATACGTCATAACGTGATACTATATAACGTTATACGTTATTACGTAATACTACTTAACGTTATACGTTATAACGTAATATTATGTAACATTATACGTTATAACGTAATATTATATAACGTTATACGTTATAACGTAATACTACATAACGTTATACGTAATTACATAGTACTATATAATGTTATACGTTATAACGTCATACTATATAACGTTATACGTTATAACGTAATACTACATAACGTTATACGTTATAACGTAATACTACATAACGTTATACGGTATAACGTAATATTATATAACGTTATACGTTATAACGTAATACTACATAACGTTATACGTTATTACATAGTACTATATAATGTTATACGTTATAACGTGATACTATATAACGTTATACGTTATAACGTGATACTACATAACGTTATACGTTATAACACAATACTATATAACGTTATACGTTATAACGTAATACTACATAACGTTATACGTTATAACACAATACTATATAACGTTATACGTCATATCGTAATACTACATAACGTTATACGTTATAACGTAATATTATGTAACATTATACGTTATAACGTAATATTATATAACGTTATACGTTATAACGTAATACTACATAACGTTATACGTAATTACATAGTACTATATAATGTTATACGTTATAACGTCATACTACATAACGTTATACGTTATAACGTCATACTACATAACGTTATACGTTATAACGTGATACTACATAACGTTATACGGTACAACGTAATATTATATAACGTTATACGTTATAACGTAATACTACATAACGTTATACGTTATTACATAGTACTATATAATGTTATACGTTATAACGTGATACTATATAACGTTATACGTTATAACGTGATACTACATAACGTTATACGTTATAACACAATACTATATAACGTTATACGTTATAACGTAATACTACATAACGTTATACGTTATAACACAATACTATATAACGTTATACGTCATATCGTAATACTACATAACGTTATACGTTATAACGTAATATTATGTAACATTATACGTTATAACGTAATATTATATAACGTTATACGTTATAACGTAATACTACATAACGTTATACGTAATTACATAGTACTATATAATGTTATACGTTATAACGTCATACTATATAACGTTATACGTTATAACGTGATACTACATAACGTTATAAGTTATAACACAATACTATATAACGTTATACGTTATAACGTATTTCACATAATGTTATACGTTATGACGTAATACTACATAACGTTATACGTTATATCGTAGTACTATATAACTTTAGACGTTATAACGTAATACTACATAACGTTATACGTTATTACATAGTACTATATAATGTTATACGTTATAACGTGATACTATATAACGTTATACGTTATTACGTAATACTACTTAACGTTATACGTTATAACGTAATATTATGTAACATTATACGTTATAACGTAATATTATGTAACGTTATACGTTATTACATAGTACTATATAACGTTATACGTTATATTGTGATACTATATAACGTTATACGTTATAACGTAATACTACATAACGTTATACGGTATAACGTAATATTATATAACGTTATACGTTATAACGTAATATTATATAACGTTATACGTTATAACGTAATATTATATAACGTTATACGTTATAACGTAATATTATATAACGTTATACGTTATAACGTAATATTATATAACGTTATACGTTATAACGTAATATTATATAACGTTATACGTTATAACGTAATATTATATAACGTTATACGTTATAACGTAATATTATATAACGTTATGCGTTATAACGTAACACTACATAACGTTATACGTTATTACATAGTACTACATAATGTTATACGTTATAACGTGATACTATATAACGTTATACGTTATTTCGTAATACTACTTAACGTTATACGTTATAACGTAATATTAGGTAACATTATACGTTATAACGTAATATTATATAACGTTATACGTTATAACGTAATACTACATAACGTTATACGTTATTACATAGTACTACATAATGTTATACGTTATAACGTGATACTATATAACGTTATACTTTATAACGAAATACTACATAACGTTATACGTTATAACGTAATATTATATAACGTTATACGTTATAACGTAATATTATATAACGTTATACGTTATAACGTAATATTATATAACGTTATACGTTATAACGTAATATTATATAACGTTATACGTTATAACGTAATATTATATAACGTTATACGTTATAACGTAATATTATATAACGTTATACGTTATAACGTAATATTATATAACGTTATACGTTATAACGTAATATTATATAACGTTATACGTTATAACGTAATATTATATAACGTTATACGTTATAACGTAATATTATATAACGTTATACGTTATAACGTAATATTATATAACGTTATGCGTTATAACGTAACACTACATAACGTTATACGTTATTACATAGTACTATATAATGTTATACGTTATAACGTGATACTATATAACGTTATACGTTATTACGGAATACTACTTAACGTTATACGTTATAACGTAATATTAGGTAACATTATACGTTATAACGAAATACTACATAACGTTATACGTTATAACGTAATATTATATAACGTTATACGTTATAACGTAATATTATATAACGTTATACGTTATAACGTAATATTATATAACGTTATACCTTATAACGTAATATTATATAACGTTATACGTTATAACGTAATATTATATAACGTTATACGTTATAACGTAATATTATATAACGTTATACGTTATAACGTAATATTATATAACGTTATACGTTATAACGTAATATTATATAACGTTATACGTTATAACGTAATATTATATAACGTTATGCGTTATAACATAACACTACATAACGTTATACGTTATTACATAGTACTATATAATGTTATACGTTATAACGTGATACTATATAACGTTATACGTTATAACGAAATACTACATAACGTTATACGTTATAACGTAATATTATATAACGTTATACGTTATAACGTAATATTATATAACGTTATACGTTATTACATAGTACTGTATAATGTTATACGTTATAACGTGACACTATATAACGTTATACGTTATAACGTAATACTACATAACGTTATACGGTATAACGTAATATTATATAACGTTATACGTTATAACGTAATACGACATAACGTTATACGTTATTACATAGTACTATATAATGTTATACGTTATAACGTAATATTATATAACGTTATACGTCATAACGTAATATTATGTAACATTATACGTTATAACGTAATACTACATAACGTTATACGGTATAACGTAATATTATATAACGTTATACGTTATAACGTAATATTATATAACGTTATACGTTATTACGTAATACTACTTAACGTTATACGTTATAACGTAATATTATGTAACATTATACGTTATAACGTAATATTATATAACGTTATACGTTATTACATAGTACTATATAATGTTATACGTTATAACGTGATACTATATAACGTTATACGTTATAACGTAATACTACATAACGTTATACGTTATTACATAGTACTATATAATGTTATACGTTATAACGTGATACTATATAACGTTATACGTTATTACGTAATACTACTTAACGTTATACGTTATAACGTAATATTATGTAACATTATACGTTATAACGTAATATTATATAACGTTATACGTTATTACATAGTACTATATAATGTTATACGTTATAACGTGATACTATATAACGTTATACGTTATAACGTAATACTACATAACGTTATACGTTATTACATAGTACTATATAATGTTATACGTTATAACGTGATACTATATAACGTTATACGTTATTACGTCATACTACTTAGCGTTATACGTTATAACGTAATATTATGTAACATTATACGTTATAACGTAATATTATATAACGTTATACGTTATTACATAGTACTATATAATGTTATACGTTATTACATAGTACCACATAACGTTATACGGTATAACGTAATATTATATAACGTTATACGTTATAACGTAATATTATATTACGTTATACGTTATAACGTAATATTATATAACGTTATGCGTTATAACGTAACACTACATAACGTTATACGTTATTACATAGTACTATATAATGTTATACGTCATAACGTGATACTATATAACGTTATACGTTATTACGTAATACTACTTAACGTTATACGTTATAACGTAATATTATGTAACATTATACGTTATAATGTAATATTATATAACGTTATACGTTATAACGTAATACTACATAACGTTATACGTAATTACATAGTACTATATAATGTTATACGTTATAACGTCATACTATATAACGTTATACGTTATAACGTAATACTACATAACGTTATACGTTATAACGTAATACTACATAACGTTATACGGTATAACGTAATATTATATAACGTTATACGTTATAACGTAATACTACATAACGTTATACGTTATTACATAGTACTATATAATGTTATACGTTATAACGTGATACTATATAACGTTATACGTTATAACGTGATACTACATAACGTTATACGTTATAACACAATACTATATAACGTTATACGTTATAACGTAATACTACATAACGTTATACGTTATAACACAATACTATATAACGTTATACGTCATATCGTAATACTACATAACGTTATACGTTATAACGTAATATTATGTAACATTATACGTTATAACGTAATATTATATAACGTTATACGTTATAACGTAATACTACATAACGTTATACGTAATTACATAGTACTATATAATGTTATACGTTATAACGTCATACTACATAACGTTATACGTTATAACGTGATACTACATAACGTTATACGGTACAACGTAATATTATATAACGTTATACGTTATAACGTAATACTACATAACGTTATACGTTATTACATAGTACTATATAATGTTATACGTTATAACGTGATACTATATAACGTTATACGTTATAACGTGATACTACATAACGTTATACGTTATAACACAATACTATATAACGTTATACGTTATAACGTAATACTACATAACGTTATACGTTATAACACAATACTATATAACGTTATACGTCATATCGTAATACTACATAACGTTATACGTTATAACGTAATATTATGTAACATTATACGTTATAACGTAATATTATATAACGTTATACGTTATAACGTAATACTACATAACGTTATACGTAATTACATAGTACTATATAATGTTATACGTTATAACGTCATACTATATAACGTTATACGTTATAACGTAATACTACATAACGTTATACGTTATAACGTAATACTACATAACGTTATACGGTATAACGTAATATTATATAACGTTATACGTTATAACGTAATACTACATAACGTTATACGTTATTACATAGTACTATATAATGTTATACGTTATAACGTGATACTATATAACGTTATACGTTATAACGTGATACTACATAACGTTATACGTTATAACACAATACTATATAACGTTATACGTTATAACGTAATACTACATAACGTTATACGTTATAACACAATACTATATAACGTTATACGTCATATCGTAATACTACATAACGTTATACGTTATAACGTAATATTATGTAACATTATACGTTATAACGTAATATTATATAACGTTATACGTTATAACGTAATACTACATAACGTTATACGTAATTACATAGTACTATATAATGTTATACGTTATAACGTCATACTACATAACGTTATACGTTATAACGTGATACTACATAACGTTATACGGTACAACGTAATATTATATAACGTTATACGTTATAACGTAATACTACATAACGTTATACGTTATTACATAGTACTATATAATGTTATACGTTATAACGTGATACTATATAACGTTATACGTTATAACGTGATACTACATAACGATATACGTTATAACACAATACTATATAACGTTATACGTTATTTCGTAATACTACATAACGTTATACGTTATAACACAATACTATATAACGTTATACGTCATATCGTAATACTACATAACGTTATACGTTATAACGTAATATTATGTAACATTATACGTTATAACGTAATATTATATAACGTTATACGTTATAACGTAATACTACATAACGTTATACGTAATTACATAGTACTATATAATGTTATACGTTATAACGTCATACTATATAACGTTATACGTTATAACGTGATACTACATAACGTTATAAGTTATAACACAATACTATATAACGTTATACGTTATAACGTATTTCACATAATGTTATACGTTATGACGTAATACTACATAACGTTATACGTTATATCGTAGTACTATATAACTTTAGACGTTATAACGTAATACTACATAACGTTATACGTTATTACATAGTACTATATAATGTTATACGTTATAACGTGATACTATATAACGTTATACGTTATTACGTAATACTACTTAACGTTATACGTTATAACGTAATATTATGTAACATTATACGTTATAACGTAATATTATATAACGTTATACGTTATTACATAGTACTATATAACGTTATACGTTATATTGTGATACTATATAACGTTATACGTTATAACGTAATACTACATAACGTTATACGGTATAACGTAATATTATATAACGTTATACGTTATAACGTAATATTATATAACGTTATACGTTATAACGTAATATTATATAACGTTATACGTTATAACGTAATATTATATAACGTTATACGTTATAACGTAATATTATATAACGTTATACGTTATAACGTAATATTATATAACGTTATACGTTATAACGTAATATTATATAACGTTATACGTTATAACGTAATATTATATAACGTTATGCGTTATAACGTAACACTACATAACGTTATACGTTATTACATAGTACTACATAATGTTATACGTTATAACGTGATACTATATAACGTTATACGTTATTTCGTAATACTACTTAACGTTATACGTTATAACGTAATATTAGGTAACATTATACGTTATAACGTAATATTATATAACGTTATACGTTATAACGTAATACTACATAACGTTATACGTTATTACATAGTACTACATAATGTTATACGTTATAACGTAATATTATATAACGTTATACGTTATAACGTAATACTACATAACGTTATACGTAATTACATAGTACTATATAATGTTATACGTTATAACGTCATACTACATAACGTTATACGTTATAACGTGATACTACATAACGTTATACGGTACAACGTAATATTATATAACGTTATACGTTATAACGTAATACTACATAACGTTATACGTTATTACATAGTACTATATAATGTTATACGTTATAACGTGATACTATATAACGTTATACGTTATAACGTGATACTACATAACGTTATACGTTATAACACAATACTATATAACGTTATACGTTATAACGTAATACTACATAACGTTATACGTTATAACACAATACTATATAACGTTATACGTCATATCGTAATACTACATAACGTTATACGTTATAACGTAATATTATGTAACATTATACGTTATAACGTAATATTATATAACGTTATACGTTATAACGTAATACTACATAACGTTATACGTTATTACATAGTACTATATAATGTTATACGTTATAACGTCATACTATATAACGTTATACGTTATAACGTAATACTACATAACGTTATACGTTATAACGTAATACTACATAACGTTATACGGTATAACGTAATATTATATAACGTTATACGTTATAACGTAATACTACATAACGTTATACGTTATTACATAGTACTATATAATGTTATACGTTATAACGTGATACTATATAACGTTATACGTTATAACGTGATACTACATAACGTTATACGTTATAACACAATACTATATAACGTTATACGTTATAACGTAATACTACATAACGTTATACGTTATAACACAATACTATATAACGTTATACGTCATATCGTAATACTACATAACGTTATACGTTATAACGTAATATTATGTAACATTATACGTTATAACGTAATATTATATAACGTTATACGTTATAACGTAATACTACATAACGTTATACGTAATTACATAGTACTATATAATGTTATACGTTATAACGTCATACTACATAACGTTATACGTTATAACGTGATACTACATAACGTTATACGGTACAACGTAATATTATATAACGTTATACGTTATAACGTAATACTACATAACGTTATACGTTATTACATAGTACTATATAATGTTATACGTTATAACGTGATACTATATAACGTTATACGTTATAACGTGATACTACATAACGATATACGTTATAACACAATACTATATAACGTTATACGTTATTTCGTAATACTACATAACGTTATACGTTATAACACAATACTATATAACGTTATACGTCATATCGTAATACTACATAACGTTATACGTTATAACGTAATATTATGTAACATTATACGTTATAACGTAATATTATATAACGTTATACGTTATAACGTAATACTACATAACGTTATACGTAATTACATAGTACTATATAATGTTATACGTTATAACGTCATACTATATAACGTTATACGTTATAACGTGATACTACATAACGTTATAAGTTATAACACAATACTATATAACGTTATACGTTATAACGTATTTCACATAATGTTATACGTTATGACGTAATACTACATAACGTTATACGTTATATCGTAGTACTATATAACTTTAGACGTTATAACGTAATACTACATAACGTTATACGTTATTACATAGTACTATATAATGTTATACGTTATAACGTGATACTATATAACGTTATACGTTATTACGTAATACTACTTAACGTTATACGTTATAACGTAATATTATGTAACATTATACGTTATAACGTAATATTATATAACGTTATACGTTATTACATAGTACTATATAACGTTATACGTTATATTGTGATACTATATAACGTTATACGTTATAACGTAATACTACATAACGTTATACGGTATAACGTAATATTATATAACGTTATACGTTATAACGTAATATTATATAACGTTATACGTTATAACGTAATATTATATAACGTTATACGTTATAACGTAATATTATATAACGTTATACGTTATAACGTAATATTATATAACGTTATACGTTATAACGTAATATTATATAACGTTATACGTTATAACGTAATATTATATAACGTTATACGTTATAACGTAATATTATATAACGTTATGCGTTATAACGTAACACTACATAACGTTATACGTTATTACATAGTACTACATAATGTTATACGTTATAACGTGATACTATATAACGTTATACGTTATTTCGTAATACTACTTAACGTTATACGTTATAACGTAATATTAGGTAACATTATACGTTATAACGTAATATTATATAACGTTATACGTTATAACGTAATACTACATAACGTTATACGTTATTACATAGTACTACATAATGTTATACGTTATAACGTGATACTATATAACGTTATACGTTATAACGAAATACTACATAACGTTATACGTTATAACGTAATATTATATAACGTTATACGTTATAACGTAATATTATATAACGTTATACGTTATAACGTAATATTATATAACGTTATACGTTATAACGTAATATTATATAACGTTATACGTTATAACGTAATATTATATAACGTTATACGTTATAACGTAATATTATATAACGTTATACGTTATAACGTAATATTATATAACGTTATACGTTATAACGTAATATTATATAACGTTATACGTTATAACGTAATATTATATAACGCTATACGTTATAACGTAATATTATATAACGTTATACGTTATAACGTAATATTATATAACGTTATGCGTTATAACGTAACACTACATAACGTTATACGTTATTACATAGTACTATATAATGTTATACGTTATAACGTGATACTATATAACGTTATACGTTATTACGGAATACTACTTAACGTTATACGTTATAACGTAATATTAGGTAACATTATACGTTATAACGTAATATTATATAACGTTATACGTTATAACGTAATACTACATAACGTTATACGTTATTACATAGTACTACATAATGTTATACGTTATAACGTGATACTATATAACGTTATACGTTATAACGAAATACTACATAACGTTATACGTTATAACGTAATATTATATAACGTTATACGTTATAACGTAATATTATATAACGTTATACGTTATAACGTAATATTATATAACGTTATACGTTATAACGTAATATTATATAACGTTATACGTTATAACGTAATATTATATAACGTTATGCGTTATAACATAACACTACATAACGTTATACGTTATTACATAGTACTATATAATGTTATACGTTATAACGTGATACTATATAACGTTATACGTTATAACGAAATACTACATAACGTTATACGTTATAACGTAATATTATATAACGTTATACGTTATAACGTAAAATTATATAACGTTATACGTTATAACGTAATATACATAACGTTATAGGTTATATCGTAGTACTATATAACGTCATACGTTATAACGTAGTAATATCAAACGTTTGACGTTAGACGTATTACTACATAACGTTATACTTTGTAACGTAATATTATATTACGTTATACGTTATAACGTTATACTACATAACGTTATACGTTATTACATAGTACTATATAATGTTATACGTTATAACGTGATACTATATAACGTTATACGTTATTACGTAATATTATGTAACATTATACGTTATAACGTAATATTATATAACGTTATACGTTATTACATAGTACTGTATAATGTTATACGTTATAACGTGACACTATATAACGTTATACGTTATAACGTAATACTACATAACGTTATACGGTATAACGTAATATTATATAACGTTATACGTTATAACGTAATATTATATTACGTTATACGTTATAACGTAATATTATATAACGTTATGCGTTATAACGTAACACTACATAACGTTATACGTTATTACATAGTACTATATAATGTTATACGTTATAACGTGATACTATATAACGTTATACGTTATTACGTAATACTACTTAACGTTATACGTTATAACGTAATATTATGTAACATTATACGTTATAACGTAATATTATATAACGTTATACGTTATAACGTAATACTACATAACGTTATACGTTATTACATAGTACTATATAATGTTATACGTTATAACGTGATACTATATAACGTTATACGTTATAACGAAATACTACATAACGTTATACGTTATAACGTAATATTATATAACGTTATACGTTATAACGTAATATTCGATAACGTTATACGTTATAACGTAATATTATATAACGTTATACGTTATAACGTAATATTATATATCGTTATGCGTTATAACATAACACTACATAACGTTATACGTTATTACATAGTACTATATAATGTTATACGTTATAACGTGATACTATATAACGTTATACGTTATTACGTAATACTACATAACGTTATACGTTATAACGTAATACTACATAACGTTATACGGTATAACGTAATATTATATAACGTTATACGTTATAACGTAATACTACATAACGTTATACGTTATTACATAGTACTATATAATGTTATACGTTATAACGTGATACTATATAACGTTATACGTTATAACGTAATACTACATAACGTTATACGGTATAACGTAATATTATATAACGTTATACGTTATAACGTAATATTATATTACGTTATACGTTATAACGTAATATTATATAACGTTATGCGTTATAACGTAACACTACATAACGTTATACGTTATTACATAGTACTATATAATGTTATACGTTATAACGTGATACTATATAACGTTATACGTTATTACGTAATACTACTTAACGTTATACGTTATAACGTAATATTATGTAACATTATACGTTATAACGTAATATTATATAACGTTATACGTTATAACGTAATACTACATAACGTTATACGTTATTACATAGTACTATATAATGTTATACGTTATAACGTGATACTATATAACGTTATACGTTATAACGAAATACTACATAACGTTATACGCTATAACGTAATATTATATAACGTTATACGTTATAACGTAATATTATATAACGTTATACGTTATAACGTAATATTATATAACGTTATACGTTATAACGTAATATTATATATCGTTATGCGTTATAACATAACACTACATAACGTTATACGTTATTACATAGTACTATATAATGTTATACGTTATAACGTGATACTATATAACGTTACACGTTATTACGTAATACTACATAACGTTATACGTTATAACGTAATACTACATAACGTTATACGTTATAACGTAATACTACATAACGTTATACGTTATTACATAGTACTATATAATGTTATACGTTATAACGTGATACTATATAACGTTATACGTTATAACGAAATACTACATAACGGTATACGCTATAACGTAATATTATATAACATTATACGTTATAACGTAATATTATATAACGTTATACGTTATAACGTAATACGAAATAACGTTATACGTAATTACATTGTTCTATATAATGTTATCCGTTATAATGTAATATTATGTAACATTATACGTTATAACGTAATATTATATAACGTTATACGTTATAACGTAATATTATGTAACATTATACGTTATAACGTAATATTATATAACGTTATACGTTATAACGTAATACTACATAACGTTATACGTTATTACATAGTACTATATAGTGTTATACGTTATAACGTGATACTATATAACGTTATACGTTATAACGAAATACTACATAACGTTATACGTTATTACATAGTACTATATAATGTTATACGTTATAACGTGATACTATATAACGTTATACGTTATTACGTAATACTACTTAACGTTATACGTTATAACGTAATATTATGTAACATTATACGTTATAACGTAATATTATATAACGTTATACGTTATAACGTAATACTACATAACGTTATACGTTATTACATAGTACTGTATAATGTTATACGTTATAACGTGATACTATATAACGTTATACGTTATAACGAAATACTACATAACGTTATACGTTATAACGTAATATTATATAACGTTATACGTTATAACATAATATTATATAACGTTATACGTTATAACGTAATATTATATAACGTTATACGTTATAACGTAATATTAGATATCGTTATGCGTTATAACATAACACTACATAACGTTATACGTTATTACATAGTACTATATAATGTTATACGTTATAACGTGATACTATATAACGTTATACGTTATTACGTAATACTACATAACGTTATACGTTATAACGTAATACTACATAACGTTATACGGTATAACGTAATATTATATAACGTTATACGTTATAACGTAATACTACATAACGTTATACGTTATAACGTAATACTACATAACGTTATACGGTATAACACAATACTATATAACGTTATACGTTATATCGTAATACTACATAACGTTATACGTTATAACGTAATATTATGTAACATTATACGTTATAACGTAATATTATATAACGTTTTACGTTATAACGTAATACTACAAAACGTTATACGTAATTACATAGTACTATATAATGTTATACGTTATAACGACATACTATATAACGTTATACGTTATAACGTAATACTACATAACGTTATACGTTATAACGTAATATTATATAACGTTATACGTTATAACGTAAAATTATATAACGTTATACGTTATAACGTAATACTACATAACGTTATAGGTTATATCGTAGTACTATATAACGTCATACGTTATAACGTAGTAATATCAAACGTTTGACGTTAGACGTATTACTACATAACGTTATACTTTGTAACGTAATATTATATTACGTTATACGTTATAACGTTATACTACATAACGTTATACGTTATTACATAGTACTATATAATGTTATACGTTATAACGTGATACTATATAACGTTATACGTTATTACGTAATATTATGTAACATTATACGTTATAACGTAATATTATATAACGTTATACGTTATTACATAGTACTGTATAATGTTATACGTTATAACGTGACACTATATAACGTTATACGTTATAACGTAACACTACATAACGTTATACGGTATAACGTAATATTATATAACGTTATACGTTATAACGTAATATTATATTACGTTATACGTTATAACGTAATATTATATAACGTTATGCGTTATAACGTAACACTACATAACGTTATACGTTATTACATAGTACTATATAATGTTATACGTTATAACGTGATACTATATAACGTTATACGTTATTACGTAATACTACTTAACGTTATACGTTATAACGTAATATTATGTAACATTATACGTTATAACGTAATATTATATAACGTTATACGTTATAACGTAATACTACATAACGTTATGCGTTATTACATAGTACTATATAATGTTATACGTTATAACGTGATACTATATAACGTTATACGTTATAACGAAATACTACATAACGTTATACGTTATAACGTAATATTATATAACGTTATACGTTATAACGTAATATTATATAACGTTATACGTTATAACGTAATATTATATATCGTTATGCGTTATAACATAACACTACATAACGTTATACGTTATTACATAGTACTATATAATGTTATACGTTATAACGTGATACTATATAACGTTATACGTTATTACGTAATACTACATAACGTTATACGTTATAACGTAATACTACATAACGTTATACGGTATAACGTAATATTATATAACGTTATACGTTATAACGTAATACTACATAACGTTATACGTTATTACATAGTACTATATAATGTTATACGTTATAACGTGATACTATATAACGTTATACGTTATAACGTAATACTACATAACGTTATACGGTATAACGTAATATTATATAACGTTATACGTTATAACGTAATATTATATTACGTTATACGTTATAACGTAATATTATATAACGTTATGCGTTATAACGTAACACTACATAACGTTATACGTTATTACATAGTACTATATAATGTTATACGTTATAACGTGATACTATATAACGTTATACGTTATTACGTAATACTACTTAACGTTATACGTTATAACGTAATATTATGTAACATTATACGTTATAACGTAATATTATATAACGTTATACGTTATAACGTAATACTACATAACGTTATACGTTATTACATAGTACTATATAATGTTATACGTTATAACGTGATACTATATAACGTTATACGTTATAACGAAATACTACATAACGTTATACGTTATAACGTAATATTATATAACGTTATACGTTATAACGTAATATTATATAACGTTATACGTTATAACGTAATACGAAATAACGTTATACGTAATTACATTGTTCTATATAATGTTATCCGTTATAATGTAATATTATGTAACATTATACGTTATAACGTAATATTATATAACGTTATACGTTATAACGTAATATTATGTAACATTATACGTTATAACGTAATATTATATAACGTTATACGTTATAACGTAATACTACATAACGTTATACGTTATTACATAGTACTATATAGTGTTATACGTTATAACGTGATACTATATAACGTTATACGTTATAACGAAATACTACATAACGTTATACGTTATTACATAGTACTATATAATGTTATACGTTATAACGTGATACTATATAACGTTATACGTTATTACGTAATACTACTTAACGTTATACGTTATAACGTAATATTATGTAACATTATACGTTATAACGTAATATTATATAACGTTATACGTTATAACGTAATACTACATAACGTTATACGTTATTACATAGTACTGTATAATGTTATACGTTATAACGTGATACTATATAACGTTATACGTTATAACGAAATACTACATAACGTTATACGTTATAACGTAATATTATATAACGTTATACGTTATAACATAATATTATATAACGTTATACGTTATAACGTAATATTATATAACGTTATACGTTATAACGTAATATTAGATATCGTTATGCGTTATAACATAACACTACATAACGTTATACGTTATTACATAGTACTATATAATGTTATACGTTATAACGTGATACTATATAACGTTATACGTTATTACGTAATACTACATAACGTTATACGTTATAACGTAATACTACATAACGTTATACGGTATAACGTAATATTATATAACGTTATACGTTATAACGTAATACTACATAACGTTATACGTTATAACGTAATACTACATAACGTTATACGGTATAACACAATACTATATAACGTTATACGTTATATCGTAATACTACATAACGTTATACGTTATAACGTAATATTATGTAACATTATACGTTATAACGTAATATTATATAACGTTTTACGTTATAACGTAATACTACAAAACGTTATACGTAATTACATAGTACTATATAATGTTATACGTTATAACGACATACTATATAACGTTATACGTTATAACGTAATACTACATAACGTTACACGTTATAACGTATTTTACATAATGTTATACGTTATGACGTAATACTACATAACGTTATACGTTATATCGTAGTACTATCTAACTTTAGACGTTATAACGTAATACTACATAACGTTACACGTTATAACGTATTTTACATAATGTTATACGTTATGACGTAATACTACATAACGTTATACGTTATATCGTAGTACTATCTAACATTAGACGTTATAACGTAATACTACATAACGTTATACGTTATAACACAATACTATATAATGTTATCCGTTATAATGTAGTACTACATAATGTTATACGTTATAACGTAATACTACATAACGTTATACGTTATTACGTAATACTACATAACGTTATACGGTATAACACAATACTACATAACGTTATACGTTATAACACAATACTATATAACGTTATACGTTATAACGTAATACTACATAACGTTATACGTTATTACATAGTACTACATAACGTTATACGGTATAACGTAATATTATATAACGTTATACGTTATAACGTAATATTATATTACGTTATACGTTATAACGTAATATTATATTACGTTATACGTTATAACGTAATATTATATTACGTTATACGTTATAACGTAATATTATATAACGTTATGCGTTATAACGTAACACTACATAATGTTATACGTTATTACATAGTACTATATAATGTTATACGTTATAACGTGATACTATATAACGTTATACGTTATTACGTAATACTACTGAACGTTATACGTTATAACGTAATATTATGTAACATTATACGTTATAACGTAATATTATATAACGTTATACGTTATAACGTAATACTACATAACGTTATACGTTATTACATAGTACTGTATAATGTTATACGTAATAACGTGATACTATATAACGTTATACGTTATAACGTAATATTATATAACGTTATACGTTATAACGTAATATTATACAACGTTATACGTTATAACGTAATATTATACAACGTTATACGTTATAACGTAATATTATACAACGTTATACGTTATAACGTAATATTATACAACGTTATACGTTATAACGTAATATTATATAACGTTATACGTTATAACGTAATATTATATAACGTTATACGTTATAACGTAATATTATATAACGTTATACGTTATAACGTAATATTATATAACGTTATACGTTATAACGTAATATTATATAACGTTATGCGTTATAACGTAACACTACATAACGTTATACGTTATTACATAGTACTATATAATGTTATACGTTATAACGTGATACTATATAACGTTATACGTTATTACGGAATACTACTTAACGTTATACGTTATAACGTAATATTAGGTAACATTATACGTTATAACGAAATACTACATAACGTTATACGTTATAACGAAATACTACATAACGTTATACGTTATAACGTAATATTATATAACGTTATACGTTATAACGTAATATTATATAACGTTATACGTTATAACGTAATATTATATAACGTTATGCGTTATAACATAACACTACATAACGTTATACGTTATTACATAGTACTATATAATGTTATACGTTATAACGTGATACTATATAACGTTATACGTTATAACGAAATACTACATAACGTTATACGTTATAACGTAATATTATATAACGTTATACGTTATAACGTAAAATTATATAACGTTATACGTTATAACGTAATACTACATAACGTTATAGGTTATATCGTAGTACTATATAACGTCATACGTTATAACGTAGTAATATCAAACGTTTGACGTTAGACGTATTACTACATAACGTTATACTTTGTAACGTAATATTATATTACGTTATACGTTATAACGTTATACTACATAACGTTATACGTTATTACATAGTACTATATAATGTTATACGTTATAACGTGATACTATGTAACGTTATACGTTATTACGTAATATTATGCAACATTATACGTTATAACGTAATATTATATAACGTTATACGTTATTACATAGTACTGTATAATGTTATACGTTATAACGTGATACTATATAACGTTATACGTTATAACGAAATACTACATAACGTTATACGTTATAACGTAATATTATATAACGTTATACGTTATAACATAATATTATATAACGTTATACCTTATAACGTAATATTATATAACGTTATACGTTATAACGTAATATTATATATCGTTATGCGTTATAACATAACACTACATAACGTTATACGTTATTACATAGTACTATATAATGTTATACGTTATAACGTGATACTATATAACGTTATACGTTATTACGTAACACTACATAACGTTATACGTTATAACGTAATACTACACAACGTTATACGGTATAACGTAATATTATATAACGTTATACGTTATAACGTAATACTACATAACGTTATACGTTATAACGTAATACTACATAACGTTATACGGTATAACACAATACTATATAACGTTATACGTTATATCGTAATACTACATAACGTTATACGTTATAACGTAATATTATGTAACATTATACGTTATAACGTAATATTATATAACGTTATACGTTATAACGTAATATTATATAACGTTATACGTTATAACGTAATATTATATAACGTTATACGTTATGACGTAATATTATATAACGTTATACGTTATAACGTAATATTATATAACGTTATACGTTATAACGTAATATTATATAACGTTATACGTTATTACGTAATACTACTTAACGTTATACGTTATAACGTAATATTATGTAACATTATACGTTATAACGTAATATTATATAACGTTATGCGTAATAACGTAACACTACATAACGTTATACGTTATTACATAGTACTATATAATGTTATACGTTATAACGTGATACTATATAACGTTATACGTTATTACGGAATACTACTTAACGTTATACGTTATAACGTAATATTAGGTAACATTATACGTTATAACGAAATACTACATAACGTTATACGTTATAACGAAATACTACATAACGTTATACGTTATAACGTAATATTATATAACGTTATACGTTATAACGTAATATTATATAACGTTATACGTTATAACGTAATATTATATAACGTTATGCGTTATAACATAACACTACATAACGTTATACGTTATTACATAGTACTATATAATGTTATACGTTATAACGTGATACTATATAACGTTATACGTTATAACGAAATACTACATAACGTTATACGTTATAACGTAATATTATATAACGTTATACGTTATAACGTAAAATTATATAACGTTATACGTTATAACGTAATACTACATAACGTTATAGGTTATATCGTAGTACTATATAACGTCATACGTTATAACGTAGTAATATCAAACGTTTGACGTTAGACGTATTACTACATAACGTTATACTTTGTAACGTAATATTATATTACGTTATACGTTATAACGTTATACTACATAACGTTATACGTTATTACATAGTACTATATAATGTTATACGTTATAACGTGATACTATATAACGTTATACGTTATTACGTAATATTATGCAACATTATACGTTATAACGTAATATTATATAACGTTATACGTTATTACATAGTACTGTATAATGTTATACGTTATAACGTGATACTATATAACGTTATACGTTATAACGAAATACTACATAACGTTATACGTTATAACGTAATATTATATAACGTTATACGTTATAACATAATATTATATAACGTTATACCTTATAACGTAATATTATATAACGTTATACGTTATAACGTAATATTATATATCGTTATGCGTTATAACATAACACTACATAACGTTATACGTTATTACATAGTACTATATAATGTTATACGTTATAACGTGATACTATATAACGTTATACGTTATTACGTAACACTACATAACGTTATACGTTATAACGTAATACTACACAACGTTATACGGTATAACGTAATATTATATAACGTTATACGTTATAACGTAATACTACATAACGTTATACGTTATAACGTAATACTACATAACGTTATACGTTATAACGTAATACTACATAACGTTATACGGTATAACACAATACTATATAACGTTATACGTTATATCGTAATACTACATAACGTTATACGTTATAACGTAATATTATGTAACATTATACGTTATAACGTAATATTATATAACGTTATACGTTATAACGTAATATTATATAACGTTATACGTTATAACGTAATATTATATAACGTTATACGTTATGACGTAATATTATATAACGTTATACGTTATAACGTAATATTTTATAACGTTATACGTTATAACGTAATATTATATAACGTTATACGTTATAACGTAATATTATATAACGTTATACGTTATTACGTAATACTACTTAACGTTATACGTTATAACGTAATATTATGTAACATTATACGTCATAACGTAATATTATATAACGTTATACGTTATAACGTAATACTACATAACGTTATACGTTATTACATAGTACTATATAATGTTATACGTTATAACGTGATACTATATAACGTTATACGTTATAACGAAATACTACATAACGTTATACGTTATAACGTAATATTATATAACGTTATACGTTATAACGTAATATTATATAACGTTATACGTTATAACGTAATATTATATAACGTTATACGTTATAACGTAATATTATATATCGTTATGCGTTATAACATAACACTACATAACGTTATACGTTATTACATAGTACTATATAATGTTACACGTTATAACGTATTTTACATAATGTTATACGTTATGACGTAATACTACATAACGTTATACGTTATATCGTAGTACTATCTAACTTTAGACGTTATAACGTAATACTACATAACGTTATACGTTATAACACAATACTATATATCGTTATACGTTATAATGTAATACTACATAATGTTATACGTTATAACGTAATACTACATAACGTTATACGTTATTACATAGTACTATATAATGTTATACGTTATGACGTAGTATTATACAACGTTATACGTTATAGCGTGATACTCCATAACGTCATACGTTATTACGTAATACTACATAACGTTATACGTTATAACGTAATACGACATAACGTTATACGTAATTACATTGTTCTATATAATGTTATCCGTTATAATGTAGTACTACATAATGTTATACGTTATAACGTAATACTACATAACGTTATACGTTATTACGTAATACTACTGAACGTTATACGTTATAACGTAATATTATGTAACATTATACGTTATAACGTAATATTATATAACGTTATACGTTATAACGTAATACTACATAACGTTATACGTTATTACATAGTACTGTATAATGTTATACGTAATAACGTGATACTATATAACGTTATACGTTATAACGAAATACTACATAACGTTATACGTTATAACGTAATATTATATAACGTTATACGTTATAACGTAATATTATATAACGTTATACGTTATAACGTAATATTATACAACGTTATACGTTATAACGTAATATTATACAACGTTATACGTTATAACGTAATATTATATAACGTTATACGTTATAACGTAATATTATATAACGTTATACGTTATAACGTAATATTATATAACGTTATACGTTATAACGTAATATTATATAACGTTATACGTTATAACGTAATATTATATAACGTTATACGTTATAACGTAATATTATATAACGTTATGCGTTATAACGTAACACTACATAACGTTATACGTTATTACATAGTACTATATAATGTTATACGTTATAACGTGATACTATATAACGTTATACGTTATTACGGAATACTACTTAACGTTATACGTTATAACGTAATATTAGGTAACATTATACGTTATAACGAAATACTACATAACGTTATACGTTATAACGAAATACTACATAACGTTATACGTTATAACGTAATATTATATAACGTTATACGTTATAACGTAATATTATATAACGTTATACGTTATAACGTAATATTATATAACGTTATGCGTTATAACATAACACTACATAACGTTATACGTTATTACATAGTACTATATAATGTTATACGTTATAACGTGATACTATATAACGTTATACGTTATAACGAAATACTACATAACGTTATACGTTATAACGTAATATTATATAACGTTATACGTTATAACGTAAAATTATATAACGTTATACGTTATAACGTAATACTACATAACGTTATAGGTTATATCGTAGTACTATATAACGTCATACGTTATAACGTAGTAATATCAAACGTTTGACGTTAGACGTATTACTACATAACGTTATACTTTGTAACGTAATATTATATTACGTTATACGTTATAACGTTATACTACATAACGTTATACGTTATTACATAGTACTATATAATGTTATACGTTATAACGTGATACTATATAACGTTATACGTTATTACGTAATATTATGCAACATTATACGTTATAACGTAATATTATATAACGTTATACGTTATTACATAGTACTGTATAATGTTATACGTTATAACGTGATACTATATAACGTTATACGTTATAACGAAATACTACATAACGTTATACGTTATAACGTAATATTATATAACGTTATACGTTATAACATAATATTATATAACGTTATAACGTATAACGTTATATAATATTACGTTATACGTTATAACGTAATATTATATATCGTTATGCGTTATAACATAACACTACATAACGTTATACGTTATTACATAGTACTATATAATGTTATACGTTATAACGTGATACTATATAACGTTATACGTTATTACGTAACACTACATAACGTTATACGTTATAACGTAATACTACACAACGTTATACGGTATAACGTAATATTATATAACGTTATACGTTATAACGTAATACTACATAACGTTATACGTTATAACGTAATACTACATAACGTTATACGTTATAACGTAATACTACATAACGTTATACGGTATAACACAATACTATATAACGTTATACGTTATATCGTAATACTACATAACGTTATACGTTATAACGTAATATTATGTAACATTATACGTTATAACGTAATATTATATAACGTTATACGTTATAACGTAATATTATATAACGTTATACGTTATAACGTAATATTATATAACGTTATACGTTATGACGTAATATTATATAACGTTATACGTTATAACGTAATATTTTATAACGTTATACGTTATAACGTAATATTATATAACGTTATACGTTATAACGTAATATTATATAACGTTATACGTTATTACGTAATACTACTTAACGTTATACGTTATAACGTAATATTATGTAACATTATACGTCATAACGTAATATTATATAACGTTATACGTTATAACGTAATACTACATAACGTTATACGTTATTACATAGTACTATATAATGTTATACGTTATAACGTGATACTATATAACGTTATACGTTATAACGAAATACTACATAACGTTATACGTTATAACGTAATATTATATAACGTTATACGTTATAACGTAATATTATATATCGTTATGCGTTATAACATAACACTACATAACGTTATACGTTATTACATAGTACTATATAATGTTACACGTTATAACGTATTTTACATAATGTTATACGTTATGACGTAATACTACATAACGTTATACGTTATATCGTAGTACTATCTAACTTTAGACGTTATAACGTAATACTACATAACGTTATACGTTATAACACAATACTATATATCGTTATACGTTATAATGTAATACTACATAATGTTATACGTTATAACGTAATACTACATAACGTTATACGTTATTACATAGTACTATATAATGTTATACGTTATGACGTAGTATTATACAACGTTATACGTTATAGCGTGATACTCCATAACGTCATACGTTATTACGTAATACTACATAACGTTATACGTTATAACGTAATACGACATAACGTTATACGTAATTACATTGTTCTATATAATGTTATCCGTTATAATGTAGTACTACATAATGTTATACGTTATAACGTAATACTACATAACGTTATACGTTATTACGTAATACTACTGAACGTTATACGTTATAACGTAATATTATGTAACATTATACGTTATAACGTAATATTATATAACGTTATACGTTATAACGTAATACTACATAACGTTATACGTTATTACATAGTACTGTATAATGTTATACGTAATAACGTGATACTATATAACGTTATACGTTATAACGAAATACTACATAACGTTATACGTTATAACGTAATATTATATAACGTTATACGTTATAACGTAATATTATATAACGTTATACGTTATAACGTAATATTATACAACGTTATACGTTATAACGTAATATTATACAACGTTATACGTTATAACGTAATATTATATAACGTTATACGTTATAACGTAATATTATATAACGTTATACGTTATAACGTAATATTATATAACGTTATACGTTATAACGTAATATTATATAACGTTATACGTTATAACGTAATATTATATAACGTTATACGTTATAACGTAATATTATATAACGTTATGCGTTATAACGTAACACTACATAACGTTATACGTTATTACATAGTACTATATAATGTTATACGTTATAACGTGATACTATATAACGTTATACGTTATTACGGAATACTACTTAACGTTATACGTTATAACGTAATATTAGGTAACATTATACGTTATAACGAAATACTACATAACGTTATACGTAATAACGAAATACTACATAACGTTATACGTTATAACGTAATATTATATAACGTTATACGTTATAACGTAATATTATATAACGTTATACGTTATAACGTAATATTATATAACGTTATGCGTTATAACATAACACTACATAACGTTATACGTTATTACATAGTACTATATAATGTTATACGTTATAACGTGATACTATATAACGTTATACGTTATAACGAAATACTACATAACGTTATACGTTATAACGTAATATTATATAACGTTATACGTTATAACGTAAAATTATATAACGTTATACGTTATAACGTAATACTACATAACGTTATAGGTTATATCGTAGTACTATATAACGTCATACGTTATAACGTAGTAATATCAAACGTTTGACGTTAGACGTATTACTACATAACGTTATACTTTGTAACGTAATATTATATTACGTTATACGTTATAACGTTATACTACATAACGTTATACGTTATTACATAGTACTATATAATGTTATACGTTATAACGTGATACTATATAACGTTATACGTTATTACGTAATATTATGCAACATTATACGTTATAACGTAATATTATATAACGTTATACGTTATTACATAGTACTGTATAATGTTATACGTTATAACGTGATACTATATAACGTTATACGTTATAACGAAATACTACATAACGTTATACGTTATAACGTAATATTATATAACGTTATACGTTATAACATAATATTATATAACGTTATACCTTATAACGTAATATTATATAACGTTATACGTTATAACGTAATATTATATATCGTTATGCGTTATAACATAACACTACATAACGTTATACGTTATTACATAGTACTATATAATGTTATACGTTATAACGTGATACTATATAACGTTATACGTTATTACGTAACACTACATAACGTTATACGTTATAACGTAATACTACACAACGTTATACGGTATAACGTAATATTATATAACGTTATACGTTATAACGTAATACTACATA
Organism: Bombus sylvestris; assembly: GCA_911622165.2. NCBI lineage: Eukaryota > Metazoa > Arthropoda > Insecta > Hymenoptera > Apidae > Bombus > Bombus sylvestris. The sequence continues at coordinate 2,330,504 of CAJVRE020000087.1, forward strand.
ACGTTATACGTTATAACGTAATACTACATAACGTTATACGGTATAACACAATACTATATAACGTTATACGTTATATCGTAATACTACATAACGTTATACGTTATAACGTAATATTATGTAACATTATACGTTATAACGTAATATTATATAACGTTATACGTTATAACGTAATATTATATAACGTTATACGTTATAACGTAATATTATATAACGTTATACGTTATGACGTAATATTATATAACGTTATACGTTATAACGTAATATTATATAACGTTATACGTTATAACGTAATATTATATAACGTTATACGTTATAACGTAATATTATATAACGTTATACGTTATTACGTAATACTACTTAACGTTATACGTTATAACGTAATATTATGTAACATTATACGTTATAACGTAATATTATATAACGTTATACGTTATAACGTAATACTACATAACGTTATACGTTATTACATAGTACTATATAATGTTATACGTTATAACGTGATACTATATAACGTTATACGTTATAACGAAATACTACATAACGTTATACGTTATAACGTAATATTATATAACGTTATACGTTATAACGTAATATTATATAACGTTATACGTTATAACGTAATATTATATAACGTTATACGTTATAACGTAATATTATATATCGTTATGCGTTATAACATAACACTACATAACGTTATACGTTATTACATAGTACTATATAATGTTACACGTTATAACGTATTTTACATAATGTTATACGTTATGACGTAATACTACATAACGTTATACGTTATATCGTAGTACTATCTAACTTTAGACGTTATAACGTAATACTACATAACGTTATACGTTATAACACAATACTATATATCGTTATACGTTATAATGTAATACTACATAATGTTATACGTTATAACGTAATACTACATAACGTTATACGTTATTACATAGTACTATATAATGTTATACGTTATGACGTAGTATTATACAACGTTATACGTTATAGCGTGATACTCCATAACGTCATACGTTATTACGTAATACTACATAACGTTATACGTTATAACGTAATACGACATAACGTTATACGTAATTACATTGTTCTATATAATGTTATCCGTTATAATGTAGTACTACATAATGTTATACGTTATAACGTAATACTACATAACGTTATACGTTATTACGTAATACTACATAACGTTATACGGTATAACACAATACTGCATAACGTTATACGTTATAACACAATACTATATAACGTTATACGTTATAACGTAATACTACATAACGTTATACGTTATTACATAGTACTACATAACGTTATACGGTATAACGTAATATTATATAACGTTATAAGTTATAACGTAATATTATATTACGTTATACGTTATAACGTAATATTATATTACGTTATACGTTATAACGTAATATTATATAACGTTATGCGTTATAACGTAACACTACATAATGTTATACGTTATTACATAGTACTATATAATGTTATACGTTATAACGTGATACTATATAACGTTATACGTTATTACGTAATACTACTGAACGTTATACGTTATAACGTAATATTATGTAACATTATACGTTATAACGTAATATTATATAACGTTATACGTTATAACGTAATACTACATAACGTTATACGTTATTACATAGTACTGTATAATGTTATACGTAATAACGTGATACTATATAACGTTATACGTTATAACGAAATACTACATAACGTTATACGTTATAACGTAATATTATATAACGTTATACGTTATAACGTAATATTATATAACGTTATACGTTATAACGTAATATTATACAACGTTATACGTTATAACGTAATATTATATAACGTTATACGTTATAACGTAATATTATATAACGTTATGCGTTATAACGTAACACTACATAACGTTATACGTTATTACATAGTACTATATAATGTTATACGTTATAACGTGATACTATATAACGTTATACGTTATTACGGAATACTACTTAACGTTATACGTTATAACGTAATATTAGGTAACATTATACGTTATAACGAAATACTACATAACGTTATACGTTATAACGAAATACTACATAACGTTATACGTTATAACGTAATATTATATAACGTTATACGTTATAACGTAATATTATATAACGTTATACGTTATAACGTAATATTATATAACGTTATACGTTATTACGTAATACTACTTAACGTTATACGTTATAACGTAATATTATATAACGTTATACGTTATGACGTAATATTATATAACGTTATACGTTATAACGTAATATTATATAACGTTATACGTTATAACGTAATATTATATAACGTTATACGTTATAACGTAATATTATATAACGTTATACGTTATTACGTAATACTACTTAACGTTATACGTTATAACGTAATATTATGTAACATTATACGTTATAACGTAATATTATATAACGTTATACGTTATAACGTAATACTACATAACGTTATACGTTATTACATAGTACTATATAATGTTATACGTTATAACGTGATACTATATAACGTTATACGTTATAACGAAATACTACATAACGTTATACGTTATAACGTAATATTATATAACGTTATACGTTATAACGTAATATTATATAACGTTATACGTTATAACGTAATATTATATATCGTTATGCGTTATAACATAACACTACATAACGTTATACGTTATTACATAGTACTATATAATGTTATACGTTATAACGTGATACTATATAACGTTATACGTTATTACGTAATACTACATAACGTTATACGTTATAACGTAATACTACATAACGTTATACGGTATAACGTAATATTATATATCGTTATACGTTATAACGTAATACTACATAACGTTATACGTTATTACATAGTACTATATAATGTTATACGTTATAACGTGATACTATATAACGTTATACGTTATAACGTAATACTACATAACGTTATACGGTATAACGTAATATTATATAACGTTATACGTTATAACGTAATATTATATTACGTTATACGTTATAACGTAATATTATATAACGTTATGCGTTATAACGTAACACTACATAACGTTATACGTTATTACATAGTACTATATAATGTTATACGTTATAACGTGATACTATATAACGTTATACGTTATTACGTAATACTACTTAACGTTATACGTTATAACGTAATATTATGTAACATTATACGTTATAACGTAATATTATATAACGTTATACGTTATAACGTAATACTACATAACGTTATACGTTATTACATAGTACTATATAATGTTATACGTTATAACGTGATACGAAATAACGTTATACGTAATTACATTGTTCTATATAATGTTATCCGTTATAATGTAATATTATGTAACATTATACGTTATAACGTAATATTATATAACGTTATACGTTATAACGTAATACTACATAACGTTATACGTTATTACATAGTACTATATAATGTTATACGTTATAACGTGATACTATATAACGTTATACGTTGTTACGTAATACTACTTAACGTTATACGTTATAACGTAATATTATGTAACATTATACGTTATAACGTAATATTATATAACGTTATACGTTATAACGTAATACTACATAACGTTATACGTTATTACATAGTACTATATAATGTTATACGTTATAACGTGATACTATATAACGTTATACGTTATAACGAAATACTACATAACGTTATACGTTATTACATAGTACTATATAATGTTATACGTTATAACGTGATACTATATAACGTTATACGTTATTACGTAATACTACTTAACGTTATACGTTATAACGTAATATTATGTAACATTATACGTTATAACGTAATGTTATATAACGTTATACGTTATAACGTAATACTACATAACGTTATACGTTATTACATAGTACTGTATAATGTTATACGTTATAACGTGATACTATATAACGTTATACGTTATAACGAAATACTACATAACGTTATACGTTATAACGTAATATTATATAACGTTATACGTTATAACATAATATTATATAACGTTATACGTTATAACGTAATATTATATAACGTTATACGTTATAACGTAATATTATATATCGTTATGCGTTATAACATAACACTACATAACGTTATACGTTATTACATAGTACTATATAATGTTATACGTTATAACGTGATACTATATAACGTTATACGTTATTACGTAATACTACATAACGTTATACGTTATAACGTAATACTACATAACGTTATACGGTATAACGTAATATTATATAACGTTATACGTTATAACGTAATACTACATAACGTTATACGTTATAACGTAATACTACATAACGTTATACGGTATAACACAATACTATATAACGTTATACGTTATATCGTAATACTACATAACGTTATACGTTATAACGTAATATTATGTAACATTATACGTTATAACGTAATATTATATAACGTTATACGTTATAACGTAATACTACAAAACGTTATACGTAATTACATAGTACTATATAATGTTATACGTTATAACGTCATACTATATAACGTTATACGTTATAACGTAATACTACATAACGTTACACGTTATAACGTATTTTACATAATGTTATACGTTATGACGTAATACTACATAACGTTATACGTTATATCGTAGTACTATCTAACTTTAGACGTTATAACGTAATACTACATAACGTTACACGTTATAACGTATTTTACATAATGTTATACGTTATGACGTAATACTACATAACGTTATACGTTATATCGTAGTACTATCTAACATTAGACGTTATAACGTAATACTACATAACGTTATACGTTATAACACAATACTATATATCGTTATACGTTGTAACGTAATACTACTTAACGTTATACGTTATATCGTATTACTATCTAGCTTTAGACGTTATAACGTAATACTACATAACGTTATACGTTATAACACAATACTATATATCGTTATACGTTATAATGTAATACTACATAATGTTATACGTTATAACGTAATACTACATAACGTTATACGTTATTACATAGTACTATATAATGTTATACGTTATGACGTAGTATTATACAACGTTATACGTTATAGCGTGATACTCCATAACGTCATACGTTATTACGTAATACTACATAACGTTATACGTTATAACGTAATACGACATAACGTTATACGTAATTACATTGTTCTATATAATGTTATCCGTTATAATGTAGTACTACATAATGTTATACGTTATAACGTAATACTACATAACGTTATACGTTATTACGTAATACTACATAACGTTATACGGTATAACACAATACTACATAACGTTATACGTTATAACACAATACTATATAACGTTATACGTTATAACGTAATACTACATAACGTTATACGTTATTACATAGTAGTACATAACGTTATACGGTATAACGTAATATTATATAACGTTATACGGTATAACGTAATATTATATAACGTTATACGTTATAACGTAATATTATATTACGTTATACGTTATTACATAGTACTATATAATGTTATACGTTATAACGTGATACTATATAACGTTATACGTTATTACGTAATACTACTGAACGTTATACGTTATAACGTAATATTATGTAACATTATACGTTATAACGTAATATTATATAACGTTATACGTTATAACGTAATACTACATAACGTTATACGTTATTACATAGTACTGTATAATGTTATACGTTATAACGTGATACTATATAACGTTATACGTTATAACGAAATACTACATAACGTTATACGTTATTACATAGTACTATATAATGTTATACGTTATAACGTGATACTATATAACGTTATACGTTATTACGTAATACTACATAACGTTATACGTTATAACGTAATACTACATAACGTTATACGGTATAACGTAATATTATATAACGTTATACGTTATAACGTAATACTACATAACGTTATACGTTATAACGTAATACTACATAACGTTATACGGTATAACACAATACTATATAACGTTATACGTTATATCGTAATACTACATAACGTTATACGTTATAACGTAATATTATGTAACATTATACGTTATAACGTAATATTATATAACGTTATACGTTATAACGTAATACTACAAAACGTTATACGTAATTACATAGTACTATATAATGTTATACGTTATAACGTCTTTCTATATAACGTTATACGTTATAAGGTAATACTACATAACGTTACACGTTATAACGTATTTTACATAATGTTATACGTTATGACGTAATACTACATAACGTTATACGTTATATCGTAGTACTATCTAACTTTAGACGTTATAACGTAATACTACATAACGTTATACGTTATAACACAATACTATATATCGTTGTACGTTATAACGTAATACTACATAACGTTATACGTTATAACGTAATATTATATAACATTATACGTTATAACGTAATATTATATAACGTTATACGTTATAACGTAATACTACAAAACGTTATACGTAATTACATGGTACTATATAATGTTATACGTTATAACGTCATACTATATAACGTTATACGTTATAACGTAATACTACATAACGTTACACGTTATAACGTATTTTACATAATGTTATACGTTATGACGTAATACTACATAACGTTATACGTTATATCGTAGTACTATCTAACATTAGACGTTATAACGTAATACTACATAACGTTATACGTTATAACACAATACTATATATCGTTATACGTTGTAACGTAATACTACATAACGTTATACGTTATAACGTGATACTATATAACGTTATACGTTATAACGTAATACTACATAACGTTATACGGTATAACGTAATATTATATAACGTTATACGTTATAACGTAATATTATATAACGTTATACGTTATAACGTAATATTATATAACGTTATACGTTATAACGTTATATTATATTACGTTATACGTTATAACGTAATATTATATAACGTTATGCGTTATAACGTAACACTACATAACGTTATACGTTATTACATAGTACTATATAATGTTATACGTTATAACGTGATACTATATAACGTTATACGTTATTACGTAATACTACTTAACGTTATACGTTATAACGTAATATTATGTAACATTATACGTTATAACGTAATATTATATAACGTTATACGTTATAACGTAATACTACATAACGGTATACGCTATAACGTAATATTATATAACATTATACGTTATAACGTAATATTATATAACGTTATACGTTATAACGAAATACTACATAACGTTATACGTTATAACGTAAGATTATATAACGTTATACGGTATAACGTAAAATTATATAACGTTATACGTTATAACGTAATACTACATAACGTTATACGTTATTACATAGTACTATATAATGTTATACGTTATAACGTGATACTATATAACGTTATACGTTATAACGAAATACTACATAACGGTATACGCTATAACGTAATATTATATAACATTATACGTTATAACGTAATATTATATAACGTTATACGTTATAACGTAATACGAAATAACGTTATACGTAATTACATTGTTCTATATAATGTTATCCGTTATAATGTAATATTATGTAACATTATACGTTATAACGTAATATTATATAACGTTATACGTTATAACGTAATACTACATAACGTTATACGTTGTTACATAGTACTATATAATGTTATACGTTATAACGTGATACTATATAACGTTATACGTTGTTACGTAATACTACTTAACGTTATACGTTATAACGTAATATTATGTAACATTATACGTTATAACGTAATATTATATAACGTTATACGTTATAACGTAATATTATATATCGTTATGCGTTATAACATAACACTACACAACGTTATACGTTATTACATAGTACTATATAATGTTATACGTTATAACGTGATACTATATAACGTTATACGTTATTACGTAATACTACATAACGTTATACGTTATAACGTAATACTACATAACGTTATACGGTATAACGTAATATTATATAACGTTATACGTTATAACATAATATTATATAACGTTATACGTTATAACGTAATATTATATAACGTTATACGTTATAACGTAATATTATATATCGTTATGCGTTATAACATAACACTACATAACGTTATACGTTATTACATAGTACTATATAATGTTATACGTTATAACGTGATACTATATAACGTTATACGTTATTACGTAATACTACATAACGTTATACGTTATAACGTAATATTATATAACGTTATACGTTATAACATAATATTATATAACGTTATACGTTATAACGTAATATTATATAACGTTATACGTTATAACGTAATATTATATATCGTTATGCGTTATAACATAACACTACATAACGTTATACGTTATTACATAGTACTGTATAATGTTATACGTTATAACGTGATACTATATAACGTTATACGTTATTACGTAATACTACATAACGTTATACGTTATAACGTAATACTACATAACGTTATACGGTATAACGTAATATTATATAACGTTATACGTTATAACGTAATACTACATAACGTTATACGTTATAACGTAATACTACATAACGTTATACGGTATTACATAGTACTATATAATGTTATACGTTATGACGTAGTATTATACAACGTTATACGTTATAGCGTGATACTCCATAACGTCATACGTTATTACGTAATACTACATAACGTTATACGTTATAACGTAATACGACATAACGTTATACGTAATTACATTGTTCTATATAATGTTATCCGTTATAATGTAGTACTACATAATGTTATACGTTATAACGTAATACTACATAACGTTATACGTTATTACGTAATACTACATAACGTTATACGGTATAACACAATACTACATAACGTTATACGTTATAACACAATACTATATAACGTTATACGTTATAACGTAATACTACATAACGTTATACGCTATATCGTAGTACTATATAACTTCAGATGTTATTTCGTAATACTACATAGCGCTATGCGTTATAGCGTAATATTATATAACGTTATACGTTATAACGTAATATTATATAACGCTATACGTTATAACGTAATATTATATAACGTTATACGTTATAACGTAATATTATATAACGTTATGCGTTATAACGTAACACTACATAACGTTATACGTTATTACATAGAACTATATAATGTTATACTTTATAACGTGATACTACATAACGTTATGCGTTATTACGTAATACTACATAACGTTATACGTTATATCGTAGTACTATATAACTTCAGACGTTATTTCGTAATACTACATAGCGCTATGCGTTATAGCGTAATATTATATAACGTTATACGTTATAACGTAATATTATATAACGTTATACGTTATAACGTATTATTATATAACGTTATACGTTATAACGTAATATTATATAATGTTATACGTTATAACGTAACACTAGATAACGTTATACGTTATGACGTAGTATTATACAACGTTATACGTTATAACGTGATACTCCATAACGTCATACGTTATTACGTAATACTACATAACGTTATACGTTATAACGTAATACGACATAACGTTATACGTAATTACATTGTTCTATATAATGTTATCCGTTATAATGTAGTACTACATAATGTTATACGTTATAATGTAATACTACATAATGTTATACGTTATAACGTAATACTACATAACGTTATACGTTATTACATAGTACTATATAATGTTATACGGTATAACGTAATATTATATAACGTTATACGTTATAACGTAATATTATGTAACATTATACGTTATAACGTAATATTATATAACGTTATATGTTATAACGTAATACTACAAAACGTTATACGTAATTACATAGTACTATATAATGTTATACGTTATAACGTCTTTCTATATAACGTTATACGTTATAACGTAATACTACATAACGTTATACGGTATAACGTAACACTACATAACGTTATACGTTATTACATAGTACTATATAATGTTATACGTTATAACGTGATACTACATAACGTTATACGTTATTACGTAATACTACATAACGTTATACGTTATAACGTGATACTACATAACGTTATAGGTTATATCGTAGTACTATATAACGACATACGTTATAACGTAGTAATATAAAACGTTTAACGTTAGACGTATTACTACATAACGTTATACTTTGTAACGTAATATTATATTACGTTATACGTTATAAGGTTATACTACATAACGTTATACGTTATTACATAGTACTATATAATGTTATACGTTATAACGTAATACTACATAACGTTGTACGTTATTACATAGTACTATATAATGTTATACGTTATAACGTGATACTATACAACGTTATACGTTATAACGTAATACTACATAACGTTATTCGTTATAACGTAATACTACATAACGTTATACGTTATAACACAATACTATATAACGTTATACGTTATATCGTAATACTACATAACGTTATACGTTATAACGTAATATTATGCAACATTATACGTTATAACGTAATATTATATAACGTTATGCGTTATAACGTAATACTACAAAACGTTATACGTAATTACATAGTACTATATAATGTTATACGTTATAACGTCATACTATATAACGTTATACGTTATAACGTAATACTACATAACGTTACACGTTATAACGTATTCTACATAATGTTATACGTTATAACGTAATACTACATAACGTTATACGTTATAACGTAATATTATGTAACATTATACGTTATAACGTAATATTATATAACGTTATACGTTATAACGTAATACTACAAAACGTTATACGTAATTACATAGTACTATATAATGTTATACGTTATAACGTCATACTATATAACGTTATACGTTATAACGTAATACTACATAACGTTACACGTTATAACGTATTTTACATAATGTTATACGTTATGACGTAATACTACATAACGTTATACGTTATATCGTAGTACTATCTAACTTTAGACGTTATAACGTAATACTACATAACGTTACACGTTATAACGTATTTTACATAATGTTATACGTTATGACGTAATTCTACATAACGTTATACGTTATATCGTAGTACTATCTAACATTAGACGTTATAACGTAATACTACATAACGTTATACGTTATAACACAATACTATATATCGTTATACGTTGTAACGTAATACTACTTAACGTTATACGTTATATCGTATTACTATCTAGCTTTAGACGTTATAACGTAATACTACATAACGTTATACGTTATAACACAATACTATATATCGTTATACGTTATAATGTAATACTACATAATGTTATACGTTATAACGTAATACTACATAACGTTATACGTTATTACATAGTACTATATAATGTTATACGTTATGACGTAGTATTATACAACGTTATACGTTATAGCGTGATACTCCATAACGTCATACGTTATTACGTAATACTACATAACGTTATACGTTATAACGTAATACGACATAACGTTATACGTAATTACATTGTTCTATATAATGTTATCCGTTATAATGTAGTACTACATAATGTTATACGTTATAACGTAATACTACATAACGTTATACGTTATTACGTAATACTACATAACGTTATACGGTATAACACAATACTACATAACGTTATACGTTATAACACAATACTATATAACGTTATACGTTATAACGTAATACTACATAACGTTATACGTTATTACATAGTAGTACATAACGTTATACGGTATAACGTAATATTATATAACGTTATACGGTATAACGTAATATTATATAACGTTATACGTTATAACGTAATATTATATTACGTTATACGTTATTACATAGTACTATATAATGTTATACGTTATAACGTGATACTATATAACGTTATACGTTATTACGTAATACTACTGAACGTTATACGTTATAACGTAATATTATGTAACATTATACGTTATAACGTAATATTATATAACGTTATACGTTATAACGTAATACTACATAACGTTATACGTTATTACATAGTACTGTATAATGTTATACGTTATAACGTGATACTATATAACGTTATACGTTATAACGTAATACTACATAACGTTATACGTTATAACGTAATATTATGTAACATTATACGTTATAACGTAATATTATATAACGTTATACGTTATAACGTAATACTACAAAACGTTATACGTAATTACATAGTACTATATAATGTTATACGTTATAACGTCTTTCTATATAACGTTATACGTTATAAGGTAATACTACATAACGTTACACGTTATAACGTATTTTACATAATGTTATACGTTATGACGTAATACTACATAACGTTATACGTTATATCGTAGTACTATCTAACTTTAGACGTTATAACGTAATACTACATAACGTTATACGTTATAACACAATACTATATATCGTTGTACGTTATAACGTAATACTACATAACGTTATACGTTATAACGTAATATTATATAACATTATACGTTATAACGTAATATTATATAACGTTATACGTTATAACGTAATACTACAAAACGTTATACGTAATTACATGGTACTATATAATGTTATACGTTATAACGTCATACTATATAACGTTATACGTTATAACGTAATACTACATAACGTTACACGTTATAACGTATTTTACATAATGTTATACGTTATGACGTAATACTACATAACGTTATACGTTATATCGTAGTACTATCTAACATTAGACGTTATAACGTAATACTACATAACGTTATACGTTATAACACAATACTATATATCGTTATACGTTGTAACGTAATACTACATAACGTTATACGTTATAACGTGATACTATATAACGTTATACGTTATAACGTAATACTACATAACGTTATACGGTATAACGTAATATTATATAACGTTATACGTTATAACGTAATATTATATAACGTTATACGTTATAACGTAATATTATATAACGTTATACGTTATAACGTTATATAATATTACGTTATACGTTATAACGTAATATTATATAACGTTATGCGTTATAACGTAACACTACATAACGTTATACGTTATTACATAGTACTATATAATGTTATACGTTATAACGTGATACTATATAACGTTATACGTTATTACGTAATACTACTTAACGTTATACGTTATAACGTAATATTATGTAACATTATACGTTATAACGTAATATTATATAACGTTATACGTTATAACGTAATACTACATAACGGTATACGCTATAACGTAATATTATATAACATTATACGTTATAACGTAATATTATATAACGTTATACGTTATAACGAAATACTACATAACGTTATACGTTATAACGTAAGATTATATAACGTTATACGGTATAACGTAATATTATATAACGTTATACGTTATAACGTAATACTACATAACGTTATACGTTATTACATAGTACTATATAATGTTATACGTTATAACGTGATACTATATAACGTTATACGTTATAACGAAATACTACATAACGGTATACGCTATAACGTAATATTATATAACATTATACGTTATAACGTAATATTATATAACGTTATACGTTATAACGTAATACGAAATAACGTTATACGTAATTACATTGTTCTATATAATGTTATCCGTTATAATGTAATATTATGTAACATTATACGTTATAACGTAATATTATATAACGTTATACGTTATAACGTAATACTACATAACGTTATACGTTGTTACATAGTACTATATAATGTTATACGTTATAACGTGATACTATATAACGTTATACGTTGTTACGTAATACTACTTAACGTTATACGTTATAACGTAATATTATGTAACATTATACGTTATAACGTAATATTATATAACGTTATACGTTATAACGTAATATTATATATCGTTATGCGTTATAACATAACACTACACAACGTTATACGTTATTACATAGTACTATATAATGTTATACGTTATAACGTGATACTATATAACGTTATACGTTATTACGTAATACTACATAACGTTATACGTTATAACGTAATACTACATAACGTTATACGGTATAACGTAATATTATATAACGTTATACGTTATAACATAATATTATATAACGTTATACGTTATAACGTAATATTATATAACGTTATACGTTATAACGTAATATTATATATCGTTATGCGTTATAACATAACACTACATAACGTTATAATTTATTACATAGTACTATATAATGTTATACGTTATAACGTGATACTATATAACGTTATACGTTATTACGTAATACTACATAACGTTATACGTTATAACGTAATATTATATAACGTTATACGTTATAACATAATATTATATAACGTTATACGTTATAACGTAATATTATATAACGTTATACGTTATAACGTAATATTATATATCGTTATGCGTTATAACATAACACTACATAACGTTATACGTTATTACATAGTACTGTATAATGTTATACGTTATAACGTGATACTATATAACGTTATACGTTATTACGTAATACTACATAACGTTATACGTTATAACGTAATACTACATAACGTTATACGGTATAACGTAATATTATATAACGTTATACGTTATAACGTAATACTACATAACGTTATACGTTATAACGTAATACTACATAACGTTATACGGTATAACACAATACTATATAACGTTATACGTTATATCGTAATACTACATAACGTTATACGTTATAACGTAATATTATGTAACATTATACGTTATAACGTAATATTATATAACGTTATACGTTATAACGTAATACTACAAAACGTTATACGTAATTACATAGTACTATATAATGTTATACGTTATAACGTGTTTCTATATAACGTTATACGTTATAAGGTAATACTACATAACGTTACACGTTATAACGTATTTTACATAATGTTATACGTTATGACGTAATACTACATAACGTTATACGTTATATCGTAGTACTATCTAACTTTAGACGTTATAACGTAATACTACATAACGTTATACGTTATATCGTAGTACTATCTAACTTTTGACGTTATAACGTAATACTACATAACGTTATACGTTATAACACAATACTATATATCGTTATACGTTATAATGTAATACTACATAATGTTATACGTTATAACGTAATACTACATAACGTTATACGTTATTACATAGTACTATATAATGTTATACGTTATGACGTATTATTATACAACGTTATACGTTATAGCGTGATACTCCATAACGTCATACGTTATTACGTAATACTACATAACGTTATACGTTATAACGTAATACGACATAACGTTATACGTAATTACATTGTTCTATATAATGTTATCCGTTATAATGTAGTACTACATAATGTTATACGTTATAACGTAATACTACATAACGTTATACGTTATTACGTAATACTACATAACGTTATACGGTATAACACAATACTACATAACGTTATACGTTATAACACAATACTATATAACGTTATACGTTATAACGTAATACTACATAACGTTATACGCTATATCGTAGTACTATATAACTTCAGATGTTATTTCGTAATACTACATAGCGCTATGCGTTATAGCGTAATATTATATAACGTTATACGTTATAACGTAATATTATATAACGCTATACGTTATAACGTAATATTATATAACGTTATACGTTATAACGTAATATTATATAACGTTATGCGTTATAACGTAACACTACATAACGTTATACGTTATTACATAGAACTATATAATGTTATACTTTATAACGTGATACTACATAACGTTATGCGTTATTACGTAATACTACATAACGTTATACGTTATATCGTAGTACTATATAACTTCAGACGTTATTTCGTAATACTACATAGCGCTATGCGTTATAGCGTAATATTATATAACGTTATACGTTATAACGTAATATTATATAACGTTATACGTTATAACGTATTATTATATAACGTTATACGTTATAACGTAATATTATATAATGTTATACGTTATAACGTAACACTAGATAACGTTATACGTTATGACGTAGTATTATACAACGTTATACGTTATAACGTGATACTCCATAACGTCATACGTTATTACGTAATACTACATAACGTTATACGTTATAACGTAATACGACATAACGTTATACGTAATTACATTGTTCTATATAATGTTATCCGTTATAATGTAGTACTACATAATGTTATACGTTATAATGTAATACTACATAATGTTATACGTTATAACGTAATACTACATAACGTTATACGTTATTACATAGTACTATATAATGTTATACGGTATAACGTAATATTATATAACGTTATACGTTATAACGTAATATTATGTAACATTATACGTTATAACGTAATATTATATAACGTTATATGTTATAACGTAATACTACAAAACGTTATACGTAATTACATAGTACTATATAATGTTATACGTTATAACGTCTTTCTATATAACGTTATACGTTATAACGTAATACTACATAACGTTATACGGTATAACGTAACACTACATAACGTTATACGTTATTACATAGTACTATATAATGTTATACGTTATAACGTGATACTACATAACGTTATACGTTATTACGTAATACTACATAACGTTATACGTTATAACGTGATACTACATAACGTTATAGGTTATATCGTAGTACTATATAACGACATACGTTATAACGTAGTAATATAAAACGTTTAACGTTAGACGTATTACTACATAACGTTATACTTTGTAACGTAATATTATATTACGTTATACGTTATAAGGTTATACTACATAACGTTATACGTTATTACATAGTACTATATAATGTTATACGTTATAACGTAATACTACATAACGTTATACGTTATTACATAGTACTATATAATGTGATACGTTATAACGTGATACTATACAACGTTATACGTTATAACGTAATACTACATAACGTTATACGTTATAACGTAATACTACATAACGTTATACGTTATAACGTAATACTACATAACGTTATACGTTATAACACAATACTATATAACGTTATACGTTATATCGTAATACTACATAACGTTATACGTTATAACGTAATATTATGTAACATTATACGTTATAACGTAATATTATATAACGTTATGCGTTATAACGTAATACTACAAAACGTTATACGTAATTACATAGTACTATATAATGTTATACGTTATAACGTCATAGTATATAACGTTATACGTTATAACGTAATATTATATAACGTTATACGTTATAACGTAATATTATATAACGTTATACGTTATAACGTAACACTACATAACGTTATATGTTATTACATAGTACTATATAATGTTATACGTTATAACGTGATACTACATAACGTTATACGTTATTACGTAATACTACATAACGTTATACGTTATAACGTGATACTACATAACGTTATAGGTTATATCGTAGTACTATATAACGACATACGTTATAACGTAGTAATATAAAACGTTTAACGTTAGACGTATTACTACATAACGTTATACTTTGTAACGTAATATTATATTACGTTATACGTTATAAGGTTATACTACATAACGTTATACGTTATTACATAGTACTATATAATGTTATACGTTATAACGTAATACTACATAACGTTGTACGTTATTACATAGTACTATATAATGTTATACGTTATAACGTGATACTATACAACGTTATACGTTATAACGTAATACTACATAACGTTATTCGTTATAACGTAATACTACATAACGTTATACGTTATAACACAATACTATATAACGTTATACGTTATATCGTAATACTACATAACGTTATACGTTATAACGTAATATTATGCAACATTATACGTTATAACGTAATATTATATAACGTTATGCGTTATAACGTAATACTACAAAACGTTATACGTAATTACATAGTACTATATAATGTTATACGTTATAACGTCATACTATATAACGTTATACGTTATAACGTAATACTACATAACGTTACACGTTATAACGTATTCTACATAATGTTATACGTTATAACGTAATACTACATAACGTTATACGTTATTACATAGTACTATATAATGTTATACGTTATAACGTGATACTATATAACGTTATACGTTATAACACAATACTATATAACGTTACACGTTATAACGTATTTTACATAATGTTATACGTTATGACGTAATACTACATAACGTTATACGTTATATCGTAGTACTATCTAACTTTAGACGTTATAACGTAATACTACATAACGTTATACGTTATAACACAATACTATATATCGTTATACGTTATAACGTAATACTACATAACGTTATACGTTATAACGTAATATTATGTAACGTTACACGTTATAACGTATTTTACATAATGTTATACGTTATGACGTAATACTACATAACGTTATACGTTATATCGTAGTACTATCTAACTTTAGACGTTATAATGTAATACTACATAACGTTATACGTTATAACACAATACTATATATCGTTATACGTTATAACGTAATACTACATAACGTTATACGTTATATCGTAGTACTATCTAACTTTAGACGTTATAACGTAATACTACATAACGTTATACGTTATAACACAATACTATATATCGTTATACGTTATAATGTAATACTACATAATGTTATACGTTATAACGTAATACTACATAACGTTATACCTTATTACATAGTACTATATAATATTATACGTTATGACGTAGTATTATACAACGTTATACGTTATAGCGTGATACTCCATAACGTCATACGTTATTACGTAATACTACAAAACGTTATACGTTATAACGTAATACGACATAACGTTATACGTAATTACATTGTTCTATATAATGTTATCCGTTATAATGTAGTACTATATAATGTTATACGTTATAACGTAATACTACATAACGTTATACGTTATTACGTAATACTACATAACGTTATATGGTATAACACAATACTACATAACGTTATACGTTATAACACAATACTATATAACGTTATACGTTATAACGTAATACTACATAACGTTATACGCTATATCGTAGTACTATATAACTTCAGACGTTATTTCGTAATACTACATAGCGCTATGCGTTATAGCGTTATATTATATAACGTTATACGTTATAACGTAATATTATACAACGTTATACGTTATAACGTAATATTATATAACGTTATACGTTATAACGTAATATTATATAACGTTATGCGTTATAACGTAACACTACATAACGTTATACGTTATTACATAGAACTATATAATGTTATACGTTATAACGTGATACTACATAACGTTATACGTTATTACGTAATACTACATAACGTTATACGTTATATCGTAGTACTATATAACTTCAGACGTTATTTCGTAATAGTACATAGCGCTATGCGTTATAGCGTAATATTATATAACGTTATACATTATAACGTAATATTATATAACGTTATACGTTATAACGTAATATTATATAACGTTATGCGTTATAACGTAATACTACATAACGTTATACGTAATTACATAGTACTATATAATGTTATACGTTATAACGTCATACTATATAACGTTATACGTTATATCAGAGTACTATATAACAATATACGTTATAACGTAATATTATATAACGTTATACGTTATAACGTAATATTATATAACGTTATACGTTATAACGTAATATTATATAACGTTATACGTTATAACGTAATATTATATAACGTTATGCGTTATAACGTAACACTACATAACGTTACACGTTATTACATAGTACTATATAATGTTATACGTTATAACGTGATACTACATAACGTTATAGGTTATATCGTAGTACTATATAACGACATACGTTATAACGTAGTAATATAAAACGTTTAACGTTAGACGTATTACTACATAACGTTATACTTTGTAACGTAATATTATATTACGTTATACGTTATAAGGTTATACTACATAACGTTATACGTTATTACATAGTACTATATAATGTTATACGTTATAACGTAATACTACATAACGTTATACGTTATTACATAGTACTATATAATGTTATACGTTATAACGTGATACTATACAACGTTATACGTTATAACGTAATACTACATAACGTTATACGTTATAACCTAATACTACATAACGTTATACGTTATAACACAATACTATATAACGTTATACGTTATATCGTAATACTACATAACGTTATACGTTATAACGTAATATTATGTAACATTATACGTTATAACGTAATATTATATAACGTTATGCGTTATAACGTAATACTACAAAACGTTATACGTAATTACATAGTACTATATAATGTTATACTTTATAACGTCATACTATATAACGTTATACGTTATAACGTAATACTACATAACGTTACACGTTATAACGTATTCTACATAATGTTATACGTTATAACGTAATACTACATAACGTTATACGTTATTACATAGTACTACATAATGTTATACGTTATAACGTGATACTATATAACGTTATACGTTATAACACAATACTATATAACGTTACACGTTATAACGTATTTTACATAATGTTATACGTTATGACGTAATACTACATAACGTTATACGTTATATCGTAGTACTATCAAACTTTAGACGTTATAACGTAATACTACATAACGTTATACGTTATAACACAATACTATATATCGTTATACGTTATAACGTAATACTACAAAACGTTATACGTTATAACGTAATATTATGTAACGTTACACGTTATAACGTATTCTACATAATGTTATACGTTATAACGTTATACTACATAACGTTATACGTTATTACATTGTACTATATAATGTTATACGTTATAACGTCATACTATATAACGTTATACGTTATAACGTAATACTACTTAACGTTACACGTTATAACGTATTTTACATAATGTTATACGTTATAACGTAATACTACATAACGTTATACGTTATTACATAGTACTATATAATGTTATACGTTATAAAGTGATACTATATAACGTTATACGTTATTACGTAATACTGCATAACGTTATACGTTATATCCGAGTACTATATAACGTTATACGTTATAACGTAATACTAGATAAAGTTATACGTTATGACGTAGTATTATACAACGTTATACGTTATAACGTGATACTCCATAACGTCATACGTTATAACGTAATACTACATAACGTTATACGATATAACGTAATACTACATAACGTTATACGTTATAACACATTACTATATAACGTTATACGTTATAACGTAATACTACATAACGTTATACGTTATAACACAATACTATATAACGTTATACGTTATATCGTAATACTACATAACGTTATACGTTATGACGTAGTATTATATAACGTTATACGTTATAACGTAAGACTACATAACGTTATACGTTATAACGTAATACTACATAACGTTATACGTTATATCGTAGTACTATATAACTTCAGACGTTATTTCGTAATACTACATAGCGTTATGCGTTATAGCGTAATATTATATAACGTTATACGTTATAACGTAATACTACACAACGTTATACGTTATAACGTGATACTCCATAACGTCATACGTTATAACGTAATACTACATAACGTTATACGATATAACGTAATACTACATAACGTTATACGTAATTACATAGTACTATCTAATGTTATACGTTACAACGTCATACTATATAACGTTATACGTTATATCAGAGTACTATATAACAATATACGTTATAACGTAATACTACATAATGTTATACGTTATTTCGTAATACTACATAACGTTATATGTTATAACACAATTCTACATAACGTTATATGTTATAACACAATACTATATAACGTTATACGTTATAACGTAACACTACATAACGTTATACGTTATAACGTAATATTATATAACATCATACGTTATAACGTAATATTATATAACGTTATACGTTATAACGTAATATTATATAACGTTATGCGTTATAACGTAATACTACATAACGTTACACGTTATTACATAGTACTATGTAATGTTATACGTTATAACGTGATACTATATAACGTTATACGTTATTACGTAATACTACATAGCGTTATGCGTTATAGCGTAATATTATATAACGTTATACGTTATAACGTAATACTACATAACGTTATACGTTATAATGTAATACCACATAATGTAATACGTTATAACGTAATACTACATAACGTTATACGTTATTACATAGTACTATATAATGTTATTCGTTATAATGTAATACTACATAACGTTATACGTTATAACGAAATACTACATAACGTTATACGTTATAACGTAATATTATATAACGTTATACGTTATAACGTAATATTATATAACGTTATACGTTATAACGTAATACTACATGACGTTACACGTTATAACGTATTTTACAAAACGTTATACGTTATAACGTAATACTACATAAAGTTATACGTTATCACATAGTACTATATAATGTTACACGTTATAACGTGATACTATATAACGTTATACGTTATTACATAGTACCATATAATGTTATACGTAATAACGTAATACTACATAACGTTATACGTTATTACATAGTACTATATAATGTTACACGTTATAACGTGATACTATATAACGTTATACGTTATATCGTAGTACTATATAACTTTAGACCTTATAACGTAATACTACATAACGTTATACGTTATAACACAATACTGCATAACGTTATACGTTATAACGTAATACTATATAACGTTATACGTTATAACGTAATACTACATAACGTTACACGTTATAACGTATTTTACAAAACGTTATACGTTATAACGTAATACTACATAACGTTATACGTTATCACATGGTACTATATAATGTTATACGTTATAAAGTGATACTATATAACGTTATACGTTATAACGTCATACTATATACCGTTATACGTTATATCAGAGTACTATATAACAATATACGTTATAACGTAACACTACATAACGTTACACGTTATTACATAGTACTATATAATGTTATACGTTATAACGTGATACTACATAACATTATATGTTATTACGTAATACTACATAACGTTATACGTTATATCGTAGTACTATATAACTTCAGACGTTATTTCGTAATACTACATAACGTTATACGTTATTTCATAGTACTATATAATGTTATACGTTATAACATGATACTATATAACGTTATACGTTATTACGTAATACTACATAACGTTATACGTTATAATGTAATACTACATAATGTTATACGTTATAACGTAATACTACATAACGTTATACGTTATTACGTAATACTGCATAACGTTATACGTTATAACACAATACTATATAACGTTATACGTTATAACGTAATACTACATAACGTTATACGTTATATCGTAGTACTATATAACTTCAGACGTTATTTCGTAATACTACATAACGTTATACGTTATTACATAGTACTATATAATGTTATACGTTATAACATGATACTATATAACGTTATACGTTATTACGTAATACTACATAACGTTATACGTTATTACGTGATACTACATAACGTTATAGGTTATTACATAGTACTATATAATGCTATACGTTATAACGTAATACTACATAACGTTATACGTTATATCGTAGTACTATATAACGTCATACGTTATAACGTAGTAATATAAAACGTTTAACGTTAGACGTATTACTACATAACGTTATACTTTGTAATGTAATATTATATTACGTTATACGTTATAACGTTATACTACACAACGTTATACGTTATTACATAGTACTATATAATGCTATACGTTATAACGTAATATTATATAACGTTATACGTTATAACGTAATATTATATAACGTTATATGTTATAACGTAATACTACATAATGTTATAGGTTATATCGTAGTACTATATAACGTCATACGTTATAACGTAGTAATATAAAACGTTTGACGTTAGACGTATTACTACATAACGTTATACTTTGTAAGGTAATATTATATTACGTTATACTACATAACGTTATACGTTATTACATAGTACTATATAACAATATACGTTATAACGTAATACTACATAATGTTATACATTATTTCGTATTACTACATAACGTGATATGTTATAACACAATACTATATAACGTTATACGTTATAACGTGATACTATATAACGTTATACGTTATAACGTAATACTACATAACGTTATACGTTATAACGTAATACTACATAACGTTATACGTTATAACGTAATACTACATAACGTTATACGTTATAACGTAATACTACATAACGTTATACGGTATAACGTAATATTATATTACGTTATACGTTATAACGTAATACTGCATAACGTTATACGTTATTACATAGTACTATATAATGTTATACGTTATAACGTGATACTATATAACGTTATACGTTATAACTTGATACTATATAACGTTATACGTTATAACGTGATACTATATAACGTTATACGTTATAACGTGATACTATATAACGTTATACGTTATAACGAAATACTACATAACGTTATACGTTATAACGTAATATTATATGACGTTATACGTTATAACGTAATATTGTATAACGTTATACGTTATTACGTAATACTACATAACGTTATACGTTATATCCGAATACTATATAACGTTATACGTTATAACGTAATACTAGGTAACGTTATACGGTATGACGTAGTATTATACAACGTTATACGTTATAACGTGATACTCCATAACGTCATACGTTATTACGTAATACTACATCACGTTATACGTTATAACGTAATACGACATAACGTTATACGTAATTACATTGTACTATATAATGTTATCCGTTATAATGTAATACTACATAATGTTATACGTTATAGCGTAATAGTACATAACGTTATACGTTATTACGTAATACTACATAACGTTATACGTTACAACGTAATACTACATAACGTTATACGTTATAACGTAATACTACGTAACGTTATACGGTATAACGTAATATTGTATTACGTTATACGTTATAACGTAATACTACATAACGTTATACGTTATTACATAGTACTATATAATGTTATACGTTATAACGTGATACTATATAACGTTATACGTTATAACGAAATACTACATAACGTTATACGTTATAACGTAATATTATATAACGTTATACGTTATAACGTAATACTACATAACGTTATACGGTATAACGTAATATTGTATTACGTTATACGTTATAACGTAATACTACATAACGTTATACGTTATTACATAGTACTATACAATGTTATACGTTATAATGTGATACTATATAACGTTATACGTTATAACGAAATACTACATAACGTTATACGTTATAACGTAATATTATATAACGTTATACGTTATAACGTAATACTACATAACGTTATACGGTATAACGTAATATTGTATTACGTTATACGTTATAACGTAATACTACATAACGTTATACGTTATTACATAGTACTATACAATGTTATACGTTATAATGTGATACTATATAACGTTATACGTTATAACGAAATACTACATAACGTTATACGTTATAACGTAATATTATATAACGTTATACGTTATAACGTAATATTATATAATGTTATACGTTATAACGTAATACTACATAACGTTATACGTAATTACATAGTACTATATAATGTTATACGTTATAACGTCATACTATATAACGTTATTCGTTATAACACAATACTATATAACGTTATACGTTATATCGTAATACTACATAACGTCATACGTTATAACGTAATACTACATAACGTTACACGTTATTACATAGTACTATATAACAATATACGTTATAACGTAATACTACATAATGTTATACATTATTTCGTAATACTACATAACGTGATATGTTATAACACAATACTATATATCGTTATACGTTATAACGTGATACTATATAACGTTACACGTTATTACATAGTACTATATAACAATATACGTTATAACGTAATACTACATAATGTTATACATTATTTCGTAATACTACATAACGTGATATGTTATAACACAATACTATATATCGTTATACGTTATAACGTGATACTATATAACGTTATACGTTATTACGTAATACTACATAGCGTAATACGTTATAGCGTAATATTATATAATGTTATACGATATAACGTAATACTACATAACGTTATACGTTATAACGTAATACTACATAACGCTATACGTTATTACGTAATACTACATAACGTTATACGTTATATCCGAGTACTATATAACGTTATACGTTATAATGTAATACTACATAACGTTATACGTTATAATGTAATACTACATAGCGTTATACGTTATAGCGTAATATTATATAATGTTATACGTTATAAAGTAATACTACATAACGTTATACGTTATAACGTAATACTACATAACGTTATACGTTATAACGTAATACTACATAACGTTATACGGTATAACGTAATATTATATTACGTTATACGTTATAACGTAATACTGCATAACGTTTTACGTTATTACATAGTACTATATAATGTTATACGTTATAACGTGATACTATATAACGTTATACGTTATAACGAAATACTACATAACGTTATACGTTATAACGTAATATTATATAACGTTATACGTTATAACGTAATATTGAATAACGTTATACGTTATTACGTAATACTACATAACGTTATACGTTATATCCGAGTACTATATAACGTTAGTACGTTATAACGTAATACTAGATAACGTTATACGGTTTGACGTAGTATTATACAACGTTATACGTTATAACGTGATACTCCATAACGTCATACGTTATTACGTAATACTACATAACGTTATACGTTATATCCGAGTACTACATAACGTTATACGTTATTACATAGTACTATCTAATGTTATACGTTATAACGTAATACTACATAACGTTACACGTTATAACGTATTCTACATAATGTTATACGTTATATCGTAATACTACATAACGTTATACGTTATAACGTAATATTATGTAACATTATACGTTATAACACAATACTATATAACGTTATACGTTATATCGTAATGCTACATAACGTTATACGTTAAAACGTAATATTATGTAACATTATACGTTATAACGTAATATTATATAACGTTATACGTTATAACGTAATATTATATAACGTTATACGTTATAACGTAATATTATATAACGTTATACGTTATAACGTAATATTATATAACGTTATGCGTTATAACGTAACACTACATAACGTTACACGTTATTACATAGTACTATATAACAATATAAGTTATAACGTAATACTACATAATGTTATACATTATTTCGTATTACTACATAACGTGATATGTTATAACACAATACTATATATCGTTATACGTTATAACGTGATACTATATAACATTATACGTTATTACGTAATACTACATAGCGTTATACGTTATAGCGTAATATTATATAATGTTATACGTTATAACGTAATACTACATAACGTTATACGTTATAACGTAATACTACATAACGTTATACATTATTACGTAATACTACATAACGTTATACGTTATATCCGAGTACTATATAACGTTATACGTTATAATGTAATACTACATAACGTTATACGTTACAATGTAATACTACATAGCGTTATACGTTATAGCGTAATATTATATAATGTTATACGTTATAACGTAATACTACATAACGTTATACGTTATAACGAAATACTACATAACGTTATACGGTATAACGTAATATTATATTACGTTATACGTTATAACGTAATACTGCATAACGTTTTACGTTATTACATAGTACTATATAATGTTATACGTTATAACGTGATACTATATAACGTTATACGTTATAACGAAATACTACATAACGTTATACGTTATAACGTAATATTATATAACGTTATACGTTATAACGTAATATTGAATAACGTTATACGTTATTACGTAATACTACATAACGTTATACGTTATATCCGAGTACTATATAACGTTAGTACGTTATAACGTAATACTAGATAACGTTATACGGTTTGACGTAGTATTATACAACGTTATACGTTATAACGTGATACTCCATAACGTCATACGTTATTACGTAATACTACATAACGTTATACGTTATATCCGAGTACTACATAACGTTATACGTTATTACATAGTACTATATAATGTTATACGTTATAACGTAAAACTACATAACGTTACACGTTATAACGTATTCTACATAATGTTATACGTTATATCGTAATACTACATAACGTTATACGTTATAACGTAATATTATGTAACATTATACGTTATAACACAATACTATATAACGTTATACGTTATATCGTAATGCTACATAACGTTATACGTTAAAACGTAATATTATGTAACATTATACGTTATAACGTAATATTATATAACGTTATACGTTATAACGTAATATTATATAACGTTATACGTTATAACGTAATATTATATAACGTTATGCGTTATAACGTAATGCTACATAACGTTATACGTAATTACATAGTACTATATAATGTTATACGTTATAACGTCAT
This sequence comes from Bombus sylvestris, assembly GCA_911622165.2. Classification (NCBI taxonomy): domain Eukaryota; kingdom Metazoa; phylum Arthropoda; class Insecta; order Hymenoptera; family Apidae; genus Bombus; species Bombus sylvestris. Next base: position 2,359,105 of record CAJVRE020000087.1, read on the forward strand.
ACTATATAACGTTATACGTTATATCAGAGTACTATATAACAATATACGTTATAACGTAACGCTACATAACGTTATACGTTATAACGTAATACGACATAACGTTATACGTAATTACATTGTACTATATAATGTTATCCGTTATAATGTAATACTACATAATGTTATACGTTATAGCGTAATAGTACATAACGTTATACGTTATTACGTAATACTACATAACGTTATACGTTACAACGTAATACTACATAACGTTATACGTTATATCGTAATACTACATAACGTTATACGGTATAACGTAATATTGTATTACGTTATACGTTATAACGTAATACTACATAACGTTATACGTTATTACATAGTACTATATAATGTTATACGTTATAACGTGATACTATATAACGTTATACGTTATAACGAAATACCACATAACGTTATACGTTATAACGTAATATTATATAACGTTATACGTTATAACGTAATACTACATAACGTTATACGGTATAACGTAATATTGTATTACGTTATACGTTATAACGTAATACTACATAACGTTATACGTTATTACATAGTACTATATAATGTAATACGTTATAATGTGATACTATATAACGTTATACGTTATAACGAAATACTACATAACGTTATACGTTATAACGTAATATTATATAACGTTATACGTTACAACGTAATACTACATAACGTTATACGTTATAACGTAATACTACATAACGTTATACGGTATAACGTAATATTGTATTACGTTATACGTTATAACGTAATACTACATAACGTTATACGTTATTACATAGTACTATATAATGTTATACGTTATAACGTGATACTATATAACGTTATACGTTATAACGAAATACCACATAACGTTATACGTTATAACGTAATATTATATAACGTTATACGTTATAACGTAATACTACATAACGTTATACGGTATAACGTAATATTGTATTACGTTATACGTTATAACGTAATACTACATAACGTTATACGTTATTACATAGTACTATATAATGTAATACGTTATAATGTGATACTATATAACGTTATACGTTATAACGAAATACTACATAACGTTATACGTTATAACGTAATATTATATAACGTTATACGTTATAACGTAATATTATATAACGTTATACGTTATATCAGAGTACTATATAACAATATACGTTATAACGTAATACTACATAACGTTATACGTTATGACGTAGTATTATATAACGTTATACGTTATAACGTAACACTACATAACGTTATACGTTATAACGTAACACTACATAACGTTATACGTTATAACGTGATACTATATAACGTTATACGTTATAACGAAATACTACATAACGTTATACGTTATAACGTGATACTATATAACGTTATACGTTATATCGTAATGCTACATAACGTTATACGTTAAAACGTAATATTATATAACGTTATACGTTATAACGTAATATTATATAACGTTATACGTTATAACGTAATATTATATAACGTTATGCGTTATAACGTAATGCTACATAACGTTATACGTAATTACATAGTACTATATAACGTTATGCGTTATAACGTAACACTACATAACGTTACACGTTATTACATAGTACTATATAACAATATACGTTATAACGTGATACTACATAACGTTATACGTTATAACGTAATATTATATAACGTTATACGTTATAACGTAATACTACATAACGTTATAGGTTATTACATAGTACTATATAATGTTATACGTTATAACGTGATACTATACAACGTTATACGTTATAACGTAATACTACATAACGTTATACGTTATAACGTAATACTACATAACGTTATACGATATGTCGTAATACTACATAACGTTATACGTAATTACATAGTACTATCTAATGTTATACGTTATAACGTCATACTATATAACGTTATACATTATATCAGAGTACTATATAACAATATACGTTATAACGTAATACTACATAACGTTATACGTTATGACGTAGTATTATATAACGTTATACGTTATAACGTAACACTACATAACGTTATACGTTATAACGTAATATTATATAACGTTATTCGTTATAACGTAATATTATATAACGTTATGCGTTATAACGTAACACTACATAACGTTACACGTTATTACATGGTACTATATAACAATATACGTTATAACGTAATACCATATAACGTCATACGTTATAACGTAGTAATATAAAACGTTTGACGTTAAACGTATTACTACATAACGCTATGCTTTGTAAGGTAATATAATATTACGTTATACTACATAACGTTATACGTTATTACATAGTACTATATAATGTTATACGTTATAACGTAATACTACATAACGTTACACGTTATAACGTATTCTACATAATGTTATACGTTATATCGTAATACTACATAACGTTATACGTTGTAACGTAATATTATGTAACATTATACGTTATAACACAACACTATATAACGTTACACGTTATATCGTAACGCTACATAACGTTATACGTTATAACGTAATATTATGTAACATTATACGTTATAACGTAATATTATATAACGTTATACGTTATAACGTAATATTATATAACGTTATGCGTTATAACGTAATGCTACATAACGTTATACGTAATTACATAGTACTATATAATGTTATACGTTATAACGTCATACTATATAACGTTATACGTTATATCAGAGTACTATATAGCAATATACGTTATAACGTAACGCTACATAACGTTATACGTTATAACGTAATATTATATAACGTTATACGTTATAACGTAATATTATATAACGTTATACGTTATAACGTAATATTATATAACGTTATACGTTATAACGTAATACTACATAACGTTATACGGTATAACGTAATATTATATTACGTTATACTTTATAACGTAATACTGCATAACGTTTTACGTTATAACGTATTCTACATAATGTTATGCGTTATAGCGTAACACTACATAACGTTACACGTTATTACATAGTACTATATAACAATATACGTTATAACGTAATACTACATAATGTTATACATTATTTCGTAATACTACATAACGTGATATGTTATAACACAATACTATATATCGTTATACGTTATAACGTGGTACTATATAACGTTATACGTTATTACGTAATACCACATAGCGTTATACGTTATAGCGTAATATTATATAATGTTATACGTTATAACGTAATACTACATAACGTTATACGTTATAACGTAATACTACATAACGTTATACTTTATTACGTAATACTACATAACGTTATACGTTATATCCGAGTACTATATAACGTTATACGTTATAATGTAATACTACATAACGTTATACGTTATAATGTAATACTACATAGCGTTATACGTTATAGCGTAATATTATATAACGTTATACGTTATGACGTAGTATTATATAACGTTATACGTTATAACGTAACACTACATAACGTTATAAGTTATAACGTAATATTATATAACGTTATACTTTATAACGTAATATTATATAACGTTATACGTTATGACGTAGTATTATATAACGTTATACGTTATAACGTAACACTACATAACGTTATAAGTTATAACGTAATATTATATAACGTTATACGTTATAACGTAATATTATATAACGTTATACGTTATAACGTAACATTGTATAACGTTATACGTTATTACGTAATACTACATAACGTTATACGTTATATCCGAGTACTATATAACGTTAGTACGTTATAACGTAATACTAGATAACGTTATACGGTTTGACGTAGTATTATACAACGTTATACGTTATAACGTGATACTCCATAACGTCATACGTTATTACGTAATACTACATAACGTTATACGTTATAACGTAATACTATATAACGTTATACGTTATAACGTGATACTATATAACGTTATACGTTATTACGTAATACTACATAACGTTATACGATATGTCGTAATACTACATAACGTTATACGTAATTACATAGTACTACTTAATGTTATACGTTATAACGTCATACTATATAACGTTATACGTTATATCAGAGTACTATATAACAATATACGTTATAACGTAATACTACATAACGTTATACGTTATGACGTAGTATTATATAACGTTATACGTTATAACGTAACACTACATAACGTTATACGTTATAACGTAATATTATATAACGTTATACGTTATAACGTAATATTATATAACGTTATGCGTTATAACGTAACACTACATAACGCTATACGTTATAACGTGATACTATATAACGTTATACGTTATTACGTAATACTACATAGCGTTATAAGTTATAGCGTAATATTGTATTACGTTATACGTTATAACGTCATACTATATAACGTTATACGTTATATCAGAGTACTATATAACCATATACGTTATAACGTAATGCTACATAACGTCATACGTTATAACGTAGTAATATAAAACGTTTAACGTTAGACGTATTACTACATAACGTTATACTTTGTAATGTAATATTATATTACGTTATACGTTATAACGTTATACTACACAACGTTATACGTTATTACATAGTACTATATAATGTTATACGTTATAACGTAATATTATATAATGTTATACGTTATAACGTAATATTATATAACGTTATACGTTACGACGTAGTATTATATAACGTTATACGTTATAACGTAACACTACATAACGTTATACGTTATAACGTAATATTATATAACGTTATACGTTATAACGTAATATTATATAACGTTATGCGTTATAACGTAACACTACCTAACGTTACACGTTATTACATGGTACTATATAATGTTATACGTTATAACGTGATACTATATAACGTTATACGTTATTACGTAATACTACATAGCGTTATACGTTATAGCGTAATATTATATAATGTTATACGTTATAACGTAATACTACATAACGTTATACGTTATAACGTAATACTACATAACGTTATACGGTATAACGTAATATTGTACTACGTTATACGTTATAACGAAATACTACATAACGTTATACGTTATAACGTGATACTATATAACGTTATACGTTATTACGTAATACTACATAGCGTTATAAGTCATAGCGTAATATTGTATTACGTTATACGTTATAACGTAATGCTACATAACGTCATACGTTATAACGTAGTAATATAAAACGTTTAACGTTAGACGTATTACTACATAACGTTATACTTTGTAATGTAATATTATATTACGTTATACATTATAACGTTATACTACACAACGTTATACGTTATTACATAGTACTATATAATGTTATACGTTATAACGTAATACTACATAACGTTATACGTTATTACGTAGTACTATATAATGCTATACGTTATAACGTGATACTATATAACGTTATACGTTATAACGAAATACTACATAACGTTATACGTTATAACGTTATACCACACAACGTTATACGTTATTACATAGTACTATATAATGTTATACGTTATAACGTAATATTATATAACGTTATACGTTATAACGTAATATTATATAACGTTATACGTTATGACGTAGTATTATATAACGTTATACGTTATAACGTAACACTACATAACGTTATACGTTATAACGTAATATTATATAACGTTATACGTTATAACGTAATATTATATAACGTTATGCGTTATAACGTAACACTACCTAACGTTACACGTTATTACATGGTACTATATAATGTTATACGTTATAACGTGATACTATATAACGTTATACGTTATTACGTAATACTACATAGCGTTATACGTTATAGCGTAATATTATATAATGTTATACGTTATAACGTAATACTACATAACGTTATACGTTATAACGTAATAGTACATAACGTTATACGGTATAACGTAATATTGTATTACGTTATACGTTATAACGAAATACTACATAACGTTATACGTTATAACGTAATATTATATAACGTTATACGTTATAACGTAATACTACATAACGTTATAGGTTATTACATAGTACTATATAATGTTATACGTTATAACGTGATACTATACAACGTTATACGTTATAACGTAATACTACATAACGTTATACGTTATAACGTAATACTACATAACGCTATACGATATGTCGTAATACTACATAACCTTGTACGTAATTACATAGTACTATCTAATGTTATACGTTATAACGTCATACTATATAACGTTATACGTTATATCAGAGTACTATATAACAATATACGTTATAACGTAATACTACATAACGTTATACGTTATGACGTAGTATTATATAACGTTATGCGTTATAACGTAACACTACATAACGTTACACGTTATTACATAGTACTATATAACAATATACGTTATATCGTAATACTACATAATGTTATACATTATTTCGTAATACTACATAACGTGATATGTTATAACACAATACTATATAAGGCTATACGTTATAACGTGATACTATATAACGTTATACGTTATTACGTAATACTACATAGCGTTATAAGTTATAGCGTAATATTATATAATGTTATACGTTATAACATGATACTATATAACGTTGTACGTTATTACGTAATACTACATAACGTTATAGGTTATTACGTGATACTACATAACGTTATAGGTTATATCGTAGTACTATATAACGTCATACGTTATAACGTAACACTACATAACGTTATACGTTATAACGTAATATTATATAACGTTATACGTTATAACGTAATATTATATAACGTTATGCGTTATAACGTAACACTACATAACGTTACACGTTATTACATAGTACTATATAACAATATACGTTATAACGTAATACTACATAATGTTATACATTATTTCGTAATACTACATAACGTGATATGTTATAACACAATACTATATAACGCTATACGTTATAACGTGATACTATATAACGTTATACGTTATTACGTAATACTACATAGCGTTATAAGTTATAGCGTAATATTATATAATGTTATACGTTATAACATGATACTATATAACGTTGTACGTTATTACGTAATACTACATAACGTTATACGTTATTACGTGATACTACATAACGTTATAGGTTATATCGTAGTACTATATAACGTCATACGTTATAACGTAGTAATATAAAACGTTTGACGTTAGACGTATTACTACATAACGCTATACTTTGTAAGGTAATATTATATTACGTTATACTACATAACGTTATACGTTATTACATAGTACTATATAATGTTATACGTTATAACGTAATACTACATAACGTTACACGTTATAACGTATTCTACATAATGTTATACGTTATATCGTAATACTACATAACGTTATACGTTATAACGTAATATTATGTAACATTATACGTTATAACACAATACTATATAACGTTACACGTTATAACGTAACGCTACATAACGTTATACGTTATAACGTAATATTATATAACGTTATACGTTATAACGTAATATTATATAACGTTATACGTTATAACGTAATATTATATAACGTTATGCGTTATAACGTAACACTACATAACGTTACACGTTATTACATAGTACTATATAATGTTATACGTTATAACGTGATACTATATAACGTTATACGTTATTACGTAATACCACATAGCGTTATACGTTATAGCGTAATATTATATAATGTTATACGTTATAACGTAATACTACATAACGTTATACGTTATAACGTAATACTACATAACGTTATACGGTACAACGTAATATTATATAACGTTAGACGTTATAACGTAATATTATATAACGTTATACGTTATAACGTAATATTATATAACGTTATACGTTATTTCGTAATACTACATAACGTGATATGTTATAACACAATACTATATATCGTTATACGTTATAACGTGATACTATATAACGTTATACGTTATTACGTAATACTACATAGCGTTATACGTTATAACGTAACACTACATAACGTTATACGTTATAACGTAATATTATATAACGTTATACGTTATAACGTAATATTATATAACGTTATGCGTTATAACGTAACACTACATAACGTTACACGTTATTACATAGTACTATATAACAATATACGTTATAACGTAATACTACATAATGTTATACATTATTTCGTAATACTACATAACGTGATATGTTATGACACAATACTATATAACGCTATACGTTATAACGTGATACTATATAACGTTATACGTTATTACGTAATACTACATAGCGTTATAAGTTATAGCGTAATATTGTATTACGTCATACGTTATAACGTAATGCTACATAACGTCATACGTTATAACGTAGTAATATAAAACGTTTAACGTTAGACGTATTACTACATAACGTTATACTTTGTAATGTAATATTATATTACGTTATACGTTATAACGTTATACTACACAACGTTATACGTTATTACATAGTACTATATAATGTTATACGTTATAACGTAATACTACATAACGTTATACGGTATTACATAGTACTTTATAACAATATACGTTATAACGTAATACTACATAATGTTATACATTATTTCGTAATACTACATAACGTGATATGTTATAACACAATACTATATAACGCTATACGTTATAGCGTGATACTATATAACGTTATACGTTATTAGGTAATACTACATAGCGTTATAAGTTATAGCGTAATATTGTATTACGTTATACGTTATAACGTAATGCTACATAACGTCATACGTTATAACGTAGTAATATAAAACGTTTAACGTTAGACGTATTACTACATAACGTTATACTTTGTAATGTAATATTACATTACGTTATACGTTATAACGTTATACTACACAACGTTATACGTTATTACATAGTACTATATAATGTTATACGTTATAACGTAATACTACATAACGTTATACGTTATTACATAGTACTATATAATGCTATACGTTATAACGTGATACTATATAACGTTATACGTTATAACGAAATACTACATAACGTTATACGTTATAACGTTATACTACACAACGTTATACGTTATTACATAGTACTATATAATGTTATACGTTATAACGTAATATTATGTAACGTTATACGTTATAACGTATTATTATATAACGTTATACGTTATGACGTAGTATTATATAACGTTATACGTTATAACGTAACACTACATAACGTTAAACGTTATAACGTAATATTATATAACGTTATACGTTATAACGTAATATTATATAACGTTATGCGTTATAACGTAACACTACATAACGTTACACGTTATTACATAGTACTATATAACAATATACGTTATAACGTAATATTATATAACGTTATACGTTATAACGTAATATTATATAACGTTATACGTTATAACGTAATATTATATAACGTTATGCGTTATAACGTAACACTACATAACGTTACACGTTATTACATAGTACTATATAATGTTGTACGTTATAACGTGATACTATATAACGTTATACGTTATTACGTAATACTACATAGCGTTATACGTTATAGCGTAATACTACATAACGTTATACGTTATAACGTAATACTACATAACGTTATACGGTATAACGTAATATTATATAACGTTATACGGTATAACGTAATATTATATAACGTTATACGTTATAACGTAATATTATATAACGTTATACGTTGTTACGACGGCCGACTCTCTACCTGGGCCAGGCTACACACCGCCAGCAGGACGGCAGCCACATGTCCGCACATCCTTGTCGCATACCCTCAATAGCCTCTAGGACCCCTCATAAACCTTGCACAATTCTATCTAAGACCACGGGCCGGATGTAGCATCTGCTTAGCACATGTTCACTTCTTACGGGAAAGTTAGTTTCGCACGTGCAATACCTCCTACCATCAACTTTCTCTCGAGGGCAGCTAAGACCCTTTCTAGTCTACCGGTCATCTTATTGACCAATAAGAAACAATGTTCACTACCCTCACTTCCTAGCGAAAAATACTATGAACAAATCCGCTTATTCCATACGCTAGACCCACCCATCACTAGCTTTCCTCTGGCACCGCATCATTGCCAAACGCCACTGATTTACCAACTTTCGCATGGTCAACACCTTTGGCCGACTTTCTATCACTAGATCAGTCACATACTAAACTTGTACCTAACGCAACAGCGTAACTATTCATCACAAAGTTGTTGGAATAAATTGTTAATTATACATTATCATATCTGTGTCGCATTCAATCAACCACCCCTGTTATCCTAAACGAAACAGGGGATCGATCATTTCGCGGCGTCGATTATGTAATCGTAACGGGAATTTACGACTCCCGTTGACGTGCTTCTTCGCGATCGCGTCTCTCCGCGAGTGAACGAAACATACGTTATAACGTAATATTATATAACGTTATACGTTATTTCGTAATACTACATAACGTGATATGTTATAACACAATACTATATATCGTTATACGTTATAACGTGATACTATATAACGTTATACGTTATTACGTAATACTACATAGCGTTATACGTTATTACATAGTACTATATAATGTTATACGTTATAACGTGATACTATATAACGTTATACGTTATTACGTAATACTACATAACGTTATACGATATGTCGTAATACTACATAACGTTATACGTAATTACATAGTACTATCTAATGTTATACGTTATAACGTCATACTATATAACGTTATACGTTATATCAGAGTACTATATAACAATATACGTTATAACGTAATACTACATAACGTTATACGTTATGACGTAGTATTATATAACGTTATACGTTATAACGTAACACTACATAACGTTATACGTTATAACGTAATATTATATAACGTTATACGTTATAACGTAATATTATATAACGTTATGCGTTATAACGTAACACTACATAACGTTACACGTTATTACATAGTACTATATAACAATACACGTTATAACGTAATACTACATAATGTTATACATTATTTCGTAATACTACATAACGTGATATGTTATAACACAATACTATATAACGCTATACGTTATAACGTGATACTATATAACGTTATACGTTATTACGTAATACTACATAGCGTTATAAGTTATAGCGTAATATTGTATTACGTTATACGTTATAACGTAATGCTACATAACGTCAGACGTTATAACGTAATAATATAAAACGTTTAACGTTAGACGTATTACTACATAACGTTATACTTTGTAATGTAATATTATATTACGTTATACGTTATAACGTTATACTACACAACGTTATACGTTATTACATAGTACTATATAATGTTATACGTTATAACGTAATACTACATAACGTTATACGTTATTACATAGTACTATATAATGCTATACGTTATAACGTGATACTATATAACGTTATACGTTATAACGAAATACTACATAACGTTATACGTTATAACGTTATACTACACAACGTTATACGTTATTACATAGTACTATATAATGTTATACGTTATAACGTAATATTATATAACGTTATACGTTATAACGTAATATTATATAACGTTATACGTTATGACGTAGTATTATATAACGTTATACGTTATAACGTAACACTACATAACGTTATACGTTATAACGTAATATTATATAACGTTATACGTTATAACGTAATATTATATAACGTTATGCGTTATAACGTAACACTACATAACGTTACACGTTATTACATAGTACTATATAACAATATACGTTATAACGTAATATTATATAACGTTATACGTTATAACGTAATATTATATAACGTTATGCGTTATAACGTAATGCTACATAACGTTATACGTAATTACATAGTACTATATAATGTTATACGTTATAACGTCATACTATATAACGTTATACGTTATATCAGAGTACTGTATAGCAATATACGTTATAACGTAACGCTACATAACGTTATACGTTATAACGTAATATTATATAACGTTATACGTTATAACGTAATATTATATAACGTTATACGTTATAACGTAATATTATATAACGTTATACGTTATTACGTAATACTACATAGCGTTATACGTTATAGCGTAATATTATATAATGTTATACGTTATAACGTAATACTACATAACGTTATACGTTATAACGTAATACTACATAACGTAATACGTTATAACGTAATACTACATAACGTTATACGGTATAACGTAATATTATATAACGTTATACGTTATAACGTAATATTATATAACGTTATACGTAATTTCGTAATACTACATAACGTGATATGTTATAACACAATACTATATATCGTTATACGTTATTACATAGTACTATGTAATGTTATACGTTATAACGTAATACTACATAACGTTATACGTTATTACATAGTACTATATAATGCTATACGTTATAACGTGATACTATATAACGTTATACGTTATAACGAAATACTACATAACGTTATACGTTATAACGTTATACTACACAACGTTATACGTTATTACATAGTACTATATAACAATATACGTTATAACGTAATATTATATAACGTTATACGTTATAACGTAATATTATATAACGTTATGCGTTATAACGTAATGCTACATAACGTTATACGTAATTACATAGTACTATATAATGTTATACGTTACAACGTCATACTATATAACGTTATACGTTATAACGTAATATTATATAACGTTATACGCTATAACGTAATATTATATAACGTTATGCGTTATAACGTAATGCTACATAACGTTATACGTAATTACATAGTACTATATAATGTTATACGTTATAACGTCATACTATATAACGTTATACGTTATATCAGAGTACTGTATAGCAATATACGTTATAACGTAACGCTACATAACGTTATACGTTATAACGTAATATTATATAACGTTATACGTTATAACGTAATATTATATAACGTTATACGTTATAACGAAATACTACATAACGTTATACGTTATAACGTAATATTATATAACGTTATGCGTTATAACGTAACACTACATAACGTTACACGTTATTACATAGTACTATATAACAATATACGTTATAACGTAATATTATATAACGTTATACGTTATAACGTAATATTATATAACGTTATGCGTTATAACGTAACACTACATAACGTTACACGTAATTACATAGTACTATATAATGTTATACGTTATAACGTGATACTATATAACGTTATACGTTATTACGTAATACTACATAGCGTTATACGTTATAGCGTAATATTATATAATGTTATACGTTATAACGTAATATTGTATTACGTTATACGTTATAACGTAATACTACATAACGTTATACGGTATAACGTAATATTGTATTACGTTATGCGTTATAACGTAATACTGCATAACGTTATACGGTATAACGTAATATTGTATTACGTTATACGTTATAACGTAATACTACATAACGTTATACGTTATTACATAGTACTATATAATGTTATACGTTATAACGTGATACTATATAACGTTATACGTTATAACGAAGTACTACATAACGTTATACGTTATAACGTAATATTATATAACGTGATACTATATAACGTTATACATTATTACGTAATACTACATAGCGTTATACGTTATAACGTAATATTATATAACGTTATACATTATTACGTAATACTACATAGCGTTATACGTTATAACGTAATACTACATAACGTTATACGTTATTACATAGTACTATATAATGTTATACGTTATAACGTGATACTATATAACGTTATACGTTATTACGTAATACTACATAGCGTTATACGTTATAGCGTAATATTATATAATGTTATACGTTATAACGTAATACTACATAACGTTATACGTTATAACGTAATACTACATAACGTTATACGTTATAACGTAATACTACATGACGTTATACGGTATAACGTAATATTATATAACGTTATACGTTATAACGTAATATTATATAACGTTACACGTTATAACGTAATATTATATAACGTTATACGTTATTTCGTAATACTACATAACGTGATATGTTATAACACAATACTATATATCGTTATACGTTATAACGTGATACTATATAACGTTATACGTTATTACGTAATACTACATAGCGTTATAAGTTATAACGTAATACTACATAACGTTATACGTTATGTCGTAGTATTATATAACGTTATACGTTATAACGTAACACTACATAACGTTATACGTTATAACGTAATATTATATAACGTTATACGTTATAACGTAATATTATATAACGTTATGCGTTATTACGTAACACTACATAACGTTACACGTTATTACATAGTACTATATAACAATATACATTATAAGGTAATACTACATAATGTTATACATTATTTCGTAATACTACATAACGTGATACTACATAGCGTTATACGTTATAGCGTAATATTATATAATGTTATACGTTATAACGTAATACTACATAACGTTATACGTTATAACGTAATACTACATAACGTTATACGTTATAACGTAATACTACATAACGTTATACGGTATAACGTAATATTATATTACGTTAAACGTTATAACGTAATACTGCATAACGTTATACGTTATTACATAGTACTATATAATGTTATACGTTATAACGTGATACTATATAACGTTATACGTTATATCGTAGTACTATATAACTTCAGACGTTATTACGTAATACTACATAACGTTATACGTTATAATGTAATACTACATAATGTTATACGTTATAACGTAATACGACATAACGTTATACGTAATTACATTGTACTATATAATGTTATCCGTTATAACGTAATACTACATAACGTTATACGTTATTACGTAATACTACATAACGTTATACGTTATTACGTAATACTACATAACGTTATACGTTATAACACAATACTATATAACGTTATACGTTCTAACGTAATACTACATAACGTTATACGTTATATCGTAGTACCATATAACTTTAGACGTTATTTCGTTATACTACATAACGTTATACGTTATTATATAGTACTATATAATGTTATACGTTATAACATGATACTATATAACGTTATACGTTATTACGTAATACTACATAACGTCATACGTTATAACGTAGTAATATAAAACGTTTAACGTTAGACGCATTACTACATAACGTTATACTTTGTAATGTAATATTATATTACGTTATACGTTATAACGTAATACTACATAACGTTATACGTTATAATGTAATACTACATAATGTTATACGTTATAACGTAATACTACATAACGTTATACGTTATAACGTAATACTACATAACGTTATACGTTATTACGTAATACTACATAACGTTATACGTTATAACGAAATACTACATAACGTTATACGTTATAACGTAATATTATATATCGTTATACGTTATAACGTAATATTATATAACGTTATACGTTATAACGTAATACTACATAATGTTATAGGTTATATCGTAGTACTATATAACGTCGTACGTTATAACGTAGTAATATAAAACGTTTAACGTTAGACGTATTACTACATAACGTTATACTTTGTAATGTAATATTATGTTACGTTATACGTTATAATGTAATACTACATAATGTTATACGTTATAACGTAATACTACAAAACGTTATACGTTATAACGTAATACTACATAACGTTATACGTTATTACGTAATACTACATAACGTTATACGTTATTACATAGTACTATATAATGTTATACGTTATATCGTAATACTACATAACGTTATACGTTATAACGTAATATTATGTAACATTATACGTTATAACACAATAGTATGTCGGAGATGAAAAGACATCGGGCCTCACTGTTGGAATTCTTAGGAAAAGCAGAGACAATGAGCTTGAGTTCGAGGCGCCAGAGAGGGCGCCGAGCGTAGCCGCGGTCACGGGACGGATATTTTGTCTAGTGCAAGTGTAGAATTGCATGGCCCTCCTTATGAAGAGACAGTGGTGCCAGTGCTCTGCAGTGCGCATTCCAACGGCCTCTACCCCGTGGCTTGCCACACGCAGACCCTATTCTTCGGGCAAGACGATTGCCAGATGTCGATGCAACTTCACAGGACATTTAGTTAACTAAGGTCCTCCGAACGAACAAACAGTCTTTATCCTAACAGTCCCCAAGTCTACCACCCGCTACGGGAAGATATGGGAAATCTGTTTTGCCTCACGGGCGACGCTTCCCGTTACCAACTTTCTCTCAAGGGGTTCTTTTCTAACCACCAACATAAAGATTGGCCAATTAACGGCAGCGTCCATTTCCCTCACTTTTTGGACAAGGGTTGTCCTCGACGAATCCGACGATCTCGCGCCTGGAGACACACCCCGTCATAGTTTACCTCTGCAGCATCACGATGATCGTGAGAGACATTCTTGTATGATCTCGTCTGCGAGTGGGACGGCGTCTTTTCGATCGGAGGATGTTTCACGTTTGAGTGCGGAGTTTGACTTGGACTTTTGGAGGGGGGTCTAGTCGTTGTCCCGTTGGCCGCGGATTCGTTATCGAACTTAGGATCATTGCCATTAGTATCTCGAGCATCTAGTTACCACGGCTACCTGTCGAATTCTGTAGCGATCATATCCGTAAAAGTAGATGCTTTCTGTATTGCGTACCCGCGATGGCTAATTCGAGAGAATATTCATTACACGCCCCTATCCCTAATCTTCATGTTAAATCCGACAAGTATATAACGTTATACGTTATATCGTAATGCTACATACCGTTATACGTTATAACGTAACGCTACATAACGTTATACGTTATAACGTAATATTATATAACGTTATACGTTTTAACGTAATATTATATAACGTTATACCTTATAACGTAATATTATATAACGTTATACGTTATAACGTAATATTATATAACGTTATACGTTATTTCGTAATACTACATAACGTGATATGTTATAACACAATACTATATATCGTTATACGTTATAACGTGATACTATATAACGTTATACGTTATTACGTAATACTACATAGCGTTATACGTTATTACATAGTACTATATAATGTTATACGTTATAACGTCATACTATATAACGTTATACGTTATTACGTAATACTACATAACGTTATACGTTATGACGTAGTATTATATAACGTTATACGTTATAACGTAACACTACATAACGTTATACGTTATAACGTAATATTATATAACGTTATACGTTATAACGTAATATTATATAACGTTATGCGTTATAACGTAACACTACATAACGTTACACGTTATTACATAGTACTATATAACAATATACGTTATAACGTAATACTACATAATGTTATACATTATTTCCTAATACTACATAACGTGATATGTTATAACACAATACTATATAACGCTACACGTTATAACGTGATACTATATAACGTTATACGTTATTACGTAATACTACATAGTGTTATAAGTTATAGCGTAATATTGTATTACGTTATACGTTATAACGTAATGATACATAACGTCATACGTTATAACGTAATACTACATAACGTTATACGTTTTACCTTAGTACTATATAACGTTATACGTTATAACGTAATACTACATAGCGTTATACGTTATTACGTAGTACTATATAACGTTATAAGTTATAACGTGATACTATATAACGTTATAAGTTATAACGTGATACTATATAACGTTATACGTTAGAACACAATACTATAGAACGTTATACGTTATAAGGTACTACTGTACATCGTTATACGTTATAACGTAATATTATGTAACGCTATACGTTATTACGTAATATTATATAACGTTATACGTTATAACGTAATACTACATAACGTTATACGTTATAACAGAATTCTATATAACGTTATACGTTATATCGTAGTACTGTATAATGTTATACGTTATAACGTAATATTGTATAACGTTATACGTTATAACGTAATACTACATAACGTTATACGTTATTACGTAATATTATATAACGTTATACGTTAAAACGTAATACTATATAACGTTATACGTTATATCGTATTAGTGTATAATGTTATACGTTATAACGTAATACTACATAACGTTATACGTTATAACGTAATACTATAGAACTTTAT
This sequence comes from Bombus sylvestris, assembly GCA_911622165.2. Taxonomy (NCBI): domain Eukaryota; kingdom Metazoa; phylum Arthropoda; class Insecta; order Hymenoptera; family Apidae; genus Bombus; species Bombus sylvestris. The sequence goes on from CAJVRE020000087.1 coordinate 2,377,164, forward strand.
ACGTTATAACGTGATACTACATAACGTTATGCGTTATAACGTAATACTACATAACGTTATAGGTTTTACCGTAGTACTATATAACGTTATACGTTATAACGTAACACTACATGACGTTATACGTTATAACGTAATACTATAGAACGGTATACGTTAGAACACAATTCTATATAACGTTATACGTTATTACGTAGTACTATATAACGTTATACGTTATAAGGTACTACTGTACGTCGTTATACGTTATAACGTAATATTATGTAACGCTATACGTTATTACGTAATATTATATAACGTTATACGTTATAACGTAATACTACATAACGTTATACGTTATAACACAATTCTATATAACCTTATACGTTATATCGTAGTACTGTATAATGTTATACGTTATAACGTAATATTATATAACGTTATACGTTATAACGTAATACTACCTAACGTTATACGTTATAACACAATACTATATAACGTTATACGTTATAACGTAATACTACATAACTTTATACGCTATAACGTAATATTATATAACGTTATTCGTTCTAACGTAATACTACATAACGTTATACGTTATTACGTAGTACTATATAACGTTATACGTTATAACGTGATACTGTATATCGCTATACGTTATAACGTAATACTACATAACGTTACACGTGATACGGTAATATTATATAACATTGTACGTTATAACGTAGTGTTATATAACGTTATACGTTATAACGTAATACTACATAACGTTATACGTTTTATCTTAGTACTATATGACGTTATACTTTATAACGTGATACTACATAACGTTATACGTTATTACGTAGTACTATATAACGTTATACGTTATTACGTAGTACTATATAACGTTATACGTTATTACGTACTACTACATAACGTTATACGTTACAACACAATACTATATAACGTCATACGTTATAAGGTAGTACTGTACATCGTTAAACGTTATAACGTAATACTATAGAACGGTATACGTTATAATGTAATACTTCATAACGTTATACGTTATAACGTAATACTACATAACGTTATACGTTATTACGTAATATTATATAACGTTATACGTTAAAACTTAATACTATATAACGTTATACGTTATATCGTATTAGTGTATAATGTTATACGTTATAACGTAATACTACATAACGTTATACGTTATAACGTAATACTATAGAACTTTATACGTTATAACGTGATACTACATAACGTTATGCGTTATAACGTAATACTACATATCGTTATACGTTATTACGTAATATCATAGAACGGTATACGTTACAACGTAATACTTCATAACGTTATACGTTATAACGTAATACTACATAACGTTATACGTTATAACGTAATACTATATAACGTTGTACGTTATTACGTAATATTATATAACTTTATGCGTTAAAACGTAATACTACATAACGTTTTGTGTTATAACTAAATATTATATAACATTATACGTTATAGCGTAATACTATGTAACGTTATTCGTTATAACGTAATACTACATAACTTGATATGCTACAACGTAATATTATATAACGTTATACGTTATAACGTAATACTACATAACGTTATACGTTATTACGTAGTACTATATAACGTTATACGTTATAACGTGATATTATACAACGTTATACGTTATAACGTAATACTACATAACGTTATACGCGATACGTTAATATTATATAAGATTATACGTTATAACGTAATATTATATAACGTTATACGTTATAACGTAATACTACATAACGTTATACGTTACAACGTAATACTATAGAACGTTATACGTTAGAACGCAATATTATGTAACGTTATACGTTATAACGTAATACTACATAACGTTATACGTTATTACGCAGTACGATATAACGTTATACGTTATAACGTGATATTATACAACGTTGTACGTTATAACGTGATCCTATATAACTTGATACGCTATAACGTAATATTATATAACGTTATACGTTATAACGTAATACTACATAACGTTATACGTTATTACGTAGTACTATATAACGTTATACGTTATAACGTGATATTATACAACGTTATACGTTATAACGTGATCCTATATAACGTTATACGTTATTACACAATACTGTATAACGTTATACGTTAAAGCGTAAAACTACATAACGTTATACGTAATATCACAATTCTATATAACGTTATACGTTATATCGTATTACTGTATAACGCTATGCGTTATAACGTGATACTATATAACGTTATACGATATACTGATAAGATGTATAACGTTATACGTTATAACATTCTACTAGATAACGTTACACGTTAATACGAACTACTTTATAACATTACACTTTATAACATGGTACTATATAACGTTATACGTTATAACGTAATACTACATAACGTTGTACGTTATAACGCAATATTATGTAACGTTATACGTTATAACGCACTACTACATAACGTGATACGTTATAACGTAATACTACATATCGTTATACGTTTTTTCTTAGTACTATATAACGTTACACGTTATAACGTAATACTACATAACGTTATACGTTATTACGTAGTACTACATAACGTTGTTCGTTATAACGCAATATTATGAAACGTTATACGTTATAACGTACTACTACATAACGTGATACGTTATAACGTAATACTACATAACGTTATACGTTTTATCTTAGTACTATATAACGTTATACGTTATAACGTAATACTACATAGCGTTATACGTTATTACGTAGTACTATATAACGTTATAAGTTTTAACGTGATACTATATAACGTTATACGTTAGAACACAATACTATACAACGTTATACGTTATAACGTGATACTGTATATCGCTATACGTTATAACGTAATACTACATAACGTTACACGTGATACGGTAATATTATATAACATTGTACGTTATAACGTAATGTTATATAACGTTATACGTTATAACGTAATACTATAGAACTTTATACGTTATATCGTAGTACTGTATAATGTTATACGTTATAACGTAATATTATATAACGTTATACGTTATAACGTAATACTACCTAACGTTATACGTTATAACATAATACTATATAACGTTATACGTTATAACGTAATACTACATAACTTTATACGCTATAACGTAATATTATATAACGTTATTCGTTCTAACGTAATACTACATAACGTTATACGTTATTACGTAGTACTATATAACGTTATACGTTATAACGTGATACTGTATATCGCTATACGTTATAACGTAATACTACATAACGTTACACGTGATACGGTAATATTATATAACATTGTACGTTATAACGTAATGTTATATAACGTTATACGTTATAACGGAATACTACATAACGTTATACGTTTTATCTTAGTACTATATAACGTTATACTTTATAACGTGATACTACATAACGTTATACGTTATTACGTAGTACTATATAACGTTATACGTTATTACGTACTACTACATAACGTTGTACGTTACAACACAATACTATATAACGTTATACGTTATAAGGTAGTACTGTACATCGTTAAACGTTATAACGTAATACTATAGAACGGTATACGTTATAATGTAATACTTCATAACGTTATACGTTATAACGTAATACTACATAACGTTATACGTTATTACGTAATATTATATAACGTTATACGTTAAAACGTAATACTATATAACGTTATACGTTATATCGTATTAGTGTATAATCTTATACGTTATAACGTAATACTACATAACGTTATACGTTATAACGTAATACTATAGAACTTTATACGTTATAACGTGATACTACATAACGTTATGCGTTATAACGTAATACTACACAACGTTATAGGTTTTACCGTAGTACTATATGACGTTATACGTTATAACGTAACACTACATGACGTTATACGTTATAACGTAATACTACATAACGTTATACATTACAACACAACTATATGTAACGTTATACGTTATGAGGTAGTACTGTACATCGTTATACGTTATAACGTAATACTATAGAACGTTATACGTTATAACGTAATACTACATAACGTTATACGTTAGAACACAATTCTATATAACGTTATACGTTATTACGTAGTACTATATAACGTTATACGTTATAAGGTACTACTGTACACCGTTATACGTTATAACGTAATATTATGTAACGCTATACGTTATTACGTAATATTATATAACGTTATACGTTATAACGTAATACTACATAACGTTATACGTTATAACACAATTCTATATAACCTTATACGTTATATCGTAGTACTGTATAATGTTATACGTTATAACGTAATATTATATAACGTTATACGTTATAACGTAATACTACATAACTTTATACGCTATAACGTAATATTATATAACGTTATTCGTTCTAACGTAATACTACATAACGTTATACGTTATTACGTAGTACTATATAACGTTATACGTTATAACGTGATACTGTATATCGCTATACGTTATAACGTAATACTACATAACGTTACACGTGATACGGTAATATTATATAACATTGTACGTTATAACGTAATGTTATATAACGTTATACGTTATAACGTAATACTACATAACGTTATACGTTTTATCTTAGTACTATATAACGTTATACTTTATAACGTGATACTACATAACGTTATACGTTATTACGTAGTACTATATAACGTTATACGTTATTACGTACTACTACATAACGTTATACGTTACAACACAATACTATATAACGTTATACGTTATAAGGTAGTACTGTACATCGTTAAACGTTATAACGTAATGCTATAGAACGGTATACGTTATAATGTAATACTTCATAACGTTATACGTTATAACGTAATACTACATAACGTTATATGTTATAACACAATACCATATAACGTTATACGTTACAACGTAATACTACATAACGTTATACGTTAGAACACAATACTATATAACGCTATACGTTATTACGTAGTACTGTATAACGTTATACGTTATAAGGTACTACTGTACATCGTTATACGTTATAACGTAATATTCTGTAACGCTATACGTTATTACGTAATATTATGTAACGTTATACGTTATATCGTATTAGTGTATAATGTTATACGTTATAACGTAATACTACATAACGTTATACGTTATAACGTAATACTATAGAACTTTATACGTTATAACGTGATACTACATAACGTTATGCGTTATAACGTAATACTACATATCGTTATACGTTATTACGTAATATCATAGAACGGTATACGTTACAACGTAATACTTCATAACGTTATACGTTATAACGTAATACTACATAACGTTATACGTTATAACGTAATACTATATAACGTTGTACGTTATTACGTAATATTATATAACTTTATGCGTTAAAACGTAATACTACATAACGTTTTGTGTTATAACTAAATATTATATAACATTATACGTTATAGCGTAATACTATGTAACGTTATTCGTTATAACGTAATACTACATAACTTGATATGCTACAACGTAATATTATATAACGTTATACGTTATAACGTAATACTACATAACGTTATACGTTATTACGTAGTACTATATAACGTTATACGTTATAACGTGATATTATACAACGTTATACGTTATAACGTAATACTACATAACGTTATACGCGATACGTTAATATTATATAAGATTATACGTTATAACGTAATATTATATAACGTTATACGTTATAACGTAATACTACATAACGTTATACGTTACAACGTAATACTATAGAACGTTATACGTTAGAACGCAATATTATGTAACGTTATACGTTATAACGTAATACTACATAACGTTATACGTTATTACGTAGTACGATATAACGTTATACGTTATAACGTAATATTATATAACGTTATACGTTTTAACGTAATATTATATAACGTTATACCTTATAACGTAATATTATATAACGTTATACGTTATAACGTAATATTATATAACGTTATACGTTATTTCGTAATACTACATAACGTGATATGTTATAACACAATACTATATATCGTTATACGTTATAACGTGATACTATATAACGTTATACGTTATTACGTAATACTACATAGCGTTATACGTTATTACATAGTACTATATAATGTTATACGTTATAACGTCATACTATATAACGTTATACGTTATTACGTAATACTACATAACGTTATACGTTATGACGTAGTATTATATAACGTTATACGTTATAACGTAACACTACATAACGTTATACGTTATAACGTAATATTATATAACGTTATACGTTATAACGTAATATTATATAACGTTATGCGTTATAACGTAACACTACATAACGTTACACGTAATTACATAGTACTATATAACAATATACGTTATAACGTAATACTACATAATGTTATACATTATTTCCTAATACTACATAACGTGATATGTTATAACACAATACTATATAACGCTACACGTTATAACGTGATACTATATAACGTTATACGTTATTACGTAATACTACATAGTGTTATAAGTTATAGCGTAATATTGTATTACGTTATACGTTATAACGTAATGATACATAACGTCATACGTTATAACGTAATACTACATAACGTTATACGTTTTACCTTAGTACTATATAACGTTATACGTTATAACGTAATACTACATAGCGTTATACGTTATTACGTAGTACTATATAACGTTATAAGTTATAACGTGATACTATATAACGTTATAAGTTATAACGTGATACTATATAACGTTATACGTTAGAACACAATACTATAGAACGTTATACGTTATAAGGTACTACTGTACATCGTTATACGTTATAACGTAATATTATGTAACGCTATACGTTATTACGTAATATTATATAACGTTATACGTTATAACGTAATACTACATAACGTTATACGTTATAACAGAATTCTATATAACGTTATACGTTATATCGTATTACTGTATAATGTTATACGTTATAACGTAATATTATATAACGTTATACGTTATAACGTAATACTACCTAACGTTATACGTTATAACACAATACTATATAACGTTATACGTTATAACGTAATACTACATAACTTTATACGCTATAACGTAATATTATATAACGTTATTCGTTCTAACGTAATACTACATAACGTTATACGTTATTACGTAGTACTATATAACGTTATACGTTATAACGTGATACTGCATATCGCTATACGTTATAACGTAATACTACATAACGTTACACGTGATACGGTAATATTATATAACATTGTACGTTATAACGTAGTGTTATATAACGTTATACGTTATAACGTAATACTACATAACGTTATACGTTTTATCTTAGTACTATATAACGTTATACTTTATAACGTGATACTACATAACGTTATACGTTATTACGTAGTACTATATAACGTTATACGTTATTACGTAGTACTATATAACGTTATACGTTATTACGTACTACTACATAACGTTATACGTTACAACACAATACTATATAACGTCATACGTTATAAGGTAGTACTGTACATCGTTAAACGTTATAACGTAATACTATAGAACGGTATACGTTATAATGTAATACTTCATAACGTTATACGTTATAACGTAATACTACATAACGTTATACGTTATTACGTAATATTATATAACGTTATACGTTAAAACTTAATACTATATAACGTTATACGTTATATCGTATTAGTGTATAATGTTATACGTTATAACGTAATACTACATAACGTTATACGTTATAACGTAATACTATAGAACTTTATACGTTATAACGTGATACTACATAACGTTATGCGTTATAACGTAATACTACATATCGTTATACGTTATTACGTAATATCATAGAACGGTATACGTTACAACGTAATACTTCATAACGTTATACGTTATAACGTAATACTACATAACGTTATACGTTATAACGTAATACTATATAACGTTGTACGTTATTACGTAATATTATATAACTTTATGCGTTAAAACGTAATACTACATAACGTTTTGTGTTATAACTAAATATTATATAACATTATACGTTATAGCGTAATACTATGTAACGTTATTCGTTATAACGTAATACTACATAACTTGATATGCTACAACGTAATATTATATAACGTTATACGTTATAACGTAATACTACATAACGTTATACGTTATTACGTAGTACTATATAACGTTATACGTTATAACGTGATATTATACAACGTTATACGTTATAACGTAATACTACATAACGTTATACGCGATACGTTAATATTATATAAGATTATACGTTATAACGTAATATTATATAACGTTATACGTTATAACGTAATACTACATAACGTTATACGTTACAACGTAATACTATAGAACGTTATACGTTAGAACGCAATATTATGTAACGTTATACGTTATAACGTAATACTACATAACGTTATACGTTATTACGCAGTACGATATAACGTTATACGTTATAACGTGATATTATACAACGTTGTACGTTATAACGTGATCCTATATAACTTGATACGCTATAACGTAATATTATATAACGTTATACGTTATAACGTAATACTACATAACGTTATACGTTATTACGTAGTACTATATAACGTTATACGTTATAACGTGATATTATACAACGTTATACGTTATAACGTGATCCTATATAACGTTATACGTTATTACACAATACTGTATAACGTTATACGTTATAACGTAATACTACATAACGTTATACGTTTTAACACAATTCTATGTAACGTTATACGTTATAAGGTAGTACTGTACATCGTTATACGTTATAATGTAGTACTATATAGCGTTATACGTTATAAGGTAGTACTGTACATCGTTATACGTTATAACGTAAAATTATTTAACGTTATACGTTATTACGTAATATTATTTAACTTTATACGTTAAAGCGTAAAACTACATAACGTTATACGTAATATCACAATTCTATATAACGTTATACGTTATATCGTATTACTGTATAACGCTATGCGTTATAACGTGATACTATATAACGTTATACGATATACTGATAAGATGTATAACGTTATACGTTATAACATTCTACTAGATAACGTTACACGTTAATACGAACTACTTTATAACATTACACTTTATAACATGGTACTATATAACGTTATACGTTATAACGTAATACTACATAACGTTGTACGTTATAACGCAATATTATGTAACGTTATACGTTATAACGCACTACTACATAACGTGATACGTTATAACGTAATACTACATATCGTTATACGTTTTTTCTTAGTACTATATAACGTTACACGTTATAACGTAATACTACATAACGTTATACGTTATTACGTAGTACTACATAACGTTGTTCGTTATAACGCAATATTATGAAACGTTATACGTTATAACGTACTACTACATAACGTGATACGTTATAACGTAATACTACATAACGTTATACGTTTTATCTTAGTACTATATAACGTTATACGTTATAACGTAATACTACATAGCGTTATACGTTATTACGTAGTACTATATAACGTTATAAGTTTTAACGTGATACTATATAACGTTATACGTTAGAACACAATACTATACAACGTTATACGTTATAACGTGATACTGTATATCGCTATACGTTATAACGTAATACTACATAACGTTACACGTGATACGGTAATATTATATAACATTGTACGTTATAACGTAATGTTATATAACGTTATACGTTATAACGTAATACTATAGAACTTTATACGTTATATCGTAGTACTGTATAATGTTATACGTTATAACGTAATATTATATAACGTTATACGTTATAACGTAATACTACCTAACGTTATACGTTATAACATAATACTATATAACGTTATACGTTATAACGTAATACTACATAACTTTATACGCTATAACGTAATATTATATAACGTTATTCGTTCTAACGTAATACTACATAACGTTATACGTTATTACGTAGTACTATATAACGTTATACGTTATAACGTGATACTGTATATCGCTATACGTTATAACGTAATACTACATAACGTTACACGTGATACGGTAATATTATATAACATTGTACGTTATAACGTAATGTTATATAACGTTATACGTTATAACGTAATACTACATAACGTTATACGTTTTATCTTAGTACTATATAACGTTATACTTTATAACGTGATACTACATAACGTTATACGTTATTACGTAGTACTATATAACGTTATACGTTATTACGTACTACTACATAACGTTATACGTTACAACACAATACTATATAACGTTATACGTTATAAGGTAGTACTGTACATCGTTAAACGTTATTACGTAATACTATAGAACGGTATACGTTATAATGTAATACTTCATAACGTTATACGTTATAACGTAATACTACATAACGTTATACGTTATTACGTAATATTATATAACGTTATACGTTAAAACGTAATACTATATAACGTTATACGTTATATCGTATTAGTGTATAATCTTATACGTTATAACGTAATACTACATAACGTTATACGTTATAACGTAATACTATAGAACTTTATACGTTATAACGTGATACTACATAACGTTATGCGTTATAACGTAATACTACACAACGTTATAGGTTTTACCGTAGTACTATATGACGTTATACGTTATAACGTAACACTACATGACGTTATACGTTATAACGTAATACTACATAACGTTATACATTACAACACAACTATATGTAACGTTATACGTTATGAGGTAGTACTGTACATCGTTATACGTTATAACGTAATACTATAGAACGTTATACGTTATAACGTAATACTACATAACGTTATACGTTAGAACACAATTCTATATAACGTTATACGTTATTACGTAGTACTATATAACGTTATACGTTATAAGGTACTACTGTACACCGTTATACGTTATAACGTAATATTATGTAACGCTATACGTTATTACGTAATATTATATAACGTTATACGTTATAACGTAATACTACATAACGTTATACGTTATAACACAATTCTATATAACCTTATACGTTATATCGTAGTACTGTATAATGTTATACGTTATAACGTAATATTATATAACGTTATACGTTATAACGTAATACTACATAACTTTATACGCTATAACGTAATATTATATAACGTTATTCGTTCTAACGTAATACTACATAACGTTATACGTTATTACGTAGTACTATATAACGTTATACGTTATAACGTGATACTGTATATCGCTATACGTTATAACGTAATACTACATAACGTTACACGTGATACGGTAATATTATATAACATTGTACGTTATAACGTAATGTTATATAACGTTATACGTTATAACGTAATACTACATAACGTTATACGTTTTATCTTAGTACTATATAACGTTATACTTTATAACGTGATACTACATAACGTTATACGTTATTACGTAGTACTATATAACGTTATACGTTATTACGTACTACTACATAACGTTATACGTTACAACACAATACTATATAACGTTATACGTTATAAGGTAGTACTGTACATCGTTAAACGTTATAACGTAATGCTATAGAACGGTATACGTTATAATGTAATACTTCATAACGTTATACGTTATAACGTAATACTACATAACGTTATATGTTATAACACAATACCATATAACGTTATACGTTACAACGTAATACTACATAACGTTATACGTTAGAACACAATACTATATAACGCTATACGTTATTACGTAATATTATGTAACGTTATACGTTATATCGTATTAGTGTATAATGTTATACGTTATAACGTAATACTACATAACGTTATACGTTATAACGTAATACTATAGAACTTTATACGTTATAACGTGATACTACATAACGTTATGCGTTATAACGTAATACTACATATCGTTATACGTTATTACGTAATATCATAGAACGGTATACGTTACAACGTAATACTTCATAACGTTATACGTTATAACGTAATACTACATAACGTTATACGTTATAACGTAATACTATATAACGTTGTACGTTATTACGTAATATTATATAACTTTATGCGTTAAAACGTAATACTACATAACGTTTTGTGTTATAACTAAATATTATATAACATTATACGTTATAGCGTAATACTATGTAACGTTATTCGTTATAACGTAATACTACATAACTTGATATGCTACAACGTAATATTATATAACGTTATACGTTATAACGTAATACTACATAACGTTATACGTTATTACGTAGTACTATATAACGTTATACGTTATAACGTGATATTATACAACGTTATACGTTATAACGTAATACTACATAACGTTATACGCGATACGTTAATATTATATAAGATTATACGTTATAACGTAATATTATATAACGTTATACGTTATAACGTAATACTACATAACGTTATACGTTACAACGTAATACTATAGAACGTTATACGTTAGAACGCAATATTATGTAACGTTATACGTTATAACGTAATACTACATAACGTTATACGTTATTACGTAGTACGATATAACGTTATACGTTATAACGTGATATTATACAACGTTGTACGTTATAACGTGATCCTATATAACTTGATACGCTATAACGTAATATTATATAACGTTATACGTTATAACGTAATACTACATAACGTTATACGTTATTACGTAGTACTATATAACGTTATACGTTATAACGTGATATTATACAACGTTATACGTTATAACGTGATCCTATATAACGTTATACGTTATTACACAATACTATATAACGTTATACGTTATAACGTAATACTACATAACGTTATACGTTTTAACACAATTCTATGTAACGTTATACGTTATAAGGTAGTACTGTACATCGTTATACGTTATAATGTAGTACTATATAACGTTATACGTTATAAGGTAGTACTGTACATCGTTATACGTTATAACGTAAAATTATTTAACGTTATACGTTATTACGTAATATTATTTAACTTTATACGTTAAAGCGTAAAACTACATAACGTTATACGTAATATCACAATTCTATATAACGTTATACGTTATATCGTATTACTGTATAACGCTATGCGTTATAACGTGATACTATATAACGTTATACGATATACTGATAAGATGTATAACGTTATACGTTATAACATTCTACTAGATAACGTTACACGTTAATACGAACTACTTTATAACATTACACTTTATAACATGGTACTATATAACGTTATACGTTATAACGTAATACTACATAACGTTGTACGTTATTACGTAGTACTACATAACGTTGTTCGTTATAACGCAATATTATGTAACGTTATACGTTATAACGTACTACTACATAACGTGATACGTTATAACGTAATACTACATAACGTTATACGTTTTATCTTAGTACTATATAACGTTATACGTTATAACGTAATACTACATAGCGTTATACGTTATTACGTAGTACTATATAACGTTATAAGTTTTAACGTGATACTATATAACGTTATACGTTAGAACACAATACTATACAACGTTATACGTTATTACGTAGTACTATATAACGTTATACGTTATAACGTGATACTGTATATCGCTATACGTTATAACGTAATACTACATAACGTTACACGTGATACGGTAATATTATATAACATTGTACGTTATAACGTAATGTTATATAACGTTATACGTTATAACGTAATACTATAGAACTTTATACGTTATATCGTAGTACTGTATAATGTTATACGTTATAACGTAATATTATATAACGTTATACGTTATAACGTAATACTACCTAACGTTATACGTTATAACACAATACTATATAACGTTATACGTTATAACGTAATACTACATAACTTTATACGCTATAACGTAATATTATATAACGTTATTCGTTCTAACGTAATACTACATAACGTTATACGTTATTACGTAGTACTATATAACGTTATACGTTATAACGTGATACTGTATATCGCTATACGTTATAACGTAATACTACATAACGTTACACGTGATACGGTAATATTATATAACATTGTACGTTATAACGTAATGTTATATAACGTTATACGTTATAACGTAATACTACATAACGTTATACGTTTTATCTTAGTACTATATAACGTTATACTTTATAACGTGATACTACATAACGTTATACGTTATTACGTAGTACTATATAACGTTATACGTTATTACGTACTACTACATAACGTTATACGTTACAACACAATACTATATAACGTTATACGTTATAAGGTAGTACTGTACATCGTTAAACGTTATAACGTAATACTATAGAACGGTATACGTTATAATGTAATACTTCATAACGTTATACGTTATAACGTAATACTACATAACGTTATACGTTATTACGTAATATTATATAACGTTATACGTTAAAACGTAATACTATATAACGTTATACGTTATATCGTATTAGTGTATAATCTTATACGTTATAACGTAATACTACATAACGTTATACGTTATAACGTAATACTATAGAACTTTATACGTTATAACGTGATACTACATAACGTTATGCGTTATAACGTAATACTACACAACGTTATAGGTTTTACCGTAGTACTATATGACGTTATACGTTATAACGTAACACTACATGACGTTATACGTTATAACGTAATACTATAGAACGGTATACGTTATAACGTAAAACTTCATAACGTTATACGTTATAACGTAATACTACATAACGTTATACATTACAACACAACTATATGTAACGTTATACGTTATGAGGTAGTACTGTACATCGTTATACGTTATAACGTAATACTATAGAACGTTATACGTTATAACGTAATACTACATAACGTTATACGTTAGAACACAATTCTATATAACGTTATACGTTATTACGTAGTACTATATAACGTTATACGTTATAAGGTACTACTGTACATCGTTATACGTTATAACGTAATATTATGTAACGCTATACGTTACTACGTAATATTATATAACGTTATACGTTATAACGTAATACTACATAACGTTATACGTTATAACACAATTCTATATAACCTTATACGTTATATCGTAGTACTGTATAATGTTATACGTTATAACGTAATATTATATAACGTTATACGTTATAACGTAATACTACCTAACGTTATACGTTATAACACAATACTATATAACGTTATACGTTATAACGTAATACTACATAACTTTATACGCTATAACGTAATATTATATAACGTTATTCGTTCTAACGTAATACTACATAACGTTATACGTTATTACGTAGTACTATATAACGTTATACGTTATAACGTGATACTGTATATCGCTATACGTTATAACGTAATACTACATAACGTTACACGTGATACGGTAATATTATATAACATTGTACGTTATAACGTAATGTTATATAACGTTATACGTTATAACGTAATACTACATAACGTTATACGTTTTATCCTAGTACTATATAACGTTATACTTTATAACGTGATACTACATAACGTTATACGTTATTACGTAGTACTATATAACGTTATACGTTATTACGTACTACTACATAACGTTATACGTTACAACACAATACTATATAACGTTATACGTTATAAGGTAGTACTGTACATCGTTAAACGTTATAACGTAATGCTATAGAACGGTATACGTTATAATGTAATACTTCATAACGTTATACGTTATAACGTAACACTACATAACGTTATATGTTATAACACAATACCATATAACGTTATACGTTACAACGTAATACTACATAACGTTATACGTTAGAACACAATACTATATAACGTTATACGTTATTACGTAGTACTGTATAACGTTATACGTTATAAGGTACTACTGTACATCGTTATACGTTATAACGTAATATTCTGTAACGCTATACGTTATTACGTAATATTATGTAACGTTATACGTTATAACGTAATACTACCTAACGTTATACGTTATAACACAATACTATATAACGTTATACGTTATAACGTAATACTTCATAACGTTATACGTTGTAACGTAATACTATAGAACGGAATACGTTATAACGTCATACTTCATAGCGTTATACGTTATAACGTAATACTACCTAACGTTATACGTTATAACACAATACTATATAACGTTATACGTTATAACGTAATACTACATAACTTTATACGCTATAACGTAATATTATATAACGTTATTCGTTCTAACGTAATACTACATAACGTTATACGTTATTACGTAGTACTATATAACGTTATACGTTATAACGTGATACTGTATAACGCTATACATTATAACGTAATACTACATAACGTTACACGTGATACGGTAATATTATATAACATTGTACGTTATAACGTAATGTTATGTAACGTTATACGTTATAACGTAATACTACATAACGTTATACGTTTTATCTTAGTACTATATAACGTTATACGTTATAACGTGATACTACATAACGTTATACGTTATTACGTAATACTACATAACGTTATACATTATAACGTCATACTATAGAACGTTATACGTCATAACGCAATATTATGTAACGTTATACGTTATTACGTAGTACTATATAACGTTATACGTTATAACGTAATACTACATAACGTTATACGTTTTATCTTAGTACTACATAACGTTATATGTTATAACACAATACCATATAACGTTATACGTTATAACGTAATATTATATAACATTATACGTTATAACGTAATACTACATAACGTTATACGTTACAACACAATTCTATATAACGTTATACGTTATAACGTATTACTTCATAACGTTATACGTTATAACGTAATACTACATAACGTTATACATTATAACGTCATACTATAGAACGTTATACGTTATTACGTAGTACTATATAACGTTATACGTTATAACGTGATACTGTTTAACGCTATACATTATAACGTAATACTACATAACGTTACACGTGATACGGTAATATTATATAACATTGTACGTTTTAACGTAATGTTATATAACGTTATACGTTATAACGTAATACTACATAACGTTATACGTTTTATATTAGTACTATATAACGTTATACGTTATAACGTGATACTACATAACGTTATACGTTATTACGTAGTACTATATAACGTTATACGTTATTACGTACTACTACATAACGTTATACGTTACAACACAATACTATATAACGTTATACGTTATAAGGTAGTACTGTACATCGTTAAACGTTATAACGTAATACTATAGAACGGTATACGTTATAATGTAATACTTCATAACGTTATACGTTATAACGTAATACTACATAACGTTATACGTTATTACGTAATACTATATAACATTATACGTTATACCGTAGTACTATGTAACGTTATTCGTTATAACGTAATACTACATAACGTTATACGTCATATCGTAGTATTGTATAACGTTATACGTTATAACGTGATACTATATAACGTTTCACGTTATAACGTAATACTGTATAACGTTATACGTTATAACGTAATACCATATAACGTTATACGTTATAACGTAATACTATATAACGTTATACGTTATAACGTAATACTACATAACGTTATACGTTATTACGTAGTACTATATAACGTTATACGTTATAACGTGATATTATAGAACGTTATACGTTATAACGTAATACTACATAACGTTATACGTTATTACGTAGTACTATATAACGTTATACGTTATAACGTGATATTATACAACGTTATACGTTATAACGTGATCCTATATAACGTTATACGTTATTACACAATACTATATAACGTTATACGTTATAACGTAATACTACATAACGTTATACGTTTTAACACAATTCTATGTAACGTTATACGTTATAAGGTAGTACTGTACATTGTTATACGTTATAATGTAGTACTATATAACGTTATACGTTATAAGGTAGTACTGTACATCGTTATACGTTATAACGTAAAATTATTTAACGTTATACGTTATTACGTAATATTATTTAACTTTATACGTTAAAGCGTAAAACTACATAAGGTTATACGTAATATCACAATTCTATATAACGTTATACGTTATATCGTATTACTGTATAACGCTATGCGTTATAACGTGATACTATATAACGTTATACGATATACTGATAAGATGTATAACGTTATACGTTATAACATTCTACTAGATAACGTTACACGTTAATACGAACTACTTTATAACATTACACTTTATAACATGGTACTATATAACGTTATACGTTATAACGTAATACTACATAACGTTGTACGTTATAACGCAATATTATGTAACGTTATACGTTATAACGCACTACTACATAACGTGATACGTTATAACGTAATACTACATAACGTTATACGTTTTTTCTTAGTACTATATAACGTTACACGTTATAACGTAATACTACATAACGTTATACGTTATTACGTAGTACTACATAACGTTGTTCGTTATAACGCAATATTATGAAACGTTATACGTTATAACGTACTACTACATAACGTGATACGTTATAACGTAATACTACATAACGTTATACGTTTTATCTTAGTACTATATAACGTTATACGTTATAACGTAATACTACATAGCGTTATACGTTATTACGTAGTACTATATAACGTTATAAGTTTTAACGTGATACTATATAACGTTACACGTTAGAACACAATACTATACAACGTTATACGTTATAACGTGATACTGTATATCGCTATACGTTATAACGTAATACTACATAACGTTACACGTGATACGGTAATATTATATAACATTGTACGTTATAACGTAATGTTATATAACGTTATACGTTATAACGTAATACTATAGAACTTTATACGTTATATCGTAGTACTGTATAATGTTATACGTTATAACGTAATATTATATAACGTTATACGTTATAACGTAATACTACCTAACGTTATACGTTATAACATAATACTATATAACGTTATACGTTATAACGTAATACTACATAACTTTATACGCTATAACGTAATATTATATAACGTTATTCGTTCTAACGTAATACTACATAACGTTATACGTTATTACGTAGTACTATATAACGTTATACGTTATAACGTGATACTGTATATCGCTATACGTTATAACGTAATACTACATAACGTTACACGTGATACGGTAATATTATATAACATTGTACGTTATAACGTAATGTTATATAACGTTATACGTTATAACGTAATACTACATAACGTTATACGTTTTATCTTAGTACTATATAACGTTATACTTTATAACGTGATACTACATAACGTTATACGTTATTACGTAGTACTATATAACGTTATACGTTATTACGTACTACTACATAACGTTATACGTTACAACACAATACTATATAACGTTATACGTTATAAGGTAGTACTGTACATCGTTAAACGTTATAACGTAATACTATAGAACGGTATACGTTATAATGTAATACTTCATAACGTTATACGTTATAACATAATACTACATAACGTTATACGTTATTACGTAATATTATATAACGTTATACGTTAAAACGTAATACTATATAACGTTATACGTTATATCGTATTAGTGTATAATCTTATACGTTATAACGTAATACTACATAACGTTATACGTTATAACGTAATACTATAGAACTTTATACGTTATAACGTGATACTACATAACGTTATGCGTTATAACGTAATACTACACAACGTTATAGGTTTTACCGTAGTACTATATGACGTTCTACGTTATAACGTAACACTACATGACGTTATACGTTATAACGTAATACTACATAACGTTATACATTACAACACAACTATATGTAACGTTATACGTTATGAGGTAGTACTGTACATCGTTATACGTTATAACGTAATACTATAGAACGTTATACGTTATAACGTAATACTACATAACGTTATACGTTAGAACACAATTCTATATAACGTTATACGTTATTACGTAGTACTATATAACGTTATACGTTATAAGGTACTACTGTACACCGTTATACGTTATAACGTAATATTATGTAACGCTATACGTTATTACGTAATATTATATAACGTTATACGTTATAACGTAATACTACATAACGTTATACGTTATAACACAATTCTATATAACCTTATACGTTATATCGTAGTACTGTATAATGTTATACGTTATAACGTAATATTATATAACGTTATACGTTATAACGTAATACTACCTAACGTTGTACGTTATAACACAATACTATATAACGTTATACGTTATAACGTAATACTACATAACTTTATACGCTATAACGTAATATTATATAACGTTATTCGTTCTAACGTAATACTACATAACGTTATACGTTATTACGTAGTACTATATAACGTTATACGTTATAACGTGATACTGTATATCGCTATACGTTATAACGTAATACTACATAACGTTACACGTGATACGGTAATATTATATAACATTGTACGTTATAACGTAATGTTATATAACGTTATACGTTATAACGTAATACTACATAACGTTATACGTTTTATCTTAGTACTATATAACGTTATACTTTATAACGTGATACTACATAACGTTATATGTTATAACACAATACCATATAACGTTATACGTTACAACGTAATACTACATAACGTTATACGTTAGAACACAATACTATATAACGTTATACGTTATAAGGTACTACTGTACATCGTTATACGTTATAACGTAATATTATGTAACGCTATACGTTACTACGTAATATTATATAACGTTATACGTTATAACGTAATACTACATAACGTTATACGTTATAACACAATTCTATATAACCTTATACGTTATATCGTAGTACTGTATAATGTTATACGTTATAACGTAATATTATATAACGTTATACGTTATAACGTAATACTACCTAACGTTATACGTTATAACACAATACTATATAACGTTATACGTTATAACGTAATACTACATAACTTTATACGCTATAACGTAATATTATATAACGTTATTCGTTCTAACGTAATACTACATAACGTTATACGTTATTACGTAGTACTATATAACGTTATACGTTATAACGTGATACTGTATATCGCTATACGTTATAACGTAATACTACATAACGTTACACGTGATACGGTAATATTATATAACATTGTACGTTATAACGTAATGTTATATAACGTTATACGTTATAACGTAATACTACATAACGTTATACGTTTTATCCTAGTACTATATAACGTTATACTTTATAACGTGATACTACATAACGTTATACGTTATTACGTAGTACTATATAACGTTATACGTTATTACGTACTACTACATAACGTTATACGTTACAACACAATACTATATAACGTTATACGTTATAAGGTAGTACTGTACATCGTTAAACGTTATAACGTAATGCTATAGAACGGTATACGTTATAATGTAATACTTCATAACGTTATACGTTATAACGCAACACTACATAACGTTATATGTTATAACACAATACCATATAACGTTATACGTTACAACGTAATACTACATAACGTTATACGTTAGAACACAATACTATATAACGTTATACGTTATTACGTAGTACTGTATAACGTTATACGTTATAAGGTACTACTGTACATCGTTATACGTTATAACGTAATATTCTGTAACGCTATACGTTATTACGTAATATTATGTAACGTTATACGTTATAACGTAATACTACCTAACGTTATACGTTATACCGTAGTACTATGTAACGTTATTCGTTATAACGTAATACTACATAACGTTATACGTTATTACGTAGTACTATATAACGTTATACGTTATAACGTGATATTATAGAACGTTATACGTTATAACGTAATACTACATAACGTTATACGTTATTACGTAGTACTATATAACGTTATACGTTATAACGTGATATTATACAACGTTATACGTTATAACGTGATCCTATATAACGTTATACGTTATTACACAATACTATATAACGTTATACGTTATAACGTAATACTACATAACGTTATACGTTATTACGTAGTACTATATAACGTTATACGTTATAACGTGATATTATAGAACGATATACGTTATAACGTAATACTACATAACGTTATACGTTATTACGTAGTACTATATAACGTTATACGTTATAACGTGATATTATACAACGTTATACGTTATAACGTGATCCTATATAACGTTATACGTTATTACACAATACTATATAACGTTATACGTTATAACGTAATACTACATAACGTTATACGTTTTAACACAATTCTATGTAACGTTATACGTTATAAGGTAGTACTGTACATTGTTATACGTTATAATGTAGTACTATATAACGTTATACGTTATAAGGTAGTACTGTACATCGTTATACGTTATAACGTAAAATTATTTAACGTTATACGTTATTACGTAATATTATTTAACTTTATACGTTAAAGCGTAAAACTACATAAGGTTATACGTAATATCACAATTCTATATAACGTTATACGTTATATCGTATTACTGTATAACGCTATGCGTTATAACGTGATACTATATAACGTTATACGATATACTGATAAGATGTATAACGTTATACGTTATAACATTCTACTAGATAACGTTACACGTTAATACGAACTACTTTATAACATTACACTTTATAACATGGTACTATATAACGTTATACGTTATAACGTAATACTACATAACGTTGTACGTTATAACGCAATATTATGTAACGTTATACGTTATAACGCACTACTACATAACGTGATACGTTATAACGTAATACTACATAACGTTATACGTTTTTTCTTAGTACTATATAACGTTACACGTTATAACGTAATACTACATAACGTTATACGTTATTACGTAGTACTACATAACGTTGTTCGTTATAACGCAATATTATGAAACGTTATACGTTATAACGTACTACTACATAACGTGATACGTTATAACGTAATACTACATAACGTTATACGTTTTATCTTAGTACTATATAACGTTATACGTTATAACGTAATACTACATAGCGTTATACGTTATTACGTAGTACTATATAACGTTATAAGTTTTAACGTGATACTATATAACGTTACACGTTAGAACACAATACTATACAACGTTATACGTTATAACGTGATACTGTATATCGCTATACGTTATAACGTAATACTACATAACGTTACACGTGATACGGTAATATTATATAACATTGTACGTTATAACGTAATGTTATATAACGTTATACGTTATAACGTAATACTATAGAACTTTATACGTTATATCGTAGTACTGTATAATGTTATACGTTATAACGTAATATTATATAACGTTATACGTTATAACGTAATACTACCTAACGTTATACGTTATAACATAATACTATATAACGTTATACGTTATAACGTAATACTACATAACTTTATACGCTATAACGTAATATTATATAACGTTATTCGTTCTAACGTAATACTACATAACGTTATACGTTATTACGTAGTACTATATAACGTTATACGTTATAACGTGATACTGTATATCGCTATACGTTATAACGTAATACTACATAACGTTACACGTGATACGGTAATATTATATAACATTGTACGTTATAACGTAATGTTATATAACGTTATACGTTATAACGTAATACTACATAACGTTATACGTTTTATCTTAGTACTATATAACGTTATACTTTATAACGTGATACTACATAACGTTATACGTTATTACGTAGTACTATATAACGTTATACGTTATTACGTACTACTACATAACGTTATACGTTACAACACAATACTATATAACGTTATACGTTATAAGGTAGTACTGTACATCGTTAAACGTTATAACGTAATACTATAGAACGGTATACGTTATAATGTAATACTTCATAACGTTATACGTTATAACATAATACTACATAACGTTATACGTTATTACGTAATATTATATAACGTTATACGTTAAAACGTAATACTATATAACGTTATACGTTATATCGTATTAGTGTATAATCTTATACGTTATAACGTAATACTACATAACGTTATACGTTATAACGTAATACTATAGAACTTTATACGTTATAACGTGATACTACATAACGTTATGCGTTATAACGTAATACTACACAACGTTATAGGTTTTACCGTAGTACTATATGACGTTCTACGTTATAACGTAACACTACATGACGTTATACGTTATAACGTAATACTACATAACGTTATACATTACAACACAACTATATGTAACGTTATACGTTATGAGGTAGTACTGTACATCGTTATACGTTATAACGTAATACTATAGAACGTTATACGTTATAACGTAATACTACATAACGTTATACGTTAGAACACAATTCTATATAACGTTATACGTTATTACGTAGTACTATATAACGTTATACGTTATAAGGTACTACTGTACACCGTTATACGTTATAACGTAATATTATGTAACGCTATACGTTATTACGTAATATTATATAACGTTATACGTTATAACGTAATACTACATAACGTTATACGTTATAACACAATTCTATATAACCTTATACGTTATATCGTAGTACTGTATAATGTTATACGTTATAACGTAATATTATATAACGTTATACGTTATAACGTAATACTACCTAACGTTGTACGTTATAACACAATACTATATAACGTTATACGTTATAACGTAATACTACATAACTTTATACGCTATAACGTAATATTATATAACGTTATTCGTTCTAACGTAATACTACATAACGTTATACGTTATTACGTAGTACTATATAACGTTATACGTTATAACGTGATACTGTATATCGCTATACGTTATAACGTAATACTACATAACGTTACACGTGATACGGTAATATTATATAACATTGTACGTTATAACGTAATGTTATATAACGTTATACGTTATAACGTAATACTACATAACGTTATACGTTTTATCTTAGTACTATATAACGTTATACTTTATAACGTGATACTACATAACGTTATATGTTATAACACAATACCATATAACGTTATACGTTACAACGTAATACTACATAACGTTATACGTTAGAACACAATACTATATAACGTTATACGTTATAAGGTAGTACTGTACATCGTTAAACGTTATAACGTAATGCTATAGAACGGTATACGTTATAATGTAATACTTCATAACGTTATACGTTATAACGTAATACTACATAACGTTACACGTGATACGGTAATATTATATAACATTGTACGTTATAACGTAATGTTATATAACGTTATACGTTATAACGTAATACTACATAACGTTATACGTTTTATCTTAGTACTATATAACGTTATACTTTATAACGTGATACTACATAACGTTATACGTTATTACGTAGTACTATATACCGTTATACGTTATTACGTACTACTACATAACGTTATACGTTACAACACAATACTATATAACGTTATACGTTATAAGGTAGTACTGTACATCGTTAAACGTTATAACGTAATACTATAGAACGGTATACGTTATAATGTAATACTTCATAACGTTATACGTTATAACGTAATACTACATAACGTTATATGTTATAACACAATACCATATAACGTTATACGTTATAACGTAATATTATATAACATTATACGTTATAACGTAATACTACATAACGTTATACGTTATAACACAATTCTATATAACGTTATACGTTATAACGTATTACTTCATAACGTTATACGTTATAACGTAATACTATAGAACTGTATACGTTATAACGTAATACTTCATAACGTTAGACGTTATAACGTAATACTACGTAACGTTATACGTTATTACGTAATATTATATAACATTATACGTTATACCGTAGTACTATGTAACGTTATTCGTTATAACGTAATACTACATAACGTTATACGTCATATCGTAGTATTGTATAACATTATACGTTATAACGTAATATTATATAACATTATACGTTATAACGTAATACTATGTAACGTTATTCGTTATAACGTAATACTACATAACTTGATACGCTATAACGTAATATCATATAACGTTATACGTTATAACGTAATACTACATAACGTTATACGTTATTACGTAGTACTATATAACGTTATACGTTATAACGTGATATTATACAACGTTATACGTTATAACGTAATACTACATAACGTTATACGCGATACGGTAATATTATATAAGATTATACGTTATAACGTAATATTATATAACGTTATACGTTACAACGTAATACTACATAACGTTATACATTACAGCACAATTCTATGTAACGTTATACGTTATAAGGTAGTACTGTACATCGTTATACGTTATAACGTAATACTATAGAACGTTATACGTTATAACGTAATACTACATATCGTTATACGTTATTACGTAATATCATAGAACGGTATACGTTACAACGTAATACTTCATAACGTTATACGTTATAACGTAATACTACATAACGTAATACGTTATAACGTAATACTATATAACGTTGTACGTTATTACGTAATATTATATAACTTTATGCGTTAAAACGTAATACTACATAACGTTTTGTGTTATAACTAAATATTATATAACATTATACGTTATAACGTAATATTATATAACATTATACGTTATAACGTAATACTATGTAACGTTATTCGTTATAACGTAATACTACATAACTTGATACGCTACAACGTAATATTATATAACGTTATACGTTATAACACAATTCTATATAACGTTATACGTTATAACGTATTACTTCATAACGTTATACGTTATAACGTAATACTATAGAACTGTATACGTTATAACGTAATACTTCATAACGTTATACGTTATAACGTAATACTACATAACGTTATACGTTATGACGTAGTACTATATAACGTTATACGTTATAACGTGATATTATACAACGTTATACGTTATAACGTAATAATACATAACGTTATACGCGATACGGTAATATTATATAAGATTATACGTTATAACGTAATATTATATAACGTTATACGTTATAACGTAATACTACATAACGTTATACGTTACAACGTCATACTATAGAACGTTATACGTTAGAACGCAATATTATGTAACGTTATACGTTATAACGTAATACTACATAACGTTATACGTTATTACGTAGTACGATATAACGTTATACGTTATAACGTGATCCTATATAACGTTATACGTTATTACACAATACTATATAACGTTATACGTTATAACGTAATACTACATAACGTTATACGTTTTAACACAATTCTATGTAACGTTATACGTTATAAGGTAGTACTGTACATCGTTATACGTTATAATGTAGTGCTATAGATCGGTATACGTTATAATGTAATACTATATAACGTTATACGTTATTACGTAGTACTATATAACGTTATACGTTATAAGGTAGTACTGTACATCGTTATACGTTATAACGTAAAATTATATAACGCTATACGTTATTACGTAATATTATTTAACTTTATACGTTAAAGAGTAAAACTACATAACGTTATACATTATATCACAATTCTATATAACGTTATACGTTATATCGTATTACTGTATAACGCTATGCGTTATAACGTGATACTATATAACGTTATACGATATACTGATAAGATGTATAACGTTATACGTTATAACATTGTACTAGATAACGTTACTCGTTAACACGAACTACTTTATAACATTACACTTTATAACATGGTACCATATAACGTTATACGTTATTACGTAGTACTACATAACGTTGTTCGTTATAACGCAACATTACGTAACGTTATACGTTATAACGTACTACTACATAACGTGATACGTTATAACGTAATACTACATAACGTTATACGTTTTATCTTAGTACTATATAACCTTATACGTTATAACGTCATACTACATAGCGTTATACGTTATTACGTAGTACTATATAACGTTATAAGTTATAACGTGATACTATATAACGTTATACGTTATAACACAATACTATATAACGTTATACGTTATAACGTAATACTATAGAACGGTATACGTTATAATGTAATACTTTATAACGTTATACGTTATAACGTAATACTACATAACGTTATATGTTATAACACAATACCATATAACGTTATACGTTATAACGTAATATTATATAACATTATACGTTATAACGTAATACTACATAACGTTACACGTGATACGGTAATATTATATAACATTGTACGTTATAACGTAATGTTATATAACGTTATACGTTATAACGTAATACTACATAACGTTATACGTTTTATCTTAGTACTATATAACGTTATACGTTATAACGTGATACTACATAACGTTATACGTTATTACGTAGTACTATATAACGTTATACGTTATTACGTACTACTACATAACGTTATACGTTACAACACAATACTATATAACGTTATACGTTATAAGGTAGTACTGTACATCGTTAAACGTTATAACGTAATACTATAGAACGGTATACGTTATAATGTAATACTTCATAACGTTATACGTTATAACGCAATACTACATAAAGTTATACGTTATAACGTAATACTACATAACGTTATACGTTATTACGTAGTACTATATAACGTTATACGTTATAACGTGATATTATAGAACGTTATACGTTATAACGTAATACTTCATAACGTTATACGTTGTAACGTAATACTATAGAACGGAATACGTTATAACGTCATACTTCATAGCGTTATACGTTATAACGTAATACTACATAACGTTATACGTTATTACGTAATATTATATAACGTTATACGTTAAAACGTAATACTACATAACGTTATACGTTATAACGTAATACTACATAGCGTTATACGTTATTACGTAGTACTATATAACGTTATACGTTATAACGTGATATTATAGAACGTTATACGTTTTAACGTAATACTATATAACGTTATACGTTATTACGTAATATTATATAACTTTATGCGTTAAATCGTAATAATACATAACGTTTTGTGTTATAACTAAATATTATATAACATTATACGTTATAACGTAATATTATATAACATTATACGTTATAACGTAATACTATGTAACGTTATTCGTTATAACGTAATACTACATAACTTGATGCGCTATAACGTAATATCATATAACGTTATACGTTATAACGTAATACTATAGAACGTTATACGTTATAACGTAATACTACATATCGTTATACGTTATTACGTAATACTATAGAACGGTATACGTTATAACGTAATACTTCATAACGATATACGTTATAACGTAATACTACATAACGTTATACGTCATATCGTAGTATTGTATAACGTTATACGTTATAACGTGATACTATATAACGTTACACGTTATAACGTATCACGTTATATACGTTATAACGTAATATTATATAACATTATACGTTATAACGTAATACTATGTAACGTTATTCGTTATAACGTAATACTACATAACTTGATACGCTACAACGTAATATTATATAACGTTATACGTTATAACGTAATACTACATAACGTTATACGTTATGACGTAGTACTATATAACGTTATACGTTATAACGTGATATTATACAACGTTATACGTTATAACGTAATACTACATAACGTTATACGCGATATGGTAATATTATATAAGATTATACGTTATAACGTAATATTATATAACGTTATACGTTATAACGTAATACTACATAACGTTATACGTTACAACGTCATACTATAGAACGTTATACGTTAGAACGCAATATTATGTAACGTTATACGTTATAACGTAATACTACATAACGTTATACGTTATTACGTAGTACGATATAACGTTATACGTTATAACGTGATCCTATATAACGTTATACGTTATTACACAATACTATATAACGTTATACGTTATAACGTAATACTACATAACGTTATACGTTTTAACACAATTCTATGTAACGTTATACGTTATACGGTAGTACTGTACATCGTTATACGTTATAATGTAGTGCTATAGATCGGTATACGTTATAATGTAATACTATATAACGTTATACGTTATTACGTAGTACTATATAACGTTATACGTTATAAGGTAGTACTGTACATCGTTATACGTTATAACGTAAAATTATATAACGCTATACGTTATTACGTAATACTATAGAACGGTATACGTTATAATGTAATACTTCATAACGTTATACGTTATAACGTATTACTTCATAACGTTATACGTTATAACGTAATACTTCATAACGTTATACGTTATAACGTAATACTTCATAACGTTATACGTTATAACGTAATACTACATAACGTAATACGTTATAACGTAATACTATATAACGTTGTACGTTATTACGTAATATTATATAACTTTATGCGTTAAAACGTAATACTACATAACGTTTTGTGTTATAACTAAATATTATATAACATTATACGTTATAACGTAATATTATATAACATTATACGTTATAACGTAATACTATGTAACGTTATTCGTTATACCGTAATACTACATAACTTGATACGCTACAACGTAATATTATATAACGTTATACGTTATAACGTTATACTACATAACGTTATACGTTATGACGTAGTACTATATAACGTTATACGTTATAACGTGATATTATACAACGTTATACGTTATAACGTAATACTACATAACGTTATACGCGATACGGTAATATTATATAAGATTATACGTTATAACGTAATATTATATAACGTTATACGTTATAACGTAATACTACATAACGTTATACGTTACAACGTCATACTATAGAACGTTATACGTTAGAACGCAATATTATGTAACGTTATACGTTATAACGTAATACTACATAACGTTATACGTTATTACGTAGTACGATATAACGTTATACGTTATAACGTGATCCTATATAACGTTATACGTTATTACACAATACTATATAACGTTATACGTTATAACGTAATACTACATAACGTTATACGTTTTAACACAATTCTATGTAACGTTATACGTTATAAGGTAGTACTGTACATCGTTATACGTTATAATGTAGTGCTATAGATCGGTATACGTTATAATGTAATACTATATAACGTTATACGTTATTACGTAGTACTATATAACGTTATACGTTATAAGGTAGTACTGTACATCGTTATACGTTATAACGTAAAATTATATAACGCTATACGTTATTACGTAATATTATTTAACTTTATACGTTAAAGAGTAAAACTACATAACGTTATACATTATATCACAATTCTATATAACGTTATACGTTATATCGTATTACTGTATAACGCTATGCGTTATAACGTGATACTATATAACGTTATACGATATACTGATAAGATGTATAACGTTATACGTTATAACATTGTACTAGATAACGTTACTCGTTAATACGAACTACTTTATAACATTACACTTTATAACATGGTACCATATAACGTTATACGTTATAACGTAATACTACATAACGTTGTACGTTATAACGCAATATTATGTAACGTTATACGTTATAACGCACTACTACATAACGTGATACGTTATAACGTAATACTACATAACGTTATACGTTTTTTCTTAGTACTATCTAACGTTACACGTTATAACGTAATACTACATAACGTTATACGTTATTACGTAGTACTACATAACGTTGTTCGTTATAACGCAACATTACGTAACGTTATACGTTATAACGTACTACTACATAACGTGATACGTTATAACGTAATACTACATAACGTTATACGTTTTATCTTAGTACTATATAACCTTATACGTTATAACGTCATACTACATAGCGTTATACGTTATTACGTAGTACTATATAACGTTATAAGTTATAACGTGATACTATATAACGTTATACGTTATAACACAATACTATATAACGTTATACGTTATAACGTAATACTATAGAACGGTATACGTTATAATGTAATACTTCATAACGTTATACGTTATAACGTAATACTACATAACGTTATATGTTATAACACAATACCATATAACGTTATACGTTATAACGTAATATTATATAACATTATACGTTATAACGTAATACTACATAACGTTACACGTGATACGGTAATATTATATAACATTGTACGTTATAACGTAATGTTATATAACGTTATACGTTATAACGTAATACTACATAACGTTATACGTTTTATCTTAGTACTATATAACGTTATACGTTATAACGTGATACTACATAACGTTATACGTTATTACGTAGTACTATATAACGTTATACGTTATTACGTACTACTACATAACGTTATACGTTACAACACAATACTATATAACGTTATACGTTATAAGGTAGTACTGTACATCGTTAAACGTTATAACGTAATACTATAGAACGGTATACGTTATAATGTAATACTTCATAACGTTATACGTTATAACGCAATACTACATAACGTTATACGTTATAACGTAATACTACATAACGTTATACGTTATTACGTAGTACTATATAACGTTATACGTTATAACGTGATATTATAGAACGTTATACGTTATAACGTAATACTTCATAACGTTATACGTTGTAACGTAATACTATAGAACGGAATACGTTATAACGTCATACTTCATAGCGTTATACGTTATAACGTAATACTACATAACGTTATACGTTATTACGTAATATTATATAACGTTATACGTTAAAACGTAATACTACATAACGTTATACGTTATAACGTAATACTACATAGCGTTATACGTTATTACGTAGTACTATATAACGTTATACGTTATAACGTGATATTATAGAACGTTATACGTTTTAACGTAATACTATATAACGTTATACGTTATTACGTAATATTATATAACTTTATGCGTTAAATCGTAATAATACATAACGTTTTGTGTTATAACTAAATATTATATAACATTATACGTTATAACGTAATATTATATAACATTATACGTTATAACGTAATACTATGTAACGTTATTCGTTATAACGTAATACTACATAACTTGATGCGCTATAACGTAATATTATATAACGTTAAACGTTACAACGTAATACTACATAACGTTATACATTACAGCACAATTCTATGTAACGTTATACGTTATAAGGTAGTACTGTACATCGTTATACGTTATAACGTAATACTATAGAACGTTATACGTTATAACGTAATACTACATATCGTTATACGTTATTACGTAATACTATAGAACGGTATACGTTATAACGTAATACTTCATAACGATATACGTTATAACGTAATACTACATAACGTTATACGTCATATCGTAGTATTGTATAACGTTATACGTTATAACGTGATACTATATAACGTTACACGTTATAACGTATCACGTTATATACGTTATAACGTAATATTATATAACATTATACGTTATAACGTAATACTATGTAACGTTATTCGTTATAACGTAATACTACATAACTTGATACGCTACAACGTAATATTATATAACGTTATACGTTATAACGTAATACTACATAACGTTATACGTTATGACGTAGTACTATATAACGTTATACGTTATAACGTGATATTATACAACGTTATACGTTATAACGTAATACTACATAACGTTATACGCGATATGGTAATATTATATAAGATTATACGTTATAACGTAATATTATATAACGTTATACGTTATAACGTAATACTACATAACGTTATACGTTACAACGTCATACTATAGAACGTTATACGTTAGAACGCAATATTATGTAACGTTATAACACAAAACGTTATGTAGTATTACGTTTTAACGCATAAAGTTATATAATATTACGTAATAACGTACAACGTTATATAGTATTACGTTATAACGTATTACGTTATGTAGTATTACGTTATACCGTATAACGTTATGAAGTATTACGTTATAACGTATAACGTTATGAAGTAATACGTTATAACGTATAACGTTATGAAGTATTACATTATAACGTATACCGTTCTATAGTATTACGTAATAACGTATAGCGTTATATAATTTTACGTTATAACGTATAACGATGTACAGTACTACCTTATAACGTATAACGTTATATCGTACTACGTAATAACGTATAACGTTATACGTTATAACGTAATACTACATAACGTTATACGTTTTAACACAATTCTATGTAACGTTATACGTTATACGGTAGTACTGTACATCGTTATACGTTATAATGTAGTGCTATAGATCGGTATACGTTATAATGTAATACTATATAACGTTATACGTTATTACGTAGTACTATATAACGTTATACGTTATAAGGTAGTACTGTACATCGTTATACGTTATAACGTAAAATTATATAACGCTATACGTTATTACGTAATACTATAGAACGGTATACGTTATAATGTAATACTTCATAACGTTATACGTTATAACGTATTACTTCATAACGTTATACGTTATAACGTAATACTTCATAACGTTATACGGTATAACGTAATACTACATAACGTAATACGTTATAACGTAATACTATATAACGTTGTACGTTATTACGTAATATTATATAACTTTATGCGTTAAAACGTAATACTACATAACGTTTTGTGTTATAACTAAATATTATATAACATTATACGTTATAACGTAATATTATATAACATTATACGTTATAACGTAATACTATGTAACGTTATTCGTTATACCGTAATACTACATAACTTGATACGCTACAACGTAATATTATATAACGTTATACGTTATAACGTTATACTACATAACGTTATACGTTGTGACGTAGTACTATATAACGTTATACGTTATAACGTGATATTATACAACGTTATACGTTATAACGTAATACTACATAACGTTATACGCGATACGGTAATATTATATAAGATTATACGTTATAACGTAATATTATATAACGTTATACGTTATAACGTAATACTACATAACGTTATACGTTACAACGTCATACTATAGAACGTTATACGTTAGAACGCAATATTATGTAACGTTATACGTTATAACGTAATACTACATAACGTTATACGTTATTACGTAGTACGATATAACGTTATACGTTATAACGTGATCCTATATAACGTTATACGTTATTACACAATACTATATAACGTTATACGTTATAACGTAATACTACATAACGTTATACGTTTTAACACAATTCTATGTAACGTTATACGTTATAAGGTAGTACTGTACATCGTTATACGTTATAATGTAGTGCTATAGATCGGTATACGTTATAATGTAATACTATATAACGTTATACGTTATATCGTATTACTGTATAACGCTATGCGTTATAACGTGATACTATATAACGTTATACGATATACTGATAAGATGTATAACGTTATACGTTATAACATTGTACTAGATAACGTTACTCGTTAATACGAACTACTTTATAACATTACACTTTATAACATGGTACCATATAACGTTATACGTTATAACGTAATACTACATAACGTTGTACGTTATAACGCAATATTATGTAACGTTATACGTTATAACGCACTACTACATAACGTGATACGTTATAACGTAATACTACATAACGTTGTTCGTTATAACGCAACATTACGTAACGTTATACGTTATAACGTACTACTACATAACGTGATACGTTATAACGTAATACTACATAACGTTATACGTTTTATCTTAGTACTATATAACCTTATACGTTATAACGTCATACTACATAGCGTTATACGTTATTACGTAGTACTATATAACGTTATAAGTTATAACGTGATACTATATAACGTTATACGTTATAACACAATACTATATAACGTTATACGTTATAACGTAATACTACATAACGTTATACGTTATAACACAATTCTATATAACGTTATAACGTATACCGTTCTATAGTATTACGTTATAACGTATTACTACATATCGTTATACGTTATTACGTAATATCATAGAACGGTATACGTTACAACGTAATACTTCATAACGTTATACGTTATAACGTAATACTACATAACGTAATACGTTATAACGTAATACTATATAACGTTGTACGTTATTACGCAATATTATATAACTTTATGCGTTAAAACGTAATACTACATAACGTTTTGTGTTATAACTAAATATTATATAACATTATACGTTATAACGTAATATTATATAACATTATACGTTATAACGTAATACTATGTAACGTTATTCGTTATAACGTAATACTACATAACTTGATACGCTACAACGTAATATTATATAACGTTATACGTTATAACGTAATACTACATAACGTTATACGTTATGACGTAGTACTATATAACGTTATACGTTATAACGTGATATTATACAACGTTATACGTTATAACGTAATACTACATAACGTTATTCGCGATACGGTAATATTATATAAGATTATACGTTATAACGTAATATTATATAACGTTATACGTTATAACGTAATACTACATAACGTTATACGTTACAACGTCATACTATAGAACGTTATACGTTATTACACAATACTATATAACGTTATACGTTATAACATAATACTACATAACGTTATACGTTTTAACACAATTCTATGTAACGTTATACGTTATAAGGTAGTACTGTACATCGTTATACGTTATAATGTAGTGCTATAGATCGGTATACGTTATAATGTAATACTATATAACGTTATACGTTATTACGTAGTACTATATAACGTTATACGTTATAAGGTAGTACTGTACATCGTTATACGTTATAACGTAAAATTATATAACGCTATACGTTATTACGTAATATTATTTAACTTTATACGTTAAAGCGTATAACTACATAACGTTATACATTATATCACAATTCTATATAACGTTATACGTTATATCGTATTACTGTATAACGCTATGCGTTATAACGTGATACTATATAACGTTATACGATATACTGATAAGATGTATAACGTTATACGTTATAACATTGT
This sequence comes from Bombus sylvestris, assembly GCA_911622165.2. NCBI lineage: Eukaryota > Metazoa > Arthropoda > Insecta > Hymenoptera > Apidae > Bombus > Bombus sylvestris. Next base: position 2,414,135 of record CAJVRE020000087.1, read on the forward strand.
ACTAGATAACGTTACTCGTTAATACGAACTACTTTATAACATTACACTTTATAACATGGTACCATATAACGTTATACGTTATAACGTAATACTACATAACGATGTACGTTATAACGCAACATTACGTAACGTTATACGTTATAACGTACTGCTACATAACGTGATACGTTATAACGTAATACTACATAACGTTATACGTTTTATCTTAGTACTATATAACGTTATACGTTATAACGTCATACTACATAGCGTTATACGTTATTACGTAGTACTATATAACGTTATAAGTTATAACGTGATACTATATAACGTTATACGTTACAACACAATACTATATAACGTTATACGTTATAGCGTAATACTACATAACGTTATACGTTATAACGTAATACTATAGAACGGTATACGTTATAATGTAATACTTCATAACGTTATACGTTATAACGTAATACTACATAACGTTATATGTTATAACACAATACCATATAACGTTATACGTTATAACGTAATATTATATAACATTATACGTTATAACGTAATACTACATAACGTTATACGTTATAACACAATTCTATATAACGTTATACGTTATAACGTATTACTTCATAACGTTATACGTTATAACGTAATACTATAGAACGGTATACGTTATAACGTAATACTTCATAACGTTATACGTTATAACGTAATACTACATAACGTTATACGTTATTACGTAATATTATATAACATTATACGTTATACCGTAGTAGTATGTAACGTTTTTCGTTATAACGTAATACTACATAACGTTATACGTTATAACGTAATACCATATAACGTTATACGTTATAACGTAACACTATATAACGTTATACGTTAAAACGCAATATTATGTAACGTTATACGTTATAACGTACTACTACATAACGTGATACGTTATAACGTACTACTACATAACGTGATACGATATAACACAATACAATATAACGTTATACGTTATTACGTAGTACTATATAACGTTATACGTTATAAGGTAATACTACATAACTTTATACGTTATAACGTAATTCTACATAACGTTGTACGTTAGACCACAATACTATATAACGTTATACGTTATTACGTAGTACTATATAACGTTATACGTTATAACCTGATTCTATATAACGTTATACGTTATAACGTAATATTATATAGTTTTATGCGTTAAAACGTAATACTACATAACGTTATACGTTATAACTAGATATTATATAACTTTATACGTTATAACGTAATACCATATAACGTTATACGTCATAACGTCATACTACATAACGTTATATGTTATGACGTCATACTACATAACGTTATACGTTATAACGTAATACTACATAACGTTATACGTCATAACGTCATACTACATAACGTTATATGTTATGACGTAGTACTATATAACGTTATACGTTATAACGTGATATTATACAACGTTATACGTTATAACGTAATACTACATAACGTTATACGCGATACGGTAATATTATATAAGATTATACGTTATAACGTAATATTATATAACGTTATACGTTATAACGTAATACTACATAACGTTATACGTTACAACGTCATACTATAGAACGTTATACGTTAGAACGCAATATTATGTAACGTTATACGTTATAACGTAATACTACATAACGTTATACGCGATACGGTAATATTATATAAGATTATACGTTATAACGTAATATTATATAACGTTATACGTTATAACGTACTACTACATAACGTGATACGTTATAACGTAATACTACATAACGTTATACGTTTTATCTTAGTACTATATAACCTTATACGTTATAACGTCATACTACATAGCGTTATACGTTATTACGTAGTACTATATAACGTTATAAGTTATAACGTGATACTATATAACGTTATACGTTATAACACAATACTATATAACGTTATACGTTATAACGTAATACTACATAACGTTATACGTTATAACACAATTCTATATAACGTTATAACGTATACCGTTCTATAGTATTACGTTATAACGTATTACTACATATCGTTATACGTTATTACGTAATATCATAGAACGGTATACGTTACAACGTAATACTTCATAACGTTATACGTTATAACGTAATACTACATAACGTAATACGTTATAACGTAATACTATATAACGTTGTACGTTATTACGTAATATTATATAACTTTATGCGTTAAAACGTAATACTACATAACGTTTTGTGTTATAACTAAATATTATATAACATTATACGTTATAACGTAATATTATATAACATTATACGTTATAACGTAATACTATGTAACGTTATTCGTTATAACGTAATACTACATAACTTGATACGCTACAACGTAATATTATATAACGTTATACGTTATAACGTAATACTACATAACGTTATACGTTATGACGTAGTACTATAGAACGTTATACGTTATTACACAATACTATATAACGTTATACGTTATAACATAATACTACATAACGTTATACGCGATACGGTAATATTATATAAGATTATACGTTATAACGTAATATTATATAACGTTATACGTTATAACGTACTACTACATAACGTGATACGTTATAACGTAATACTACATAACGTTATACGTTTTATCTTAGTACTATATAACCTTATACGTTATAACGTCATACTACATAGCGTTATACGTTATTACGTAGTACTATATAACGTTATAAGTTATAACGTGATACTATATAACGTTATACGTTATAACACAATACTATATAACGTTATACGTTATAACGTAATACTACATAACGTTATACGTTATAACACAATTCTATATAACGTTATAACGTATAACGTTATATAGTATTACGTTATAACGTATTACTACATATCGTTATACGTTATTACGTAATATCATAGAACGGTATACGTTACAACGTAATACTTCATAACGTTATACGTTATAACGTAATACTACATAACGTAATACGTTATAACGTAATACTATATAACGTTGTACGTTATTACGTAATATTATATAACTTTATGCGTTAAAACGTAATACTACATAACGTTTTGTGTTATAACTAAATATTATATAACATTATACGTTATAACGTAATATTATATAACATTATACGTTATAACGTAATACTATGTAACGTTATTCGTTATAACGTAATACTACATAACTTGATACGCTACAACGTAATATTATATAACGTTATACGTTATAACGTAATACTACATAACGTTATACGTTATGACGTAGTACTATAGAACGTTATACGTTATTACACAATACTATATAACGTTATACGTTATAACATAATACTACATAACGTTATACGCGATACGGTAATATTATATAAGATTATACGTTATAACGTAATATTATATAACGTTATACGTTATAACGTACTACTACATAACGTGATACGTTATAACGTAATACTACATAACGTTATACGTTTTATCTTAGTACTATATAACCTTATACGTTATAACGTCATACTACATAGCGTTATACGTTATTACGTAGTACTATATAACGTTATAAGTTATAACGTGATACTATATAACGTTATACGTTATAACACAATACTATATAACGTTATACGTTATAACGTAATACTACATAACGTTATACGTTATAACACAATTCTATATAACGTTATAACGTATAACGTTCTATAGTATTACGTTATAACGTATTACTACATATCGTTATACGTTATTACGTAATATCATAGAACGGTATACGTTACAACGTAATACTTCATAACGTTATACGTTATAACGTAATACTACATAACGTAATACGTTATAACGTAATACTATATAACGTTGTACGTTATTACGTAATATTATATAACTTTATGCGTTAAAACGTAATACTACATAACGTTTTGTGTTATAACTAAATATTATATAACATTATACGTTATAACGTAATATTATATAACATTATACGTTATAACGTAATACTATGTAACGTTATTCGTTATAACGTAATACTACATAACTTGATACGCTACAACGTAATATTATATAACGTTATACGTTATAACGTAATACTACATAACGTTATACGTTATGACGTAGTACTATAGAACGTTATACGTTATTACACAATACTATATAACGTTATACGTTATAACATAATACTACATAACGTTATACGTTTTAACACAATTCTATGTAACGTTATACGTTCTAAGGTAGTACTGTACATCGTTATACGTTATAATGTAGTGCTATAGATCGGTATACGTTATAATGTAATACTATATAACGTTATACGTTATTACGTAGTACTATATAACGTTATACGTTATAAGGTAGTACTATATAACGTTATACGTTATAAGGTAGTACTGTACATCGTTATACGTTATAACGTAAAATTATATAACGCTATACGTTATTACGTAATATTATCTAACTTTATACGTTAAAGCGTAAAACTACATAACGTTATACATTATATCACAATTCTATATAACGTTATACGTTATATCGTATTACTGTATAACGCTATGCGTTATAACGTGATACTATATAACGTTATACGATATACTGATAAGATGTATAACGTTATACGTTATAACATTGTACTAGATAACGTTACTCGTTAATACGAACTACTTTATAACATTACACTTTATAACATGGTACCATATAACGTTATACGTTATAACGTAATACTACATAACGATGTACGTTATAACGCAACATTACGTAACGTTATACGTTATAACGTACTGCTACATAACGTGATACGTTATAACGTAATACTACATAACGTTATACGTTTTATCTTAGTACTATATAACGTTATACGTTATAACGTCATACTACATAGCGTTATACGTTATTACGTAGTACTATATAACGTTATAAGTTATAACGTGATACTATATTACGTTATACGTTATAACACAATACTATATAACGTTATACGTTATAGCGTAATACTACATAACGTTATACGTTATAACGTAATACTATAGAACGGTATACGTTATAATGTAATACTTCATAACGTTATACGTTATAACGTAATACTACATAACGTTATATGTTATAACACAATACCATATAACGTTATACGTTATAACGTAATATTATATAACATTATACGTTATAACGTAATACTACATAACGTTATACGTTATAACACAATTCTATATAACGTTATACGTTATAACGTATTACTTCATAACGTTATACGTTATAACGTAATACTATAGAACGGTATACGTTATAACGTAATACTTCATAACGTTATACGTTATAACGTAATACTACATAACGTTATACGTTATTACGTAATATTATATAACATTATACGTTATACCGTAGTAGTATGTAACGTTATTCGTTATAACGTAATACTACATAACGTTATACGTCATATCGTAGTATTGTATAACGTTATACGTTATAACGTGATACTATATAACGTTACACGTTATAACGTAATACTATATAACGTTATACGTTATAACGTAATACCATATAACGTTATACGTTATAACGTAACACTATATAACGTTATACGTTAAAACGCAATATTATGTAACGTTATACGTTATAACGTACTACTACATAACGTGATACGTTATAACGTACTACTACATAACGTGATACGATATAACACAATACAATATAACGTTATACGTTATTACGTAGTACTATATAACGTTATACGTTATAACGTAATACTACATAACTTTATACGTTATAACGTAATTCTACATAACGTTGTACGTTAGACCACAATACTATATAACGTTATACGTTATTACGTAGTACTATATAACGTTACACGTTATAAGGTAGTATTGTACATCGTTATACGTTATAACGTAATATTATATAACGCTATACGTTATTACGTAATATTATATAACGTTATACGTTATAACGTAATACTACATAACGTTATACGTTATAACACAATTCTATATAACGTTATACGTTATAACGTATTACTTCATAACGTTATACGTTATAACGTAATACTATAGAACGGTATACGTTATAACGTAATACTTCATAACGTTATACGTTATAACGTAATACTACATAACGTTATACGTTATAACGTGATACTATATAACGTTACACGTTATAACGTAATACTATATAACGTTATACGTTATAACGTAATACCATATAACGTTATACGTTATAACGTAATACTATATATCGTTATACGTTATAACGTAATACTACATAACGTTATACGTTATTACGTAGTACTATATAACGTTATACGTTATAACGTAATATTATAGAACGGTAAACGTTACAACGTAATACTTCATAACGTTATACGTTATAACGTAATACTACATAACGTTATACGTTATAACGTAATACTATATAACGTTATACGTTATTACGTAATATTATATAACTTTATGCGTTAAAACGTAATACTACATAACGTTTTGTGTTATAACTAATATTATATAACATTATGCGTTATAACGTAATATTATATAACATTATACGTTATAACGTAATACTATGTAACGTTATTCGTTATAACGTAATACTACATAACTTGATACGCTATAACGTTATATCATATAACGTTATACGTTATAACGTAATACTACATAACGTTATACGTTATAACGTAATACTACATAACGTTATACGTCATAACGTCATACTACATAACGTTATATGTTATGACGTCGTACTACATAACGTTATACGTTATAGCGTAGCACTACATAACGTTATACATTATAACGCGATACTATATAACCTTATAGTTTATAACGTAATACTACATAACGACATACGTTTTAGCGTAGTACTATATAACGTTATACGTTATAACGTAATACTATGTAACGTTATTCGTTATAACGTATTACTACATAACTTGATACGCTATAACGTAATATCATATAACGGTATACGTTATATCGTAGTACTATATAACGTTATACATTGGAACACAATACTATATATCGTTATACGTTATTAGGTAGTACTATATAACGTTATACGTTATAAGGTAGTGGTGTACATCCTTATACGTTATAACACAATTCTATGCAACGTTATACGTTATAAGATAGTACTATACAACGTTATACGCTATAACGTAATATTATCTAACGTTATACGTTATGACGTAATACTACATAACGATATACGTTTTAGCGTAATACTACATAACGTTATACGTTATAACACAATTCTATGCAACGTTATACGTTATAAGATAGTACTATACAACGTTATACGCTATAACGTAATATTATCTAACGTTATACGTTATAACGTAATACTACATAACGTTATACGTTATAACACAATACTATATAACGTTATACGTTATAACGTAATACTACATAATGTTATACGTCATAACGTCATACTACATAACGTTATATGTTATGACGTCATACTACATAACGTTATACGTTATAACGTAATACTACATAACGTTATACGTTATAACACAATACTATATAACGTTATACGTTATATCGTAGTACTACATAACGGTATACGTTATTACTTAATATTATATAACATTATACGTTATAACGTTATACTATGTAACGTTATAGGTTACAACGTGATACTATATAACTTTATACGTTATAACGTAATACCATATAACGTTATACGTCATAACGTCATACTACATAACGTTATATGTTATGACGTCATACTACATAACGTTATACGTTATAACGTAATACTACATAACGTTATACGTTTTACCGTAGTACTATATAACGTTATACGTTATAACGAAATACTATAGAACGGTATACGTTATAACGTAATACTACATAACGTTATACGTTATTACGTAGTACTATATAACGTTATACGTTATAACCTGATTCTATATAACGTTATACGTTATAACGTAATATTATATAGTTGTATGCGTTAAAACGTAATACTACATAACGTTATACGTTATAACTAGATATTATATAACATTATACGTTATAACGTAATATTATATAACATTATACGTCATAACGTAATACTATGTAACGTTATACGTTATAACGTAATATTATATAGTTTTATGCGTTAAAACGTAATACTACATAACGTTATACGTTATAACTAGATATTATATAACTTTATACGTTATAACGTAATACCATATAACGTTATACGTCATAACGTCATACTACATAACGTTATATGTTATTACGTCATACTACATAACGTTATACGTTATAACGTAATACTACATAACGTTATACGTCATAACGTCATACTACATAACGTTATATGTTATGACGTCATACTACATAACGTTATACGTTATAACGTAATACTACATAACGTTATACGTAAAAACACAATTCTACATAACGGTATACGTTATATCGTAGTACTGTATTATGTTATACGTTATAACCTAATATTACATAACTTTATACGCTATAACGTAATATTATATAACGTTATACGTTATAAAGTAATACTACATAACGTTATACGTTATTACGTAGTACTATATAACGTTATACGTTATAACCTGATTCTATATAACGTTATACGTTATAACGTAATACTACATATCGTTATACGTCATAACGTAATACTACATAACGATATACGTTTTACCGTAGTACTATAGAACGTTATACGTTATAACGTAATACTATATAACGTTATACGTTATAACGTAATACTATATAAGGTTATACGTTATTACGTAATATTATATAGTTTTATGCGTTAAAACGTAATACTACATAACGTTATACGTTATAACTAGATATTATATAACATTATACGTTATAACGTAATATTATATAACATTATACGTTATAACGTAATACTATGTAACGTTATTCGTTATAACGTAGTACTACATATCGTTATACGTCATAACGTAATACTACATAACGATATACGTTTTACCGTAGTACTATAGAACGTTATACGTTATAACGTAATACTATAGAACGGTATACGTTATAATGTAATATTATATAACATTATACGTTATAACGTAATACTATAGAACGGTATACGTTATAATGTAATACTTCATAACGTTATACGTTATAATGTAATACTTCATAACGTTATACGTTATAACGTAATAATACATAACGTTATACGTTATAAGACAATTCCATGTAACATTATACGTTATAAGATATTACTATACAACGTTATACGTAATAACGTAATACTACATAACGGTATACGTTATAACACAATACTATATAACGTTATACGTTATTACGTAGTACTATAAAACGTTATACGATATAACGTAATATTATATAACGTTATACGTTGTTACGTAACATTATATAATGTTATACGTTATAACGTAATACTATAGAGCGGTATACGTTATAACGAAATACTTCATAACGTTATACGTTATAACGTAATACTACATAACGTTATACGTCATAACGTCATACTACATAACGTTATATCTTATGACGTCATACTACATAACGTTATACGCTATAAGGTAGTACTGTACATCGTTATACGTTATAACGTAATACTATAGAACGGTATACGTTATAATGTAATACTTCATAACGTTATACGTTATAACGTAAAACTACATAACGATATACGTCATAAGACAATTCTATGTAACATTATACATTATAAGATAGTCCTATACAACGTTATACGTAATAACGTAATACTACATAACGTTATACGTTATAACGTAATATTATATAACATTATACGTTATAACGTACAATGTTATATAATATTACCGTATCACGTATAACGTTATGTAGTATTACGTTATAACGTATAGCATTATATAGTATCACGTTATAACGTATAACGTTATATAGTACTACGTAATAACGTATAACGTTATGTAGTATTACGCTAGAACGAATAACGTAATATAATATTACGTTATAGCGTATAAAGTTATGTAGTATGACGTTATAACGTATAACGTTATGTAGTATGACGTCATAACATATAACGTTATGTAGTATGACGTTATGACGTATAACGTTATATGGTATTACGTTATATCGTATAACGTTATGTAGTATTACGTTTTAACGCATAAAACTATATAATATTACGTAATAACGTATAACGTTATATAGTATTACGTTATAACGTATAACGTAATGTAGTATTACGTTATAACGTATAACGTTATATAGAATCACGTTATAACGTATAACGTTATATAGTACTACGTAATAACGTATAACGTTATGTAGTATTACTTTATAACGTATAACGTTATATAATACTACGTTATAGCGTATAAAGTTATATAATATTGGGTTATAACGTATAACGTTATATAGTATTACGTTATAACGTATAACGTTATGTAGTATTACGTTTTAACGTATAACGTTATATAGAATCACGTTATAACGTATAACGTTATATAGTACTACGTAATAACGTATAACGTTATGTAGTATTACTTTATAACGTATAACGTTATATAATACTACGTTATAGCGTATAAAGTTATATAATATTGGGTTATAACGTATAACATTATACAGTACTACGATATAACGTATAACGTTATATGGAATTCTGTTATAGCGTATAACGTTATGTAGTATTACGTCATAACGGATAACGTTATATAATATTATGTTATAGCGTATAACGTTGTATAGTACTATCTTATAACGTATAACGTTACATAGAATTGTGTTATAACGTATAACGATGTACAGTACTACCTTATAACGTATAACGTTATATAGTATTGTGTTATAACGTATAACGTTATGTAGTAGTACGTTATAACGTATAACGTTATATAGTACTACGTAATAACGTATAACGTTATATAGTACTACGTAATAACGTATAACGTTATATAGTTCTGTGTTCTAACGTGTAACGTTATTTAGTACTAAGATTAAACGTATAACGTTATGCAGTATTACGTTATAACGTATAACGTTATGTAGTATTACGTTATAACGTATACCGTTCTATAGTATTTCCTTATAACGTATAACGTTATATAGTACTACGGTAAAACGTATAACGTTATGTAGTATTACGTTATAACGTATAACGTTATGTAGTATGACGTCATAACATATAACGTTATGTAGTATGACGTTATAACGTATAACGTTATGTAGTATGACGTCATAACATATAACGTTATGTAGTATGACGTCATAACATATAACGTTATGTAGTATGACGTTATGACGTATAACGTTATATGGTATTACGTTATAACGTATAACGTTATGTAGTATTACATGTTAACGCATAAAACTATATAATATTACGTAATAACGTATAACGTTATATAGTATTACGTTATAACGTATAACGTTATGTAGTATTACGTTATAACGTATAACGTTATATAGAATCACGTTATAACGTATAACGTTATATAGTACTACGTAATAACGTATAACGTTATGTAGTACTACTTTATAACGTATAACGTTATATAAAATTACGTTATAGCGTATAACGTTGTATAGTACTATCTTACAACGTATAACGTTACATAGAATTGTGTTATAACGTATAACGATGTACAGTACTACCTTATAACGTATAACGTTATATACTATTGTGTTATAACGTATAACGTTATGTAGTAGTACGTTATAACGTATAACGTTATATAGTGCTACGTAATAACGTATAACGTTATATAGTTCTGTGTTCTAACGTATAACGTTATATAGTTCTGTGTTCTAACGTATAACGTTATATAGTACTAAGATTAAACGTATAACGTTATGTAGTATTACGTCATAACGGATAACGTTATATAATATTACGTTATAGCGTATAACGTTGTATAGTACTATCTTACAACGAATAACGTTACATAGAATTGTGTTATAACGTATAACGATGTACAGTACTACCTTATAACGTATAACGTTATATAGTATTGTGTTATAACGTATAACGTTATGTAGTAGTACGTTATAACGTATAACGTTATATAGTGCTACGTAATAACGTATAACGTTATATAGTTCTGTGTTCTAACGTATAACGTTATATAGTTCTGTGTTCTAACGTATAACGTTATATAGTACTAAGATTAAACGTATAACGTTATGTAGTATTACGTTATAACGTATAACGTTATGTAGTATTACGTTATAACGTATAACGTTATGTAGTATTACGTTATAACGTATAACGTTATGTAGTATTACGTTATAACGTATACCGTTCTATAGTATTTCGTTATAACGTATAACGTTATATAGTACTACGGTAAAACATATAACGTTATGTAGTATTACGTTATAACGTATAACGTTATGTAGTATGACGTCATAACATATAACGTTATGTAGTATGACGTTATATCGTATAACGTTATGTAGTATCACGCTATAACGTATAACGTTACATAGTATAACGTTATAACGTATAATGTTACATAATATTAAGTAATAACGTATAACGTTATGTAGTATTACGTTATAACGTATAACGTTATGAAGTATTACGTTATAACGTATAACGTTATGAAGTATTACGTTATAACGTATAACGTTATATAGTATTGTGTTATAACGTCAAACGTTATATAGTATTACGTTATAGCGTATAACGTTGTATAGTACTATCTTATAACGTATAACGTTGCATAGAATTGTGTTATAACGTATAACGATGTACAGTACTACCTTATAACGTATAACGTTCTATAGTATTGTGTTATAACGTATAACGTTATGTAGTATTACGTTATAACGTATAACGTTATATAGAATCACGTTATAACGTATAACGTTATATAGTAGTACGTAATAATGTATAACGTTATATTTTATTGCGTTATAACGAATAACGATGTACACCACTACATTATAACGTGTAACGTTATATAGTACTACGTAATAACGTATAACGATATATAGTATTGTGTTCTAACGTATAACGTTATATAGTACTACGATATAACGTATACCGTTATATAGAATTGTGTTTTAACGTATAACGTTATGTAGTGCAACGTTATAACGTATAACGTTATGTAGTATTACGTTATAACGTATAACGTTATGAAGTCTTACGTTATAACGTATCACGTTATGTAGTATTACGTTATAACGTATAGCGTTATATAGTATCACGTTATAACGTATAACGTTATATAGTACTACGTAATAAGGTATAACGTTATGTAGTATTACGTTAGAAGGTATAACGTTGTATAATATTACGTTATATCGTATAAAGTTATGTAGTATTACGTTATAACGTATAACGTTATATAGTATCACGCTATAACGTATAACGTTACATAGTATAACGTTATAACGTATAATGATATATAATATCAAGTAATAACGTATAACGTTACATGGTATTACGTTATAACGTATAACGTTATATAGTATCACGCTATAACGTATAACGTTACATAGTATAACGTTATAACGTATAATGTTATATAATATCAAGTAATAACGTATAACGTTATGCAGTATTACGTGATAACGTATAACGTTATATAACATTACGTTATAACGTACAATGTTATATAATATTACCGTATCACGTATAACGTTATGTAGTATTACGTTATAACGTATAGCGTTATATAGTATCACGTTATAACGTATAACGTTATATAGTACTACGTAATAACGTATAACGTTATGTAGTATTACGTTAGAACGAATAACGTAATATAATATTACGTTATAGCGTCTAAAGTTATGTAGTATGACGTTATAACGTATAACGTTATGTAGTATGACGTCATAACATATAACGTTATGTAGTATGACGTTATGACGTATAACGTTATATGGTATTACGTTATAACGTATAACGTTATGTAGTATTACGTTTTAACGCATAAAACTATATAATATTACGTAATAACGTATAACGTTATATAGTACTACGTAATAACGTATAACGTTATGTAGTATTACTTTATAACGTATAACGTTATATAATATTGGGTTATAACGTATAACATTATACAGTACTACGATATAACGTATAACGTTATATGGAATTCTGTTATAGCGTATAACGTTATGTAGTATTACGTCATAACGTATAATGTTATATAGAATCACGTTATAACGTATAACGTTATATAGTACTACGTAATAACGTATAACGTTATATAGTATTGTGTTATAACGTATAACGTTATGTAGTAGTACGTTATAACGTATAACGTTATGTAGTATTACGTCATAACGTATAACGTTATATAATATTACGTTATAGCGTATAACGTTGTATAGTACTATCTTATAACGTATAACGTTACATAGAATTGTGTTATTACGTATAACGTTATGATGTATTAGGTTATAACGTATACCGTTCTATAGTATTACGTTATAACGTATAACGTTATATAATATTACGTTATAGCGTATAACGTTGTATAGTACTATCTTATAACGCATAACGTTGCATAGAATTGTGTTATAACGTATAACGATGTACAGTACTACCTTATAACGTATAACGTTCTATAGTATTGTGTTATAACGTATAACGTTCTATAGTATTACGTTATAACGTATAACGTTATATAATATTACGTTATAGCGTATAACGTTGTATAGTACTATCTTATAACGTATAACGTTGCATAGAATTGTGTTATAACGTATAACGATGTACAGTACTACCTTATAACGTATAACGTTCTATAGTATTGTGTTATAACGTATAACGTTATGTAGTATTACGTTATAACGTATAACGTTATATAGAATCACGTTATAACGTATAACGTTATATAGTACTACGTAATAACGTATAACGATATGTAGTATTACGTTTTAACGTATAACGTTATATAATATTACGTAATAACGTATAACGTTATGTAGTATTACGTAATAACGTATAACGTTATGTAGTATTACGTTAGAACGAATAACGTAATATAATATTACGTTATAGCGTATAAAGTTATGTAGTATGACGTTATAACGTATAACGTTAAGTAGTATGACGTCATAACATATAACGTTATGTAGTATGACGTTATGACGTATAACGTTATATGGTATTACGTTATAACGTATAGCGTTATGTAGTATTACGTTTTAACGCATAAAACTATATAATATTACGTAATAACGTATAACGTTATATAGTATTACGTTATAACGTATAACGTTATGTAGTATTACGTTATAACGTATAACGTTATATAGAATCACGTTATAACGTATAACGTTATATAGTACTACGTAATAACGTATAACGTTATGTAGTATTACTTATAACGTATAACGTTATATAATATTACGTTATAGCGTATAAAGTTATATAATATTGGGTTATAACGTATAACATTATACAGTACTACGATATAACGTATAACGTTAGATGGAATTCTGTTATAGCGTATAACGTTATGTAGTATTACGTCATAACGGATAACGTTATATAATATTACGTTATAACGTATAACGTTGCATAGAATTGTGTTATAACGTATAACGATGAACAGTACTACCTTATAACGTATAACGTTATATAGTATTTCGTTATAACGTATAACGTTATATAGTACTACGGTAAAACGTATAACGTTATGTAGTATTACGTTATAACGTATAACGTTATGTAGTATGACGTCATAACATATAACGTTATGTAGTATGACGTTATAACGTATAACGTTAAGTAGTATGACGTCATAACATATAACGTTATGTAGTATGACGTTATGACGTATAACGTTATATGGTATTACGTTAAAACGTATAACGTTATGTAGTATTACATGTTAACGCATAAAACTATATAATATTACGTAATAACGTATAACGTTATATAGTATTACGTTATAACGTATAACGTTATGTAGTATTACGTTATAACGTATAACGTTATATAGAATCACGTTATAACGTATAACGTTATATAGTACTACGTAATAACGTATAACGTTATGTAGTACTACTTTATAACGTATAACGTTATATAAAATTACGTTATAGCGTATAACGTTGTATAGTACTATCTTACAACGTATAACGTTACATAGAATTGTGTTATAACGTATAACGATGTACAGTACTACCTTATAACGTATAACGTTATATACTATTGTGTTATAACGTATAACGTTATGTAGTAGTACGTTATAACGTATAACGTTATATAGTGCTACGTAATAACGTATAACGTTATATAGTTCTGTGTTCTAACGTATAACGTTATATAGTTCTGTGTTCTAACGTATAACGTTATATAGTACTAAGATTAAACGTATAACGTTATGTAGTATTACGTCATAACGGATAACGTTATATAATATTACGTTATAGCGTATAACGTTGTATAGTACTATCTTACAACGAATAACGTTACATAGAATTGTGTTATAACGTATAACGATGTACAGTACTACCTTATAACGTATAACGTTATATAGTATTGTGTTATAACGTATAACGTTATGTAGTAGTACGTTATAACGTATAACGTTATATAGTGCTACGTAATAACGTATAACGTTATATAGTTCTGTGTTCTAACGTATAACGTTATATAGTTCTGTGTTCTAACGTATAACGTTATATAGTACTAAGATTAAACGTATAACGTTATGTAGTATTACGTTATAACGTATAACGTTATGTAGTATTACGTTATAACGTATAACGTTATGTAGTATTACGTTATAACGTATAACGTTATGTAGTATTACGTTATAACGTATACCGTTCTATAGTATTTCGTTATAACGTATAACGTTATATAGTACTACGGTAAAACATATAACGTTATGTAGTATTACGTTATAACGTATAACGTTATGTAGTATGACGTCATAACATATAACGTTATGTAGTATGACGTTATATCGTATAACGTTATGTAGTATCACGCTATAACGTATAACGTTACATAGTATAACGTTATAACGTATAATGTTACATAATATTAAGTAATAACGTATAACGTTATGTAGTATTACGTTATAACGTATAACGTTATGAAGTATTACGTTATAACGTATAACGTTATGAAGTATTACGTTATAACGTATAACGTTATATAGTATTGTGTTATAACGTCAAACGTTATATAGTATTACGTTATAGCGTATAACGTTGTATAGTACTATCTTATAACGTATAACGTTGCATAGAATTGTGTTATAACGTATAACGATGTACAGTACTACCTTATAACGTATAACGTTCTATAGTATTGTGTTATAACGTATAACGTTATGTAGTATTACGTTATAACGTATAACGTTATATAGAATCACGTTATAACGTATAACGTTATATAGTAGTACGTAATAATGTATAACGTTATATTTTATTGCGTTATAACGAATAACGATGTACACCACTACATTATAACGTGTAACGTTATATAGTACTACGTAATAACGTATAACGATATATAGTATTGTGTTCTAACGTATAACGTTATATAGTACTACGATATAACGTATACCGTTATATAGAATTGTGTTTTAACGTATAACGTTATGTAGTGCAACGTTATAACGTATAACGTTATGTAGTATTACGTTATAACGTATAACGTTATGAAGTCTTACGTTATAACGTATCACGTTATGTAGTATTACGTTATAACGTATAGCGTTATATAGTATCACGTTATAACGTATAACGTTATATAGTACTACGTAATAAGGTATAACGTTATGTAGTATTACGTTAGAAGGTATAACGTTGTATAATATTACGTTATATCGTATAAAGTTATGTAGTATTACGTTATAACGTATAACGTTATATAGTATCACGCTATAACGTATAACGTTACATAGTATAACGTTATAACGTATAATGATATATAATATCAAGTAATAACGTATAACGTTACATGGTATTACGTTATAACGTATAACGTTATATAGTATCACGCTATAACGTATAACGTTACATAGTATAACGTTATAACGTATAATGTTATATAATATCAAGTAATAACGTATAACGTTATGCAGTATTACGTGATAACGTATAACGTTATATAACATTACGTTATAACGTACAATGTTATATAATATTACCGTATCACGTATAACGTTATGTAGTATTACGTTATAACGTATAGCGTTATATAGTATCACGTTATAACGTATAACGTTATATAGTACTACGTAATAACGTATAACGTTATGTAGTATTACGTTAGAACGAATAACGTAATATAATATTACGTTATAGCGTCTAAAGTTATGTAGTATGACGTTATAACGTATAACGTTATGTAGTATGACGTCATAACATATAACGTTATGTAGTATGACGTTATGACGTATAACGTTATATGGTATTACGTTATAACGTATAACGTTATGTAGTATTACGTTTTAACGCATAAAACTATATAATATTACGTAATAACGTATAACGTTATATAGTACTACGTAATAACGTATAACGTTATGTAGTATTACTTTATAACGTATAACGTTATATAATATTGGGTTATAACGTATAACATTATACAGTACTACGATATAACGTATAACGTTATATGGAATTCTGTTATAGCGTATAACGTTATGTAGTATTACGTCATAACGTATAATGTTATATAGAATCACGTTATAACGTATAACGTTATATAGTACTACGTAATAACGTATAACGTTATATAGTATTGTGTTATAACGTATAACGTTATGTAGTAGTACGTTATAACGTATAACGTTATGTAGTATTACGTCATAACGTATAACGTTATATAATATTACGTTATAGCGTATAACGTTGTATAGTACTATCTTATAACGTATAACGTTACATAGAATTGTGTTATTACGTATAACGTTATGATGTATTAGGTTATAACGTATACCGTTCTATAGTATTACGTTATAACGTATAACGTTATATAATATTACGTTATAGCGTATAACGTTGTATAGTACTATCTTATAACGCATAACGTTGCATAGAATTGTGTTATAACGTATAACGATGTACAGTACTACCTTATAACGTATAACGTTCTATAGTATTGTGTTATAACGTATAACGTTCTATAGTATTACGTTATAACGTATAACGTTATATAATATTACGTTATAGCGTATAACGTTGTATAGTACTATCTTATAACGTATAACGTTGCATAGAATTGTGTTATAACGTATAACGATGTACAGTACTACCTTATAACGTATAACGTTCTATAGTATTGTGTTATAACGTATAACGTTATGTAGTATTACGTTATAACGTATAACGTTATATAGAATCACGTTATAACGTATAACGTTATATAGTACTACGTAATAACGTATAACGATATGTAGTATTACGTTTTAACGTATAACGTTATATAATATTACGTAATAACGTATAACGTTATGTAGTATTACGTAATAACGTATAACGTTATGTAGTATTACGTTAGAACGAATAACGTAATATAATATTACGTTATAGCGTATAAAGTTATGTAGTATGACGTTATAACGTATAACGTTAAGTAGTATGACGTCATAACATATAACGTTATGTAGTATGACGTTATGACGTATAACGTTATATGGTATTACGTTATAACGTATAGCGTTATGTAGTATTACGTTTTAACGCATAAAACTATATAATATTACGTAATAACGTATAACGTTATATAGTATTACGTTATAACGTATAACGTTATGTAGTATTACGTTATAACGTATAACGTTATATAGAATCACGTTATAACGTATAACGTTATATAGTACTACGTAATAACGTATAACGTTATGTAGTATTACTTATAACGTATAACGTTATATAATATTACGTTATAGCGTATAAAGTTATATAATATTGGGTTATAACGTATAACATTATACAGTACTACGATATAACGTATAACGTTAGATGGAATTCTGTTATAGCGTATAACGTTATGTAGTATTACGTCATAACGGATAACGTTATATAATATTACGTTATAACGTATAACGTTGCATAGAATTGTGTTATAACGTATAACGATGAACAGTACTACCTTATAACGTATAACGTTATATAGTATTTCGTTATAACGTATAACGTTATATAGTACTACGGTAAAACGTATAACGTTATGTAGTATTACGTTATAACGTATAACGTTATGTAGTATGACGTCATAACATATAACGTTATGTAGTATGACGTTATAACGTATAACGCTATGTAGTATGACGTCATAACATATAACGTTATGTAGTATGACGTTATGACGTATAACGTTATATGGTATTACGTTATAACGTATAACGTTATACAGTATCACGCTTTAACGTATAACGTTACATAGTATAACGTTATAACGTATAATGTTATATAATATCAAGTAATAACGTATAACGTTATGTAGTATTACGTTATAACGTATAACGTTATGAAGTATTACGTTATAACGTATAACGTTATGAAGTATTACGTTATAACGAATAACGTTATATAACATTACGTTATAAGGTATAACGTTATGCAGTAGTACGTTATATCGTATAACGTTATATAGTACTACGATATAACGTATAACGTTATATAGTATTGTGTTATAACGTATAACGTTATGTAGTAGTACGTTATAACGTATAACGTTATGTAGTATTACGTCATAACGTATTACGTTATATAATATTACGTTATAGCGTATAAAGTTGTATAGTACTATCTTATAACGTATAACGTAGCATAGAATTGTGTTATAACGTATAAGGATGTACAGTACTACCTTATAACGTATAACGTTCTATAGTATTGTGTTATAACGTATAACGTTATGTAGTATTACGTTATAACGTATAACGTTATATAGAATCACGTTATAACGTATAACGTTATATAGTATTACGTTATAACGTATAACGTTATATAATATTACGTTATAAACTATAACGTTTTATAGTACAACGTAATAACGTATAACGTTATATAGTATTGTGTTATAACGTATACCGTTATGTAGTATTACGTTATTACGTATAACGCTATGAAGTATGACGTTATAACGTATACCGTTCTATAGTATTACGTTACAACGTATAACGTTATGAAGTATTACGTTGTAACGTACAACGCTGTATAATATCACGTTATAACGTATAACGATGTACAGTACTACCCTATAACGTATAACGTTATATAGTATGACCTTATAACGTATAACGGTGTACAGTACTACCTTACAGCGTATAACGTTATATAGTACTACGTTATAACGAATACCGTTACATAGTATTATGTTATAACGTATAATGTTATATAATATTACGTTATTACGTATAACGTTATATGGTATTACGTTATAACGTATAACGTTATGTAGTATTACGTTTTAACGCATAACGTTATATAATATTACGTAATAACGTATAACGTTATGTAGTATTACGTTATAACGTATAACGTTATGAAGTATTACGTTATAACGTATACCGTTCTATAGTATTACGTTATAACGTATAACGTTATGAAGTCTTACGTTATAACGTATCACGTTATATAGTACTACGTAATAACGTATAACGTTATGTAGTATTACGTTAGAACGTATAACGTTGTATAATATTACGTTATAGCGTATAAAGTTATGTAGTAATACGTTATAACGTATAACGTTATATAGTATTGTGTTATAACTTATAACGTTATGTAGTATTACGTTATAACGTATAACGTTATATGGTATTACGTTATAATGCTTAACGGTATATTGCATATTAGTATAACGTATGACGTCGTATAGCATATCAGTATAACGTGTAAGGTTATATAGTATTACGTTATATCGACTCACGTTACATAGCATATTAGTGTACCGTATAACGACATACAGTGTTATCTTATAGCGTATGACGTTGTATAGCATATAAGTACAGCGTATCACGTTATATAGAATTACGTTATAAAGTAAAACGTTATATGGTATTACGTTATAATGCTTAACGGTATATCGCATATTAGTAGAACGTATGACGTCGTATAGCATGTCAGTATAACGTGTAAGGTTATATAGTATTACGTTATATCGACTCACGTTACATAGCATATTAGTGTAACGTATAACGACATACAGTGTTATCTTATAGCGTATAACGTTGTATAGCATATAAGTACAGCGTATCACATTATATAGAATTACGTTATAAAGTAAAACGTTATGTGGTATTACGTTATAATGCTTAACGTTATATGATATATTAGTATAACGTGTAACGATATACAGTGCATGTTATAACGTATAACGTTATATAGTATTACGTTATGTCGACTCACGTTACATAGCATATTAGTGTAACGTATATCGACATAGAGTGTTATCTTATAGCGTATAACGTTGTATAGCATATAAGTACAGCGCATCACGTTATATGGTATTACGTTATAACGTATAACATTATATGGCATTACGTTATAACGTTTGACGTTATATAGCATATTAGTATAACGTATAACATTGCATAGCATATGTTTATAACGTATCACGTTATATAGTATTACGTTATATCGTAAAACGTTATATGGTATTACGTTACAACGTATAGCGTTATATAGCATATCAGTATAACGTATAACGTTATATAGTGTATGTTATAGCTTATAACGTTATATGGTATTACGTTATAGCGTATAACGTTATAAGGTATTACGTTACAACGTATAGCGTTATATAGTATATCAGTATAACGTATAACGTTATATAGTATAACGTTATAACCTAAAACGTTATATAGTATTACGTTATAACGGCTAACGTTATATAGCATATGAGTATAACGTATGACGTTATATAGAATTACGTTGTTACGTAAAACGTTATATGGTATTATGTTATAA
The DNA here is from genome assembly GCA_911622165.2 of Bombus sylvestris. Classification (NCBI taxonomy): domain Eukaryota; kingdom Metazoa; phylum Arthropoda; class Insecta; order Hymenoptera; family Apidae; genus Bombus; species Bombus sylvestris. The sequence goes on from CAJVRE020000087.1 coordinate 2,436,933, forward strand.
TGCTTAACGTTATATAGCATATTATTGTAACGTATAACGATATATAGTGTTATGTTATAACGTACAACGTTGCATAAAATATGAGTATAACGTATCACGTTATACAGTATTACCTGATATCGGGTAACGTTATATAGTATCACGTTATATCGTTTAACGTTATATATTATTATGTTATAACCCATAACGTTATTTCATATTACCTTATAACGTTTAACGTTTTATAGCATATTAGTATAACGTATAACGATATTTAGTGTATGTTACAGCGTATAACGTTATATGGTATTACGTTATTTCGTATAACGTTATATGGTATTACGTTACATCGTATTGCGTTATATAGCCTATCAGTATAACGTATAACGTTATACAGTATTGCGTGATATCATGTAACGTTGTATAGTATCACGATATAACGTATAACGTTATATAGTACTACGTTATAACGACTCGCGTTACATAGCATATTAGTGTAACGTATAACGATACATAGCGTTATGTTATAACGTATAACGTTGTATAGCATATGAGTATAACGTATCACGTTATATAGTATTACGGTATAACGTAAAGCGTTATATGGTATTACGTTATAATGCTTAACGTTATATAGCATATTGGTATAACGTATAACGATATATTGTGTATGTTATAACGTATAACGTTATATAGTATTACGTTATTACGTATAACGTTATATAGCATATTAGTATAACGTATAAAGACATATAGTGTTATCTTATAACGTATAACGTTGTGTAGCATATGAGTATAGCGTATCACGTTATATAGTATTACGTTATAACGTAAAGCGTTATATGGTATTACGTTATAATGCTTAACGTTATATAGCATATTCGTATAACGTATAAAGACATATAGTGTTATCTTATAACGTATAACGTTGTATAGCATATAAGTACAGCGTATCACGTTATATAGAATTACGTTATAAAGTAAAACGTTATGTGGTATTACGTTATAACGTGTAACGTTGTATAGCATATTATTGTCACGTATAACGATATATAGTGTTACGTTATAACGCACAACGTTGTATAACATACCAGTAAAACGTATAACGTTATATAACATTACGCTATAGCGTAAAACGTTATATGGTATTACGTTATAATGCTTAACGGTATATTGCATATTAGCATAACGTAAAACGTTATATGGTATTACGTTGTAACGCTTAACGTTATATAATATATTAGTATTACGTATAACGATATATAGTGTATGTTATAACGTATAGCGTTATATAGCATATCAGTATAACGTATAAGGATATATAGTATTACGTTATAACGTATAACGGTATATGGTATTACGTTGTAATGCTTAACGTTATATAATACATTAGTATTACGTATAATGATATGTAGTGTATGCTGTAACGTATGACGTTATAACGTATTACGCTATAACGTATAGCGTTTTATAGCATATCAGCAAAACGTATCACGTTATATAGTATTACGTTATAACGTAAGACGTTATATGGTATAACGTTATAATGCTTAACGATATATTGCAAATTAGAATAACGTTTAAGGTTATATAGTATTACGTTATAACATATAGCGTTATATAGCATATCAGTATAACGCTATACAGTATTACGTGATATCGTGTATCGTTATATAGTATCACGTTATAACGTATAACGTTATATAGTATGACGTTATAACACATAACGTTATATGATATTACGTTATAACGTTTAACGTTTTATAGCATATTAGTATAACGTATAACGATATATAGTGATATGTTATAACGTATAACGACGTATAGTGTTATGTTATAACGTATAACGTTGTATAGCATATGTGCGTAACGTATCACGTTAGTTAATATTACGTTATAACGTATAGCGTTATATAGCATATGAGTATAACGTATCACGTTATACGGTATTACGTGATATCGGGTAACGTTATATAGTATCACGTTATAACGTTTAACGTTATATAGTATTACGTTATAATGCTTAACGTTATATAGCATATTCGTATAACATATAACGATATATAGTGTATGTTATAACGTATAACGTTATATGGTATTACGTTATAACGTATAACGTTATATAGCATATTAGTATAACGTATAACGTTATATAATATCACGTTATAACGTAAAACGTTGTACAGTGTTACGTTTTTCCTTCTGTTATTCGGTTTCCGTTACCGTTATTTTTGAAATTCAGGTAAATAGTAGTTGCTGCCACCAGAAACAATCTAAAGATTGCTTCAATTAGAATTTTTATTATCGTTATCTTTCGACTAAACTCCACCTTTCGGCTAACCTGCTATGCGCAGGAGTACTGGCACGTGAGAGGATGAAAGTTGACGAAGATAAATGGTCGTTTAATCTGATTATATTGTAAAACAATTAATTTTCACAAGAAGAATTTATTCTGATTTTGATTGGTTATTAACAGAATTATTTAGAATATTCGAATTTACAATTGACCGTGATACGCTTTCCCGTTTACAAGATTTAAATTCACGTGATTATCGATAGTTTACAAGTTGACAAATACGAGCGCGTCGATTAACGAAAATTGACAAGAACTGAGAATTAAACGAAACAAAGAATTAAACTAAAGAATTAAAGAATTAAAATATTTAAGAACTAAAACTGAGAAAACTAAAAGATAAAGGAACTAAAGCTAAGGAGCTAAGAGCTAAGGAACTAAAGAACTAAAGAACTAGAGGTCAAAATAACTGAAATATTAAGACCTTGACGAATTGAGAGCGAATCGCTATAACTAAGAAATTACTTGCCAAAAGTTGAGGGTCTGATCACCAAGAACACAGGAATCAATCACCAAGCACAGAGGAACTAATCACACAGAACTAAGGAATTATTTGAATAATGAACAAATAATAATCTGAATAATAATTAGCACAATCTGAATACAATCTGAAGAAATAAATGAACTAATATTAACCGTTCTTCCATGTTGCTACGTGTATTTATAGTTTGTTCAAACATAGAAGAGGGGGGGGTGTCATGTGGCGGTTTGCGAAGCTAGAATTCGGTTTCTAACCGAATTGTTAGATTTTATTTCGAGTTGAGGCGCCGCCTCGCGCTATTGGTAGATTTTAGGCCTTTGTTACGGCGCGTGCGCAGCGCGAGACCTGACACCCCCGCCCTTGGAGTTCAAATTTCTGGAGGAAATTTGATATTGTACTGCATCGCCTTCCGTAATCGTTCGTCTTCTTTCATTTCGGTTATGCGCTAGTTTCAACTTATTTAAATGTACTGTCCGTGGGATCCCCTTGACTTCAATCTTGACGATTTGATTCTCTAAAACTTCCAACACTTTATGCGGTCCTGAATATTGATCGGAAAGTTTTCCTCTGCTGGGTTCCTTTAATAGATATACTAGGTCTCCTGTTTTGAAGTTTTGTGGGTTAATCCTTCTGTCGTAGTATTCCTTCGATTTCAACTTGGATCTTATCAGATTTCCTCTTGCTATTTGTTGCACGATGTTGATTTTATCGAACAAATCTCTGAGGTATTTCGTGTATGTTGGTTCCATGTCCTCTTCGATTATTGTTTCGTCCGTGAGTTCTCTGGCCAGGTGTCCAATTACCATTTTCTTTCCTTTTTTCATTTTAGTTTTTCTTTTGCGCCCAAACGCAAATTTACTATTACCGAACCAATTATTCAATCGCTTGCCGAAAGCATTCAAAATATGAATTTTTGAAGATGTCATACCCATGTAAACCCATGAGTATTTTAAATATGGTATAGTATAATACTTTCCACATTTTCTAGGAAAAATCGTAAGATTAGCACTCGTGCTAACTTCATTAGATACTAGATGTAGTAGCCAATAAAGAATTTTTAATCCAATTTTAGTCCAATGGCTAGTAGGCTTATGTAAGTTTTTATATAAATCCTTGACTGGTAATTCCCTATTTTCTCTTCTTCGATTTCTTCGAGCCCTTTTTGCTTCTGCTTTTTCAACCCGACAACGTTTAGAATTCCTTTCCTTGGTTACCCCTTTTTTTTCTTTGTTTACTTTATTTATAACTTGCTGAAATCTCTCTATTTTTTCAGTATAAATAGTTTCACTGAAAGTGTTTATTTGTATGAGGCGTTTAGGAATATTTCCAGTAGATTTAGGATTATTATTTTGAAATTTTGAATTATTGAATGTCCTTCTCTTTTCTACTTTCTTGGATATTTTAAAAGCTCTTTTCTTTTCAAATTGGTTTGATCTACCAGAACTATTTATTCTATGAACTTCAGTTGATGAACCAAGATTGTCTAATGATACCAAGGGTCTTGGAAGATTCGAGTTATTTTTTCCTAATACTTTTAGTACTTTTCGTGATATTTGTATTTTTGGGAAATTGTGATCATCACTCCCAGATGAATTTTGTCTCTTTAACGTTGTAGATCTAGATTTATTCTTTGAAATTTTATTAGAAACCTTCTTGCTTACAGATTCTGTTTTGGGTTTTATAGGTTGAACTGTTAGAGGATATGGTGGTGTTGGAGGAGATTTTGTTAGAACATCAGAATAAGAGGGTCGCATAGGTTTAGCTTCCGCTACCATACGAGGTTTCTTATGTTGTGAGTCAGTTGGATTTCTAGGCAATTCTTCGGGATCTCTAATATCTATGCTTGGGGGTATCGGGTTCACATACCTGTTGTTACTTTGAAACACGTTGCAGTCTTCAAAATTATCATTTATCTTTGTCTTCTTCCATTTGCCCGTATAGTTTTCTTCTTCGTCCAATTTCCCATCCATCCATTTACCGCGATCTAACTCTACCCCAGAATATTTGCCAGATTTGAAATCCAAATTACTCAAATTATCTAACGACTTAGCTTTGAGTTCGATAAAGTTGCTTTCTGGTAATTTTGTCGAAGTTTTTGAGTGAAATACGCTCACTATCTCGTTTTCTATTATATTTGAAACATTCACGAAATTCGTGGAACTTTGCTTTTGTATCCTTGCCAATTTATCCTCATCTTCACATATGAAATTATCTTCATTATCGTTTTCGAACTTATTCTTTCCCTTGACTTTATTATTTGTATCGACTGGAGCAATATTTGATATTGCACTGTTTGACTTAATTATGTCCATGTGATCAATAGCGTAACTAGTGTCCTCGATTATTTCGGCTTTCGATATATCTTTACAGAATACATTGTTGCGCGAAGATTTGCTAACAGACTGATTGTCTGAAATTAAATTGTGTGTTTCCTTAGAATTGATAGGGTTAGTTTCCTCGCTTGTCTCTAGCGAAGCTCTCTTGTTTTCCTTAAGCGTTATTCTTGAAGTTTTCTCCATTTCGCGTTTACCTTGGTTCGTTTCTCTAACTTCTACGACCGCATTGGATTTATTGAACACTCTGCGACCTCTTTCCGGTAATTTTGGGTTGCCTTCTTGATCCTTAGCGTGTAATCTACGTTGACAGTCCAATGTATTCGAATAGGAAAGTGAATCGTCAATTTCATACGGGCCACGATCGTCGTAAAGTATTCGTTTTTTCTGCTCCTGTCCCTTCGAGGTTCTATACGTCATGGAGTTTTGTCTCGGGTCGTTTGGACGATTCTGCGACGGTGGTACAAATCTCCGATCTTGACGGTTGTTCCCGATGTTGTTGTTATTGTTCAGAGGTTTCAAACGTTGGTATCGCGTCCTGTAGCTTACTTGTTTTAATTCCCGCGTTGCTCTCACGGCTTGTCGGTATGCATCTTCTACGGAATGGTACCCTGCTATCTTTACGCGTACATATATCTCGTGTGGGAGTCCGTTAACGAAAGCCTCCATCGTATCCCAATCTATCGCGTCTTGAACATCCGGAGAGATGATGCCGTAATCACATTTTTCTCCATCCATTATGGCCATCCTGAGATCCCCGACGCGACGTATATAGTCTAGAATATCCTCTCCCGGTCGTTGGAATACCGTAACTAATTCTCCTTTATATTCGGCAACCGTTTTTCCGGGACCGAACATGGCTTTCAACTTATTCCCAAAAACGGTTAAACTATCTATTTGACTTCCCTCTACGGCAAGGAGCGCGTGTCCACGAAGCTTATTTACTAATAATTTTAGCAACTGGGACTCTTGATGGTGTGGAATCATGTCTCGCGCGCGCTCACATGCTCTTAAAAATTGGAATACTGAGGGTTGGTGTCCGTCGAATATTGGTACCGACTCGATCGCGTCTTTTAATTTAATTGATTGTGAACCACTATCCGTTGATGCTATCTTTGGCTGGACTGTCGGCGGTGATACAGGTGTCTCTACTTCCCTTTTTGCCTTGAGTACGCTTATGTCGTCTCGTAATTCGCGGATTCTTTCGTCCATGTCGTTTATCGTACGAAAGTTTACGTCCCACGCTTTTATTTTCTCTAGTAATGACAAAAGCATGTCCTTTTTCGATGGTTCTAACGAGGTCGCCATGTTTCTATTTGTTCTTGTTAATAACCAAAAAAAAATCTTAATCCTCAGTGGAGCTAATCCGACCGTTTCTCAACTTTAATCCTCCGTGGAGCGTATCCCACGCTGCCACCAAAATATTTACCCTGTTACGTTTTTGCTTCTATTGTTCGGTTTCCGTTACCGTTATCTTTGAAATTCAGGTAAATAGTAGTTGCTGCCACCAGAAACAATCTAAGGATTGCTTCAATTAGAATTTTTATTATCGTTATCTTTCGACTAAACTCCACCTTTCGGCTAACCTGCTATGCGCAGGAGTACTGGCACGGGAGAGGATGAAAGTTGGCGAAGATAAATGGTCGTTTAATCTGATTATATTGTAAAACAATTAATTTTCACAACAAGAATTTATTCTGATTTTTGATTGGTTATTAACAGAATTATTTAGAATATTCGAATTTACTATTGACCGTGATACGCTTTACTGATTACAAGATTTAAATTCGCGTGATTATCGACAGTTTACAAATTGACAAATACGAGCGCGTCGATTAACGAAAATTGACAAGAACTGAGAATTAAACGGAACAAAGAATTAAACTAAAGAATTAAAGAATTGAAATATTTAAGAACTAAAACTGAGAAAACTAGAAGATAAAGGAACTAAAGCTAAGGAGCTAAAGCTAAGGAACTAAAGAACTAAAGAACTAGTGGTCAAAGTAACTGAAATATTAAGACCTTGACGAATTGAGAGCGAATCGCTATAGCTAGGAAATTACTTGCCAAAAGTTGAGGGACTGATCACCAAGAACCCAGGAATCAATCACCAAGCACAGAGGAACTAACCACACAGAAGTAAGGAATTATTTGAATAATGAACAAATAATAATCTGAATAACAATGAATACAATCTGAAGAAATAAGTGAACTAATATTAACCGTCCTTCCATGTTGCTACGTGTATTTATAGTTTGTTCAAACATAGAAGAGGGGGGGGGTGTCATGTGGCGGTTTGCGAAGCTAGAATTCGGTTTCTAACCGAATTGTTAGATTTTATTTCGAGTTGAGGCGCCGTCTCGCGCTATTGGTAGATTATAGGCCTTTGTTACGGCGCGTGCGCAGCGCGAGACGTGACAAACGTTATATAATTTTACGTTATAACGTATAACGATGTACAGTACTACCTTATAGCGTATAACGTTATATAGTACTACGTAATAACGTATAACGTTATATAGTATTGCGTTATAACAAATAACGTTATGTAGTATTACGTTATAACGTATAACGTTGTATAGTACTATCTTATAACGTATAACGTTACATAGAATTGTGTTATAACGTATAACGTTATGTAGTATTACGTTATAACGTATAACGTTATGAAGTATTACATTATAACGTATACCGTTCTATAGTATTACGTTATAACGTATAACGATGTACAGTACTACCTTATAACGTATAACGTTACATAGAATTGTGTTATAACGTATAACGTTATATAGTATCACGTTATAACTTATTACGTTATACAATACTACGATATGACGTATAACGTTATGTAGTATTACGTTTTAACGTATAACGTTATATAATATTACGTAATAACGTATAACGTTATGTAGTATTACGTTTTAACGTATAACGTTATATAATATTACGTTATAACGTATAACGTTGTATAGTACTATCTTATAACGTATAACGTTACATAGAATTGTGTTATAACGTATAACGTTATGTAGTATTACGTTATAACGTATAACGTTATGAAGTATTACATTATAACGTATACCGTTCTATAGTATTACGTTATAACGTATAACGATGTACAGTACTACCTTATAACGTATAACGTTACATAGAATTGTGTTATAACGTATAACGTTATATAGTATCACGTTATAACTTATTACGTTATACAATACTACGATATGACGTATAACGTTATGTAGTATTACGTTTTAACGTATAACGTTATATAATATTACGTAATAACGTATAACGTTATGTAGTATTACGTTTTAACGTATAACGTTATATAATATTACGTTATAACGTATAACGTTGTATAGTACTATCTTATAACGTATAACGTTACATAGAATTGTGTTATAACGTATAACGTTATGTAGTATTACGTTATAACGTATAACGTTATGAAGTATTACATTATAACGTATACCGTTCTATAGTATTACGTTATAACGTATAACGATGTACAGTACTACCTTATAACGTATAACGTTACATAGAATTGTGTTATAACGTATAACGTTATATAGTATCACGTTATAACTTATTACGTTATACAATACTACGATATGACGTATAACGTTATGTAGTATTACGTTATAACGTATAACGTTATGATGTATTAGGTTATAACGTATACCGTTATATAGAATCACGTTATAACGTAAAACGTTATATAGTACTACGTAATAACGTATAACGTTATATAATATTACGTTATAGCGTATAAAGTTATGTAATATTAGGTTATAACGTATAACATTATACAGTACTACGATATAACGTATAACGATGTATAGTACTACCTTATAACGTATAACGTTATATAGTATTGTGTTATAACGTATAACGTTATGTAGTAGTACGTTATAACGTATAACGTTATATAGTACTACGTAATAACGTATAACGTTATGTAGTATTACCTTATAACGTATAACGTTATATAATATTACGTTATAGCGTATAAAGTTATGTAATATTAGGTTATAACGTATAACATTATACAGTACTACGACATAACGTATAACGTTATATAGAATTGTGTTATAGCGTATAACGTTATGTAGTAATACGTTATAACGTATAACGTTATATAGTACTACGATATAACGTATACCGTTATATAGAATTACGTTATAAGGCTTAACGTTATACAATATATTAGTATAACGTGCAACCGTATATTGTGATATGTTATAACGTATAGCGTTGTATAGTATATTTGTGTATCGTATCACGTTATGTAGTATTTCGTTATAACAACTAACGTTATATAGCGTATTAGTTGTACGTATAACGATATATAGTGTATGTTATAACGTATAACGTTATATAGTACTACGTTATAAGGCTTAACGTTATATAATATATTAGTATAACGTATAACGGCATATAGTGTTATGTTATAACGTATAACGTTGTATAGCATATGCGTGTAGCGTATCAGGTTATATAGTATTACGTTATAACGTAAAACGTTATATGGTATTACGTTATAATGCTTAACGTTATATAGCATACTAGTATAACGTATAACTTTATATAGTATTACGTCATAACGTAAAACGTTATATGGTATTACGTTATAATGCTTAACGTTATATAGCATATTAGTATAACGTATAACGATATATAGTGTATGTTATAACATATAATGTTGTATAGCATATGTGTCTAACGTATCACGTTATATAGTATTACGTTATAACGAATAACGTTATATAGCAGATTAGGGTAACGTATAACGTTATATAGTATTAAGTTATAACGTACGACGTTATATGGTATTACGTTATAATGCTTAACGTTATGCAGCGCATTAGTATAACGTATAACGATATATAGTGTATGTTATAACGTATAACGTTGTATAGCACATGAGTCTAACGTATAACGTTATATAGTATTACGTTATAACGTTTAACGATATATAGCATATTAGTATAACGTATAACGTTATATAGAATAACGTTATAACGTATAGTGTTGTATAGCATATCAGTATAACTTATAACGTTATATAGTATGACGTTATAACGTTTAACGTTATATAGTATATTAGTATAACGTATAACAATATATAGTGTATGTTATAACGTATAACGTTATATAGTATTACGTTATAAGGCTTAACGTTATACAATATATTAGTATAACGTGTAACGATATATTGCGCTATGTTATAACGTATAACGTTGTATAGCATATGAGTATAACGTGTCACGTTATATAGTATTACGGTATAACGTGAAACGTTATATGGTATTACGTTATAATGCCTAACGTTATGTAGCATATTAGTGTAACGTATAACGATATATAGTGTATGTTATAACGTATAACGTTGTATAGCATATGAGTATGACGTGTCACGTTATATAGTATTACGTTATAACGTGTAACGTTATATGGTATTACGTTATAATGCTTAACGTTACATAGCATATTAGTATAACGTATAACGTTATATAGTATTACGTTATAATGTATAGCGTTATAGAACATATCAGTATAACGTATAACGTTATATAGTATTACGTTATAACGTATAATGTTGTATAGCATATCAGTATAACGTATAACGTTATATAGTATTACGTTATACCGTAAAACGTTGTATAGCACATGAGTATAACGTATAACGTTATATAGTATTACGTTATAACGTGCAACGTTATATAGTATTACGTTCTAAGGCTTAACGTTACATAATATATTAGTATAACGCATAACGATATATAGTGTTATGTTATAACGTATAGCGTTGTATAGCATATTTGTGTATCGTATCACGTTATATAGTTTTACGTTATAACGTTTAACGTTATATAGTATTACGTTATAACCTTTAACGTTATATAGTATATTAGTATAACGTATCACGATATATAGTGTATGTTATAACGTATAACGTTGTATAGCATATTTGTGTAACGTATCACGTTATTTAGTATTACGTTATAATGACTAAAGTTATATAGCATATTAGTATAAAGTAGAACGTTATATAGTATTACGTTATAACGTATATTGTTGTATAGCATATCAGTATAACGTATACCGTTATATAGTATTACGTTATAACGTAAAACGTTATATGGTATTACGTTATAATGCTTAAAGTTATATAGCATAATAGTGTAACGTATAACGATATATAGTGTATGTTATAGCGTATAACGTTGTATAGCACATGAGTATAACGTATAACGTTATATAGTATTACGTTATAACGTAAAACGTTATATGGTATTATGTTACAATGCTTAACGTTATATAGCATATTAGTATAACGTATAACGAAATATAGTGTTATGTTATAACGTACAACGTTTTATAGCATATGAGTATAACGTATCACGTTATATAGTATTACGTTATAACGTATAACGTTATATAGTACTACGTTATATGTTATAACGTATAACGTTGTATAGCGTATGAGTATAACGTATAACGTTATATAGTACTACTTTATAACGACTAACATTATATGGCATATAAGTGTAACGTATAAGGATATATAGTGTTATGTTATAACGTATAACGTTGTATAGCATTTGAGTATAACGTATAACGTTATATAGTATTACGTTATAACGACTGACGTTATATAGCACAGTAGTGTAACGTATCACGTTATATAGTATTACGTTGTAATGCTTAACGTTGCATAGCATATTAGCATAACGTATAACGATATATAGTGTATGTTATAACGTATAACGTTGTATAGCATATGAGTATAACGTATCATGTTATATAGTATTACGTTATGAGGTAAAACGTTATATGGTATTATGTTACAATGCTTAACGTTATATAGCATATTAGTATAACGTATAACGATATATAGTGTTATGTTATAACGTATAACGTTGTATAGCATATGAGTATAACGTTTCACGTTATATAGTATTACGTTATGAGGTAAAACGTTATATGGTATTATGTTACAATGCTTAACGTTATATAGCATATTAGTATAACGTATAACGATATATAGTGTTATGTTATAACGTATAACGTTGTATAGCATATGAGTATAACGTTTCACGTTATATAGTATTACGTTATAACGTATAACGTTATATAGTACTACGTTATAACGACTAACATTATATGGTATATTGGTGTAACGTATAAAGATATATAGTGTTATGTTATAACGTATAACGTTGTATAGCGTATGAGTATAACGTATCACGTTATATAGTATTACGTTATAACGTATAACGTTTTATAGTACTACGCTATAACGACTAACATTATATGGCATTTTAGTGTAACGTGTAAAGATATATAGTGTTATGTTATACCGTATAACGTTGTATAGCATATGAGTATAACTTATCACGTTATATAGTATTACGTTATAACGTAAAACGTTATATGATATTTCGTTATAATGCTTAACGTTATATAGCATATTAGTATAACGTATAACGTTATATAGTATTACGTTATAACGTAAAACGTTATATGGTATTACGTTATAATGCTTAGCGTTATATATTATATTAGTGTAACGTATAACGATATATAGTGTATGTTATAACGTATAACGTTGTATAGCATATGAGTATAACGTGTCACGTTATATAGTATTACGTTATAACGTAAAAGGTTATATGGTATTACGTTCTAATGCTTAACGTTACATAGCATATTAGTATAACGTATAACGTTATATAGTATTACGTTATAATCTATAGCGTTATACAGCATATCAGTATAACTTATAACGTTATATAGTATTACGTTATAACGTATAATGATGTATAGCATAGCAGTATAACGTATAACGTTATATAGTATTACGTTATAACGTAAAACGTTATATGGTATTACGTTATAATGCTTAACGTTATATAGCATATTAGTATAACGTATAACGATATGTAGCGTATGTTATAACGTATAACGTTGTATAGCACATGAGTATAACGTATAACGTTATATAGTATTACGTTATAACGTATATTGTTGTATAGCATATCAGTATAACTTATAACGTTATATAGTATTACGTTATAACGTTTAACGTTATATAGTATTGCGTTATAACGTTTAACGTTATATAGCATATTAGTATAACGTATAACGATATATAGTGTATGTTATAACGTATAATGTTCTATAGCGTACGAGTATAACGTGTCACGTTATATAGTATTACGTTATAACGACTAACGTTATATAGCAGATTAGGGTAACGTATAACGTTATATAGTATTAAGTTATAACGTAAGACGTTATATGGAATTACGTTATAATGCTTAAAGTTATATAGCATATTAGTATAACGTATAACGATATATGGAATTACGTTATAACGTTTAACGTTATATAGCATATTAGTATAACGTATAACGATATATAGTGTACGTTATAACGTATAACGTTGTATAGCATATGAGTATAACGTGAAACGTTATATGGTATTACGTTATAACGTAAACCGTTGTATGGTACTACGTTATAATGCTTAACTATATATAGCATATTGGTATGACATATAACGCCATATAGTATTCCGTTATAACGTATATCGTTATATGGTATTACGTTATAATGCTTAACGTTATATAGCATATTAGTATAACGTATAACGATATATAGTGTATGTTATAACGTATAACGTTGTATAGCATATGTGTGTAACGTATTACGTTATAACGTAAAACGTTATATGGTATTACGTTGTAATGCTTAACGTTATACAGCATATCAGTATAACTTATAACGTTATATAGTATTACGTTATAACGTTTAACGTTATATAGTATTGCGTTATAACGTTTAACGTTATATAGCATATTAGTATAACGTATAACGATATATAGTGTATGTTATAACGTATAATGTTCTATAGCGTACGAGTATAACGTGTCACGTTATATAGTATTACGTTATAACGACTAACGTTATATAGCACACTAGTGTAACGTATAACGTTATATAGAATTACGTTATAACGTAAAACGTTATGTGGTAGTACGTTATAATGCTTCAAGTTATATAGCATATTAGTATATCGTATAAGGATATATGGGGTATGTTATAACGTATAACGTTGTATAGCACATGAGTATAACGTATAACGTTATATAGTATTACGTTATAACGTGCAACGTTATATAGTATTACATTATAACGTATAATGTTGTCTTGCATATCAGTATAACGTATAACGTTGTATATTATTACGTTATAACGCATAACGTTGTATAGCATATGTGTGTAACGTATCACGATTTATAGTATTACGTTATAACGTATAACGTTGTACAGCATATCAGTATAACGTATAACGTTGTATATTATTACGTTATAACGTATAACGTTGTATAGCATATGTGTGTAACGTATCACGATATATAGTATTACGTTATAACGTATAACGTTGTACAGCATATCAGTATAACGTATAACGTTATGTAGTATACGTTATAACGACAAACGTTATATAGCATATTAGTGTAACGTACAACGTTATATAGTATTACGTCATAAAGTATAACGTTGTATAGCATATGAGTATAACGAATCACGTTATATAGTATTGCGTTATAACGTAAAACGTTATATGGTATTACGTTATAATGCTTAACGTTATATAGCATATTAGTATTACGTATAATGTTATATAGCATTACGTTATAATGTATAGCGTTATATAGTATTACATTATAACGTAAAGCGGTATATGGTATTACGTTATAATGCTTACCGTTACACAGTATATTAGTATAACGTATAACGTTATATAGTATTACGTTATAACGTGAAACGCTATATGGTATTACGTTACAATGCTTAAAGTTACATAGCACAATAGTATAACGAATAACGTTATATGGTATTACGTTATAATGTATAGCGTTATACAGCATATCGCTATAACGTATAACGTTATATAGTATTACGTTATAACGCATAATGTTGTATAGCATATCAGTATAACCTATAACGTTATATAGTATTACGTTATAATGTATAGCGTTATATAGTATATCAGTATAACGTAAAACGTTATATTGTATTACGTTATAAGGTATAACGTTGTATAGCATATGAGTATAACGAATCACGTTATATAGTATTACGTTATAACGTAAAACGTTGTATAGCATATCAGTATAACGTATCACGTTATATAGTATTACATTATAATGCTTAACGTTATATAGCATATTAGTATAACGTATAACGGCATATAGAGTCATGTTAAATCGTATAACGTTGTAAAGCATATGCGTGTAGCGTATCAAGTTATATAGTATTACGTTATGACGTAAAACGTTATATGATATTACGATACAATGCTTACAGTTACATAGCATATTAGTATAAGGTATAACGTTATATAGTATTACGTTATTATGTATAGCGTTACATAGCATATCAGTATAACGTAAAACGTTATATTGTATTACGTTATAAGGTATAACGTTGTATGGCATATGAGTATAACGTATCACGTTATATAGTATTACATTATAATGTATAGCGTTATACAGCATATCAGTATAACGTATAACGTTGTATATTATTACGTTATAACGCATAACGTTGTATAGCATATGTGTGTAACGTATCACGATTTATAGTATTACGTTATAACGTATAACGTTGTACAGCATATCGGTATAACGTATAACGTTATATAGTATACGTTATAACGACAAACGTTATATAGCATATTAGTGTAACGTACAACGTTATATAGTATTACGTCATAAAGTATAACGTTGTATAGCATATGAGTATAACGTATAACGGTATATAGTATTATGTTATAACGTAAAGAGTTATATGGTATTACGTTATAATGCTTAACGTTATATATTATATTGGTATTACGTATAACGATATATACTGTATGTTATAACGTACAACGTTACATAGTATAACTTTATAACGTATGACGTTATATGGTATTACTTTACAATGCTTAACGTTATATAGCATAGTAGTATAACGTATAACGTTATATAGTATTACGTTATAACGTAAAACGTTATATGGTATTACGTTATAATGCTTAACGTTATATAGCATATTAGTATTACGTATAATGTTATATAGCATTACGTTATAATGTATAGCGTTATATAGTATTACATTATAACGTAAAGCGGTATATGGTATTACGTTATAATGCTTACCGTTACACAGTATATTAGTATAACGTATAACGTTATATAGTATTACGTTATAACGTAAAACGCTATATGGTATTACGTTACAATGCTTAAAGTTACATAGCACAATAGTATAACGAATAACGTTATATGGTATTACGTTATAATGTATAGCGTTATACAGCATATCGCTATAACGTATAACGTTATATAGTATTACGTTATAACGCATAATGTTGTATAGCATATCAGTATAACGTATAACGTTATATAGTATTACGTTATAATGTATAGCGTTATATAGTATATCAGTATAACGTAAAACGTTATATTGTATTACGTTATAACGTATAACGTTGTACAGCATATCGGTATAACGTATAACGTTGTATATTATTACGTTATAACGTATAACGTTGTATAGCATATGTGTGTAACGTATCGCGATATATAGTATTACATTATAATGCTTAACGTTATATAGCATATTAGTATAACGTATAACGGCATATAGAGTCATGGTATATCGTATAACGTTGTAAAGCATATGCGTGTAGCGTATCACGTTATATAGTAGTACGTTATAACGTAAAACGTTATATGGTATTACGTTATAATGCTTCAAGTTATATAGCATATTAGTATATCGTATAAGGATATATGGGGTATGTTATAACGTATAACGTTGTATAGCACATGAGTATAACGTATAACGTTATATAGTATTACGTTATAACGTGCAACGTTATATAGTATTACATTATAACGTATAATGTTGTCTTGCATATCAGTATAACGTATAACGTTGTATATAATTACGTTATAACGCATAAC
This sequence comes from Bombus sylvestris, assembly GCA_911622165.2. Classification (NCBI taxonomy): domain Eukaryota; kingdom Metazoa; phylum Arthropoda; class Insecta; order Hymenoptera; family Apidae; genus Bombus; species Bombus sylvestris. The sequence continues at coordinate 2,454,105 of CAJVRE020000087.1, forward strand.
GTTGTATAGCATATGTGTGTAACGTATCACGATTTATAGTATTACGTTATCACGTATAACGTTGTACAGCATATCAGTATAACGTATAACGTTGTATATTATTACGTTATAACGTATAACGTTGTATAGCATATGTGTGTAACGTATCACGATATATAGTATTACGTTATAACGTATAACGTTGTACAGCATATCAGTATAACGTATAACGTTATGTAGTATACGTTATAACGACAAACGTTATATAGCATATTAGTGTAACGTACAACGTTATATAGTATTACGTCATAAAGTATAACGTTGTATAGCATATGAGTATAACGAATCACGTTATATAGTATTGCGTTATAACGTAAAACGTTATATGGTATTACGTTATAATGCTTAACGTTATATAGCATATTAGTATTACGTATAATGTTATATAGCATTACGTTATAATGTATAGCGTTATATAGTATTACATTATAACGTAAAGCGGTATATGGTATTACGTTATAATGCTTACCGTTACACAGTATATTGGTATAACGTATAACGTTATATAGTATTACGTTATAACGTAAAACGCTATATGGTATTACGTTACAATGCTTAAAGTTACATAGCACAATAGTATAACGAATAACGTTATATGGTATTACGTTATAATGTATAGCGTCATACAGCATATCGCTATAACGTATAACGTTATATAGTATTACGTTATAACGCATAATGTTGTATAGCATATCAGTATAACGTATAACGTTATATAGTATTACGTTATAATGTATAGCGTTATATAGTATATCAGTATAACGTAAAACGTTATATTGTATTACGTTACAATGCTTAACGTTATATAGCATATTGGTATAACGTATAACGATATATAGTGTATGTTATAACGTATAACGTTGTATAGCACATGAGTATAACGTATAACGTTATATAGTATTACGTTATAACGTTTAACGTTGTACAGCACATGAGTATAACGTATAGCGTTATATAGTATTACGATATGAGGCTTAACGTTATGTAATATATTAGTACAACGTGGAACGATATATAGTGTTATGTTATAATGTATAGCGTTACATAGCATATCAGTATAACGTATAACGTTATATAGTATTACGTTATGAGGCCTAACGTTATATAATATATTAGTGTGACGTGTAACGATATATAGTGTTATGTTATAACGACTAACGTTATAAAGCACACTAGTGTAACGTATAACGTTATATAGAATTACGTTATAACGTAAAACGTTATGTGGTAGTACGTTATAATGCTTAAAGTTATACAGCATATTAGTATAACGTATAACGATATATAGTGGATGTTATAACGTATAACGTTGTATAGCATATGTGTGTAACGTATCACGATATATAGTATTCCGTTATAATGTATAGCGTTATACAGCATATCAGTACAAGGTATAGCGTTATATAGTATTACATTATAACGTATAGTGTTGTCTTGCATATCAGTGTAACGTATAACGTTATATAGTATTACATTATAACGTTTAACGTTATATAGCATATTACTATAACGTATAACGATATATAGTGTTGTGTTATAACGTATAACGTTGTATAGCATATGTGTGTAACGTATCACGATATATAGTATTACGTTATAACGTATAACGTTGTACAGCATATCAGTATAACGTGTAACGTTATATAGTATACGTTATAACGACAAACGGTATATAGCATATTAGTGTAACGTACAACGTTATATAGTATTACGTCATAAAGTATAACGTTGTATAGCATATGAGTATAACGTATAACGGTATATAGTATTATGTTATAACGTTTAACGTTGTACAGCACATGAGTATAACGTATAGCGTTATATAGTATTACGTTATGAGGCTTAACGTTATGTAATATATTAGTATAACGTATAACGATATATAGTGTATTTTATAACGTATAACGTTATATAGTATTACGTTATATCATAAAACGTTATGTGGTATTACGTTATAATGCTTAACGATATTTAGCATATTAGTATAACGCATAACGTTATATATTGTATGTTATAACGTATAACGTTGTATAGCATATGTGTGAAACGTATCACGATATATAGTATTCCGTTATAATGTATAGCGTTATACAGCATATCAGTACAAGGTATAGCGTTATATAGTATTACGTTATAACGTAAAACGTTATATGGTATTACGTTACAATGCTTAACGTTATATAGCATATTGGTATAACGTATAACGATATATAGTGTATGTTATAACGTATAACGTTATATGGTATTACGTTAAAATGCTTAACGTTATATAACATATTAGTATTACGTATCACGATATATAGTGTATGTTATAACGTACAGCGTTACATGGTATTACGTTATAACGTAAAACGTTACATGGTATTATGCTATAGTGCTTACCTTTATATAGCATATTAGTATAGCGTATAACGTTATATAGTATTACGTTATAACGTAAAACGATATATGGTATTACGTTATAATGCTTAACGATATAGAATATGTTAGCATAACGTATAACGTTATATAGTATTACGTTATAACGTAAAACGTTATATGGAATTACGTTACAATGCTTAACGTTATATAGCATATTGGTATAACGTATAACGATATATAGTATTACGTTATAACGTAAAACGTTATATGGTATTACGTTACAATGCTTAACGTTGTATAGCATATTGGTATAACGTATGACGATATATAGTGAGTTTTATATCGTATAACGTTATATAGTATTACGTTGTAACGTATAACGATAAATGGTTTTGCGTTATAACGTTTAACGTGATATAGCATATTAGTATAACGTATAACGTTATACAGTATTACGTTATAACGTAAAACGTTATATGGTATTACGTTATAATGCTTAACGTTATATAACATATTAGTAGTACGTATAACGATATATACTGTATGTTATAACGTATAACGTTATATAGTATTACGTTATAACGTAAAACGATATATGGTATTACGTTATAATGCTTAACGATATATAATATGTTAGCATAACGTATAACGTTATATAGTATTACGTTATAACGTAAAACGTTATATGGTATTACGTTACAATGCTTAACGTTATATAGCATATTGGTATAACGTATAACGATATATAGTGTATGTTATAACGTATAACGTTGTAGAGCACATGAGTATAACGTATAACGTTATATAGTATTACGTTATAACGTTTAACGTTGTACAGCACATGAGTATAACGTATAGCGTTATATAGTATTACGTTATAACGTTTAACGTTACATAGTATTACGTTATGAGGCATAAAGTTATGTAATATATTAGTATAACGTGTAACGATATATAGTGTTATGTTATAATGTATAGCGTTACATAGCATATCAGTATAACGTAAAACGTTATATTGTATTACGTTATAAGGTATAACGTTGTATGGCATATGAGTATAACGTATCACGTTATATAGTGTTACGTTATAACGTAAAACGATATATGGTATTACGTTATAATGCTTAACGTTATGTAATATATTAGTATTACGTATAACGATATATAGTGTATTTTATAACGTATAACGTTATATAGTATTACGTTATATCATATAACGTTATGTGGTATTACGTTATAATGCTTAACGATATTTAGCATATTAGTATAACGCATAACGATATATATTGTATGTTATAACGTATAACGTTGTATAGCATATCAGTATAACGTATAAGGTTATATAGCATTACGTTGTAACGTAAAACGTTATATGGTATTACGTTATAATGCTTCAATTTATATAGCATATTAGTATAACGTATAAGGATATATAGTGTATGTTATAACGTATAACGTTGTATAGCGCATGAGTATAACGTATAACGATATATGGTATTGCGTTATAACGTATAGCGTTATATAACATATCAGTATAACGTATAACGATATATAGTGTTATGTTGTACCGTATGACGTTATATGCTATTACGTTATAACGTATAACGTTATATGGTATTACGTTATAACGTTTAACGTTATATTGCATGTTAGAATAACGTATAACTTTATACAGTGTTCGGTTATAACGTATAACGTTGTATAGCATATCAGTATAACGTATAACGTTATATGGTATTACGTTATAACGTTTAACGATATATAGCATATTAGCATAACGTATAACGATATATAGTATTTCGTTATAACGTATAACGTTGTATAGCATATCAGTATAACGTATAACGTTATATAGTATTACGTTATAACGTATAAAGTTGTATAGCATATTAGTATATCGTATAACGATATATAGTGTTACATTATAACGTTTAACGTTATATTGCATGTTAGAGTAACGTATAACTTTATACAGTGTTCGGTTATAACGTATAATATTGTATAGCATATCAGTATAACGTATAATGTTATATAGTATCACGTTATAACGTTATATGGTATTACGTTATAATGCTTAATGTTATATAGCACATGAGTATAACGTATAACGTTATATAGTATTACGTTATAACGTTTAACGTTATATAGTATATTAGTATAACGTATAACGATATATAGTGTATGTTATAACGTATAACGTTATATTGCATTACGTTATAAGGCTTAACGTTATATAGCATATTAGTATTACGTATAACGATATATAGTGTATGTTATAATGTATAATGTTGTATAGCATATCAGTATAACGTATAGAGTTATATAGTATTACGTTATAACGAGTAACGTTATATAGCATATTCGTGTAACGTATAACGTTATATAGTATTACGTTATAACGTAAAACGTTATATGGTATTACGTTATAATGCTTAATGTTATATAGCACATGAGTATAACGTATAACGTTATATAGTATTACGTTATAACGTAAAACGTTATATGGTATTACGTTATACCGCTAAACGTTATACAGCATATCAGTATAACGTAAAACGTTATATAGTATTACGTTAACAACGTATAACGTTGTATAGCATATTAGTATAACGTATAACGTTATATAGTATGACTCTATAACGTATAGCGTTATATAGCATATCATTATAACTTATAACGTTATATGGTATTACAGTATAACGTATAACGTTGTATAACATATCAGTATAACGTATAACATTATATAGTAATACGTTATAACGTAAAGAGTTATATGGTATTACGTTATAATGCTTAACGTTATATACTATATTAGTATTACGTATAACGATATACACTGTATGTTATAACGTACAACGTCACATATTATAACGTTATAACGTATAACCTTATATGGTATTACGTTATACCGTTAAACGTTATATAGCATATTCGTATAACGTATAACGGCATATAGTGTTACGTTATAACGTATAACGTTGTACAGCATATCAGTATAACGTAGAACGTTATATAGTATTACGTTATAACGTTTAACGTTATATAGTATATTAGTATAACGTATAACGTTATATAGTATATTAGTATAACGTATAACGTTATATAGTATTACGTTATAACGTTTAACGTCATATAGTATATTAGTATAACGTATAACGTTATATTGTATTACATTATAAGGTATAACGTTGTATAGCATATGTGTGTAACGTATCACGTTATATAGTATTACGTTATAACGACTAACATTATATAGCATATTAGTGTAACGTATAACGTTATATAGTATTACGTTATAACGTTTAACGTTATATAGTATATTAGTATAACGTATAACGTTATATAGTATTACGTTATAACGTATAATGTTGTATAGCATATCAGTATAACGTATAACGTTATATAGTATTACGTTATAACGCATAACGTTGTATAGCATATGTGTGTAACGTATCACGATGTATAGTATTACGTTATAACGTATAACGTTGTACAGCATATCAGTATAACGTATAACGTTATATAGTATACGTTATAACGACAAACGTTATATAGCATATTTGTGTAACGTACAACGTTATATAGTATTACGTTATAAAGTATAACGTTGTATAGCATATGAGTATAACGTATAACGGTATATAGTATTATGTTATAACGTAAAGAGTTATATGGTATTACGTTATAATGCTTAACGTTATATATTATATTAGTATTACGTATAACGATATATACTGTATGTTATAACGTACAACGTTACATAGTATAACTTTATAACGTATAACGTTATATGGTATTACTTTACAATGCTTAACGTTATATAGCATAGTAGTATAACGTATAACGTTATATAGTATTACGTTATAACGTAAAACGTTATATGGCATTAGGTTATAATGCTTAACGTTATATAACATATTAGTATTACGTATCACGATATATACTGTATGTTATAACGTACAGCGTTACATGGTATTACGTTATAACGTAAAACGTTACATGGTATTATGCTATAGTGCTTACCTTTATATAGCATATTAGTATAGCGTATAACGTTATATAGTATTACGTTATAACGTAAAACGATATATGGTATTACGTTATAATGCTTAACGATATAGAATATGTTAGCATAACGTATAACGTTATATAGTATTACGTTATAACGTAAAACGTTATATGGAATTACGTTACAATGCTTAACGTTATATAGGATATTGGTATAACGTATAACGATATATAGTATTACGTTATAACGTAAAACGTTATATGGTATTACGTTACAATGCTTAACGTTATATAGCATATTGGTATAACGTATGACGATATATAGTGAGTTTTATATCGTATAACGTTATATAGTATTACGTTGTAACGTATAACGATAAATGGTTTTGCGTTATAACGTTTAACGTTATATAGCATATTAGTATAACGTATAACGTTATACAGTATTACGTTATAACGTAAAACGTTATATGGTATTACGTTATAATGCTTAACGTTATATAACATATTAGTAGTACGTATAACGATATATACTGTATGTTATAACGTATAACGTTATATAGTATTACGTTATAACGTAAAACGATATATGGTATTACGTTATAATGCTTAACGATATATAATATGTTAGCATAACGTATAACGTTATATAGTATTACGTTATAACGTAAAACGTTATATGGTATTACGTTACAATGCTTAACGTTATATAGCATATTGGTATAACGTATAACGATATATAGTGTTATGTTGTACCGTATGACGTTATATGCTATTACGTTATAACGTATAACGTTATATGGTATTACGTTATAACGTTTAACGTTATATTGCATGTTAGAATAACGTATAACTTTATACAGTGTTCGGTTATAACGTATAACGTTGTATAGCATATCAGTATAACGTATAACGTTATATGGTATTACGTTATAACGTTTAACGATATATAGCATATTAGCATAACGTATAACGATATATAGTATTTCGTTATAACGTATAACGTTGTATAGCATATCAGTATAACGTATAACGTTATATAGTATTACGTTATAACGTATAAAGTTGTATAGCATATTAGTATAACGTATAACGATATATAGTGTTACATTATAACGTTTAACGTTATATTGCATGTTAGAGTAACGTATAACTTTATACAGTGTTCGGTTATAACGTATAATATTGTATAGCATATCAGTATAACGTATAATGTTATATAGTATCACGTTATAACGTAAAACGTTATATGGTATTACGTTATAATGCTTAATGTTATATAGCACATGAGTATAACGTATAACGTTATATAGTATTACGTTATAACGTAAAACGTTATATGGTATTACAGTATAACGTATAACGTTGTATAACATATCAGTATAACGTATAACATTATATAGTAATACGTTATAACGTAAAGAGTTATATGGTATTACGTTATAATGCTTAACGTTATATACTATATTAGTATTACGTATAACGATATACACTGTATGTTATAACGTACAACGTCACATATTATAACGTTATAACGTATAACCTTATATGGTATTACGTTATACCGTTAAACGTTATATAGCATATTCGTATAACGTATAACGGCATATAGTGTTACGTTATAACGTATAACGTTGTACAGCATATCAGTATAACGTAGAACGTTATATAGTATTACGTTATAACGTTTAACGTTATATAGTATATTAGTATAACGTATAACGTTATATAGTATATTAGTATAACGTATAACGTTATATAGTATTACGTTATAACGTTTAACGTCATATAGTGTATTAGTATAACGTATAACGTTATATTGTATTACATTATAAGGTATAACGTTGTATAGCATATGTGTGTAACGTATCACGTTATATAGTATTACGTTATAACGACTAACATTATATAGCATATTAGTGTAACGTATAACGTTATATAGTATTACGTTATAACGTTTAACGTTATATAGTATATTAGTATAACGTATAACGTTATATAGTATTACGTTATAACGTATAATGTTGTATAGCATATCAGTATAACGTATAACGTTATATAGTATTACGTTATAACGTTTAACGTTATACAGTATATTAGTATAACGTATAACGTTATATAGTAGTACTTTATAACGTATAATGTTGTATAGCATATCAGTATAACGTATAACGTTATATAGTATTACGTTATAACGTATAATATTGTATAGCATATCAGTATAACGTATAATGTTATATAGTATCACGTTATAACGTAAAACGTTATATGGTATTACGTTATAACGTTTAACGTTATATAGTATATTAGTATAACGTATAACGATATATAGTGTATGTTATAACGTATCACGTTATTTAGTTTTACGTTATAACGTTTAACGTTATATAGTTTATTAGTATCACGTGTATCGATATATAGTATTATGTTATAACGTATAACGTTGTATAGCATATGTGTGTAACGTATCACGTTATATATTATTACGTTATAACGACTAACGTTCTATAGCATATTAGTGTAACGTATAACGGTATATAGTGTTATGTTATAACGTATAACGTTGTATAGCGTATGAGTATAACGAATCACGTTATACGATATAACGTAACGTAACGGTTTACATTATAACGGTAAAACGTTATATGGTATTACGTTATAATGCTTAACGTTACATAGTATATTAGTGTAACGTATAATTTTATATAGTATTACGTTTTAATGTATAGCATTATACAGCATATCAGTATAACGTATAACGTTATATAGTATTACGTTATAACGTATAATGTTGTATAGCATATCAGTATAACGTATAGAGTTATATAGTATTACGTTATAACGACTAAGGTTATATAGCATATTAGTGTAACGTATAATGATATATAGTGTTATGTTATAACGTATAACGTTGTATAGCGTATGAGTATAACGTATCACGTTATATAGTATTACGGTATAACGTATAACGGTATATAGTACTACGTTATGACGACTAACGTTATATAGCATATTCGTGTAACGTATAACGTTATATAGTATTACGTTATAACGTAAAACGTTATATGGTATTACGTTATAATGCTTAATGTTATATAGCACATGAGTATAACGTATAACGTTATATAGTATTACGTTATAACGTAAAACGTTATATGGTATTACGTTATAACGTATAACGTTGTATAGCACATGAGTATAATGTATAACGTTAAATAGTATTACGTCATAACGTTTAACGTTACATAGTATTACGTTATAACGTTAAAAGTTATATAGTATATTAGTATAACGTATAACGTTATATAGTATTACGTTATAACGACTAACGTTATGTAGCATATTAGTGTAACGTATAACGGTATATAGTGTTGTGTTATAACGTATAACGTTGTATAGCGTATGCGTATAACGTATCCCGTTATACGATATAACGTAACGTAACGGTTTACCTTATAATGTAAAACGTTATATGGTATTACGTTATAGTGCTTAACGTTACATAGCATATTAGTATAACGTATAATGTTATATAGTATTACGTTATAATGTATAGCGTTATACAGCATATCAGTATAACGTATAACATTATGTAGTATTACGTTATAACGTATAATGTTGTATAGCATATCAGTATAACGTATAGCGTTATATAGTATTACGTTATAACGTAAAACGTTATTTAGTATTACGTTGTAATGTATAGCGTTATATAGTATATCAGTATAACGTAAAACGTGATATAGTATTACGTTAACAACGTATAACGTTGTATAGCATATGAGTATAACGTATAACGTTATATAGTATGACTTTATAACGTATAGCGTTATATAGCATATCAGTATAACTTATAACGTTATATAGTATTACATTATAACGTATAACGTTGTATAGCATATCAGTATTACGTATAACGTTATATTGTATTACATTAGAAGGTATAACGTTGTATAGCATATGTGTGTAACGTATCACGTTTTATAGTATTACGTTATAACGACTAACGTTATATAGCATATTAGTGTTACGTATAACGTTATATAGTATTACGTTATAACGTTTAACGTTATATAGTATATTAGTATAACGTATAACGTTATATAGTATTACCTTATAACGTATAATGTTGTATAGCATATCAGTATAACGTATAACGTTATATAGTATTACGTAATAACGTTTAACGTTATATAGTATATTAGTATAACGTATAACGTTATATAGTATTACTTTATAACGTATAATGTTGTGTAGCATATCAGTATAACGTATAACGTTATATAGTATTACGTTATAACGTTTAACGTTATGTAGTATATTAGTATAACGTATAACGATATATAGTGTTATGTTATAACGTATAACGTTGTATAGCATATGTGTGTAATGTACCACGTTATACAGTATTACGGTATAACGACTAACGTTATATAGCATATTAGTGTAACGTATAACTGTATATAGTGTTATGTTATACCGTCTAACGATGTATAGCATATGTGTGTAACGTTTCACGTTATATACTATTACGTTATAACGACTAACGTAATATAGCACATTAGTGTAACGTATAACGTTATATAGTATTACGTTATAACGTGTAACGTTACATAGCATATTCGTGTAACGCTTAACGTTATATAGTATATTAGTATAACGTATAACGTTATATAGTATTACGTTATAACGTATAATGTTGTATAGCACATGAGTATAACGTATAACGTTATATAGTATTACGTTATAAGGCTTAACGTTATATAATATATTAGTATAACGTGTAACGATATACAGTATTATGTTATAACGTATAACGTTATATGGTACTACGTTATAATGCTTAAAGTTGTATAGCATATTAGTATAACGTATAACGATATATAGTGTATGTTATAACGTATAACGTTGTATAGCACAAGAGTATAACGTATAACGTTATATAGTATTACGTTATAACGTATAATATTGTATAGCACATCAGTATAACGTACAACGTTATATAGTATTACGTTATAACGTTTAACGTTGTACAGCACATGAGTATAACGTATAACGATATATAGTGTATGTTATAATGTAAAACGTTATATAGTATTACGTTATAAGGCTTAACGTTATATAATATATTAGTATAACGTATAACGGCATATAGAGTCATGTTATAACGTATAACGTTGTAAAGCATATGCGTGTAGCGTATCAAGTTATATAGTATTACGTTATGACGTAAAACGTTATATGATATTACGATACAATGCTTAAAGTTACATAGCATATTAGTATAAGGTATAACGTTATATAGTATTACGTTATAATGTATAGCGTTACATAGCATATCAGTATAACGTAAAACGTTATATTGTATTACGTTATAAGGTATAACGTTGTATGGCATATGAGTATAACGTATCACGTTATATAGTATTACATTATAATGTATAGCGTTATGCAGCATATCAGTATAACGTATAACGTTGTATATTATTACGTTATAACGCATAACGTTGTATAGCATATGTGTGTAACGTATCACGATGTATAGTATTACGTTATAACGTATAACGTTGTACAGCATATCAGTATAACGTATAACGTTATATAGTATACGTTATAACGACAAACGTTATATAGCATATTTGTGTAACGTACAACGTTATATAGTATTACGTTATAAAGTATAACGTTGTATAGCATATGAGTATAACGTATAACGGTATATAGTATTATGTTATAACGTAAAGAGTTATATGGTATTACGTTTTAATGCTTAACGTTATATATTATATTAGTATTACGTATAACGATATATACTGTATGTTATAACGTACAACGTTACATAGTATAACTTTATAACGTATAACGTTATATGGTATTACTTTACAATGCTTAACGTTATATAGCATAGTAGTATAACGTATAACGTTATATAGTATTACGTTATAACGTAAAACGTTACATGGTATTACGTTATAACGTAAAACGTTACATGGTATTATGCTATAGTGCTTACCTTTATATAGCATATTAGTATAACGTATAACGTTATATAGTATTACGTTATAACGTAAAACGATATATGGTATTACGTTATAATGCTTAACGATATAGAATATGTTAGCATAACGTATAACGTTATATAGTATTACGTTATAACGTAAAACGTTATATGGAATTACGTTACAATGCTTAACGATATATAGCATATTGGTATAACGTATAACGATATATAGTATTACGTTATAACGTAAAACGTTATATGGTATTACGTTACAATGCTTAACGTTATATAGCATATTGGTATAACGTATGACGATATATAGTGAGTTTTATATCGTATAACGTTATATAGTATTACGTTGTAACGTATAACGATAAATGGTTTTGCGTTATAACGTTTAACGTTATATAGCATATTAGTATAACGTATAACGTTATACAGTATTACGTTATAACGTAAAACGTTATATGGTATTACGTTATAATGCTTAACGTTATATAACATATTAGTAGTACGTATAACGATATATACTGTATGTTATAACGTATAACGTTATATAGTATTACGTTATAACGTAAAACGATATATGGTATTACGTTATAATGCTTAACGATATATAATATGTTAGCATAACGTATAACGTTATATAGTATTACGTTATAACGTAAAACGTTATATGGTATTACGTTACAATGCTTAACGTTATATAGCATATTGGTATAACGTATAACGATATATAGTGTATGTTATAACGTATAACGTTGTAGAGCACATGAGTATAACGTATAACGTTATATAGTATTACGTTATAACGTTTAACGTTGTACAGCACATGAGTATAACGTATAGCGTTATATAGTATTACGTTATAACGTTTAACGTTACATAGTATTACGTTATGAGGCTTAAAGTTATGTAATATATTAGTATAACGTGTAACGATATATAGTGTTATGTTATAATGTATAGCGTTACATAGCATATCAGTATAACGTAAAACGTTATATTGTATTACGTTATAAGGTATAACGTTGTATGGCATATGAGTATATCGTATCACGTTATATAGTGTTACGTTATAACGTAAAACGATATATGGTATTACGTTATAATGCTTAACGTTATGTAATATATTAGTATTACGTATAACGATATATAGTGTATTTTATAACGTATAACGTTATATAGTATTACGTTATATCATATAACGTTATGTGGTATTACGTTATAATGCTTAACGATATTTAGCATATTAGTATAACGCATAACGATATATATTGTATGTTATAACGTATAACGTTGTATAGCATATCAGTATAACGTATAAGGTTATATAGCATTACGTTGTAACGTAAAACGTTATATGGTATTACGTTATAAGGCTTCAATTTATATAGCATATTAGTATAACGTATAAGGATATATAGTGTATGTTATAACGTATAACGTTGTATAGCGCATGAGTATAACGTATAACGATATATGGTATTGCGTTATAACGTATAGCGTTATATAACATATCAGTATAACGTATAACGATATATAGTGTTATGTTGTACCGTATGACGTTATATGCTATTACGTTATAACGTATAACGTTATATGGTATTACGTTATAACGTTTAACGTTATATTGCATGTTAGAATAACGTATAACTTTATACAGTGTTCGGTTATAACGTATAATATTGTATAGCATATCAGTATAACGTATAATGTTATATAGTATCACGTTATAACGTTATATGGTATTACGTTATAATGCTTAATGTTATATAGCACATGAGTATAACGTATAACGTTATATAGTATTACGTTATAACGTTTAACGTTATATAGTATATTAGTATAACGTATAACGATATATAGTGTATGTTATAACGTATAACGTTATATTGCATTACGTTATAAGGCTTAACGTTATATAGCATATTAGTATTACGTATAACGATATATAGTGTATGTTATAACGTATAATGTTGTATAGCATATCAGTATAACGTATAGAGTTATATAGTATTACGTTATAACGAGTAACGTTATATAGCATATTCGTGTAACGTATAACGTTATATAGTATTACGTTATAACGTAAAACGTTATATGGTATTACGTTATAATGCTTAATGTTATATAGCACATGAGTATAACGTATAACGTTATATAGTATTACGTTATAACGTAAAACGTTATATGGTATTACGTTATACCGCTAAACGTTATACAGCATATCAGTATAACGTAAAACGTTATATAGTATTACGTTAACAACGTATAACGTTGTATAGCATATTAGTATAACGTATAACGTTATATAGTATGACTCTATAACGTATAGCGTTATATAGCATATCATTATAACTTATAACGTTATATGGTATTACAGTATAACGTATAACGTTGTATAACATATCAGTATAACGTATAACATTATATAGTAATACGTTATAACGTAAAGAGTTATATGGTATTACGTTATAATGCTTAACGTTATATACTATATTAGTATTACGTATAACGATATACACTGTATGTTATAACGTACAACGTCACATATTATAACGTTATAACGTATAACCTTATATGGTATTACGTTATACCGTTAAACGTTATATAGCATATTCGTATAACGTATAACGGCATATAGTGTTACGTTATAACGTATAACGTTGTACAGCATATCAGTATAACGTAGAACGTTATATAGTATTACGTTATAACGTTTAACGTTATATAGTATATTAGTATAACGTATAACGTTGTATAGTATATTAGTATAACGTATAACGTTATATAGTATCACGTTATAACGTTTAACGTCATATAGTATATTAGTATAACGTATAACGTTATATTGTATTACATTATAAGGTATAACGTTGTATAGCATATGTGTGTAACGTATCACGTTATATAGTATTACGTTATAACGACTAACATTATATAGCATATTAGTGTAACGTATAACGTTATATAGTATTACGTTATAACGTTTAACGTTATATAGTATATTAGTATAACGTATAACGTTATAAAGTATTACGTTATAACGTATAATGTTGTATAGCATATCAGTATAACGTATAACGTTATATAGTATTACGTTATAACGCATAACGTTGTATAGCATATGTGTGTAACGTATCACGATGTATAGTATTACGTTATAACGTATAACGTTGTACAGCATATCAGTATAACGTATAACGTTATATAGTATACGTTATAACGACAAACGTTATATAGCATATTTGTGTAACGTACAACGTTATATAGTATTACGTTATAAAGTATAACGTTGTATAGCATATGAGTATAACGTATAACGGTATATAGTATTATGTTATAACGTAAAGAGTTATATGGTATTACGTTATAATGCTTAACGTTATATATTATATTAGTATTACGTATAACGATATATACTGTATGTTATAACGTACAACGTTACATAGTATAACTTTATAACGTATAACGCTATATGGTATTACTTTACAATGCTTAACGTTATATAGCATAGTAGTATAACGTATAACGTTATATAGTATTACGTTATAACGTAAAACGTTATATGGCATTAGGTTATAATGCTTAACGTTATATAACATATTAGTATTACGTATCACGATATATACTGTATGTTATAACGTACAACGTTACATGGTATTACGTTATAACGTAAAACGTTACATGGTATTATGCTATAGTGCTTACCTTTATATAGCATATTAGTATAGCGTATAACGTTATATAGTATTACGTTATAACGTATAACGTTGTACAGCATATCAGTATAACGTATAACGTTATATAGTATACGTTATAACGACAAACGTTATATAGCATATTTGTGTAACGTACAACGTTATATAGTATTACGTTATAAAGTATAACGTTGTATAGCATATGAGTATAACGTATAACGGTATATAGTATTATGTTATAACGTAAAGAGTTATATGGTATTACGTTATAATGCTTAACGTTATATATTATATTAGTATTACGTATAACGATATATACTGTATGTTATAACGTACAACGTTACATAGTATAACTTTATAACGTATAACGCTATATGGTATTACTTTACAATGCTTAACGTTATATAGCATAGTAGTATAACGTATAACGTTATATAGTATTACGTTATAACGTAAAACGTTATATGGCATTAGGTTATAATGCTTAACGTTATATAACATATTAGTATTACGTATCACGATATATACTGTATGTTATAACGTACAACGTTACATGGTATTACGTTATAACGTAAAACGTTACATGGTATTATGCTATAGTGCTTACCTTTATATAGCATATTAGTATAGCGTATAACGTTATATAGTATTACGTTATAACGTAAAACGATATATGGTATTACGTTATAATGCTTAACGATATAGAATATGTTAGCATAACGTATAACGTTATATAGTATTACGTTATAACGTAAAACGTTATGTGGAATTACGTTACAATGCTTAACGTTATATAGCATATTGGTATAACGTATAACGATATATAGTATTACGTTATAACGTAAAACGTTATATGGTATTACGTTACAATGCTAAACGTTATATAGCATATTGGTATAACGTATGACGATATATAGTGAGTTTTATATCGTATAACGTTATATAGTATTACGTTGTAACGTATAACGATAAATTGTTTTGCGTTATAACGTTTAACGTTATATAGCATATTAGTATAACGTATAACGTTATACAGTATTACGTTATAACGTAAAACGTTATATGGTATTACGTTATAATGCTTAACGTTATATAACATATTAGTAGTACGTATAACGATATATACTGTATGTTATAACGTATAACGTTATATAGTATTACGTTATAACGTAAAACGATATATGGTATTACGTTATAATGCTTAACGATATATAATATGTTAGCATAACGTATAACGTTATATAGTATTACGTTATAACGTAAAACGTTATATGGTATTACGTTACAATGCTTAACGTTATATAGCATATTGGTATAACGTATAACGATATATAGTGTATGTTATAACGTATAACGTTGTAGAGCACATGAGTATAACGTATAACGTTATATAGTATTACGTTATAACGTTTAACGTTGTACAGCACATGAGTATAACGTATCACGTTATATAGTGTTACGTTATAACGTAAAACGATATATGGTATTACGTTATAATGCTTAACGTTATGTAATATATTAGTATTACGTATAACGATATATAGTGTATTTTATAACGTATAACGTTATATAGTATTACGTTATATCATATAACGTTATGTGGTATTACGTTATAATGCTTAACGATATTTAGCATATTAGTATAACGCATAACGATATATATTGTATGTTATAACGTATAACGTTGTATAGCATATCAGTATAACGTATAACGTTATATAGTATTACGTTATAACGTTTAACGTTATGTAGTATATTAGTATAACGTATAACGATATATAGTGTATGTTATAATGTATAACGTTATACAGTATTACGTTATAAGGGTTAACGTTATATAATATATTAGTATAACGTGTAACGGTATATAGTGTTATGTTATAACGTATAACGTTGTATAGCATATGTGTGTAATGTACCACGTTATACAGTATTACGGTATAACGACTAACGTTATATAGCATATTAGAGTAACGTATAACTGTATATAGTGTTATGTTATACCGTCTAACGATGTATAGCATATGTGTGTAACGTTTCACGTTATATACTATTACGTTATAACGACTAACGTAATATAGCACATTAGTGTAACGCATAACGTTATATAGTATTACGTTATAACGAGTAACGTTATATAGCATATTCGTGTAACGCTTAACGTTATATAGTATATTAGTATAACGTATAACGTTATATAGTATTACGTTATAACGTATAATGTTGTATAGCACATGAGTATAACGTATAACGTTATATAGTATTACGTTATAAGGCTTAACGTTATATAATATATTAGTATAACGTGTAACGATATACAGTGTTATGTTATAACGTATAACGTTATATGGTATTACGTTATAATGCTTAAAGTTGTATAGCATATTAGTATTACGTATAACGATATATAGTGTATGTTATAACGTATAACGTTGTATAGCACATGAGTATAACGTATAACGTTATATAGTATTACGTTATAACGTATAATATTGTATAGCACATCAGTATAACGTACAACGTTATATAGTATTAAGTTATAACGTTTAACGTTGTACAGCACATGAGTATAACGTATATCGATATATAGTGTATGTTATAATGTAAAACGTTATATAGTATTACGTTATAAGGCTTAACGTTATATAATATATTAGTATAACGTATAACTGTATATAGTGTTATGTTATAACGTATAACGTTGTATTGTATATGTGTGTAACGTTTCACGTTATATACTATTGCGTTATAACGACTAACGTAATATAGCACATTAGTGTAACGTATAACGTTATATAGTATTACGTTATAACGTTTAACGTTATATAGTATATTAGTATTACGTATAACGTTATATAGTATTACGTTATAATGTATAATGTTGTATAGCATATCAGAATAACGTATAACGTTATATAGTATTACGTTATAATGTATAATGTTGTATAGCATATCAGAATAACGTATAACGTTATATAGTATTACGTTATAACGTTTAACGTTATGTAGTATATTAGTATAACGTATAACGATATATAGTGTATGTTATAATGTATAACGTTATACAGTATTACGTTATAAGGGTTAACGTTATATAATATATTAGTATAACGTGTAACGGTATATAGTGTTATGTTATAACGTATAACGTTGTATAGCATATGTGTGTAATGTACCACGTTATACAGTATTACGGTATAACGACTAACGTTATATAGCATATTAGAGTAACGTATAACTGTATATAGTGTTATGTTATACCGTCTAACGATGTATAGCATATGTGTGTAACGTTTCACGTTATATACTATTACGTTATAACGACTAACGTAATATAGCACATTAGTGTAACGCATAACGTTATATAGTATTACGTTATAACGAGTAACGTTATATAGCATATTCGTGTAACGCTTAACGTTATATAGTATATTAGTATAACGTATAACGTTATATAGTATTACGTTATAACGTATAATGTTGTATAGCACATGAGTATAACGTATAACGTTATATAGTATTACGTTATAAGGCTTAACGTTATATAATATATTAGTATAACGTGTAACGATATACAGTGTTATGTTATAACGTATAACGTTATATGGTATTACGTTATAATGCTTAAAGTTGTATAGCATATTAGTATTACGTATAACGATATATAGTGTATGTTATAACGTATAACGTTGTATAGCACATGAGTATAACGTATAACGTTATATAGTATTACGTTATAACGTATAATATTGTATAGCACATCAGTATAACGTACAACGTTATATAGTATTAAGTTATAACGTTTAACGTTGTACAGCACATGAGTATAACGTATAACGATATATAGTGTATGTTATAATGTAAAACGTTATATAGTATTACGTTATAAGGCTTAACGTTATATAATATATTAGTATAACGTATAACTGTATATAGTGTTATGTTATAACGTATAACGTTGTATTGTATATGTGTGTAACGTTTCACGTTATATACTATTGCGTTATAACGACTAACGTAATATAGCACATTATTGTAACGTATAACGTTATATAGTATTACGTTATAACGTTTAACGTTATATAGTATATTAGTATTACGTATAACGTTATATAGTATTACGTTATAATGTATAATGTTGTATAGCATATCAGAATAACGTATAACGTTATATAGTATTACGTTATAACGTTTAAGGTTATACAGTATATTAGTATAACGTATAACATTATATAGTAGTACTTTATAACGTATAATGCTGTATAGCATATCAGTATAACGTATAACGTTATATAGTATTACGTTATAACGTTTAACGTTATATAGTATATTAGTATAACGTATAACGATATATAGTGTATGTTATAACGTATAACGTTATATAGTATTACGTTATAAGGCTTAACGTTATATAATATATTAGTATAACGTGTAACGATATACGGTGTTATGTTATAACGTATAACGTTGTATAGCATATGCGTGTAACGTACCACGTTATATAGTATTACGTTATAACGACTAACGTTATATAGCATATTAGTGTAACGTATAACGGTATATAGTGTTATGTAATAACGAATAACGTGGAATAGCGTATGCGTATAACGTATTACGTTATACGATATAACGTAACGTAACGGTTTACGTTATAACGTAAAACGTTATATGGTATTACGTTATAGTGCTTAACGTTACATAGCATATTAGTATAACGTATAATGTTATATAGTATTACGGTATAATGTATAGTGTTATACAGCATATCAGTATAACGTATAATGTTATGTAGTATTACGTTATAACGTATAATGTTGTATAGCATATCAGTATAATGTATAGAGTTATATAGCATTACGTTATAACGTAAAACGTTATATGGTATTACGTTATAATGCTTAACGTTATATAGCATATTAGTATAGCGTATAATGTTATATAGTATTACGTTATAATGTATAGCGTTATACAGCATACCAGTATAACGTATAACGTTATTTAGTTTTACGTTATAACGTTTAACGTTATATAGTGTATTAGTATAACGTTATATAGTGTATTAGTATAACGTATAACGATATATAGTGTATGTTATACCGTATAACGTTATATAGTATTACGTTATAATGCTTAAAGATATATAGCATATTAGTATAACGTGTAACAGTATATAGTGTTATGTTATAAAGTATAACGTTGTATAGCATATGTGTGTAACGTACCACGTTATATAGTATCACGGTATAACAACTAACGTTATATAGCATATTAGTGTAACGTATAACTGTATATAGTGTTATGATATAACGTATAACGTTGTATAGCATATGTGTGTAACGTTTCACGTTATATACTATTACGTTATAACGACTAACGTAATATAGCACATTAGTGTAACGTATAACGTTATATAGTATTACGTTATAACGTATAATGTTGTATAGCATATCAGTATAACGTGTAACGTTATGTAGTATTACGTTATAACGTATAATGTTGTATAGCATATCAGTATAACGTATAGAGTTATATAGCATTACGTTATAACGTAAAACGTTATATGGTATTACGTTATAATGCTTAACGTCACATAGCATATTAGTATAGCGTATAATGTTATATAGTATTACGTTATAACGTAACACGTTGTACAGCACATGAGTATAACGTCTAACGTTATATAGTATATTAGTATAACGTATAGCGTTATATTGTATTACTTTATAAGGTATAACGTTGTATAGCATATGTGTGTAACGTATCACGTTATATAGTATTACGTTATATCGTATAATATTGTATAGCATATCAGTATAACGTACAACGTTATATAGTATTACGTTATAACGTTTAACGTTGTACAGCACATGAGTATAACGTATAACGATATATAGTGTATGTTATAATGTATAACGTTATATAGTATTACGTTATAAGGCTTAACGTTATATAATATATTTGTATAACGTGTAACGGTATATAGTGTTATGTTATAACGTATAACGTTGTATAGCATATGTGTGTAACGTACCACGTTATATAGTATTACGGTATAACGACTAACGTTATATAGCATATTATTGTAACGTATAACTGTATATAGTGTTATGTTATACCGTCTAACGTTGTATAGCATATGTGTGTAACGTTTCACGTTATATACTATTACGTTATAACGACTAACGTAATGTAGCACATTAGTGTAACGTATAACGTTATATAGTATTACGTTATAACGAGTAACGTTATATAGCATATTAGTGTAACGTATAACGATATATAGTGTTATGTTATAACGTATAACGTTGTATAGCATATGTGTGTAACGTATCACGTTATATAGTATTACGTTATAACGTAAAACGTTACATGGTATAACGTTATAATGCTTAACGTTATATAGCATATTCGTGTAACGTATAACGTTATATAGTATTACGTTATAACGTAAAACGTTATATGGTATTACGTTATAATGCTTAATGTTATATAGAACATGAGTATAACGTATAACGTTATATAGTATTACGTTATAACCTTTAACGGTATATAGTATATTAGTATAACGTATAACGTTATATAGTATTACGTTATAACGTATAATGTTGTATAGCATATCAGTATAACGTATAACGTTATATAGTATTACGTTATAACGTTTAACGTTATATAGTATATTAGTATAACGTATAACGATATATAGTGTATGTTATAACGTATAACGTTATATAGTATTTCGTTATAAGGCTTGACGTTATATAATATATTAGTATAACGTGTAACGATATACAGTGTTATGTTATAACGTATAACGTTGTATAGCATATGTGTGTAACGTACCACGTTATGTAGTATTAAGTTATAACGTATAGCGTTATATAGCATATCATTATAACTTATAACGTTATAGAGTATTACATTATAAGGTATAACGTTGTATAGTATTACGTTATGACGTATAATGTTGTATAGCATATCGGTATAACGTATAGAGTTATATAGCATTACGTTATAACGTGAAACGTTATATGGTATTACGTTATAATGCTTAATGTTACATAGCATATTAGTATAGCGTATAATGTTATATAGTATTACGTTATAACGTAAAACGTTGTACAGCACATGAGTATAACGTATAACGTTATATAGTATATTAGTATAACGTATAGCGCTATATTGTATTACTTTATAAGGTATAACGTTGTATAGCATATGTGTGTAACGTATCACGTTATATAGTATTACGTTATATCGTATAATATTGTATAGCATATCAGTATAACGTACAACGTTATATAGTATTACGTTATAACGTTTAACGTTGTACAGCACATGAGTATAACGTATAACGATATATAGTGTATGTTATAATGTATAACGTTATATTGTATTTCGTTATAAGGCTTAACGTTATATAATATATTAGTATAACGTGTAACGATATACAGTGTTATGTTATAACGTATAACGTTGTATAGCATATGTGTGTAACGTACCACGTTATGTAGTATTACGTTATAACGTATAGCGTTATATAGCATATCATTATAACTTATAACGTTATAGAGTATTACATTATAAGGTATAACGTTGTATAGTATTACGTTATGAGGCTTAACGTTATATAATATATTAGCATAATGTGTAACGATAGATAGTGTTATGTTATAACGTATAAGGTTGTATAGCATATGTGTGTAACGTATGACGTTATACAGTATTACGTTATAACGACTAACGATGTATAGCATATTAGTGTAACGTACAACGGTATATAGTGTTATGTTATAACGTATAACGTTGTATAGCATATGTGTGTAACGCACCACGTTATATAGTATTACGGTATAACGACTAACGTTATATAGCATATTAGTGTAACGTATAACGGTATATAGTGGTATGTTATAACGCATAACGTTGTATAGCATATGTGTGTAGCGTATCACGTTATATACTATTACGTTATAACGACTAACGTCATATAGCACATTAGTGTAACGTATAACGTTATATAGAATTACGTTATAACGTAAAACGTTGTACAGCACATGAGTATAACGTACAACGTTATATAGTATATTAGTATAACGTATAGCGTTATATTGTATTACATTATAAGGTATAACGTTGTATAGCATATGTGTGTAACGTATCACGTTATATAGTATTACGTTATATCGTATAATATTGTATAGCATATCAGTATAACGTACAACGTTATATAGTATTACGTTATAACGTTTAACGTTGTACAGCACATGAGTATAACGTATAACGATATATAGTGTATGTTATAATGTATAACGTTATATAGTATTACGTTATAAGGCTTAACGTTATATAATATATTAGTATAACGTGTAGCGGTATATAGTGTTATGTTATAACGTATAACGTTGTATAGCATATGTGTGTAACGTACCACGTTATATAGTATTACGGTATAACGGCAAACGTTATATAGCATATTAGTGTAACGTATAACTGTATATAGTGTTATGTTATACCGTCTAACGTTGTATAGCACATGAGTATAACGTACCACGTTACATAGTATTACGTTATAACGACTAACGATGTATAGCATATTAGTGTAACGTATAACGGTATATAGTGTTATGTTATAACGTATAACGTTGTACAGCACATGAGTATAACGTATAACGATATATAGTGTATGTTATAATGTATAACGTTATATAGTATTTCGTTATAAGGCTTAACGTTATATAATATATTAGTATAACGTGTAACGATATACAGTGTTATGTTATAACGTATAACGTTGTATAGCATTTGTGTGTAACGTACCACGTTATGCAGTATTACGTTATAACGTATAGCGTTATATAGCATATCATTATAACTTATAACGTTATAGAGTATTACATTATAAGGTATAACGTTGTATAGTATTACGTTATGAGGCTTAACGTTATATAATATATTAGCATAATGTGTAACGTTATATAGTATATTAGTATAACGAATAACGATATATAGTGGATGCTATAACGTATAACGTTATATAGTATTACGTTATAAGGCTTAACGTTATATAATATATTAGCATAACGTGTAACGATATATAGTGTTTTGTTATAACGTATAACGTTGTATAGCATATGTGTGTAACGTATGACGTTATACAGTATTACGTTATAACGACTAACGATGTATAGCATATTAGTGTAACGTATAACGATATATAGTGATATGTTATAACGTATAACGTTGTATAGCATATGTGTGTAACGTTTCACGTTATATACTATTACGTTATAACGACTAACGTTATATAGCATATTAGTGTAACGTATAACGATATATAGTGTTATGTTATAACGTATAACGTTGTATAGCATATGTGCGTAACGTATCACGTTATATAGTATTCCGTTATAACGTATAACGTTATATGGTATTACGTTATAATGCTTAACGTTATATAGCATATTAGTATAACGTATAACGTTATATAGTATTACGTTATAATGCTTAACGTTATATAGTATATTAGTATAACGTATAACGTTATATAGTATTACGTTATAACGTATAATGTTGTATAGCATATCAGTATAACGTATAACGATATATAGTGTATGTTATAACGTATAACGTTGTATAGCATATGTGTGTAACGTTTCACGTTATATACTATTACGTTATAACGACTAACGTTATATAGCATATTAGTGTAACGTATAACGATATATAGTGATATGTTATAACGTATAACGTTGTATAGCATATGTGTGTAACGTATCACGTTATATAGTATTACATTATAACGATTAACGTTATATAGCATATTAGTGTAACGTATAACGTTATATAGTATTACGTTATAACGTTTAACATTATATAGTATATTAGTATAACGTATAACGTTATATAGTATTACGTTATAACGTATAATGTTGTATAGCATATCAGTATAACGTATAACGTTATATAGTATATTAGTATAACGTATAGCGTTATATTGTATTACATTATAAGGTATAACGTTGTATAGCATATGTGTGTAACGTATCACGTTATATAGTATTACGTTATATCGTATAATATTGTATAGCATATCAGTATAACGTACAACGTTATATAGTATTACGTTATAAGGCTTAACGTTATATAATATATTAGTATAACGTGTAACGGTATATAGTGTTATGTTATAACGTATAACGTTGTACAGCATATGTGTGTAACGTACCACGTTATATAGTATTACGGTATAACGGCAAACGTTATATAGCATATTAGTGTAACGTATAACTGTATATAGTGTTATGTTATACCGTCTAACGTTGTATAGCATATGTGTGTAACGTTTCACGTTATGTACTATTACGTTATAACGACTAACGTAATATAGCACATTAGTGTAACGTATAACGTTATATAGTATTACGTTATAACGAGTAACGCTATATAGCATATTATTGTAACGTATAACGATATATAGTGTTATGTTATAACGTATAACGTTGTATAGCATATGTGTGTAACCTATGACGTTATACAGTATTACGTTATAACGACTAACGA
The DNA here is from genome assembly GCA_911622165.2 of Bombus sylvestris. Classification (NCBI taxonomy): domain Eukaryota; kingdom Metazoa; phylum Arthropoda; class Insecta; order Hymenoptera; family Apidae; genus Bombus; species Bombus sylvestris. The sequence goes on from CAJVRE020000087.1 coordinate 2,480,778, forward strand.
TGTATAGCATATTAGTGTAACGTATAACGGTATATAGTGTTATGTTATAACGTATAACATTGTATAGCATATGTGTGTAACGTACCACGTTACATAGTATTACGTTATAACGACTAACGATGTATAGCATATTAGTGTAACGTATAACGGTATATAGTGTTATGTTATAACGTATAACGTTGTACAGCACATGAGTATAACGTATAACGATATATAGTGTATGATATAATGTATAACGTTATATAGTATTTCGTTATAAGGCTTAACGTTATATAATATATTAGCATAATGTGTAACGTTATATAGTATATTAGTATAACGAATAACGATATATAGTGTATGCTATAACGTATAACGTTATATAGTATGACGTTATAAGGCTTAACGTTATATAATATATTAGCATAACGTGTAACGATATATAGTGTTATGTTATAACGTATAACGTTGTATAGCATATGTGTGTAACGTATGACGTTATACAGTATTACGTTATAACGACTAACGATGTATAGCATATTAGTGTAACGTATAACGATATATAGTGATATGTTATAACGTATAACGTTGTATAGCATATGTGTGTAACGTTTCACGTTATATACTATTACGTTATAACGACTAACGTTATATAGCATATTAGTGTAACGTATAACGATATATAGTGTTATGTTATAACGTATAACGTTGTATAGCATATGTTTGTAACGTATCACGTTATATAGTATTCCGTTATAACGTATAACGTTATATGGTATTACGTTATAATGCTTAACGTTATATAGCATATTAGTATAACGTATAGCGATATATAGTGCATGTTATAACGTATAACGTTGTATAGCATATGTGTGTAACGTATCACGTTATATAGTATTACATTATAACGATTAACGTTATATAGCATATTAGTGTAACGTATAACGTTATATAGTATTACGTTATAACGCTTAACGTTATATAGTATATTAGTATAACGTATAACGTTATATAGTATTACGTTATAACGTATAATGTTGTATAGCATATCAGTATAACGTATAACGATATATAGTGTATGTTATAACGTATAACGTTATACAGTATTACGTTATAGCGACTAACGATGTGTAGTATATTAGTGTAACGTATAACGGTATATAGTGTTATGTTATAACGTATAACGTTGTATAGCGTATGAGTATAACGTATCACGTTATACGACATAACGTATCATAACGGTTTACGTTATAACGTAAAACGTTATATGGTATTGCGTTATAATGCTTAACGTTACATACCATATTAGTATAACGTGTAACGATATATAGTGTTATGTTATAACGACTAACGTTATATAGCAGATTAGTGTAACGTAAAACGTTATATTGTATAACGTTATAAGGTATAACGTTGTATAGCATATGAGTATAACGTATAACGGTATATAGTATTATGTTATAACGGAAAGAGTTATATGGTATTACGTTATAATGCTTAACGTTATATATTATACTAGTATCACGTATAACGATCTATACTGTATCTTGTAACGTACAACGTTACATAGTACAACTTTATAACGTATAACGTTATATGATAGTACTTTATAATGCTTAACGTTATATAGCACATTAGTATAACGTATAACGTTATATAGTATTACGTTATAACGTAAAACGTTATATGGTATTACGTTACAATGCTTAACGTTATATAGCATATTGGTATAACGTATAACTATATATAGTGTATGTTATAACGTATAACGTTGTATAGCATATCAGTATAACGTATAACGTTATATAGTACTACGTTATAACGTATAGCGTTATATAGCATATCAGTATAACGTATAACGTTATATAGTATTACGTTATAACGTATAACGTTGTGTAGCATATCAGCATTACCTATAACGTTATATAGTATTACGTTATAGTGCTTAACTTTCTATAATATATTAGTATTACGTATAACGATATATAGTGTATGTTATAACGTATAACGTTATATAGTATTACGTTATGACGTATAACGTTATATGGTATTACGTTATAACGTATAACGTTGTATAGCATATCAGTATAACGTATAACGTTATATAGTATTACGTTATAACGTATAACGTTTGTATAGCACATCAGTATAACGTATAACGTTATATAGTATTACGTTATGACGTATAACGTTATATGGTATTACGTTGTAACGTATAGCGTTGTATAGCATATCAGTATAACGTATAACGTTGTTTAGTAATCCGTTATAACGTATAACGTTGTATAGCATACCAGTATGACGTATAACGATATATAGTGAATGTTATAACGTATAACGTTGTATACAATATCAGTATCATGTATAACGTTGTATAGTATTACGTCATAACGTAAAACGTTATATGGTATTACGTTATAATGCTTAACGTTATATAGCATATTAGTATATCGTATAACGATATATAGTGTATGTTATAACGTAGAACGGTGTATAGCATATGTGTGTAACGTATCACGTTATATAGTATTACGTTATAACGTAAACCGTTATATGGTATAACGTTATAATGCTTAACGTTATATTTCATATTAGTGTAACGTATAACTTTATATCGTATTACGTTATAGCGTATAACGTTTTATAGCATTTGTGTGTAACGCATCACGTTATATGGTATTACGTTATAACGTATAACGTTGTATAGCAATTCAGTATAACGTATAACGTTATATAGTATTACGTTGTACCGTATAACTTTGTATAGCATATCAGTATAACGTATAACGTTATACAGTATTACGTGATATCGTGTAACGTTATATATTATCACGTTAAAACGTATAAAGTAATATGGAACTATGTTATAACCTATAACGTTATATAGTATTACGTTATAGTGCTTAACATTCTATAATATATTAGTATTACGTATAACGATATATAGTGTTATTTTATAACGTATAACGTTGCATAGCATATCAGTATAATGTATAACGTTATATACTATTACGTTATAACGTATAATGTTGTATAGCATATCAGTGTAACGTATAACGTTATATAGTATTACGTTATAATGTAAAACGTTATATGGTATTACGTTATAATGCTTAACGTTATATAATATATTAGTATAACGTATAACGATATATAGTGTATGTTATAACGTGTAACGTGATATAGTATTACGTTATAACGTATAACGTTGTATAGCATATCAGTATAACGAATAACGTGAAATAGTATTGCGTTATAACATATAACGTTGTATAGCATACCAGTATAACGAATAACGTGAAATAGTATTACGTTATAACGTAAAACGATATATAAGTATTACGTTATAATGCTTAACGATATATAGCATATTAGTATAACGTATAACGATATATAGTGTATGTTATAACGTAGAACGTTGTATAGCGTATCACTATAACGTATAACGTTATATGGTATTACGTTATAACATATAACGTTATGTGGTATTACGTTATAACGTTTAACGTTGTATAGCATATGTGTGTAACGTATCACGTTACATAGTATAACGTTATATCGTATAACGTTGTATAGCATATCACTATAACGTATAACGTTATATAGTATTACGTTATAACGTATAACGTTTTATAGCATATCAGTATAACGTATAACGTTATATAGTATTGAGTTATAACGTAAAACGTTATATGGTATTACGTTATAATGCTTAACGTTACGTAATATATTACTATTACGTATAACGATATATAGTGTATTTTATTACGCATAACGTTATATAGTATTACGTTATAACATATAACGTTATGTGGTATTAAGTTATAACGTTTAACGTTATATAGCATATTGGTATAACGTATATCGTTATAAAGTATTACGTTATATTGTATAGCGTCGTAGAGCATATCAGTATAACGTATAACGTCATGTAGTATGACGTTATAACGTATAACGTTGTATAGCATGTCAGTATAACGTATAACGTTATATAGTATTGCGTTATATCGTAAAACGTTATATGGTATTACGTTATAATGCTTAACATTATATAATATATTAGTATTACGTATAACGATATATAGTGTATGTTATAACGTATAACGTCTTATAGTATTACGTTATAACGTACAACGTTATATGGTATTACGTTATAACGTTTAACGTGATATAGCATATTAGTGTAACGTATAACGATATATAGTGTTATGTTGTAACGTATAACGTTATATACTGTTACGTTACAACGTATAACGTTATATGGTATTACGTTATAACGTTTAACGTTATATAGCATGTTAGTATAACGTATAACGGTATACAGTGTTAGGTTATAACGTATAACGTTGTATAGCATATGTGTGTAACGTATCACGTTATATAGAATTGCGTTATTATGTATAACGTTGTATAGCATATCAGTATAACGTATAACGTCATATAGTATGACGTTTTAACGTATAACGTTGTATAGTATATCAGTATAACGTATAACGTTATATAGTATTACGTTATAACGTTTAACGTTATATAGCATGTTAGTATAACGTATAACGATATACAGTGTTAGGTTATAACGTATAACGTTGTATAGCATATGTGTGTAACGTATCACGTTATATAGAATTGCGTTATTATGTATAACGTTGTGTAGCATATCAGTATAACGTATAAAGTCATATAGTATGACGTTTTAACGTATAACGTTGTATTGTATATCAGTATAACGTATAACGTTATACAGTATTACGTTTTAACGTATAACGTTATATAGTATTACGTTATAACGTTTAACGTTATATAGCATGTTAGTATAACGTATAACGATATACAGTGTTAGGTTATAACGTATAACGTTGTATAGCATATCAGTATAACGTATAACGTTATATAGTACTACGTTATAACGTATAGCGTTATATAGCATATCAGTATAACGTATAACGTTATATAGTATTACGTTATAACGTATAACGTTGTGTAGCATATCAGCATTACCTATAACGTTATATAGTATTACGTTATAGTGCTTAACTTTCTATAATATATTAGTATTACGTATAACGATATATAGTGTATGTTATAACGTATAACGTTATATAGTATTACGTTATGACGTATAACGTTATATGGTATTACGTTATAACGTATAACGTTGTATAGCATATCAGTATAACGTATAACGTTATATAGTATTACGTTATAACGTATAACGTTTGTATAGCACATCAGTATAACGTATAACGTTATATAGTATTACGTTATGACGTATAACGTTATATGGTATTACGTTGTAACGTATAGCGTTGTATAGCATATCAGTATAACGTATAACGTTGTTTAGTAATCCGTTATAACGTATAACGTTGTATAGCATACCAGTATGACGTATAACGATATATAGTGAATGTTATAACGTATAACGTTGTATACAATATCAGTATCATGTATAACGTTGTATAGTATTACGTCATAACGTAAAACGTTATATGGTATTACGTTATAATGCTTAACGTTATATAGCATATTAGTATATCGTATAACGATATATAGTGTATGTTATAACGTAGAACGGTGTATAGCATATGTGTGTAACGTATCACGTTATATAGTATTACGTTATAACGTAAACCGTTATATGGTATAACGTTATAATGCTTAACGTTATATTTCATATTAGTGTAACGTATAACTTTATATCGTATTACGTTATAGCGTATAACGTTTTATAGCATTTGTGTGTAACGCATCACGTTATATGGTATTACGTTATAACGTATAACGTTGTATAGCAATTCAGTATAACGTATAACGTTATATAGTATTACGTTGTACCGTATAACTTTGTATAGCATATCAGTATAACGTATAACGTTATACAGTATTACGTGATATCGTGTAACGTTATATATTATCACGTTAAAACGTATAAAGTAATATGGAACTATGTTATAACCTATAACGTTATATAGTATTACGTTATAGTGCTTAACTTTCTATAATATATTAGTATTACGTATAACGATATATAGTGTTATTTTATAACGTATAACGTTGCATAGCATATCAGTATAATGTATAACGTTATATACTATTACGTTATAACGTATAATGTTGTATAGCATATCAGTGTAACGTATAACGTTATATAGTATTACGTTATAATGTAAAACGTTATATGGTATTACGTTATAATGCTTAACGTTATATAATATATTAGTATAACGTATAACGATATATAGTGTATGTTATAACGTGTAACGTGATATAGTATTACGTTATAACGTATAACGTTGTATAGCATATCAGTATAACGAATAACGTGAAATAGTATTGCGTTATAACATATAACGTTGTATAGCATACCAGTATAACGAATAACGTGAAATAGTATTACGTTATAACGTAAAACGATATATAAGTATTACGTTATAATGCTTAACGATATATAGCATATTAGTATAACGTATAACGATATATAGTGTATGTTATAACGTAGAACGTTGTATAGCGTATCACTATAACGTATAACGTTATATGGTATTACGTTATAACATATAACGTTATGTGGTATTACGTTATAACGTTTAACGTTGTATAGCATATGTGTGTAACGTATCACGTTACATAGTATAACGTTATATCGTATAACGTTGTATAGCATATCACTATAACGTATAACGTTATATAGTATTACGTTATAACGTATAACGTTTTATAGCATATCAGTATAACGTATAACGTTATATAGTATTGAGTTATAACGTAAAACGTTATATGGTATTACGTTATAATGCTTAACGTTACGTAATATATTACTATTACGTATAACGATATATAGTGTATTTTATTACGCATAACGTTATATAGTATTACGTTATAACATATAACGTTATGTGGTATTAAGTTATAACGTTTAACGTTATATAGCATATTGGTATAACGTATATCGTTATAAAGTATTACGTTATATTGTATAGCGTCGTAGAGCATATCAGTATAACGTATAACGTCATGTAGTATGACGTTATAACGTATAACGTTGTATAGCATGTCAGTATAACGTATAACGTTATATAGTATTGCGTTATATCGTAAAACGTTATATGGTATTACGTTATAATGCTTAACATTATATAATATATTAGTATTACGTATAACGATATATAGTGTATGTTATAACGTATAACGTCTTATAGTATTACGTTATAACGTACAACGTTATATGGTATTACGTTATAACGTTTAACGTGATATAGCATATTAGTGTAACGTATAACGATATATAGTGTTATGTTGTAACGTATAACGTTATATACTGTTACGTTACAACGTATAACGTTATATGGTATTACGTTATAACGTTTAACGTTATATAGCATGTTAGTATAACGTATAACGGTATACAGTGTTAGGTTATAACGTATAACGTTGTATAGCATATGTGTGTAACGTATCACGTTATATAGAATTGCGTTATTATGTATAACGTTGTATAGCATATCAGTATAACGTATAACGTCATATAGTATGACGTTTTAACGTATAACGTTGTATAGTATATCAGTATAACGTATAACGTTATATAGTATTACGTTATAACGTTTAACGTTATATAGCATGTTAGTATAACGTATAACGATATACAGTGTTAGGTTATAACGTATAACGTTGTATAGCATATGTGTGTAACGTATCACGTTATATAGAATTGCGTTATTATGTATAACGTTGTGTAGCATATCAGTATAACGTATAAAGTCATATAGTATGACGTTTTAACGTATAACGTTGTATTGTATATCAGTATAACGTATAACGTTATACAGTATTACGTTTTAACGTAAAACGTTATATGGTATTACGTTATAATACTTAACGTTATATAGCATATTAGTATAACGCATAACGATATATACTGTACGTTATAACGTATAACGTTTTATAGCATATCAGTATAACGTATAACGTTATATAGTATGACGTTATAGCGTATAGCGTTATATAGCATATCAGTATAACGTATAACGTTATACAGTATTACGTGATACCGTGTAACGTTATATATTATCGCGCTAAAACGTATAAAGTTATATGGTACTACGTTATAACCTATAACGTTATATAGTATTGCGTTATAACGTATAACGTTATATGCTATTACGTTATATCGTTTAACGTTATATAGCATGTTAGTATAACGTATAATGATATATAGTATTATGTTATAACGTATAACGTTTTATAGCATATGTGTGTAACCTTTAACGTTATATAGTATTACGTTATAGCGTATAACGTTGGATAGCATATCAGTATAACGTATAACGTTATATAGTATTACGTTATAACGTATAACGTTATATAGTATTGCGCTATAACGTAAAACGTTATATGGTATTACGTTATAATGCTTAACGTTATGTAATATATTAGTATTACGTATAACGATATATAGTGTATTTTATAACGTATAACGTTATATAGTATTACGTTATAACATATAACGTTATGTGGTATTACGTTATAACGTTTAACGTTGTTTAGCATATGTGTGTAACCTTTAACGTTATATAGTATTACGTTATAGCGTATAACGTTGGATAGCATATCAGTATAACGTATAACGTTATATAGTATTACGTTATAACGTATAACGTTATATAGTATTACGTTATAACATATAACGTTATGTGGTATTACGTTATAACGTTTAACGTTGTATAGCATGTTAGTATAACGTATGACGATATACAGTGATAGGTTATAACGTATAACAATGTACAGCATATGTGTGTGACGTATCACGTTATATAGTACTACGTTATAACGTATAACGTTGTACAGCATATCAGTATAACGTATAACGTTATATAGTATGACGTTATAACGTATAGCGTCATATAGCATATCAGTATAACGTATAACGTTATATAGCATATCAGTATAACGTATAACGTTTTATAGTATTACGTTATAACGTATAGCGTTATATAGCATATCAGTATAACGTATACTGTTATACTGTATTACGTGATATCCTGTAACGTTATATAGTATCACGATAAAACGTATAACGTTATGTGGTACCACGTTATAACTCTTAACGTTATATAGTATTGCGTTATAAATCATAACGTTGTATAGCATATCAGTATAACGGATAACGTTATATATTATGACGCTATAACGTATAGCGTTATATAGCATATCAGTATAACGTATTACGTTATATAGTATGACGTTATAACGTATAGCGTCATATAGCATATCAGTATAACGTATAACGTTATATAGCATATCAGTATAACGTGTAACGTTATATAGTATTGAGTTATAACGTAAAACGTTATATGGAATTACGTTATAATGCTTAACGTTATGTAATATATTAGTATTACGTATAACGATATATAGTGTATTTTATAACGTATAACGTTATATAGTATTACGTTATAACATATAACGTTATGCGGTATTACGTTATAACGTTTAACGTTGTATAACATATGTGTGTAACGTATCACGTCATGTAGTATGACGTTATAACGTATAACGTTGTATAGCGTGTCAGTATAACGTATAACGTTATATAGTATTGCGTTATATCGTAAAACGTTATATGGTATTACGTTATAACGTTTAACGTTATATAGCATGTTAGTATAACGTATAACGATATACAGTGTTAGGTTATAACGTATAACGTTGTACAGCATATCAGTATAACGGATAACGTTATATAGTATGACGCTATAACTTATAGCGTTATATAGCATATCAGTATAACGTATAACGTTATATAGTATGAAGTTATAACGTATAGCGTTATATAGCATATCAGTATAACGTATAACTTTATACAGTATTACGTGATACCGTGTAACGTTATATATTATCACGTTAAAACGTATAAAGTTATATGGTATTACGTTATAACGTATAACGTTATATGGTATTACGTTATAACGTATAACGTTATATGGTATTACGTTATAACGTATAACTTTATATGGTATTACGTTATATCGTTTAACGTTATATAGCATGTTAGTATAACGTATAACGATATATAGTGTTATGTTATAACGTATAACGTTTTATAGCATATGTGTGTAACCTTTCACGTTATATAGTATTACGTTATAACGTATAACGTTGTATAGCATATCAGTATAACGTATAGCGTTATATAGTATTGCGATATAACGTAAAACGTTATATGGTATTACGTTATAATGCTTAACGTTATGTGATATATTAGTATTACGTATAACGATATATAGTGTATTTTATAACGTATAACGTTATATAGTATTACGTTATAACATATAACGTTATGTGGTATTACGTTATAACGTTTAACGTTGTTTAGCATATGTGTGTAACGTATCACGTTATATAGTATAACGTTATAACGTACAACGTTGTACAGCATATCAGTATAACGGATAACGTTATATAGTATTGCGTTATAACGTAAAACGTTATATGGTATTACGTTATAATGCTTAACGTTATATAGCATATTAGTATAACGTATATCGATATATAGTGTATGCTATAACGTATAACGTTATATAGTATTACGTTATAAATCATAACGTTGTATAGCATATGAGTATAATATATATTGTCATATAGTATTACTTCCTACCGTATAACGATGTATAGCATACCAGTATAACGTATTACGTTATATAGTATTATATTATAACGTAAAACATTATATCATATTACGTTATAATGCTTAACGTTATATATTATATTTGTATTACGTATAACAATATATACTGCATGTTATAACAAACAATGTTACATAGTATGACGTTACAACGTATAACGTTATATGGTATTACATTATAACGTTTAAGGTCATATAGCAAATTATTATAACGTATAACGTTATATAGAATTACATTATAACGTATAACGTTGAATAGCATATCAGTAAAACGTATAACGTTATATTGTATTACGTTATAACGGAAAACGTTATATGGTATTACGTTATAACGTTTAACTTTATATAGCATATTAGTATAACGTATAACGTTATATAGTATCACGTTATAACGTAAAATGCTATAAGGTATTACGTCATATTGCTTAACGTTATATAGCATATTAGTATAACGTATATCGATATATAGTGTATGTTATAACGTATAACGTTATATAGTATTACCTTATAACTCATAACGATGTATGATATTACGTTATAACGTTTAACGTTATATAGCATATTAGTGTAACGTGTAACGATATATAGTATTATGTTATAACGTATAACGTTGTATAGCATATGTGTGTAGCGTATCAAGTTATATAGATTAACGTTATAACGTAAAACGTTATATGGTATTACGTTATAATGCTTAACGTTATATAGGATATTAGTATTACGTATATCGTTATTTAGTATTACGTTATAACGTATAACGTTATATGGTATTACGTTATAATGTATAGCGTTATGTAGCATATCAGTGTAACGTATAACGTTATATAGTATTACGTTATAACGTATAACGTTGTACAGCATATCAGTATAACGTATAACGTTATATAGTATTGCGTTATAACGTAAAACGTTATATGGTATTACGTTATAATGCTTAACGTTGTATAATATATTAGTATTACGTATAACGATATATAGTGTATGTTATAACGTATAACGTTGTATAGCATATGTGTGTAACGTAAAACGTTATATGGTATTACGTTATAATGCTTAACGTTACATAGCATATTAGTATAATGTATAACGTTACATAGTATAACGTTATAACGTATAACGTTATATGGTATTCTGTTATAACGTATAACGTTGTAGAGCATATGCGTGTAGCGTATCAAGTTATATAGTATTACGTTATAACGTAAAGCGTTATATGGTATTACGTTATAATGCTTAACGTTATATAGCATATTAGTATAACGTATAACGTTATATAGTATGACGTCATAACGTAAAACGTTATATGGTATTACGTTATAATGCTCAACGTTATATAGCATATTAGTATAACGTATAACGGCATATAGTGTTACGTTATAACCTATAACATTGTACAGCACATCAGTATAACGTATGACGTTATATAGTATTACTTTATAACGTATAGCGTTATGTAGCATATCAGTGAAACGTATAACGTTATATGGTATTACGTTATAACGTAAAACGTTATATGTTATTACGTTATAACGTAAAACGTTATATGTTATTACGTTATAACGTAAAACGTTATATGGTATTACGTTATAATGCTTAACGTTATATAGCATAATAGTATAACGTAAAACGTTACATGGTATTACGTTATAATGCTTAACGTTATATAGCATATTAGCATAACGTATTACGATATATAGTGTATGTTATAACGTATAACGCTATATAGTATTACGTTATAAGGCTTAACGTTATATAATATATTAGTATAACGTGTCACGATATATAGTGTTATATTATAACGTATAACGATGTATAGCATATGTGTGTAACGTATCACGTCATATAGTATTACGTTATAACGACTAACGTTATATAGCATATTAGTGTAACCTATAACGGTATATAGTGTTATGTTATAACGTATAACGTTGCATAGCATATGAGTATAACGTACCACGTTATATAGTATTACGTCATAACCGAAAACGTTATATGCTATTACGTTATAATGCTTAACGTTATATAGCGTATTAGTGTATCTATAACGATATATAGTGTATGTTATAACGTATAACGTTGTATAGCACATGAGTATAACGTATAACGTTATATAGTATTACGTTATAACGTTTAACGTTATATAGCATATTAGTAAAACGTATAACGATATAAGGTGTATGTTATAACGTATAGTGTTGTATAGCATATCAGTATACCGTATAACGTTATATAGTATTACGTTATAAGGCTTAAGGTTATAAAATATATTAGTATAACGTGTAACGATATATAGTGTTATGTTATAACGTATAACGTTGTATAGCACATGAGTATAACGTATAACGTTATATAGTATTACGTTATAACGACTAACGTTATATAGCATATTAGGTTAACGTATAACGTTATATAGTATTACGTTATAACGTATAGTGTTGTATAGCATATCAGTATAACTTATAACGTTATATAGTATTACGTTATAACGACTAACGTTATATAGCATATTAGGGTAACGTATAACGTTATATAGTATTACGTTATAACATATAGCGTTGTATAGCATATCAGTATAAAGTATATCGTTATATAGTATTACGTAATATCGTAAAGAGTTATATGGTATTACGTTATAATGCTTAACGTTATATATTATATTAGTATTACGTATAACGATATATACTGTATGTTATAACGTACAACGTTACATTGTATAACGTTATAACGTATAACGTTATATGGTATTACGTTACAACGTTTAACGTCATATAGCATATTAGTATAACGTATAACGGCATATAGTGTTACGTTATATCGCATAACATTGTACAGCATATCAGTATAACGTATAACGTTATGTAGTATTACGTTATAACGTAAAACGTTATACGGTATTACGTTATAATGCTTAACGTTATATAGCATATTAGTATAACGTATAACGATATATAGTATTACGTTATAACGTAAAACGTTATACGGTATTACGTTATAATGCTTAACGTTATATAGCATATTAGTATAACGTATAACGATATATAGTGTATGTTATAACGTATAACGTTGTATAACATATTAGTATAACGTATAACGGTATATAGTGTTATGTTATAACGTATAACGTTGTATAGCATATGCGTGTAACGTGACAAGTTATACAGTATTGCGTTCTAATGCTTAACGTTACATAGCATATTAGTATAACGTATAACGTTATATAGTATTACGTTATAATGTATAGTGTTGTATAGCATATCAGTATACCGTATAACGTTAAATAGTATTACGTTATAATGTATAGCGTTATACAGCACATCAGTATAACGTATAACGTTATATAGTATTACGTTATAACGTATAATGCTGTATAGCATATCAGTATGACGTATAACGTTGTGTAGTATTACGTTATAACGTAAAACGTTAAATGGTATTACGTTATAATGCTTTACGTTATATAGCATATTAGTATAACGTATAACGATATATAGTGTATGTTGTAACATTTAACGTTGTATAGCACATGAGTATAACGTATAACGTTATATAGTATTACGTTATAAAGTATAATGATGTATAGCATATCAGTATAACGTATAACGTTATATAGTATTACGTTATAACGTAAAACGTTATACGGTACTACGTTATAACCTTTATCGTTATTTGGTATTACGTTACAACGTAAAACGTTATATGGTATTACGTTAACGTTTAACGTTATATAGCATATTAGTATAACGTATAACGGCATATGGTGTTATGCTATAACGTATAACGTTGTATAGCATATGTGTGTAGCGTATCAAGTTATATAGTATAACGTTATAACGTAAAACGTTAGATGGTGTTACGTTATAATGCTTAAGGTTATACAGCATGTCAGTATAACGTATAACGTCATATAGTATTACGTTATAATGTATAGCGTTATACAGCATATTAGTATAACGTATAACGTTATATAGTATTTCGTTATAACGTATAATGTCGTATAGAATATCAGCATAACGTATAACGTTATATAGTAATAAGTTATAACGTAAAACGTTATATGTTATTACGTTATAATGCTTAACGTTATATAGCATATCAGTATAACGTATAACGATATATAGTGTATGTTATAACGTATAACGTAGTATAGCACATGAGTATAACGTATCACGTTATATGGTATTACGTTATAACGTTTAACGTTATATAGTATATTAGTATAACGTACAAAGTTATATAGTATTTCGTTATGACGTATAACGTTGTATAGCATATGAGTATAACGTACCACGTTATATAGTATTAGGTTTAACGTAAAACGTTATATAGTACTACGTTATAAGGCTTAACGTTATATAGCATATCAGTATAACGTATAACGATAAATAGTGTATGTTATAACGTATAACGTAGTATAGCACATGAGTATAACGTCTCACGTTATATGGTATTACGTTATAACGTTTACCGTTATATAGTATATTAGTATAACGTACAAAGTTATATAGTATTTCGTTATAACGTATAATGTTGTATAGCATATGAGTATAACGTACCACGATATATAGTATTAGGTTATAACGTAAAACGTTATATGGTATTACGTTATAATGCTTAACGTTACATAGCATATTAGTATAAAGTATAACGTTATATGGTATTACGTTATAATGTATAGCATTATACAGCATATCAGTATAACGTATAACGTTATATAGTATTACGTTATAACGTATAATGCTGTATAGCATATCAGTATAACGTATCACGATATATAGTGTATCTTATAACGTATAACGTTGTATAGCATATTTGTGTAACGTATCACGTTATTTAGTATTACGTTATAACGACTAAAGTTATATAGCATTTGAGTATAACGTATAACGTTATATGGTATTACGTTATAACGACTGACGTTATATAGCACAGTAGTGTAACTAATCACGTTATATAGTATTACGTTGTAATGCTTAACGTTACATAGCATATTAGGATAACGTATAACGTTATATAGTATTACGTTATAATGCTTAACGTTATATAGCATATTAGTATAACGTATAACGATATATAGTGTATGTTATAACGTATAACGTTGTATAGCATATTTGTGTAACGTATCAAGTTATTTAGTATTACGTTATAACGACTAAAGTTATATAGCATATTAGTATAAAGTAGAACGTTATATAGTATTACGTTATAACGTATAACGATGCATAGCATATGTGTGTTACGTATCACGATATATAGTATTACGTTATAACGTATAACGTTGTACAGCATATCAGTATAACGTATAACGTTATATAGTATTACGTTATAACGACTAACGTTATATAGCATATTAGTGTAACGTATAACGATATATAGTGTTATGTTATAACGTATAACGTTGTATAGCATATGAGTATAACTCATAACGGTATATAGTATTACTTTATAACGTATAGCGTTATATAACATGACAGTATAACGTATAGCGTTCTATAGGATTACATTATAACGTATAACGATATATAGTATTACGTTATAACGTAAAACGTTATATGGTATTACGTTAACGTTTAACGTTATATAGCATATTAGTATAACGTATAACGGCATATAGTGTTATGTTATAACGTATAACGTTGTATAGCACATGAGTATAACATATAACGTTATATAGTATTACGTTATAACGTATAGTGTTGTATAGCATATCAGTATACCGTATAACGTTAAATAGTATTACGTTATAATGTATAGCGTTATACAGCACATCAGTATAACGTATAACGTTATATAGTATTACGTTATAACGTATAATGCTGTATAGCATATCAGTATGACGTATAACGTTGTGTAGTATTACGTTATAACGTAAAACGTTAAATGGTATTACGTTAAAATGCTTTACGTTATATAGCATATTAGTATAACGTATAACGATATATAGTGTATGTTGTAACATTTAACGTTGTATAGCACATGAGTATAACGTATAACGTTATATAGTATTACGTTATAAAGTATAATGATGTATAGCATATCAGTATAACGTATAACGTTATATATTATTACGTTATAACGTATAATGTTGTATAGCATATCAGTATACCGTATAACGTTATATAGTATTACGTTATAACAAAGAACGTTATATGGTATTACCTTATAATGCTTAACGTCATATATCATATTAGTATTACGTACAACGATATATACTGTATGTTATAACGTACAACGTTACAGAGTATAACGTTATAACGTATAACGTTATATGGTATTACGTTATAACGTTTACCATTATATAGCTTATTATTATAACGTATAACGTTATATGGTATTACGTTATAACGTATAGCGTTATAAAGCATTTCTGTATAACGTATAACGTTATACAGTATTACGTAATATCGTGTAACGTTATATAGTATCACGTTAAAACGTATAACGCTATACGGTACTACGTTATAACCTTTATCGTTATATGGTATTACGTTATAACGTAAAACGTTATATGGTATTACGTTAACGTTTAACGATATATAACATATTAGTGTAACGTATAACGGCATATGGTGTTACGTTATAAAGTTTAACGTTGGATAGCATATGTGTGTAACGTATAACGGTATATAGTATTACTTTACAACCTATAGCGTTATATAACATGTCAGTATAACGGGTAACGTTGTATATCATATCAGTATATCGTATAACGTTATATGGTATTACGTTATAGCGTAAAACGTTATATGGTATTACGTTATAATGCTTAACGTTATATAGCAAATTAGTATAACGTATATCGTTGTATAGCACATGAGCATAACGTATAACGTTATATAGTATTACGTTATAATGTATAGCGTTGTGCAGCATATCAGTATAACGTATAACGTTATATGGTATTACGTTATAACGTATAACGTTGCATAGCATATGTGTGTAACGTATCACGATATATAGTATTACGTTATAACGTATAACGATGTACAGCATATCAGTATAACGTATAACGTTATATAGTATTACGTTATAACGACTAACGTTATATAGCATGTTAGTGTAACGTATAACGATATATAGTGTTATGTTATAACGTATAACGTTGTATAGCATATGAGTATAACGCATAACGGTATATAGTATTACTTTATAACGTATAGCGTTATATAACATGACAGGAAAACGTATAGCGTTCTATAGTATTACATTATAACGTATAACGTTGTATAGCATATCAGTATAACGTATAACGTTGTGTAGTATTACGTTATAACGTAAAACGTTATATGGTATTACGTTATAATGCTTTACGTTATACAGCATATTAGTATAACGTATAACGATATATAGTGTATGTTGTAACATATAACGTTGTATAGCACATGAGTATAACGTATAACGTTATATAGTATTACGTTATAACGTATAACGTTATATAGTATTACGTTATAACGTAAAACGATATATGGTACTACGTTATAACCTTTATCGTTATATGGTATTACGTTATAACGTAAAACGTTATATGGTATTACGTTAACGTTTAACGTTATATAGCATATTAGTATAACGTATAACGGCATATGGTGTTATGTTATAACGTATAACGTTGTATAGCATATCAGTATAACGTATAACGTTATATAGTATTACATTATAACGTATAACGTTGTATAGCATATCAGTATAACGTACAACGATATATAGTATTACGTTATAACGTATAACGTTGCATAGCATATGTGTGTAACGTATCACAATATATAGTATTACGTTATAACGTATAACGTTGTGCAGCATATCAGGATAACATAAAACGTTATATGGTATTACGTTATAAAGTTTAACGTTGGATAGCATATGTGTGTAACGTATAACGGTATATAGTATTACTTTATAACCTATAGCGTTATATAACATGTCAGTATAACGTATAACGTTGTATAGCATATCAGTATAACGTATAACGTTATATGGTACTACGTTATAACATTTATCTTTATATGGTATTACGTTATAGCGTAAAACGTTATATGGTATTACGTTATAATGCTTAACCTTATATAGCATATTAGTATAACGTATAACGATATATAGTGTATGTTGTAACGTATAACGTTGTATAGCATATTAGTATAACGTATAACGGCATATGGTGTTATGTTATAACGTATAACGTTGTATAGCATATGTGTGTAAGGTATCACGTTATATAGTATTGCGTTACAACGTAAAACGTTAGATGGTGTTACGTTATAATGCTTAAGGTTATACAGCATGTCAGTATAACGTATAACGTCATATAGTATTACGTTATAATGTATAGCGTTATACAGCATATTAGTATAACGTATGACGTTGTATAGTATTACGTTATAATGTATAGCGTTATACAGCATAACAGTATAACGTATAGCGTTATATAGTATTACGTTATAACGTATAATGTTGTATAGAATATCAGTATAACGTGTAAAGTTGTATAGTATGACGTTATAATGTTTAAGGTTATATAGTGTATTAGTATAACGTAAGACGATATGTAGTGTATGTTATAACGTATAACGTTATATAGTATTACGTTGTAATGTATAGCGTTATATAGCATATCAGTATAACGTATCACGTTATACAGTATTACGTAATAACGTAGAACGTTATATGGTATTACGTTATAATGCTTAACGCTAAAAAGCATATTAGTATAACGTATAAAGTTATATAGTATTACGTTATAATCTATAGCGTTATACAGCATACCAGTAAAACGTATAACGTTATATAGTACTACGTTATAAGGCTTAACGTTATATAGCATATCAGTATAACGTATAACGATATATAGTGTATGTTATAACGTATAACGTAGTATAGCACATGGGTATAACGTACCACGATATATAGTATTAGGTTATAACGTAAAACGTTATATGGTATTACGTTATAATGCTTAACGTTATATAGCATATCAGTATAACGTATAACGATATATAGTATTTCGTTATAACGTATAATGTTGTATAGCATATGAGTATAACGTACCACGTTATATAGTATTAGGTTATAACGTAAAACGTTATGTAGTATTACGTTATCACAACTAACGTTATATAGCATATTAGTGTAACGTATAACGGTATATAGTGTTATGCTAAAACGTATAACGTTGTATAGCATATGAGTATAACGTGTCACGTTATATAGTATTACGTTATAACGTAAAACGTTATATGGTATTATGTTATAATGCTTAACGTTACATAGCATATTAGGATAACGTATAACGTTATATAGTATTACGTTATAATGCTTAACGTTATGTAGCATATTAGTATAACGTATAACGATATATAGTGTATGTCATAACGTATAACGTTGTATAGCTGATGAGCATAACGTATAACTTTATATAGTATTACGTTATACCGTTTAACGTTATATAGTATATTAGTATAACGTATAACGTTATATAGTATTATGTTATAACGCATAGTGTTGTATATCATATCAGTATAACGTATAACGTTATATAGTTTTACGTTATAGCGTTTAACGTTATATAGTATATTAGTATAACGTATCACGATATATAGTGTATCTTATAACGTATAACGTAGTATAGCATATTTGTGTAACGTATCACGTTATTTAGTATTACGTTATAACGACTAAAGTTATATAGCATATTAGTATGAAGTAGAACGTTATATAGTATTACGTTATAACGTATAATGTTGTATAGCATATCAGTATAACGTATACCGTTATATAGTATTACGTTATAACGTAAAACGTTATATGGTATTACGTTATAATGCTTAAAGTTATATAGCATGATAGTATAACGTATAACGATATATAGTGTATGTTATATCGTATAACGTTGTATAGCACATGAGTATAACGTATAACGTTATATAGAATTACGTTATAACGTAAAACGTTATATAGTGCTACGTTATAACGACTAACATTATATGGCATATTAGTGTAACGTATAAAGATATATAGTGTTATGTTATGACGTATAACGTTGTATAGCATTTGAGTATAACGTATAACGTTATATAGTTTTACGTTATAACGACTGACGTTATATAGCACAGTAGTGTAACGTATCACGTTATATAGTATTACGTTGTAATGCTTAACGTTGCATAGCATATTAGTATAACGTATAACGATATATAGTGTATGTTATAACGTATAACGTTGTATAGCATATGAGTATAACGTATCACGTTATATAGTATTACGTTATACGTATCACGTTGTATAGCACATGAGTATAACGTATAACGTTATATAGTATTACGTTATAACGTACAACGTTATATAGTATTACATTATAACGTATAATGTTGTCTTGCATATCAGTGTAACGTATAACGTTATATAGTATTACATTATAACGTTTAACGTTATATAGCATATTAGTATAACGTATAACGATATATAGTGTTACATTATAACGTTTAACGTTATATAGCATATTAGTATAACGTATAACGATATATAGTGTTATGTTATAACGTATAACGTTGTATAGCATATGTGTGTAACGTATCACGTTATATAGTGTTACATTATAACGTTTAACGTTATATAGCATATTAGTATAACGTATAACGATATATAGTGTTATGTTATAACGTATAACGTTGTATAGCATATGTGTGTAACGTAAAACGTTATATAGTTTTACATTATAACGTTTAACGTTATATAGCATATTAGTATAACGTATAACGATATATAGTGTTATGTTATAACGTATAACGTTGTATAGCATATGTGTGTAACGTACCACGTTATATAGTATTACATTATAACGTATAATGTTGTCTTGCATATCAGTATAGCGTATAACGTTATAAAGTATTATGTTATAACGTATAGCGTTATATAGCATGTCAGTATAACGTAAAATGTTATATGGTATTACGTTATAACGTTTAGCGATATATAGCATATTAGCATAACGTATAACGATATATAGTATTACGTTATAATGCTTAACGATATATAGCATATGAGTATAACGTATAACGATATATAGTGTATGTTATAACGTAGAACGTTGTATAGCATATGTGTGTAACGTATCACGTTATATAGTATTACATTATAACGTATAATGTTGTCTTGCATATCAGTATAGCGTATAACGTTATATAGTCTTACATTCTACTTTTAACGTTATATAGCACATTAGTTTAACGTATAAAGTTATATAGTATTACGTTATAACGTAAAACGTTATATGGTATTACGTTATAATGCTTCAAGTTATATAGCATATTAGTACAACGTAAAACGATATATAGTGAATGTTATAACGTATAACGTTGTATAGCACATGAGTATAACGTATAACGTTATATAGTATTACGTTATAACGTACAACGTTATATAGTATTACATTATAACGTATAATGTTGTCTTGCATATCAGTGTAACGTATAACGTTATATAGTATTACATTGTAACATTTAACGTTATATAGCATATTAGTATAACGTATAACGATATATAGTGTTATGTTATAACGTATAACGTTGTATAGCATATGTGTGTAACGTATCACGTTATATAGTATTACATTATAACGTATAATGTTGTCTTGCATATCAGTATAACGTGTAACGTTATATTGTATTACGTTATAAGGTATAACGTTATATGATATTACGTTACAATGCTTAAAGTTACATAGCATATTAGTATAACGTATAACGTTGTAAAGTATTATGTTATAATGTATAGCGTTACATAGCATATCAGTATAACGTAAAACGTTATATTGTATTACGTTATAAGGTATAACGTTGTATGGCATATGAGTATAACGTATCACGTTATATAGTGTTACGTTGTAACGTAAAACGATATATGGTATTACGTTATAATGCTTAACGTCATGTAATATATTAGTATTACGTATAACGATGTATAGTGTATTTTATAACGTATAACGTTATATAGTATTACGTTATATCATATAACGTTATGTGGTATTACGTTATAATGCTTAACGATATTTAGCATATTAGTATAATGCATAACGATATATATTGTATGTTATAACGTATAACGTTGTATAGCATATCAGTATAACGTATAAGGTTATATAGCATTACGTTATAACGTAAAACGATATATGGCATTATGTTATAATGCTTAACGTTATATAGCATATTAGTATGACGTATAACGTTATATAGTATAACGTTATAACGTATAACGTTGTATGGCATATCAGTATAACGTATAACGTTATATAGTATTACGTTATAACGTAGAACGTTATATGGTATTACGTTATAATGCTTAACGTTATGTAATATATTAGTATTACGTATAACGATATATAGTGTATTTTATAACGTATAACGTTATATAGCATTACGTTATAACATGTAACGTTATGTGGCATTACGTTACAACGGATAACGTTGTATAGCATATGTGTGTAACATATCACGTTATATATTATTACGTTATAACGTATAACGTTGTATAGCATATCAGTATAACGTATAAAGTTATATAGTATGACGTTATAACGTATAGCGTTATATAGCATATCAGTATAACGTATAACGTTATGTAGTATTACGTTATAACGTATAACGTTATATAATATTACGTTATAACGTATAACGTTATATAATATTACGTTATAACGTATAACGTTATATAATATTACGTTATAACGTATAACGTTATATAATATTACGTTTTAACGTATAACGTTATGTAGTATTACGTAAAGACGTATAACGTTTTATGGTATCACGTTATAACGTATAACATTATATAGTACTATGTAATAACGTATAACGTTATATAATATTACGTTATAACTTGTAACGTTATGTAGTATTACGTAATGACGTATAACGTTATATAGTATTACGATATAACGTATAACGTTATATAGTACTCGGATATAACGTATAACGTTATGTAGTATTACGTTATAACGTATAACGCTATATAGTATTGTGTTATAACGTATAACGTTATATAATATTACGTTATAACGTATAATGTCATATAATATTACGTTATAACGTATAACGTTATGTAGTATTAGGTTATAACGTATAACGTTATGTAGTATTACGTTATAACGTATAACGTTATGGAAAATACGTTATAACGTGTAACATTATGTAGTATTACGTTATAACGTATAACGCTATATAGTATGACGTTAAAACGTATAACATTATATAGTACTATGTAATAACGTATAACGTTATGTAGTATTACGATATAACGTATAACGTTATATAGTATTGTGTTATAACGTATAACGTTATGCAGTATTACGTTATAACGTATAACATTATATAGTACTATGTTATAACGTATAACGTTATGTAGTATTACGTTATAACGTGTAAAATTATATAGTACTATGTAATAACGTATAACGTTATGTAAAATACGTTATAACGTATAACGTTATGTAAAATACGTTATAACGTGTAAAGTTATGTAGTATTACGTTATAACGTATAACGTTATATAGTATTGTGTTATAACGTATAACGTTATGCAGTATTACGTTATAACGTATAACATTATATAGTACTATGTTATAACGTATAACGTTATGTAGTATTAGGTTATAACGTATAACGTTATATAGTACTGTGTTATAACGTATAACGTTATGCAGTATTACGTTATAACGTATAACATTATATAGTACTATGTTATAACGTATAACGTTATGTAGTATTAGGTTATAACGTATAACATTATATAGTACTATGTAATAACGTATAACGTTATATAGTATTGTGTTATAACGTATAACCCTATATAGTATTGTGTTATAACGTATAACGTTATATAGTATCACGTTATAACGTATAACATTATATAGTACCATGTAATAACATATAACGTTATGTAGTATCACGTTATAACGTATAACGTTATGGAAAATACGTTATAACGTGTAACGTTATGTAGTATTACATTGTAACGTATAACGTTATGTAAAATACGTTATAACGTGTAAAGTTATGTAGTATTACGTTATAAAGTATAACGTTATATAGTATGACGTTATAACGTATAACATTATATAGTACTACGTAATTACGTATAACGATATGTAGTATTACGTTATAACGTATAACGTTATATAATATTACGTTATAACGTATAATGTTATATAATATTACGTTATAACGTATAACGTTATATAGTACTATGTTATAACGTATAACGTTATGTAGTATTAGGTTATAACGTATAAGATTATATAGTACTATGTAATAACGTATAACGTTATATAGTATTGTGTTATAACGTATAACCTTATATAGTATTGTGTTATAACGTATAACGTTATATAGTATCACGTTATAACGTATAACATTATATAGTACCATGTAATAACATATAACGTTATGTAGTATCACGTTATAACGTATAACGTTATGGAAAATACGTTATAACGTGTAACGTTATGTAGTATTACATTGTAACGTATAACGTTATGTAAAATACGTTATAACGTATAACGTTATGTAAAATACGTTATAACGTGTAAAGTTATGTAGTATTACGTTATAACGTATAACGTTATATAGTATGACGTTATACCGTATAACATTATATAGTACTACGTAATTACGTATAACGTTATGTAGTATTACGTTATAACGTATAACGTTATATAATATTACTTCATAACGTATAATGTTATATAATATCACGTTATAACGTATAACATTATATAGTACCATGTAATAACGTATAACGTTATGTAGTATCACGTTATAACGTATTACGTTATGTAAAATACGTTATAACGTGTAACGTTATATAGTATTGTGATATAACGTATAACGTTATATAGTATGACGTTATAACGTATAACATTATATAATACTCAGATATACCGTATAACGTTATGTAGTCTTACGTTTTAACGTATAACGTTATATAATATTACGTTATAACGTATAATGTCATATAATATTACGTTATAACGTATAACGTTATATAGTATTGTGTTAAAGCGTATAACGTTATATAGTATCACGCTATAACGTGTAACATTACATAGTACTATGTAAGAACGTATAACGTTATGTAGTATTACGTTATAACGTATAACGTTATGTAAAATACGTTATAACGTGTAACGTTATATAGTATTGTGTAATAACGTATAACGTTATATAGTATGACGTTATAACGTATAACATTATATACTAGTATGTAATTACGTATAACGTTATGCAGTATTACGTTATAACGTATATCGTTATATAATATTACGTTATAACGTATAATGTTATATAATATTACGTGATAACGTATAACGTTATGTAGTATTACGTTATAACGTATAACGTTATATAGTATTGTCTTATAACGTATAACGTTATATAGTATTGTGTTATAACGTATATCGTTATGTAGTATTACGTTATAATGTCTAAAGTTATATAGTACTACGATATAACGTATAACGTTATGTAGTATTACGTTATAACGTATAACGTTATGTAAAATACGTTATAACGTATAACGTTATATAGTATTGTGTTATAACGTATAACGGTATATAGGATCACGTTATAACGTATAACATTATATAGTACCATGTAATAACGTGTAACGTTATGTAGTTTCACGTTATAACGTATTACGTAAATGTAAAATACGTTATAACGTGTAACGTTATGTAGTATTACGTTATAACGTATATCGTTATATAATATTACGTTATAACGTATAACGTTATGTAGTATTGCGTTATAACGTATAACGTTATATAGTATTGTGTTATAACGCATAACGTTATATAGTATTGTGTTATAACGTATATCGTTATGTAGTATTACGATATAACGTCTATAGTTATATAGTACTACGATATAACGTATAACGTTATGTAGTATTACGTTATAAAATGTAACGTTATGTAAAATACGTTATAACGTGTAACGTTATATAGTATTGTGATATAACGTATAACGTTATATAGTACTCGGATATAACTTATAACGTGATATAGTATCACGTTATAACGTATAACATTATATAGTACTATGTAATAACGTATAACGTTATATAATATTACGTTATAACTTGTAACGTTATGTAGTATTACGTAATGACGTATAACGTTATATAGTATTACGATATAACGTATAACGTTATATAGTACTCGGATATAACGTATAACGTTATGTAGTATTACGTTATAACGTATAACGCTATATAGTATTGTGTTATAACGTATAACGTTATATAATATTACGTTATAACGTATAATGTCATATAATATTACGTTATAACGTATAACGTTATGTAGTATTAGGTTATAACGTATAACGTTATGTAGTATTACGTTATAACGTATAACGTTATGGAAAATACGTTATAACGTGTAACATTATGTAGTATTACGTTATAACGTATAACGCTATATAGTATGACGTTAAAACGTATAACATTATATAGTACTATGTAATAACGTATAACGTTATGTAGTATTACGATATAACGTATAACGTTATATAGTATTGTGTTATAACGTATAACGTTATGCAGTATTACGTTATAACGTATAACATTATATAGTACTATGTTATAACGTATAACGTTATGTAGTATTACGTTATAACGTGTAAAATTATATAGTACTATGTAATAACGTATAACGTTATGTAAAATACGTTATAACGTATAACGTTATGTAAAATACGTTATAACGTGTAAAGTTATGTAGTATTACGTTATAACGTATAACGTTATATAGTATTGTGTTATAACGTATAACGTTATGCAGTATTACGTTATAACGTATAACATTATATAGTACTATGTTATAACGTATAACGTTATGTAGTATTAGGTTATAACGTATAACGTTATATAGTACTGTGTTATAACGTATAACGTTATGCAGTATTACGTTATAACGTATAACATTATATAGTACTATGTTATAACGTATAACGTTATGTAGTATTAGGTTATAACGTATAACATTATATAGTACTATGTAATAACGTATAACGTTATATAGTATTGTGTTATAACGTATAACCCTATATAGTATTGTGTTATAACGTATAACGTTATATAGTATCACGTTATAACGTATAACATTATATAGTACCATGTAATAACATATAACGTTATGTAGTATCACGTTATAACGTATAACGTTATGGAAAATACGTTATAACGTGTAACGTTATGTAGTATTACATTGTAACGTATAACGTTATGTAAAATACGTTATAACGTGTAAAGTTATGTAGTATTACGTTATAAAGTATAACGTTATATAGTATGACGTTATAACGTATAACATTATATAGTACTACGTAATTACGTATAACGATATGTAGTATTACGTTATAACGTATAACGTTATATAATATTACGTTATAACGTATAATGTTATATAATATTACGTTATAACGTATAACGTTATATAGTACTATGTTATAACGTATAACGTTATGTAGTATTAGGTTATAACGTATAAGATTATATAGTACTATGTAATAACGTATAACGTTATATAGTATTGTGTTATAACGTATAACCTTATATAGTATTGTGTTATAACGTATAACGTTATATAGTATCACGTTATAACGTATAACATTATATAGTACCATGTAATAACATATAACGTTATGTAGTATCACGTTATAACGTATAACGTTATGGAAAATACGTTATAACGTGTAACGTTATGTAGTATTACATTGTAACGTATAACGTTATGTAAAATACGTTATAACGTATAACGTTATGTAAAATACGTTATAACGTGTAAAGTTATGTAGTATTACGTTATAACGTATAACGTTATATAGTATGACGTTATACCGTATAACATTATATAGTACTACGTAATTACGTATAACGTTATGTAGTATTACGTTATAACGTATAACGTTATATAATATTACTTCATAACGTATAATGTTATATAATATCACGTTATAACGTATAACATTATATAGTACCATGTAATAACGTATAACGTTATGTAGTATCACGTTATAACGTATTACGTTATGTAAAATACGTTATAACGTGTAACGTTATATAGTATTGTGATATAACGTATAACGTTATATAGTATGACGTTATAACGTATAACATTATATAATACTCAGATATACCGTATAACGTTATGTAGTCTTACGTTTTAACGTATAACGTTATATAATATTACGTTATAACGTATAATGTCATATAATATTACGTTATAACGTATAACGTTATATAGTATTGTGTTAAAGCGTATAACGTTATATAGTATCACGCTATAACGTGTAACATTACATAGTACTATGTAATAACGTATAACGTTATGTAGTATTACGTTATAACGTATAACGTTATGTAAAATACGTTATAACGTGTAACGTTATATAGTATTGTGTAATAACGTATAACGTTATATAGTATGACGTTATAACGTATAACATTATATACTAGTATGTAATTACGTATAACGTTATGCAGTATTACGTTATAACGTATATCGTTATATAATATTACGTTATAACGTATAATGTTATATAATATTACGTGATAACGTATAACGTTATGTAGTATTACGTTATAACGTATAACGTTATATAGTATTGTCTTATAACGTATAACGTTATATAGTATTGTGTTATAACGTATATCGTTATGTAGTATTACGTTATAATGTCTAAAGTTATATAGTACTACGATATAACGTATAACGTTATGTAGTATTACGTTATAACGTATAACGTTATGTAAAATACGTTATAACGTATAACGTTATATAGTATTGTGTTATAACGTATAACGGTATATAGGATCACGTTATAACGTATAACATTATATAGTACCATGTAATAACGTGTAACGTTATGTAGTTTCACGTTATAACGTATTACGTAAATGTAAAATACGTTATAACGTGTAACGTTATGTAGTATTACGTTATAACGTATATCGTTATATAATATTACGTTATAACGTATAACGTTATGTAGTATTGCGTTATAACGTATAACGTTATATAGTATTGTGTTATAACGCATAACGTTATATAGTATTGTGTTATAACGTATATCGTTATGTAGTATTACGATATAACGTCTATAGTTATATAGTACTACGATATAACGTATAACGTTATGTAGTATTACGTTATAAAATGTAACGTTATGTAAAATACGTTATAACGTGTAACGTTATATAGTATTGTGATATAACGTATAACGTTATATAGTACTCGGATATAACTTATAACGTGATATAGTATCACGTTATAACGTATAACATTATATAGTACCATGTAATAACGTATAACGTTATGTAGTATCACGTTATAACGTATTACGTTATGTAAAATACGTTATAACGTGTAACGTTATATAGTATTGTGATATAACGTATAACGTTATATAGTATGACGTTATAACGTATAACGTTATATAGTACTCAGATATAACGTATAACGTTATGTAGTATTACGATATAACGTATAACGTTATATAGTATTGTGTTATAACGTATAACGTTATGTAGTATTACGTTATAACGTCTAACGTTATGTAGTATTACGTAATAACGTATAACGTTATGTAGTATTACGATATAACGTATAACGTTATATAGCAATCAGATATAACGTATAACGTTATATAGTATTACGATATAACGTATAACGTTATATAGTATTGTGTTATAACGTATAACGTTATGTAGTATTACGTTATAACGTCTAACGTTATATAGTATTGTGTTATAACGTATAACGTTATGTAGTATTACGTTATAAGGTCTAAAGTTATATAGTATTACGATATAACGTATAACGTTATATAGTACTCAGATATAACGTATAACGTTATGTAGTATTACGATATAACGTATAACGTTATATAGTATTGTGTTATAACGTATAACGTTATGTAGTATTACGTTATAACGTATAACGTTATATAGTATTGTGTTATAGCGTATAACGTTATGTAGTATTACGTTATAAGGTCTAAAGTTATATAGTACTACGATATAACGTATAACGTTAAGTAGTATTACGTTATAACGTATAACGTTATGTAATATACGTTATAACGTGTAACGTTATATAGTATTACGTTATAACGTATAATGTTATATAGTATTGTGTTATAACGTATAACGTTATGTAGTATTACGTTATAAGATCTAAAGTTATATAGTACTACGATATAACGTATGACGTTATGTAGAATTACGATATAACGTATAACGTTATATAGTATTGTGTTATAACGTATAACGTTATGTAGTATTACGTAATAACGTATAACGTTATGTAGTATTACGATATAACGTATAACGTTATGTAGTATTACGATATAACGTATAACGTTATATAGTATTGTGTTATAACGTATAACGTTATGTAGTATTACGATATAACGTATAACGTTATATAGCACTCAGATATAACGTATAACGTTATGTAGTATTACGATATAACGTATAACGTTATATTGTATTGTGTTATAACGTATAACGTTATGTAGTATTACGTTATAACGTATAACGTTATATAGTATTGTGTTATAGCGTATAACGTTATGTAGTATTACGTTATAAGGTCTAAAGTTATATAGTACTACGATATAACGTATAACGTTAAGTAGTATTACGTTATAACGTATAACGTTATGTAGTATTACGTTATAAGGTCTAAAGTTATATAGTACTACGATATAACGTATAACGTTAAGTAGTATTACGTTATAACGAATAACGTTATGTAAAATACGTTATAACGTGTAACGTTATATAGTATTACGTTATAACGTATAATGTTATATAGTATTGTGCTATAACGTATAACGTTATGTAGTATTACGTTATAAGATCTAAAGTTATATAGTACTACGATATAACGTATGACGTTATGTAGAATTACGATATAACGTATAACGTTATATAGTATTGTGTTATAACGTATAACGTTATGTAGTATTACGTTATAACGTATAACGTTATGTAGTATTACGATATAACGTATAACGTTATATAGCACTCAGATATAACGTATAACGTTATGTAGTATTACGATATAACGTATAACGTTATATAGTATTGTGTTATAACGTATAACGTTATGTAGTATTACGTTATAACGTCTAACGTTATATAGTATTGTGTTATAACGTATAACGTTATGTAGTATTACGTTATAAGGTCTAAAGTTATATAGTATTACGATATAACGTATAACGTTATATAGTACTCAGATATAACGTATAACGTTATGTAGTATTACGATATAACGTATAACGTTATATAGTATTGTGTTATAACGTATAACGTTATGTAGTATTACGTTATAACGTATAACGTTATATAGTATTGTGTTATAGCGTATAACGTTATGTAGTATTACGTTATAAGGTCTAAAGTTATATAGTACTACGATATAACGTATAACGTTAAGTAGTATTACGTTATAACGTATAACGTTATGTAAAATACGTTATAACGTGTAACGTTATATAGTATTACGTTATAACGTATAATGTTATATAGTATTGTGTTATAACGTATAACGTTATGTAGTATTACGTTATAAGATCTAAAGTTATATAGTACTACGATATAACGTATGACGTTATGTAGAATTACGATATAACGTATAACGTTATATAGTATTGTGTTATAACGTATAACGTTATGTAGTATTACGTTATAACGTATAACATTATATAGTACTATGTAATACCGTATAACGTTATGTAGTATTACGCAATAACGTATAACGTTATATAGTACTCGGATATAACGTATAACGTTATGTAGTGTTACGTTATAACGTATAACGTATAACGTTATATAGTATCACGTTATAACGTATAACATTATATAGTACTATGTATTAAGGATAAACGTTATGTAAAATACGTTATAACGTGTAACGTTATATAGTATTGTGTTATAACGTATAACGTTATGTAGTATTACGTTATAACGTATAACGTTATATAATATTACGTTATAACGTATAACGTTATGCAGTATTACGTTATAACGTATATCGTTATATAATATTACGTTATAACGTATAATGTTATATAATATTACGTGATAACGTATAACGTTATGTAGTATTACGTTATAACGTATAACGTTATATAGTATTGTCTTATAACGTATTACGTTATGTAAAATACGTTATAACGTGTAACGTTATGTAGTATTACGTTATAACGTATAACGTTATGTAAAATACGTTATAACGTGTACAGTTATGTAGTATTACGTTATAACGTACAACGTTATATAGTATGACGTTATAACGTATAACGTTATATAGTATTGTGTTATAACGCGTAACGTTATATAGTATTGTGTTATAACGTATATCGTTATGTAGTATTACGATATAACGTCTAAAGATATATAGTACTACGATATAACGTATAACGTTATGTAGTATTACATTATAAAATATAACGTTATGTAAAATACGTTATAACGTATTACATTATGTAAAATACGTTATTACGTGTAACGTTATATAGTATTGTGATATAACGTATAACGTTATATAGTATGACGTTATAACATATAACATTATATAGTACTCAGATATAACGTATAACGTTATGTAGTATTACGTTTTAACGTATAACGTTATATAATATTACGTTATAACGTATAATGTCATATAATATTACGTTATAACGTATAACGTTATGTAGTATTAGGTTATAACGTATAACGTTATATAGTATTGTGTTATAACGTATAACGTTATATAGTATGTCGTTATAACGTATAACATTATATAGTACTCAGATATAACGAATAACGTTATGTAGTATTACGTTTTAACGTATAACGTTATATAATATTACGTTATAACGTATAACGTTATGTAGTATTACGTAATAACGTGTAACGTTATATAGTATTGTGTTATAACGTATAACGTTATATAGTATCACGCTATAACGTGTAACATTATATAGTACTATGTATTAACGTATAACGTTATGTAGTATTATGTTATAACGTATAACGTTATGTAAAATACGTTATAACGTGTAACGTTATATAGTATTGTGTTATAACGTATAACGTTATATAGTATCACGTTATATCGTATAACATTATATAGTACTATGTAATAACGTATAACGTTAAGTAGTATTACGTTATAACGTATAACGTTATGTAGTATTACGATATAACGTATAACGTTATATAGTATTGTGTTATAACGTATAACGTTATGTAGTATTACGTTATAACGTCTAACGTTATATAGTATTGTGTTATAACGTATAACGTTATGTAGTATTACGTTATAAGGTCTAAAGTTATATAGTATTACGATATAACGTATAACGTTATGTAGTATTACGATATAACGTATAACGCTATATAGTATTGTGTTATAACGTATAACGTTATGTAGTATTACGTTATAACGTATAACATTATATAGTACTATGTAATACCGTATAACGTTATGTAGTATTACGCAATAACGTATAACGTTATATAGTACTCGGATATAACGTATAACGTTATGTAGTGTTACGTTATAACGTATAACGTATAACGTTATATAGTATCACGTTATAACGTATAACATTATATAGTACTATGTATTAAGGATAAACGTTATGTAAAATACGTTATAACGTGTAACGTTATATAGTATTGTGTTATAACGTATAACGTTATGTAGTATTACGTTATAACGTATAACGTTATATAATATTACGTTATAACGTATAACGTTATGCAGTATTACGTTATAACGTATATCGTTATATAATATTACGTTATAACGTATAATGTTATATAATATTACGTGATAACGTATAACGTTATGTAGTATTACGTTATAACGTATAACGTTATATAGTATTGTCTTATAACTTATTACGTTATGTAAAATACGTTATAACGTGTAACGTTATGTAGTATTACGTTATAACGTATAACGTTATGTAAAATACGTTATAACGTGTACAGTTATGTAGTATTACGTTATAACGTACAACGTTATATAGTATGACGTTATAACGTATAACGTTATATAGTATTGTGTTATAACGCGTAACGTTATATAGTATTGTGTTATAACGTATATCGTTATGTAGTATTACGATATAACGTCTAAAGATATATAGTACTACGATATAACGTATAACGTTATGTAGTATTACATTATAAAATATAACGTTATGTAAAATACGTTATAACGTATTACATTATGTAAAATACGTTATTACGTGTAACGTTATATAGTATTGTGATATAACGTATAACGTAATATAGTATGACGTTATAACATATAACATTATATAGTATTCAGATATAACGTATAACGTTATGTAGTATTACGTTTTAACGTATAACGTTATATAATATTACGTTATAACGTATAATGTCATATAATATTACGTTATAACGTATAACGTTATGTAGTATTAGGTTATAACGTATAACGTTATATAGTATTGTGTTATAACGTATAACGTTATATAGTATGTCGTTATAACGTATAACATTATATAGTACTCAGATATAACGAATAACGTTATGTAGTATTACGTTTTAACGTATAACGTTATATAATGTTACGTTATAACGTATAACGTTATGTAGTATTACGTAATAACGTGTAACGTTATATAGTATTGTGTTATAACGTATAACGTTATATAGTATCACGCTATAACGTGTAACATTATATAGTACTATGTAATAACGTATAACGTTATGTAGTATTATGTTATAACGTATAACGTTATGTAGTATTACGATATAACGTATAACGTTATATAGTATTGTGTTATAACGTATAACGTTATGTAGTATTACGTTATAACGTCTAACGTTATATAGTATTGTGTTATAACGTATAACGTTATGTAGTATTACGTTATAAGGTCTAAAGTTATATAGTATTACGATATAACGTATAACGTTATGTAGTATTACGATATAACGTATAACGCTATATAGTATTGTGTTATAACGTATAACGTTATGTAGTATTACGTTATAACGTATAACATTATATAGTACTATGTAATACCGTATAACGTTATGTAGTATTACGCAATAACGTATAACGTTATATAGTACTCGGATATAACGTATAACGTTATGTAGTGTTACGTTATAACGTATAACGTTATGTAGTATTACGTAATAACGTATAACGTTATATAGTATCACGTTATAACGTATAACATTATATAGTACTATGTATTAAGGATAAACGTTATGTAAAATACGTTATAACGTATAACATTATATAGTACTATGTAATACCGTATAACGTTATATAATATTACGTTATAACGTATAACGTTATATAATAATACGTTATAACTTATAACGTTATGTAGTATTACGTAATGACGTATAACGTTATATAGTATTACGATATAACGTATAACGTTATATAGTACTCGGATATAACGTATAACGTTATGTAGTATTATGTTATAACGTATAACGCTATATAGTATTGTGTTATAACGTATAACGTTATATAATATTACGTTATAACGTATAATGTCATATAATATTACGTTATAACGTATAACGTTATGTAGTATTAGGTTATAACGTATAACGTTATATAGTATTGTGTTATAACGTATAACGTTATATAGTATGTCGTTATAACGTATAACATTATATAGTACTCAGATATAACGAATAACGTTATGTAGTATTACGTTTTAACGTATAACGTTATATAATATTACGTTATAACGTATAACGTTATGTAGTATTACGTAATAACGTGTAACGTTATATAGTATTGTGTTATAACGTATAACGTTATGTAGTATTACGTTATAACGTATAACGTTATATAGTATTGTGTTATAACGTATAACGTTATGTAGTATTACGTAATAACGTATAACGTTATGTAGTATTACGTAATAACGTATAACGTTATGTAGTATTACGATATAACGTATGACATTATATAGTACTCGGATATAACGTATAACGTTATGTAGTATTACGTTATAACGTATAGCGTTATGTAGTATTACGTAATAACGTATAACGTTATATAGTATCACGTTATAACGTATAACATTATATCGTACTATGTAATAACGTATAACGTTAATTAGTATTACGTTATAACGTATAACGTTATGTAGTATTACGATATAACGTATAACGTTATATAGTATTGTGTTATAACGTATAACGTTATGTAGTATTACGTTATAACGTCAAACGTTATATAGTATTGTGTTATAACGTATAACGTTATGTAGTATTACGTTATAAGGTCTAAAGTTATATAGTATTACGATATAACGTATAACGTTATATAGTACTCAGATATAACGTATAACGTTATGTAGTATTACGATATAACGTATAACGTTATATAGTATTGTGTTATAACGTATAACGTTATGTAATATTACGTTATAACGTATAACGTTATATAGTATTGTGTTATAGCGTATAACGTTATGTAGTATTACGTTATAAGGTCTAAAGTTATATAGTACTACGATATAACGTATAACGTTATGTAAAATACGTTACAACGTGTAACGTTATATAGTATTACGTTATAACGTATAACGTTATATAGTATCACGTTATAACGTATAACATTATATAGTACTATGTATTAAGGATAAACGTTATGTACAATACGTTATAACGTGTAACGTTATATAGTATTGTGTTATAACGTATAACGTTATGTAGTATTACGTTATAACGTATAACGTTATATAATATTACGCTATAACGTATAACGTTATGTAGTATTACGTAATGACGTATAACGTTATATAGTATCACGCTATAACGTATAACGTTATGTAGTATTACGTTATAAGGTCTAAAGTTATATAGTATTACGATATAATGTATAACGTTATGTAGTATTACGATATAACGTATAACGTTATATAGTATTGTGTTATAACGTATAACGTTATGTAGTATTACGTTATAACGTATAACGTTATATAATATTACGCTATAACGTATAACGTTATGTAGTATTACGTAATGACGTATAACGTTATATAGTATCACGCTATAACGTATAACGTTATGTAGTATTACGTTATAACGTATAACGTTATATAATATTACGTTATAACGTATAACGTTATATAATATTACGTTATAACGTATAACGTTATATAATATTACGTTTTAACGTATAACGTTATGTAGTATTACGTAAAGACGTATAACGTTTTATGGTATCACGTTATAACGTATAACATTATATAGTACTATGTAATAACGTATAACGTTATATAATATTACGTTATAACGTATAACGTTATATAATATTACGTTATAACTTATAACGTTATGTAGTATTACGTAATGACGTATAACGTTATATAGTATTACGATATAACGTATAACGTTATATAGTACTCGGATATAACGTATAACGTTATGTAGTATTACGTTATAACGTATAACGCTATATAGTATTGTGTTATAACGTATAACGTTATATAATATTACGTTATAACGTATAATGTCATATAATATTACGTTATAACGTATAACGTTATGTAGTATTAGGTTATAACGTATAACGTTATATAGTATTGTGTTATAACGTATAACGTTATATAGTATGTCGTTATAACGTATAACATTATATAGTACTCAGATATAACGAATAACGTTATGTAGTATTACGTTTTAACGTATAACGTTATATAATATTACGTTATAACGTATAACGTTATGTAGTATTACGTAATAACGTGTAACGTTATATAGTATTGTGTTATAACGTATAACGTTATGTAGTATTACGTTATAACGTATAACGTTATATAGTATTGTGTTATAACGTATAACGTTATGTAGTACTACGTAATAACGTATAACGTTATGTAGTATTACGATATAACGTATGACATTATATAGTACTCGGATATAACGTATAACGTTATGTAGTATTACGTTATAACGTATAGCGTTATGTAGTATTACGTAATAACGTATAACGTTATATAGTATCACGTTATAACGTATAACATTATATCGTACTATGTAATAACGTATAACGTTAATTAGTATTACGTTATAACGTATAACGTTATGTAGTATTACGATATAACGTATAACGTTATATAGTATTGTGTTATAACGTATAACGTTATGTAGTATTACGTTATAACGTCAAACGTTATATAGTATTGTGTTATAACGTATAACGTTATGTAGTATTACGTTATAAAGTCTAAAGTTATATAGTATTACGATATAACGTATAACGTTATATAGTACTCAGATATAACGTATAACGTTATGTAGTATTACGATATAACGTATAACGCTATATAGTATTCTGTTATAACGTATAACGTTATGTAATATTACGTTATAACGTATAACGTTATACAGTATTGTGTTATAGCGTATAACGTTATGTAGTATTACGTTATAAGGTCTAAAGTTATATAGTACTACGATATAACGTATAACGTTATGTAAAATACGTTACAACGTGTAACGTTATATAGTATTACGTTATAACGTATAACGTTATATAGTATCACGTTATAACGTATAACATTATATAGTACTATGTATTAAGGATAAACGTTATGTAAAAAACGTTATAACGTGTAACGTTATATAGTATTGTGTTATAACGTATAACGTTATGTAGTATTACGTTATAACGTATAACGTTATATAATATTACGCTATAACGTATAACGTTATGTAGTATTACTTAATGACGTATAACGTTATATAGTATCACGCTATAAGGTATAACATTATGTAGTATTACGATATAACGTATAACGTTATATAGTATCACGTTATAACGTATAACATTATATAGTACTATGTAATAACGTATAACATTATGTAGTGTTACGTTATAACGTATAACGTTATATAATATTACGTTATACCGTATAACGTTATGTAGTATTACGTTATAACGTATAACGTTATGTAGTATTACGTTATAACGTATAACGTTATGTAGTATTACGTTATAACGTATAACGTTATGTAGTATTACGTTATAAGGTCTAAAGTTATATAGTACTACGATATAACGTATAACGTTATGTAGTATTACGTTATAACGTATTACGTTATGTAAAATACGTTATAACGTGTAACGTTATATAGTATTGTGATATAACGTATAACGTTATATAGTATGACGTTATAACGTATAACGTTATATAGTACTCGGATATAACTTATAACGTGATATAGTATCACGTTATAACGTATAACATTATATAGTACCATGTAATAACGTATAACGTTATGTAGTATCACGTTATAACGTATTACGTTATGTAAAATACGTTATAACGTGTAACGTTATATAGTATTGTGATATAACGTATAAC
Organism: Bombus sylvestris; assembly: GCA_911622165.2. NCBI lineage: Eukaryota > Metazoa > Arthropoda > Insecta > Hymenoptera > Apidae > Bombus > Bombus sylvestris. Next base: position 2,520,870 of record CAJVRE020000087.1, read on the forward strand.
GTTATATAGTATGACGTTATAACGTATAACGTTATATAGTACTCAGATATAACGTATAACGTTATGTAGTATTACGATATAACGTATAACGTTATATAGTATTGTGTTATAACGTATAACGTTATGTAGTATTACGTTATAACGTCTAACGTTATGTAGTATTACGTTATAACGTCTAACGTTATGTAGTATTACGTAATAACGTATAACGTTATGTAGTATTACGATATAACGTATAACGTTATATAGCAATCAGATATAACGTATAACGTTATATAGTATTACGATATAACGTATAACGTTATATAGTATTGTGTTATAACGTATAACGTTATGTAGTATTACGTTATAACGTCTAACGTTATATAGTATTGTGTTATAACGTATAACGTTATGTAGTATTACGTTATAAGGTCTAAAGTTATATAGTATTACGATATAACGTATAACGTTATATAGTACTCAGATATAACGTATAACGTTATGTAGTATTACGATATAACGTATAACGTTATATAGTATTGTGTTATAACGTATAACGTTATGTAGTATTACGTTATAACGTATAACGTTATATAGTATTGTGTTATAGCGTATAACGTTATGTAGTATTACGTTATAAGGTCTAAAGTTATATAGTACTACGATATAACGTATAACGTTAAGTAGTATTACGTTATAACGTATAACGTTATGTAATATACGTTATAACGTGTAACGTTATATAGTATTACGTTATAACGTATAATGTTATATAGTATTGTGTTATAACGTATAACGTTATGTAGTATTACGTTATAAGATCTAAAGTTATATAGTACTACGATATAACGTATGACGTTATGTAGAATTACGATATAACGTATAACGTTATATAGTATTGTGTTATAACGTATAACGTTATGTAGTATTACGTAATAACGTATAACGTTATGTAGTATTACGATATAACGTATAACGTTATGTAGTATTACGATATAACGTATAACGTTATATAGTATTGTGTTATAACGTATAACGTTATGTAGTATTACGATATAACGTATAACGTTATATAGCACTCAGATATAACGTATAACGTTATGTAGTATTACGATATAACGTATAACGTTATATTGTATTGTGTTATAACGTATAACGTTATGTAGTATTACGTTATAACGTATAACGTTATATAGTATTGTGTTATAGCGTATAACGTTATGTAGTATTACGTTATAAGGTCTAAAGTTATATAGTACTACGATATAACGTATAACGTTAAGTAGTATTACGTTATAACGTATAACGTTATGTAGTATTACGTTATAAGGTCTAAAGTTATATAGTACTACGATATAACGTATAACGTTAAGTAGTATTACGTTATAACGAATAACGTTATGTAAAATACGTTATAACGTGTAACGTTATATAGTATTACGTTATAACGTATAATGTTATATAGTATTGTGCTATAACGTATAACGTTATGTAGTATTACGTTATAAGATCTAAAGTTATATAGTACTACGATATAACGTATGACGTTATGTAGAATTACGATATAACGTATAACGTTATATAGTATTGTGTTATAACGTATAACGTTATGTAGTATTACGTTATAACGTATAACGTTATGTAGTATTACGATATAACGTATAACGTTATATAGCACTCAGATATAACGTATAACGTTATGTAGTATTACGATATAACGTATAACGTTATATAGTATTGTGTTATAACGTATAACGTTATGTAGTATTACGTTATAACGTCTAACGTTATATAGTATTGTGTTATAACGTATAACGTTATGTAGTATTACGTTATAAGGTCTAAAGTTATATAGTATTACGATATAACGTATAACGTTATATAGTACTCAGATATAACGTATAACGTTATGTAGTATTACGATATAACGTATAACGTTATATAGTATTGTGTTATAACGTATAACGTTATGTAGTATTACGTTATAACGTATAACGTTATATAGTATTGTGTTATAGCGTATAACGTTATGTAGTATTACGTTATAAGGTCTAAAGTTATATAGTACTACGATATAACGTATAACGTTAAGTAGTATTACGTTATAACGTATAACGTTATGTAAAATACGTTATAACGTGTAACGTTATATAGTATTACGTTATAACGTATAATGTTATATAGTATTGTGTTATAACGTATAACGTTATGTAGTATTACGTTATAAGATCTAAAGTTATATAGTACTACGATATAACGTATGACGTTATGTAGAATTACGATATAACGTATAACGTTATATAGTATTGTGTTATAACGTATAATGTTATGTAGTATTACGTTATAACGTATAACATTATATAGTACTATGTAATACCGTATAACGTTATGTAGTATTACGCAATAACGTATAACGTTATATAGTACTCGGATATAACGTATAACGTTATGTAGTGTTACGTTATAACGTATAACGTATAACGTTATATAGTATCACGTTATAACGTATAACATTATATAGTACTATGTATTAAGGATAAACGTTATGTAAAATACGTTATAACGTGTAACGTTATATAGTATTGTGTTATAACGTATAACGTTATGTAGTATTACGTTATAACGTATAACGTTATATAATATTACGTTATAACGTATAACGTTATGCAGTATTACGTTATAACGTATATCGTTATATAATATTACGTTATAACGTATAATGTTATATAATATTACGTGATAACGTATAACGTTATGTAGTATTACGTTATAACGTATAACGTTATATAGTATTGTCTTATAACGTATTACGTTATGTAAAATACGTTATAACGTGTAACGTTATGTAGTATTACGTTATAACGTATAACGTTATGTAGTATTACGTTATAAGGTCTAAAGTTATATAGTATTACGATATAACGTATAACGTTATATAGTACTCAGATATAACGTATAACGTTATGTAGTATTACGATATAACGTATAACGCTATATAGTATTCTGTTATAACGTATAACGTTATGTAATATTACGTTATAACGTATAACGTTATACAGTATTGTGTTATAGCGTATAACGTTATGTAGTATTACGTTATAAGGTCTAAAGTTATATAGTACTACGATATAACGTATAACGTTATGTAAAATACGTTACAACGTGTAACGTTATATAGTATTACGTTATAACGTATAACGTTATATAGTATCACGTTATAACGTATAACATTATATAGTACTATGTATTAAGGATAAACGTTATGTAAAAAACGTTATAACGTGTAACGTTATATAGTATTGTGTTATAACGTATAACGTTATGTAGTATTACGTTATAACGTATAACGTTATATAATATTACGCTATAACGTATAACGTTATGTAGTATTACTTAATGACGTATAACGTTATATAGTATCACGCTATAAGGTATAACATTATGTAGTATTACGATATAACGTATAACGTTATATAGTATCACGTTATAACGTATAACATTATATAGTACTATGTAATAACGTATAACATTATGTAGTGTTACGTTATAACGTATAACGTTATATAATATTACGTTATACCGTATAACGTTATGTAGTATTACGTTATAACGTATAACGTTATGTAGTATTACGTTATAACGTATAACGTTATGTAGTATTACGTTATAACGTATAACGTTATGTAGTATTACGTTATAAGGTCTAAAGTTATATAGTACTACGATATAACGTATAACGTTATGTAGTATTACGTTATAACGTATTACGTTATGTAAAATACGTTATAACGTGTAACGTTATATAGTATTGTGATATAACGTATAACGTTATATAGTATGACGTTATAACGTATAACGTTATATAGTACTCGGATATAACTTATAACGTGATATAGTATCACGTTATAACGTATAACATTATATAGTACCATGTAATAACGTATAACGTTATGTAGTATCACGTTATAACGTATTACGTTATGTAAAATACGTTATAACGTGTAACGTTATATAGTATTGTGATATAACGTATAACGTTATATAGTATGACGTTATAACGTATAACGTTATATAGTACTCAGATATAACGTATAACGTTATGTAGTATTACGATATAACGTATAACGTTATATAGTATTGTGTTATAACGTATAACGTTATGTAGTATTACGTTATAACGTCTAACGTTATGTAGTATTACGTAATAACGTATAACGTTATGTAGTATTACGATATAACGTATAACGTTATATAGCAATCAGATATAACGTATAACGTTATATAGTATTACGATATAACGTATAACGTTATATAGTATTGTGTTATAACGTATAACGTTATGTAGTATTACGTTATAACGTCTAACGTTATATAGTATTGTGTTATAACGTATAACGTTATGTAGTATTACGTTATAAGGTCTAAAGTTATATAGTATTACGATATAACGTATAACGTTATATAGTACTCAGATATAACGTATAACGTTATGTAGTATTACGATATAACGTATAACGTTATATAGTATTGTGTTATAACGTATAACGTTATGTAGTATTACGTTATAACGTATAACGTTATATAGTATTGTGTTATAGCGTATAACGTTATGTAGTATTACGTTATAAGGTCTAAAGTTATATAGTACTACGATATAACGTATAACGTTAAGTAGTATTACGTTATAACGTATAACGTTATGTAATATACGTTATAACGTGTAACGTTATATAGTATTACGTTATAACGTATAATGTTATATAGTATTGTGTTATAACGTATAACGTTATGTAGTATTACGTTATAAGATCTAAAGTTATATAGTACTACGATATAACGTATGACGTTATGTAGAATTACGATATAACGTATAACGTTATATAGTATTGTGTTATAACGTATAACGTTATGTAGTATTACGTAATAACGTATAACGTTATGTAGTATTACGATATAACGTATAACGTTATGTAGTATTACGATATAACGTATAACGTTATATAGTATTGTGTTATAACGTATAACGTTATGTAGTATTACGATATAACGTATAACGTTATATAGCACTCAGATATAACGTATAACGTTATGTAGTATTACGATATAACGTATAACGTTATATTGTATTGTGTTATAACGTATAACGTTATGTAGTATTACGTTATAACGTATAACGTTATATAGTATTGTGTTATAGCGTATAACGTTATGTAGTATTACGTTATAAGGTCTAAAGTTATATAGTACTACGATATAACGTATAACGTTAAGTAGTATTACGTTATAACGTATAACGTTATGTAGTATTACGTTATAAGGTCTAAAGTTATATAGTACTACGATATAACGTATAACGTTAAGTAGTATTACGTTATAACGAATAACGTTATGTAAAATACGTTATAACGTGTAACGTTATATAGTATTACGTTATAACGTATAATGTTATATAGTATTGTGCTATAACGTATAACGTTATGTAGTATTACGTTATAAGATCTAAAGTTATATAGTACTACGATATAACGTATGACGTTATGTAGAATTACGATATAACGTATAACGTTATATAGTATTGTGTTATAACGTATAACGTTATGTAGTATTACGTTATAACGTATAACGTTATGTAGTATTACGATATAACGTATAACGTTATATAGCACTCAGATATAACGTATAACGTTATGTAGTATTACGATATAACGTATAACGTTATATAGTATTGTGTTATAACGTATAACGTTATGTAGTATTACGTTATAACGTCTAACGTTATATAGTATTGTGTTATAACGTATAACGTTATGTAGTATTACGTTATAAGGTCTAAAGTTATATAGTATTACGATATAACGTATAACGTTATATAGTACTCAGATATAACGTATAACGTTATGTAGTATTACGATATAACGTATAACGTTATATAGTATTGTGTTATAACGTATAACGTTATGTAGTATTACGTTATAACGTATAACGTTATATAGTATTGTGTTATAGCGTATAACGTTATGTAGTATTACGTTATAAGGTCTAAAGTTATATAGTACTACGATATAACGTATAACGTTAAGTAGTATTACGTTATAACGTATAACGTTATGTAAAATACGTTATAACGTGTAACGTTATATAGTATTACGTTATAACGTATAATGTTATATAGTATTGTGTTATAACGTATAACGTTATGTAGTATTACGTTATAAGATCTAAAGTTATATAGTACTACGATATAACGTATGACGTTATGTAGAATTACGATATAACGTATAACGTTATATAGTATTGTGTTATAACGTATAACGTTATGTAGTATTACGTTATAACGTATAACATTATATAGTACTATGTAATACCGTATAACGTTATGTAGTATTACGCAATAACGTATAACGTTATATAGTACTCGGATATAACGTATAACGTTATGTAGTGTTACGTTATAACGTATAACGTATAACGTTATATAGTATCACGTTATAACGTATAACATTATATAGTACTATGTATTAAGGATAAACGTTATGTAAAATACGTTATAACGTGTAACGTTATATAGTATTGTGTTATAACGTATAACGTTATGTAGTATTACGTTATAACGTATAACGTTATATAATATTACGTTATAACGTATAACGTTATGCAGTATTACGTTATAACGTATATCGTTATATAATATTACGTTATAACGTATAATGTTATATAATATTACGTGATAACGTATAACGTTATGTAGTATTACGTTATAACGTATAACGTTATATAGTATTGTCTTATAACGTATTACGTTATGTAAAATACGTTATAACGTGTAACGTTATGTAGTATTACGTTATAACGTATAACGTTATGTAAAATACGTTATAACGTGTACAGTTATGTAGTATTACGTTATAACGTACAACGTTATATAGTATGACGTTATAACGTATAACGTTATATAGTATTGTGTTATAACGCGTAACGTTATATAGTATTGTGTTATAACGTATATCGTTATGTAGTATTACGATATAACGTCTAAAGATATATAGTACTACGATATAACGTATAACGTTATGTAGTATTACATTATAAAATATAACGTTATGTAAAATACGTTATAACGTATTACATTATGTAAAATACGTTATTACGTGTAACGTTATATAGTATTGTGATATAACGTATAACGTTATATAGTATGACGTTATAACATATAACATTATATAGTACTCAGATATAACGTATAACGTTATGTAGTATTACGTTTTAACGTATAACGTTATATAATATTACGTTATAACGTATAATGTCATATAATATTACGTTATAACGTATAACGTTATGTAGTATTAGGTTATAACGTATAACGTTATATAGTATTGTGTTATAACGTATAACGTTATATAGTATGTCGTTATAACGTATAACATTATATAGTACTCAGATATAACGAATAACGTTATGTAGTATTACGTTTTAACGTATAACGTTATATAATATTACGTTATAACGTATAACGTTATGTAGTATTACGTAATAACGTGTAACGTTATATAGTATTGTGTTATAACGTATAACGTTATATAGTATCACGCTATAACGTGTAACATTATATAGTACTATGTAATAACGTATAACGTTATGTAGTATTATGTTATAACGTATAACGTTATGTAAAATACGTTATAACGTGTAACGTTATATAGTATTGTGTTATAACGTATAACGTTATATAGTATCACGTTATATCGTATAACATTATATAGTACTATGTAATAACGTATAACGTTAAGTAGTATTACGTTATAACGTATAACGTTATGTAGTATTACGATATAACGTATAACGTTATATAGTATTGTGTTATAACGTATAACGTTATGTAGTATTACGTTATAACGTCTATCGTTATATAGTATTGTGTTATAACGTATAACGTTATGTAGTATTACGATATAACGTATAACGCTATATAGTATTGTGTTATAACGTATAACGTTATGTAGTATTACGTTATAACGTATAACATTATATAGTACTATGTAATACCGTATAACGTTATGTAGTATTACGCAATAACGTATAACGTTATATAGTACTCGGATATAACGTATAACGTTATGTAGTGTTACGTTATAACGTATAACGTTATGTAGTATTACGTAATGACGTATAACGTTATATAGTATTACGATATAACGTATAACGTTATATAGTACTCGGATATAACGTATAACGTTATGTAGTATTATGTTATAACGTATAACGCTATATAGTATTGTGTTATAACGTATAACGTTATATAATATTACGTTATAACGTATAATGTCATATAATATTACGTTATAACGTATAACGTTATGTAGTATTAGGTTATAACGTATAACGTTATATAGTATTGTGTTATAACGTATAACGTTATATAGTATGTCGTTATAACGTATAACATTATATAGTACTCAGATATAACGAATAACGTTATGTAGTATTACGTTTTAACGTATAACGTTATATAATATTACGTTATAACGTATAACGTTATGTAGTATTACGTAATAACGTGTAACGTTATATAGTATTGTGTTATAACGTATAACGTTATGTAGTATTACGTAATAACGTATAACGTTATGTAGTATTACGTAATAACGTATAACGTTATGTAGTATTACGATATAACGTATGACATTATATAGTACTCGGATATAACGTATAACGTTATGTAGTATTACGTTATAACGTATAGCGTTATGTAGTATTACGTAATAACGTATAACGTTATATAGTATCACGTTATAACGTATAACATTATATCGTACTATGTAATAACGTATAACGTTAATTAGTATTACGTTATAACGTATAACGTTATGTAGTATTACGATATAACGTATAACGTTATATAGTATTGTGTTATAACGTATAACGTTATGTAGTATTACGTTATAACGTCAAACGTTATATAGTATTGTGTTATAACGTATAACGTTATGTAGTATTACGTTATAAGGTCTAAAGTTATATAGTATTACGATATAACGTATAACGTTATATAGTACTCAGATATAACGTATAACGTTATGTAGTATTACGATATAACGTATAACGTTATATAGTATTGTGTTATAACGTATAACGTTATGTAATATTACGTTATAACGTATAACGTTATATAGTATTGTGTTATAGCGTATAACGTTATGTAGTATTACGTTATAAGGTCTAAAGTTATATAGTACTACGATATAACGTATAACGTTATGTAAAATACGTTACAACGTGTAACGTTATATAGTATTACGTTATAACGTATAACGTTATATAGTATCACGTTATAACGTATAACATTATATAGTACTATGTATTAAGGATAAACGTTATGTACAATACGTTATAACGTGTAACGTTATATAGTATTGTGTTATAACGTATAACGTTATGTAGTATTACGTTATAACGTATAACGTTATATAGTATTGTGTTATAACGTATAACGTTATATAGTATGTCGTTATAACGTATAACATTATATAGTACTCAGATATAACGAATAACGTTATGTAGTATTACGTTTTAACGTATAACGTTATATAATATTACGTTATAACGTATAACGTTATGTAGTATTACGTAATAACGTGTAACGTTATATAGTATTGTGTTATAACGTATAACGTTATGTAGTATTACGTTATAACGTATAACGTTATATAGTATTGTGTTATAACGTATAACGTTATGTAGTATTACGTAATAACGTATAACGTTATGTAGTATTACGTAATAACGTATAACGTTATGTAGTATTACGATATAACGTATGACATTATATAGTACTCGGATATAACGTATAACGTTATGTAGTATTACGTTATAACGTATAGCGTTATGTAGTATTACGTAATAACGTATAACGTTATATAGTATCACGTTATAACGTATAACATTATATCGTACTATGTAATAACGTATAACGTTAATTAGTATTACGTTATAACGTATAACGTTATGTAGTATTACGATATAACGTATAACGTTATATAGTATTGTGTTATAACGTATAACGTTATGTAGTATTACGTTATAACGTCAAACGTTATATAGTATTGTGTTATAACGTATAACGTTATGTAGTATTACGTTATAAGGTCTAAAGTTATATAGTATTACGATATAACGTATAACGTTATATAGTACTCAGATATAACGTATAACGTTATGTAGTATTACGATATAACGTATAACGTTATATAGTATTGTGTTATAACGTATAACGTTATGTAATATTACGTTATAAGGTCTAAAGTTATATAGTACTACGATATAACGTATAACGTTATGTAAAATACGTTACAACGTGTAACGTTATATAGTATTACGTTATAACGTATAACGTTATATAGTACTCAGATATAACGAATAACGTTATGTAGTATTACGTTTTAACGTATAACGTTATATAATATTACGTTATAACGTATAACGTTATGTAGTATTACGTAATAACGTGTAACGTTATATAGTATTGTGTTATAACGTATAACGTTATGTAGTATTACGTTATAACGTATAACGTTATATAGTATTGTGTTATAACGTATAACGTTATGTAGTATTACGTAATAACGTATAACGTTATGTAGTATTACGTAATAACGTATAACGTTATGTAGTATTACGATATAACGTATGACATTATATAGTACTCGGATATAACGTATAACGTTATGTAGTATTACGTTATAACGTATAGCGTTATGTAGTATTACGTAATAACGTATAACGTTATATAGTATCACGTTATAACGTATAACATTATATCGTACTATGTAATAACGTATAACGTTAATTAGTATTACGTTATAACGTATAACGTTATGTAGTATTACGATATAACGTATAACGTTATATAGTATTGTGTTATAACGTATAACGTTATGTAGTATTACGTTATAACGTCAAACGTTATATAGTATTGTGTTATAACGTATAACGTTATGTAGTATTACGTTATAAGGTCTAAAGTTATATAGTATTACGATATAACGTATAACGTTATATAGTACTCAGATATAACGTATAACGTTATGTAGTATTACGATATAACGTATAACGTTATATAGTATTGTGTTATAACGTATAACGTTATGTAATATTACGTTATAACGTATAACGTTATATAGTATTGTGTTATAGCGTATAACGTTATGTAGTATTACGTTATAAGGTCTAAAGTTATATAGTACTACGATATAACGTATAACGTTATGTAAAATACGTTACAACGTGTAACGTTATATAGTATTACGTTATAACGTATAACGTTATATAGTATCACGTTATAACGTATAACATTATATAGTACTATGTATTAAGGATAAACGTTATGTACAATACGTTATAACGTGTAACGTTATATAGTATTGTGTTATAACGTATAACGTTATGTAGTATTACGTTATAACGTATAACGTTATATAATATTACGCTATAACGTATAACGTTATGTAGTATTACGTAATGACGTATAACGTTATATAGTATCACGCTATAACGTATAACGTTATGTAGTATTACGTTATAAGGTCTAAAGTTATATAGTATTACGATATAATGTATAACGTTATGTAGTATTACGATATAACGTATAACGTTATATAGTATTGTGTTATAACGTATAACGTTATGTAGTATTACGTTATAACGTATAACGTTATATAATATTACGCTATAACGTATAACGTTATGTAGTATTACGTAATGACGTATAACGTTATATAGTATCACGCTATAACGTATAACGTTATGTAGTATTACGTTATAACGTATAACGTTATATAATATTACGTTATAACGTATAACGTTATATAATATTACGTTATAACGTATAACGTTATATAATATTACGTTTTAACGTATAACGTTATGTAGTATTACGTAAAGACGTATAACGTTTTATGGTATCACGTTATAACGTATAACATTATATAGTACTATGTAATAACGTATAACGTTATATAATATTACGTTATAACGTATAACGTTATATAATATTACGTTATAACTTATAACGTTATGTAGTATTACGTAATGACGTATAACGTTATATAGTATTACGATATAACGTATAACGTTATATAGTACTCGGATATAACGTATAACGTTATGTAGTATTACGTTATAACGTATAACGCTATATAGTATTGTGTTATAACGTATAACGTTATATAATATTACGTTATAACGTATAATGTCATATAATATTACGTTATAACGTATAACGTTATGTAGTATTAGGTTATAACGTATAACGTTATATAGTATTGTGTTATAACGTATAACGTTATATAGTATGTCGTTATAACGTATAACATTATATAGTACTCAGATATAACGAATAACGTTATGTAGTATTACGATATAATGTATAACGTTATGTAGTATTACGATATAACGTATAACGTTATATAGTATTGTGTTATAACGTATAACGTTATGTAGTATTACGTTATAACGTATAACGTTATGTAGTATTACGTAAAGACGTATAACGTTTTATGGTATCACGTTATAACGTATAACATTATATAGTACTATGTAATAACGTATAACGTTATATAATATTACGTTATAACGTATAACGTTATATAATATTACGTTATAACTTATAACGTTATGTAGTATTACGTAATGACGTATAACGTTATATAGTATCGCGCTATAAGGTATAACGTTATGTAGTATTACGTTATAACGTATAGCGTTATGTAGTATTACGTAATAACGTATAACGTTATATAGTATCACGTTATAACGTATAACATTATATCGTACTATGTAATAACGTATAACGTTAATTAGTATTACGTTATAACGTATAACGTTATGTAGTATTACGATATAACGTATAACGTTATATAGTATTGTGTTATAACGTATAACGTTATGTAGTATTACGTTATAACGTCAAACGTTATATAGTATTGTGTTATAACGTATAACGTTATGTAGTATTACGTTATAAGGTCTAAAGTTATATAGTATTACGATATAACGTATAACGTTATATAGTACTCAGATATAACGTATAACGTTATGTAGTATTACGATATAACGTATAACGTTATATAGCATTGTGTTATAACGTATAACGTTATGTAATATTACGTTATAACGTATAACGTTATATAGTATTGTGTTATAGCGTATAACGTTATGTAGTATTACGTTATAAGGTCTAAAGTTATATAGTACTACGATATAACGTATAACGTTATGTAAAATACGTTACAACGTGTAACGTTATATAGTATTACGTTATAACGTATAACGTTATATAGTATCACGTTATAACGTATAACATTATATAGTACTATGTATTAAGGATAAACGTTATGTACAATACGTTATAACGTGTAACGTTATATAGTATTGTGTTATAACGTATAACGTTATGTAGTATTACGTTATAACGTATAACGTTATATAATATTACGCTATAACGTATAACGTTATGTAGTATTACGTAATGACGTATAACGTTATATAGTATCACGCTATAACGTATAACGTTATGTAGTATTACGTTATAAGGTCTAAAGTTATATAGTATTACGATATAATGTATAACGTTATGTAGTATTACGATATAACGTATAACGTTATATAGTATTGTGTTATAACGTATAACGTTATGTAGTATTACGTTATAACGTATAACGTTATATAATATTACGCTATAACGTATAACGTTATGTAGTATTACGTAATGACGTATAACGTTATATAGTATCACGCTATAACGTATAACGTTATGTAGTATTACGTTATAACGTATAACGTTATATAATATTACGTTATAACGTATAACGTTATATAATATTACGTTTTAACGTATAACGTTATGTAGTATTACGTAAAGACGTATAACGTTTTATGGTATCACGTTATAACGTATAACATTATATAGTACTATGTAATAACGTATAACGTTATATAATATTACGTTATAACGTATAACGTTATATAATATTACGTTATAACTTATAACGTTATGTAGTATTACGTAATGACGTATAACGTTATATAGTATTACGATATAACGTATAACGTTATATAGTACTCGGATATAACGTATAACGTTATGTAGTATTACGTTATAACGTATAACGCTATATAGTATTGTGTTATAACGTATAACGTTATATAATATTACGTTATAACGTATAATGTCATATAATATTACGTTATAACGTATAACGTTATGTAGTATTAGGTTATAACGTATAACGTTATATAGTATTGTGTTATAACGTATAACGTTATATAGTATGTCGTTATAACGTATAACATTATATAGTACTCAGATATAACGAATAACGTTATGTAGTATTACGTTTTAACGTATAACGTTATATAATATTACGTTATAACGTATAACGTTATGTAGTATTACGTAATAACGTGTAACGTTATATAGTATTGTGTTATAACGTATAACGTTATGTAGTATTACGTTATAACGTATAACGTTATATAGTATTGTGTTATAACGTATAACGTTATGTAGTACTACGTAATAACGTATAACGTTATGTAGTATTACGATATAACGTATGACATTATATAGTACTCGGATATAACGTATAACGTTATGTAGTATTACGTTATAACGTATAGCGTTATGTAGTATTACGTAATAACGTATAACGTTATATAGTATCACGTTATAACGTATAAAATTATATCGTACTATGTAATAACGTATAACGTTAATTAGTATTACGTTATAACGTATAACGTTATGTAGTATTACGATATAACGTATAACGTTATATAGTATTGTGTTATAACGTATAACGTTATGTAGTATTACGTTATAACGTCAAACGTTATATAGTATTGTGTTATAACGTATAACGTTATGTAGTATTACGTTATAAGGTCTAAAGTTATATAGTATTACGATATAACGTATAACGTTATATAGTACTCAGATATAACGTATAACGTTATGTAGTATTACGATATAACGTATAACGCTATATAGTATTCTGTTATAACGTATAACGTTATGTAATATTACGTTATAACGTATAACGTTATACAGTATTGTGTTATAGCGTATAACGTTATGTAGTATTACGTTATAAGGTCTAAAGTTATATAGTACTACGATATAACGTATAACGTTATGTAAAATACGTTACAACGTGTAACGTTATATAGTATTACGTTATAACGTATAACGTTATATAGTATCACGTTATAACGTATAACATTATATAGTACTATGTATTAAGGATAAACGTTATGTAAAAAACGTTATAACGTGTAACGTTATATAGTATTGTGTTATAACGTATAACGTTATGTAGTATTACGTTATAACGTATAACGTTATATAATATTACGCTATAACGTATAACGTTATGTAGTATTACTTAATGACGTATAACGTTATATAGTATCACGCTATAAGGTATAACATTATGTAGTATTACGATATAACGTATAACGTTATATAGTATCACGTTATAACGTATAACATTATATAGTACTATGTAATAACGTATAACATTATGTAGTGTTACGTTATAACGTATAACGTTATATAATATTACGTTATACCGTATAACGTTATGTAGTATTACGTTATAACGTATAACGTTATGTAGTATTACGTTATAACGTATAACGTTATGTAGTATTACGTTATAACGTATAACGTTATGTAGTATTACGTTATAAGGTCTAAAGTTATATAGTACTACGATATAACGTATAACGTTATGTAGTATTACGTTATAACGTATAACGTTATATAATATTACGCTATAACGTATAACGTTATGTAGTATTACGTAATGACGTATAACGTTATATAGTATCACGCTATAAGGTATAACATTATGTAGTATTACGATATAACGTATAACGTTATATAGTATCACGTTATAACGTATAACATTATATAGTACTATGTAATAACGTATAACATTATGTAGTGTTACGTTATAACGTATAACGTTATATAATATTACGTTATACCGTATAACGTTATGTAGTATTACGTTATAAGGTCTAAAGTTATATAGTACTACGATATAACGTATAACGTTATGTAGTATTACGTTATAACGTATAACTTTATATAGTACAACGTTATAACGTATAACATTATATAGTACTATGTAATCACGTATAACGTTATGTAGTATTACGTTATAACGTATAACGTTATATAATATTACGCTATAACGTATAACGTTATGTAGTATTACGTAATGACGTATAACGTTATATAGTATCACGCTATAACGTATAACGTTATGTAGTATTACGTTATAAGGTCTAAAGTTATATAGTATTACGATATAATGTATAACGTTATGTAGTATTACGATATAACGTATAACATTATATAGTATTGTGTTATAACGTATAACGTTATGTAGTATTACGTTATAACGTATAACGTTATATAATATTACGCTATAACGTATAACGTTATGTAGTATTACGTAATGACGTATAACGTTATATAGTATCACGCTATAACGTATAACGTTATGTAGTATTACGTTATAACGTATAACGTTATATAATATTACGTTATAACGTATAACGTTATATAATATTACGTTATAACGTATAACGTTATATAATATTACGTTTTAACGTATAACGTTATGTAGTATTACGTAAAGACGTATAACGTTTTATGGTATCACGTTATAACGTATAACATTATATAGTACTATGTAATAACGTATAACGTTATATAATATTACGTTATAACGTATAACGTTATATAATATTACGTTATAACTTATAACGTTATGTAGTATTACGTAATGACGTATAACGTTATATAGTATTGTGTTATAACGTATAACGTTATGTAGTATTACGTTATAACGTCTAACGTTATATAGTATTGTGTTATAACGTATAACGTTATGTAGTATTACGTTATAAGGTCTAAAGTTATATAGTATTACGATATAATGTATAACGTTATGTAGTATTACGATATAACGTATAACGTTATATAGTATTGTGTTATAACGTATAACGTTATGTAGTATTACGTTATAACGTATAACGTTATGTAGTATTACGTAAAGACGTATAACGTTTTATGGTATCACGTTATAACGTATAACATTATATAGTACTATGTAATAACGTATAACGTTATATAATATTACGTTATAACGTATAACGTTATATAATATTACGTTATAACTTATAACGTTATGTAGTATTACGTAATGACGTATAACGTTATATAGTATTACGATATAACGTATAACGTTATATAGTACTCGGATATAACGTATAACGTTATGTAGTATTACGTTATAACGTATAACGCTATATAGTATTGTGTTATAACGTATAACGTTATATAATATTACGTTATAACGTATAATGTCATATAATATTACGTTATAACGTATAACGTTATGTAGTATTAGGTTATAACGTATAACGTTATATAGTATTGTGTTATAACGTATAACGTTATATAGTATGTCGTTATAACGTATAACATTATATAGTACTCAGATATAACGAATAACGTTATGTAGTATTACGTTTTAACGTATAACGTTATATAATATTACGTTATAACGTATAACGTTATGTAGTATTACGTAATAACGTGTAACGTTATATAGTATTGTGTTATAACGTATAACGTTATGTAGTATTACGTTATAACGTCTAACGTTATATAGTATTGTGTTATAACGTATAACGTTATGTAGTATTACGTTATAAGGTCTAAAGTTATATAGTATTACGATATAATGTATAACGTTATGTAGTATTACGTTATAACGTATAACGTTATATAATATTACGCTATAACGTATAACGTTATGTAGTATTACGTAATGACGTATAACGTTATATAGTATCACGCTATAACGTATAACGTTATGTAGTATTACGTTATAAGGTCTAAAGTTATATAGTATTACGATATAATGTATAACGTTATGTAGTATTACGATATAACGTATAACATTATATAGTATTGTGTTATAACGTATAACGTTATGTAGTATTACGTTATAACGTATAACGTTATATAATATTACGCTATAACGTATAACGTTATGTAGTATTACGTAATGACGTATAACGTTATATAGTATCACGCTATAACGTATAACGTTATGTAGTATTACGTTATAACGTATAACGTTATATAATATTACGTTATAACGTATAACGTTATATAATATTACGTTATAACGTATAACGTTATATAATATTACGTTTTAACGTATAACGTTATGTAGTATTACGTAAAGACGTATAACGTTTTATGGTATCACGTTATAACGTATAACATTATATAGTACTATGTAATAACGTATAACGTTATATAATATTACGTTATAACGTATAACGTTATATAATATTACGTTATAACTTATAACGTTATGTAGTATTACGTAATGACGTATAACGTTATATAGTATTGTGTTATAACGTATAACGTTATGTAGTATTACGTTATAACGTCTAACGTTATATAGTATTGTGTTATAACGTATAACGTTATGTAGTATTACGTTATAAGGTCTAAAGTTATATAGTATTACGATATAATGTATAACGTTATGTAGTATTACGATATAACGTATAACGTTATATAGTATTGTGTTATAACGTATAACGTTATGTAGTATTACGTTATAACGTATAACGTTATGTAGTATTACGTAAAGACGTATAACGTTTTATGGTATCACGTTATAACGTATAACATTATATAGTACTATGTAATAACGTATAACGTTATATAATATTACGTTATAACGTATAACGTTATATAATATTACGTTATAACTTATAACGTTATGTAGTATTACGTAATGACGTATAACGTTATATAGTATTACGATATAACGTATAACGTTATATAGTACTCGGATATAACGTATAACGTTATGTAGTATTACGTTATAACGTATAACGCTATATAGTATTGTGTTATAACGTATAACGTTATATAATATTACGTTATAACGTATAATGTCATATAATATTACGTTATAACGTATAACGTTATGTAGTATTAGGTTATAACGTATAACGTTATATAGTATTGTGTTATAACGTATAACGTTATATAGTATGTCGTTATAACGTATAACATTATATAGTACTCAGATATAACGAATAACGTTATGTAGTATTACGTTTTAACGTATAACGTTATATAATATTACGTTATAACGTATAACGTTATGTAGTATTACGTAATAACGTGTAACGTTATATAGTATTGTGTTATAACGTATAACGTTATGTAGTATTACGTTATAACGTATAACGTTATATAGTATTGTGTTATAACGTATAACGTTATGTAGTATTACGTAATAACGTATAACGTTATGTAGTATTACGATATAACGTATGACATTATATAGTACTCGGATATAACGTATAACGTTATGTAGTATTACGTTATAACGTATAGCGTTATGTAGTATTACGTAATAACGTATAACGTTATATAGTATCACGTTATAACGTATAACATTATATCGTACTATGTAATAACGTATAACGTTAATTAGTATTACGTTATAACGTATAACGTTATGTAGTATTACGATATAACGTATAACGTTATATAGTATTGTGTTATAACGTATAACGTTATGTAGTATTACGTTATAACGTCAAACGTTATATAGTATTGTGTTATAACGTATAACGTTATGTAGTATTACGTTATAAGGTCTAAAGTTATATAGTATTACGATATAACGTATAACGTTATATAGTACTCAGATATAACGTATAACGTTATGTAGTATTACGATATAACGTATAACGTTATATAGTATTCTGTTATAACGTATAACGTTATGTAATATTACGTTATAACGTATAACGTTATACAGTATTGTGTTATAGCGTATAACGTTATGTAGTATTACGTTATAAGGTCTAAAGTTATATAGTACTACGATATAACGTATAACGTTATGTAAAATACGTTACAACGTGTAACGTTATATAGTATTGTGATATAACGTATAACGTTATATAGTATTGTGTTATAACGTATAACGTTATGTAGTATTACGTTATAACGTATAACGTTATGTAGTATTAGGTTATAACGTATAACGTTATATAGTATTGTGTTATAACGTATAACGTTATATAGTATGTCGTTATAACGTATAACATTATATAGTACTCAGATATAACGAATAACGTTATGTAGTATTACGTTTTAACGTATAACGTTATATAATATTACGTTATAACGTATAACGTTATGTAGTATTACGTAATAACGTGTAACGTTATATAGTATTGTGTTATAACGTATAACGTTATATAGTATCACGCTATAACGTGTAACATTATATAGTACTATGTAATAACGTATAACGTTATGTAGTATTATGTTATAACGTATAACGTTATGTAAAATACGTTATAACGTGTAACGTTATATAGTATTGTGTTATAACGTATAACGTTATATAGTATCACGTTATATCGTATAACATTATATAGTACTATGTAATAACGTATAACGTTAAGTAGTATTACGTTATAACGTATAACGTTATGTAGTATTACGATATAACGTATAACGTTATATAGTATTGTGTTATAACGTATAACGTTATGTAGTATTACGTTATAACGTCTAACGTTATATAGTATTGTGTTATAACGTATAACGTTATGTAGTATTACGATATAACGTATAACGCTATATAGTATTGTGTTATAACGTATAACGTTATGTAGTATTACGTTATAACGTATAACATTATATAGTACTATGTAATACCGTATAACGTTATGTAGTATTACGCAATAACGTATAACGTTATATAGTACTCGGATATAACGTATAACGTTATGTAGTGTTACGTTATAACGTATAACGTTATGTAGTATTACGTAATGACGTATAACGTTATATAGTATTACGATATAACGTATAACGTTATATAGTACTCGGATATAACGTATAACGTTATGTAGTATTATGTTATAACGTATAACGCTATATAGTATTGTGTTATAACGTATAACGTTATATAATATTACGTTATAACGTATAATGTCATATAATATTACGTTATAACGTATAACGTTATGTAGTATTAGGTTATAACGTATAACGTTATATAGTATTGTGTTATAACGTATAACGTTATATAGTATGTCGTTATAACGTATAACATTATATAGTACTCAGATATAACGAATAACGTTATGTAGTATTACGTTTTAACGTATAACGTTATATAATATTACGTTATAACGTATAACGTTATGTAGTATTACGTAATAACGTGTAACGTTATATAGTATTGTGTTATAACGTATAACGTTATGTAGTATTACGTTATAACGTATAACGTTATATAGTATTGTGTTATAACGTATAACGTTATATAATATTACGTAATAACGTATAACGTTATGTAGTATTACGTAATAACGTATAACGTTATGTAGTATTACGATATAACGTATGACATTATATAGTACTCGGATATAACGTATAACGTTATGTAGTATTACGTTATAACGTATAGCGTTATGTAGTATTACGTAATAACGTATAACGTTATATAGTATCACGTTATAACGTATAACATTATATCGTACTATGTAATAACGTATAACGTTAATTAGTATTACGTTATAACGTATAACGTTATGTAGTATTACGATATAACGTATAACGTTATATAGTATTGTGTTATAACGTATAACGTTATGTAGTATTACGTTATAACGTCAAACGTTATATAGTATTGTGTTATAACGTATAACGTTATGTAGTATTACGTTATAAGGTCTAAAGTTATATAGTATTACGATATAACGTATAACGTTATATAGTACTCAGATATAACGTATAACGTTATGTAGTATTACGATATAACGTATAACGTTATATAGTATTGTGTTATAACGTATAACGTTATGTAATATTACGTTATAACGTAGAACGTTATATAGTATTGTGTTATAGCGTATAACGTTATGTAGTATTACGTTATAAGGTCTAAAGTTATATAGTACTACGATATAACGTATAACGTTATGTAAAATACGTTACAACGTGTAACGTTATATAGTATTACGTTATAACGTATAACGTTATATAGTATCACGTTATAACGTATAACATTATATAGTACTATGTATTAAGGATAAACGTTATGTACAATACGTTATAACGTGTAACGTTATATAGTATTGTGTTATAACGTATAACGTTATGTAGTATTACGTTATAACGTATAACGTTATATAATATTACGCTATAACGTATAACGTTATGTAGTATTACGTAATGACGTATAACGTTATATAGTATCACGCTATAACGTATAACGTTATGTAGTATTACGTTATAAGGTCTAAAGTTATATAGTATTACGATATAATGTATAACGTTATGTAGTATTACGATATAACGTATAACGTTATATAGTATTGTGTTATAACGTATAACGTTATGTAGTATTACGTTATAACGTATAACGTTATATAATATTACGCTATAACGTATAACGTTATGTAGTATTACGTAATGACGTATAACGTTATATAGTATCACGCTATAACGTATAACGTTATGTAGTATTACGTTATAACGTATAACGTTATATAATATTACGTTATAACGTATAACGTTATATAATATTACGTTATAACGTATAACGTTATATAATATTACGTTTTAACGTATAACGTTATGTAGTATTACGTAAAGACGTATAACGTTTTATGGTATCACGTTATAACGTATAACATTATATAGTACTATGTAATAACGTATAACGTTATATAATATTACGTTATAACGTATAACGTTATATAATATTACGTTATAACTTATAACGTTATGTAGTATTACGTAATGACGTATAACGTTATATAGTATTACGATATAACGTATAACGTTATATAGTACTCGGATATAACGTATAACGTTATGTAGTATTACGTTATAACGTATAACGCTATATAGTATTGTGTTATAACGTATAACGTTATATAATATTACGTTATAACGTATAATGTCATATAATATTACGTTATAACGTATAACGTTATGTAGTATTAGGTTATAACGTATAACGTTATATAGTATTGTGTTATAACGTATAACGTTATATAGTATGTCGTTATAACGTATAACATTATATAGTACTCAGATATAACGAATAACGTTATGTAGTATTACGTTTTAACGTATAACGTTATATAATATTACGTTATAACGTATAACGTTATGTAGTATTACGTAATAACGTGTAACGTTATATAGTATTGTGTTATAACGTATAACGTTATGTAGTATTACGTTATAACGTATAACGTTATATAGTATTGTGTTATAACGTATAACGTTATGTAGTACTACGTAATAACGTATAACGTTATGTAGTATTACGATATAACGTATGACATTATATAGTACTCGGATATAACGTATAACGTTATGTAGTATTACGTTATAACGTATAGCGTTATGTAGTATTACGTAATAACGTATAACGTTATATAGTATCACGTTATAACGTATAACATTATATCGTACTATGTAATAACGTATAACGTTAATTAGTATTACGTTATAACGTATAACGTTATGTAGTATTACGATATAACGTATAACGTTATATAGTATTGTGTTATAACGTATAACGTTATGTAGTATTACGTTATAACGTCAAACGTTATATAGTATTGTGTTATAACGTATAACGTTATGTAGTATTACGTTATAAGGTCTAAAGTTATATAGTATTACGATATAACGTATAACGTTATATAGTACTCAGATATAACGTATAACGTTATGTAGTATTACGATATAACGTATAACGCTATATAGTATTCTGTTATAACGTATAACGTTATGTAATATTACGTTATAACGTATAACGTTATACAGTATTGTGTTATAGCGTATAACGTTATGTAGTATTACGTTATAAGGTCTAAAGTTATATAGTACTACGATATAACGTATAACGTTATGTAAAATACGTTACAACGTGTAACGTTATATAGTATTACGTTATAACGTATAACGTTATATAGTATCACGTTATAACGTATAACATTATATAGTACTATGTATTAAGGATAAACGTTATGTAAAAAACGTTATAACGTGTAACGTTATATAGTATTGTGTTATAACGTATAACGTTATGTAGTATTACGTTATAACGTATAACGTTATATAATATTACGCTATAACGTATAACGTTATGTAGTATTACTTAATGACGTATAACGTTATATAGTATCACGCTATAAGGTATAACATTATGTAGTATTACGATATAACGTATAACGTTATATAGTATCACGTTATAACGTATAACATTATATAGTACTATGTAATAACGTATAACATTATGTAGTGTTACGTTATAACGTATAACGTTATATAATATTACGTTATACCGTATAACGTTATGTAGTATTACGTTATAACGTATAACGTTATGTAGTATTACGTTATAACGTATAACGTTATGTAGTATTACGTTATAACGTATAACGTTATGTAGTATTACGTTATAAGGTCTAAAGTTATATAGTACTACGATATAACGTATAACGTTATGTAGTATTACGTTATAACGTATAACGTTATATAATATTACGCTATAACGTATAACGTTATGTAGTATTACGTAATGACGTATAACGTTATATAGTATCACGCTATAAGGTATAACATTATGTAGTATTACGATATAACGTATAACGTTATATAGTATCACGTTATAACGTATAACATTATATAGTACTATGTAATAACGTATAACATTATGTAGTGTTACGTTATAACGTATAACGTTATATAATATTACGTTATACCGTATAACGTTATGTAGTATTACGTTATAAGGTCTAAAGTTATATAGTACTACGATATAACGTATAACGTTATGTAGTATTACGTTATAACGTATAACTTTATATAGTACAACGTTATAACGTATAACATTATATAGTACTATGTAATAACGTATAACGTTATGTAGTATTACGTTATAACGTATAACGTTATATAATATTACGCTATAACGTATAACGTTATGTAGTATTACGTAATGACGTATAACGTTATATAGTATCACGCTATAACGTATAACGTTATGTAGTATTACGTTATAACGTATAACGTTATATAATATTACGTTATAACGTATAACGTTATATAATATTACGTTATAACGTATAACGTTATATAATATTACGTTTTAACGTATAACGTTATGTAGTATTACGTAAAGACGTATAACGTTTTATGGTATCACGTTATAACGTATAACATTATATAGTACTATGTAATAACGTATAACGTTATATAATATTACGTTATAACGTATAACGTTATATAATATTACGTTATAACTTATAACGTTATGTAGTATTACGTAATGACGTATAACGTTATATAGTATTGTGTTATAACGTATAACGTTATGTAGTATTACGTTATAACGTCTAACGTTATATAGTATTGTGTTATAACGTATAACGTTATGTAGTATTACGTTATAAGGTCTAAAGTTATATAGTATGTCGTTATAACGTATAACATTATATAGTACTCAGATATAACGAATAACGTTATGTAGTATTACGTTTTAACGTATAACGTTATATAATATTACGTTATAACGTATAACGTTATGTAGTATTACGTAATAACGTGTAACGTTATATAGTATTGTGTTATAACGTATAACGTTATGTAGTATTACGTTATAACGTATAACGTTATATAGTATTGTGTTATAACGTATAACGTTATGTAGTATTACGTAATAACGTATAACGTTATGTAGTATTACGATATAACGTATGACATTATATAGTACTCGGATATAACGTATAACGTTATGTAGTATTACGTTATAACGTATAGCGTTATGTAGTATTACGTAATAACGTATAACGTTATATAGTATCACGTTATAACGTATAACATTATATCGTACTATGTAATAACGTATAACGTTAATTAGTATTACGTTATAACGTATAACGTTATGTAGTATTACGATATAACGTATAACGTTATATAGTATTGTGTTATAACGTATAACGTTATGTAGTATTACGTTATAACGTCAAACGTTATATAGTATTGTGTTATAACGTATAACGTTATGTAGTATTACGTTATAAGGTCTAAAGTTATATAGTATTACGATATAACGTATAACGTTATATAGTACTCAGATATAACGTATAACGTTATGTAGTATTACGATATAACGTATAACGTTATATAGTATTCTGTTATAACGTATAACGTTATGTAATATTACGTTATAACGTATAACGTTATACAGTATTGTGTTATAGCGTATAACGTTATGTAGTATTACGTTATAAGGTCTAAAGTTATATAGTACTACGATATAACGTATAACGTTATGTAAAATACGTTACAACGTGTAACGTTATATAGTATTACGTTATAACGTATAACGTTATATAGTATCACGTTATAACGTATAACATTATATAGTACTATGTATTAAGGATAAACGTTATGTAAAAAACGTTATAACGTGTAACGTTATATAGTATTGTGTTATAACGTATAACGTTATGTAGTATTACGTTATAACGTATAACGTTATATAATATTACGCTATAACGTATAACGTTATGTAGTATTACGTAATGACGTATAACGTTATATAGTATCACGCTATAACGTATAACATTATGTAGTATTACGATATAACGTATAACGTTATATAGTATCACGTTATAACGTATAACATTATATAGTACTATGTAATAACGTATAACATTATGTAGTGTTACGTTATAACGTATAACGTTATATAATATTACGTTATACCGTATAACGTTATGTAGTATTACGTTATAACGTATAACGTTATGTAGTATTACGTTATAACGTATAACGTTATGTAGTATTACGTTATAACGTATAACGTTATGTAGTATTACGTTATAAGGTCTAAAGTTATATAGTACTACGATATAACGTATAACGTTATGTAGTATTACGTTATAACGTATAACTTTATATAGTACAACGTTATAACGTATAACGTTATGTAGTATTACGTTATAAGGTCTAAAGTTATATAGTACTACGATATAACGTATAACGTTATGTAGTATTACGTTATAACGTATAACTTTATATAGTACAACGTTATAACGTATAACATTATATAGTACTATGTAATAACGTATAACGTTATGTAGTATTACGTTATAACGTATAACATTATATAGTACTATGTAATAACGTATAACGTTATGTAGTATAACGTTATAACGTATAACGTAATATAATATTCCGTTACAAGGTATAACGTTATGTAGTAATACGTCTAACGTCAAACGTTTTATATTACTACGTTATAACGTATGACGTTATATAGTACTACGATATAACGTATAACGTTATGTAGTACTACGTTATAGCGTATAACGTTATACAATATTACGTTATAACGTATAACGTTATATGATATTACGTTATAACGTATAACGTTATGTAGTATTTCGTAATGACGTATAACGTTATATAGTATCACGTTATAACGTATAACATTATATAGTACTATGTAATAACGTATAACATTATGTAGTGTTACGTTATAACGTATAACGTTATATAATATTACGT
This sequence comes from Bombus sylvestris, assembly GCA_911622165.2. Lineage (NCBI taxonomy): Eukaryota > Metazoa > Arthropoda > Insecta > Hymenoptera > Apidae > Bombus > Bombus sylvestris. Next base: position 2,548,585 of record CAJVRE020000087.1, read on the forward strand.
TATACCGTATAACGTTATGTAGTATTACGTTATAACGTATAACGTTATGTAGTATTACGTTATAACGTATAACGTTATATAGTATTGTCTTATAACGTATTACGTTATGTAAAATACGTTATAACGTGTAACGTTATGTAGTATTACGTTATAACGTATAACGTTATGTAAAATACGTTATAACGTGTACAGTTATGTAGTATTACGTTATAACGTACAACGTTATATAGTATGACGTTATAACGTATAACGTTATATAGTATTGTGTTATAACGTGTAACGTTATGTAGTATTACGTTATAACGTATAACGTTATGTAAAATACGTTATAACGTGTACAGTTATGTAGTATTACGTTATAACGTACAACGTTATATAGTATGACGTTATAACGTATAACGTTATATAGTATTGTGTTATAACGCGTAACGTTATATAGTATTGTGTTATAACGTATATCGTTATGTAGTATTACGATATAACGTCTAAAGATATATAGTACTACGATATAACGTATAACGTTATGTAGTATTACATTATAAAATATAACGTTATGTAAAATACGTTATAACGTATTACATTATGTAAAATACGTTATTACGTGTAACGTTATATAGTATTGTGATATAACGTATAACGTTATATAGTATGACGTTATAACATATAACATTATATAGTACTCAGATATAACGTATAACGTTATGTAGTATTACGTTTTAACGTATAACGTTATATAATATTACGTTATAACGTATAATGTCATATAATAATACGTTATAACGTATAACGTTATGTAGTATTAGGTTATAACGTATAACGTTATATAGTATTGTGTTATAACGTATAACGTTATATAGTATGTCGTTATAACGTATAACATTATATAGTACTCAGATATAACGAATAACGTTATGTAGTATTACGTTTTAACGTATAACGTTATATAATATTACGTTATAACGTATAACGTTATGTAGTATTACGTAATAACGTGTAACGTTATATAGTATTGTGTTATAACGTATAACGTTATATAGTATCACGCTATAACGTGTAACATTATATAGTACTATGTAATAACGTATAACGTTATGTAGTATTATGTTATAACGTATAACGTTATGTAAAATACGTTATAACGTGTAACGTTATATAGTATTGTGTTATAACGTATAACGTTATATAGTATCACGTTATAACGTATAACATTATATAGTACTATGTAATAACGTATAACGTTAAGTAGTATTACGTTATAACGTATAACGTTATGTAGTATTACGATATAACGTATAACGTTATATAGTATTGTGTTATAACGTATAACGTTATGTAGTATTACGTTATAACGTCTAACGTTATATAGTATTGTGTTATAACGTATAACGTTATGTAGTATTACGTTATAAGGTCTAAAGTTATATAGTATTACGATATAACGTATAACGTTATGTAGTATTACGATATAACGTATAACGCTATATAGTATTGTGTAATACCGTATAACGTTATGTAGTATTACGCAATAACGTATAACGTTATATAGTACTCGGATATAACGTATAACGTTATGTAGTGTTACGTTATAACGTATAACGTTATGTAGTATTACGTAATAACGTATAACGTTATATAGTATCACGTTATAACGTATAACATTATATAGTACTATGTATTAAGGATAAACGTTATGTAAAATACGTTATAACGTATAACATTATATAGTACTATGTAATACCGTATAACGTTATGTAGTATTACGCAATAACGTATAACGTTATATAGTACTCGGATATAACGTATAACGTTATGTAGTGTTACGTTATAACGTATAACGTTATGTAGTATTACGATATAACGTATAACGTTATATAGTATTGTGTTATAACGTATAACGTTATGTAGTATTACGTTATAACGTCTAACGTTATATAGTATTGTGTTATAACGTATAACGTTATGTAGTATTACGTTATAACGTATAACGTTATATAATATTACGCTATAACGTATAACGTTATGTAGTATTACGTAATGACGTATAACGTTATATAGTATCACGCTATAACGTATAACGTTATGTAGTATTACGTTATAACGTATAACGTTATATAATATTACGTTATAACGTATAACGTTATATAATATTACGTTATAACGTATAACGTTATATAATATTACTTTTTAACGTATAACGTTATGTAGTATTACGTAAAGACGTATAACGTTTTATGGTATCACGTTATAACGTATAACATTATATAGTACTATATAATAACGTATAACGTTATATAATATTACGTTATAACGTATAACGTTATATAATATTACGTTATAACTTATAACGTTATGTAGTATTACGTAATGACGTATAACGTTATATAGTATTACCATATAACGTATAACGTTATATAGTACTCGGATATAACGTATAACGTTATGTAGTATTACGTTATAACGTATAACGCTATATAGTATTGTGTTATAACGTATAACGTTATATAATATTACGTTATAACGTATAATGTCATATAATATTACGTTATAACGTATAACGTTATGTAGTATTAGGTTATAACGTATAACGTTATATAGTATTGTGTTATAACGTATAACGTTATATAGTATGTCGTTATAACGTATAACATTATATATTACTCAGATATAACGAATAACGTTATGTAGTATTACGTTTTAACGTATAACGTTATATAATATTACGTTATAACGTATAACGTTATGTAGTATTACGTAATAACGTGTAACGTTATATAGTATTGTGTTATAACGTATAACGTTATGTAGTATTACGTTATAACGTATAACGTTATATAGTATTGTGTTATAACGTATAACGTTATGTAGTATTACGTAATAACGTATAACGTTATGTAGTATTACGATATAACGTATGACATTATATAGTACTCGGATATAACGTATAGCGTTATGTAGTATTACGTAATAACGTATAACGTTATATAGTATCACGTTATAACGTATAACATTATATCGTACTATGTAATAACGTATAACGTTAATTAGTATTACGTTATAACGTATAACGTTATGTAGTGTTACGTTATAACGTATAACGTTATGTAGTATTACGTAATAACGTATAACGTTATATAGTATCACGTTATAACGTATAACATTATATAGTACTATGTATTAAGGATAAACGTTATGTAAAATACGTTATAACGTATAACATTATATAGTACTATGTAATACCGTATAACGTTATGTAGTATTACGCAATAACGTATAACGTTATATAGTACTCGGATATAACGTATAACGTTATGTAGTGTTACGTTATAACGTATAACGTTATGTAGTATTACGATATAACGTATAACGTTATATAGTATTGTGTTATAACGTATAACGTTATGTAGTATTACGTTATAACGTCTAACGTTATATAGTATTGTGTTATAACGTATAACGTTATGTAGTATTACGTTATAAGGTCTAAAGTTATATAGTATTACGATATAATGTATAACGTTATGTAGTATTACGATATAACGTATAACGTTATATAGTATTGTATTATAACGTATAACGTTATATAATATTACGCTATAACGTATAACGTTATGTAGTATTACGTAATGACGTATAACGTTATATAGTATCACGCTATAACGTATAACGTTATGTAGTATTACGTTATAACGTATAACGTTATATAATATTACGTTATAACGTATAACGTTATATAATATTACGTTATAACGTATAACGTTATATAATATTACGTTTTAACGTATAACGTTATGTAGTATTACGTAAAGACGTATAACGTTTTATGGTATCACGTTATAACGTATACCATTATATAGTACTATGTAATAACGTATAACGTTATATAATATTACGTTATAACTTGTAACGTTATGTAGTATTACGTAATGACGTATAACGTTATATAGTATTACGATATAACGTATAACGTTATATAGTACTCGGATATAACGTATAACGTTATGTAGTATTACGTTATAACGTATAACGCTATATAGTATTGTGTTATAACGTATAACGTTATATAATATTACGTTATAACGTAGAATGTCATATAATATTACGTTATAACGTATAACGTTATGTAGTATTAGGTTATAACGTATAACGTTATATAGTATTGTGTTATAACGTATAACGTTATATAGTATGTCGTTATAACGTATAACATTATATATTACTCAGATATAACGAATAACGTTATGTAGTATTACGTTTTAACGTATAACGTTATATAATATTACGTTATAACGTATAACGTTATGTAGTATTACGTAATAACGTGTAACGTTATATAGTATTGTGTTATAACGTATAACGTTATGTAGTATTACGTTATAACGTATAACGTTATATAGTATTGTGTTATAACGTATAACGTTATGTAGTATTACGTAATAACGTATAACGTTATGTAGTATTACGATATAACGTATGACATTATATAGTACTCGGATATAACGTATAGCGTTATGTAGTATTACGTAATAACGTATAACGTTATATAGTATCACGTTATAACGTATAACATTATATCGTACTATGTAATAACGTATAACGTTAATTAGTATTACGTTATAACGTATAACGTTATGTAGTATTACGATATAACGTATAACGTTATATAGTATTGTGTTATAACGTATAACGTTATGTAGTATTACGTTATAGCGTCAAACGTTATATAGTATTGTGTTATAACGTATAACGTTATGTAGTATTACGTTATAAGGTCTAAAGTTATATAGTATTACGATATAACGTATAACGTTATATAGTACTCAGATATAACGTATAACGTTATGTAGTATTACGATATAACGTATAACGTTATATAGTATCACGTTATAACGTATAACATTATATCGTACTATGTAATAACGTATAACGTTAATTAGTATTACGTTATAACGTATAACGTTATGTAGTATTACGATATAACGTATAACGTTATATAGTATTGTGTTATAACGTATAACGTTATGTAATATTACGTTATAACGTATAACGTTATATAGTATTGTGTTTTAGCGTATAACGTTATGTAGTATTACGTTATAAGGTCTAAAGTTATATAGTACTACGATATAACGTATAACGTTATGTAAAATACGTTACAACGTGTAACGTTATATAGTATTACGTTATAACGTATAACGTTATATAGTATCACGTTATAACGTATAACATTATATAGTACTATGTATTAAGGATAAACGTTATGTAAAATACGTTATAACGTGTAACGTTATATAGTATTGTGTTATAACGTATAACGTTATGTAGTATTACGTTATAACGTATAACGTTATATAATATTACGCTATAACGTATAACGTTATGTAGTATTACGTAATGACGTATAACGTTATATAGTATCACGCTATAACGTATAACATTATATAGTATTACGTTATAACGTATAACGTTATATAATATTACGTTATAACGTATGACGTTATGTAGTATTACGTAAAGACGTATAACGTTTTATGGTATCACGTTATAACGTATAACATTATATAGTACTATGTAATAACGTATAACGTTATATAATATTACGTTACAACGTATAACGTTATATAATATTACGTTATAACTTATAACGTTATGTAGTATTACGTAATGACGTATAACGTTATATAGTATTACGATATAACGTATAACGTTATATAGTATTACGTTATGACGTATAACGCTATATAGTATTGTGTTATAACGTATAACGTTATATAGTATCACGTTATAACGTATAACATTATATAGTACTATGTAATAACGTATAGCGTTACGTAGTATTACGTTATAACGTATAACGTTATGTAAAATACGTTATAACGTGTAACATTATGTAGTATTACGTTATAACGTATAACGTTATATAGTATGACGTTATAACGTATAACATTATATAGTACTATGTAATTACGTATAACGTTATGTAGTATTACGTTATAACGCATAACGTTATATAATATTACGTTATAACGTATAGTGTTATATAATATTACATTATAACGTATAACGTTATGTAGTATTACGATATAACGTATGACATTATATAGTACTCGGATATAACGTATAGCGTTATGTAGTATTACGTAATAACGTATAACGTTATATAGTATCACGTTATAACGTATAACATTATATCGTACTATGTAATAACGTATAACGTTAATTAGTATTACGTTATAACGTATAACGTTATGTAGTATTACGATATAACGTATAACGTTATATAGTATTGTGTTATAACGTATAACGTTATGTAGTATTACGTTATAGCGTCAAACGTTATATAGTATTGTGTTATAACGTATAACGTTATGTAGTATTACGTTATAAGGTCTAAAGTTATATAGTATTACGATATAACGTATAACGTTATATAGTACTCAGATATAACGTATAACGTTATGTAGTATTACGATATAACGTATAACGTTATATAGTATCACGTTATAACGTATAACATTATATCGTACTATGTAATAACGTATAACGTTAATTAGTATTACGTTATAACGTATAACGTTATGTAGTATTACGATATAACGTATAACGTTATATAGTATTGTGTTATAACGTATAACGTTATGTGATATTACGTTATAACGTATAACGTTATATAGTATTGTGTTATAGCGTATAACGTTATGTAGTATTACGTTATAAGGTCTAAAGTTATATAGTACTACGATATAACGTATAACGTTATGTAAAATACGTTACAACGTGTAACGTTATATAGTATTACGTTATAACGTATAACGTTATATAGTATCACGTTATAACGTATAACATTATATAGTACTATGTATTAAGGATAAACGTTATGTAAAATACGTTATAACGTGTAACGTTATATAGTATTGTGTTATAACGTATAACGTTATGTAGTATTACGTTATAACGTATAACGTTATATAATATTACGCTATAACGTATAACGTTATGTAGTATTACGTAATGACGTATAACGTTATATAGTATCACGCTATAACGTAAAACATTATATAGTATTACGTTATAACGTATAACGTTATATAATATTACGTTATAACGTATGACGTTATGTAGTATTACGTAAAGACGTATAACGTTTTATGGTATCACGTTATAACGTATAACATTATATAGTACTATGTAATAACGTATAACGTTATATAATATTACGTTACAACGTATAACGTTATATAATATTACGTTATAACTTATAACGTTATGTAGTATTACGTAATGACGTATAACGTTATATAGTATTACGATATAACGTATAACGTTATATAGTATTACGTTATAACGTATAACGCTATATAGTATTGTGTTATAACGTATAACGTTATATAGTATCACGTTATAACGTATAACATTATATAGTACTATGTAATAACGTATAGCGTTACGTAGTATTACGTTATAACGTATAACGTTATGTAAAATACGTTATAACGTGTAACATTATGTAGTATTACGTTATAACGTATAACGTTATATAGTATGACGTTATAACGTATAACATTATATAGTACTATGTAATTACGTATAACGTTATGTAGTATTACGTTATAACGCATAACGTTATATAATATTACGTTATAACGTATAGTGTTATATAATATTACATTATAACGTATAACGTTATGTAGTATTACGTTATAACGTATAACGTTATGTAGTATTACGTTATAAGGTCTAAAGTTATATAGTACTACGATATAACGTATAACGTTATGTAGTATTACGTTATAACGTATAACTTTATATAGTACAACGTTATAACGTATAACGTTATGTAGTATTGTGTTATAACGTGTGACGTTATATAGTACTACGATATAACGTATAACGTTATGTAGTACTACGTTATAACGCATAACGTTATATAATATTACGTTATAACGTATAACGTTATATAATATTACATTATAACGTATAACGTTATGTAGTATTACGTTATAACGTATAACGTTATGTAGTATTACGTTATAAGGTCTAAAGTTATATAGTACTACGATATAACGTATAACGTTATGTAAAATACGTTATAACGTGTAACATTATGTAGTATTACGTTATAACGTATAACGTTATATAGTATGACGTTATAACGTATAACATTATATAGTACTATGTAATTACGTATAACGTTATGTAGTATTACGTTATAACGCATAACGTTATATAATATTACGTTATAACGTATAGTGTTATATAATATTACATTATAACGTATAACGTTATGTAGTATTACGATATAACGTATGACATTATATAGTACTCGGATATAACGTATAGCGTTATGTAGTATTACGTAATAACGTATAACGTTATATAGTATCACGTTATAACGTATAACATTATATCGTACTATGTAATAACGTATAACGTTAATTAGTATTACGTTATAACGTATAACGTTATGTAGTATTACGATATAACGTATAACGTTATATAGTATTGTGTTATAACGTATAACCTTATGTAGTATTACGTTATAGCGTCAAACGTTATATAGTATTGTGTTATAACGTATAACGTTATGTAGTATTACGTTATAAGGTCTAAAGTTATATAGTATTACGATATAACGTATAACGTTATATAGTACTCAGATATAACGTATAACGTTATGTAGTATTACGATATAACGTATAACGTTATATAGTATCACGTTATAACGTATAACATTATATCGTACTATGTAATAACGTATAACGTTAATTAGTATTACGTTATAACGTATAACGTTATGTAGTATTACGATATAACGTATAACGTTATATAGTATTGTGTTATAACGTATAACGTTATGTGATATTACGTTATAACGTATAACGTTATATAGTATTGTGTTATAGCGTATAACGTTATGTAGTATTACGTTATAAGGTCTAAAGTTATATAGTACTACGATATAACGTATAACGTTATGTAAAATACGTTACAACGTGTAACGTTATATAGTATTACGTTATAACGTATAACGTTATATAGTATCACGTTATAACGTATAACATTATATAGTACTATGTATTAAGGATAAACGTTATGTAAAATACGTTATAACGTGTAACGTTATATAGTATTGTGTTATAACGTATAACGTTATGTAGTATTACGTTATAACGTATAACGTTATATAATATTACGCTATAACGTATAACGTTATGTAGTATTACGTAATGACGTATAACGTTATATAGTATCACGCTATAACGTAAAACATTATATAGTATTACGTTATAACGTATAACGTTATATAATATTACGTTATAACGTATGACGTTATGTAGTATTACGTAAAGACGTATAACGTTTTATGGTATCACGTTATAACGTATAACATTATATAGTACTATGTAATAACGTATAACGTTATATAATATTACGTTACAACGTATAACGTTATATAATATTACGTTATAACTTATAACGTTATGTAGTATTACGTAATGACGTATAACGTTATATAGTATTACGATATAACGTATAACGTTATATAGTATTACGTTATAACGTATAACGCTATATAGTATTGTGTTATAACGTATAACGTTATATAGTATCACGTTATAACGTATAACATTATATAGTACTATGTAATAACGTATAGCGTTACGTAGTATTACGTTATAACGTATAACGTTATGTAAAATACGTTATAACGTGTAACATTATGTAGTATTACGTTATAACGTATAACGTTATATAGTATGACGTTATAACGTATAACATTATATAGTACTATGTAATTACGTATAACGTTATGTAGTATTACGTTATAACGCATAACGTTATATAATATTACGTTATAACGTATAGTGTTATATAATATTACATTATAACGTATAACGTTATGTAGTATTACGTTATAACGTATAACGTTATGTAGTATTACGTTATAAGGTCTAAAGTTATATAGTACTACGATATAACGTATAACGTTATGTAGTATTACGTTATAACGTATAACTTTATATAGTACAACGTTATAACGTATAACGTTATGTAGTATTGTGTTATAACGTGTGACGTTATATAGTACTACGATATAACGTATAACGTTATGTAGTACTACGTTATAGCGTATAACGTTATACAATATTACGTTATAACGTATAACGTTATATAATATTACGTTATAACGTATAACGTTATGTAGTATTTCGTAATGACTTATAACGATATATAGTATCACGTTATAACGTATAACATTATATAGTACTATGTAATAACGTATAACATTATGTAGTGTTACGTTATAACGTATAACGTTATATAATATTACGTTATACCGTATAACGTTATGTAGTATTACGTTATAACGTATAACGTTATGTAGTATTACGTTATAACGTATAACGTTATGTAGTATTACGTTATAAGGTCTAAAGTTATATAGTACTACGATATAACGTATAACGTTATGTAGTATTACGTTATAACGTATAACTTTATATAGTACAACGTTATAACGTATAACGTTATGTAGTATTACGTTATAAGGACTAAAGTTATATAGTACTACGATATAACGTATAACGTTATGTAGTATTACGTTATAACGTATAACTTTATATAGTACAACGTTATAACGTATAACATTATATAGTACTATGTAATAACGTATAACGTTATGTAGTATTACGTTATAACGTATAACATTATATAGTACTATGTAATAACGTATAACGTTATGTAGTATAACGTTATAACGTATAACGTAATATAATATTCCGTTACAAGGTATAACGTTATGTAGTAATACGTCTAACGTCAAACGTTTTATATTACTACGTTATAACGTATGACGTTATATAGTACTACGATATAACGTATAACGTTATGTAGTACTACGTTATAGCGTATAACGTTATACAATATTACGTTATAACGTATAACGTTATATGATATTACGTTATAACGTATAACGTTATGTAGTATTTCGTAATGACGTATAACGTTATATAGTATCACGTTATAACGTATAACATTATATAGTACTATGTAATAACGTATAACATTATGTTGTGTTACGTTATAACGTATAACGTTATATAATATTACGTTATACCGTATAACGTTATGTAGTATTACGTTATAACGTATAACGTTATGTAGTATTACGTTATAACGTATAACGTTATGTAGTATTACGTTATAAGGTCTAAAGTTATATAGTACTACGATATAACGTATAACGTTATATAGTACTCAGATATAACGTATAACGTTATATAGTATCACGTTATAACGTATAACATTATATAGTACTATGTAATAACGTATAACATTATGTTGTGTTACGTTATAACGTATAACGTTATATAATATTACGTTATACCGTATAACGTTATGTAGTATTACGTTATAACGTATAACGTTATATAATATTACGTTATACCGTATAACGTTATGTAGTATTACGTTATAACGTATAACGTTATGTAATATTACGTTATAACGTATAACGTTATATAGTATTGTGTTATAGCGTATAACGTTATGTAGTATTACGTTATAAGGTCTAAAGTTATATAGTACTACGATATAACGTATAACGTTAAGTAGTATTACGTTATAACGTATAACGTTATGTAAAATACGTTACAACGTGTAACGTTATATAGTATTACGTTATAACGTATAACGTTATATAGTATTGCGTTATAACGTATAACGTTATATAGTATTACGATATAACGTATAACGTTATGTAGTATTACGATATAACGTATAACGTTATGTAGTATTACGTTATAAGGTCTAAAGTTATATAGTACTACGATATAACGTATAACGTTATGTAGTATTACGATATAACGTATAACGCTATATAGTATTGTGTTATACCGTATAACCTTATGTAGTATTACGTTATAACGTATAACATTATATAGTACTATGTAATACCGTATAACGTTATGTAGTATTACGCAATAACGTATAACGTTATATAGTACTCGGATATAACGTATAACGTTATGTAGTGTTACGTTATAACGTATAACGTTATGTAGTATTACGTAATAACGTATAACGTTATATAGTATCACGTTATAACGTATAACATTATATAGTACTATGTATTAAGGATAAACGTTATGTAAAATACGTTATAACGTGTAACGTTATATAGTATTGTGTTATAACGTATAACGTTATGTAGTATTACGTTATAACGTAGAACGTTATATAATATTACGCTATAACGTATAACGTTATGTAGTATTACGTTATAACGTATAACGTTATATAATATTACGTTATAACGTATAACGCTATATAATATTACGTTATAACGTATGACGTTATGTAGTATTACGTAAAGACGTATAACGTTTTATGGTATCACGTTATAACGTATAACATTATATAGTACTATGTAATAACGTATAACGTTATATAATATTACGTTATAACGTATAACGTTATATAATATTACGTTATAACTTATAACGTTATGTAGTATTACGTAATGACGTATAACGTTATATAGTATTACGATATAACGTATAACGTTATATAGTACTCGGATATAACGTATAACGTTATGTAGTATTACGTTATAACGTATAACGCTATATAGTATTGTGTTATAACGTATAACGTTATATAGTATCACGTTATAACGTATAACATTATATAGTACTATGTAATAACGTATAACGTTATGTAGTATTACGTTATAACGTATAACGTTATGTAAAATACGTTATAACGTGTAACATTATGTAGTATTACGTTATAACGTATAACGTTATATACTATGACGTTATAACGTATAACATTATATAGTACTATGTAATTACGTATAACGTTATGTAGTATTACGTTATAACGCATAACGTTATATAATATTACGTTATAACGTATAGTGTTATATAATATTACATTATAACGTATAACGTTATGTAGTATTACGTTATAACGTATAACGTTATGTAGTATTACGTTATAAGGTCTAAAGTTATATAGTACTACGACATAACGTATAACGTTATGTAGTATTACGTTATAACGTATAACTTTATATAGTACAACGTTATAACGTATAACGTTATGTAGTATTGTGTTATAACGTATGACGTTATATAGTACTACGATATAACGTATAACGTTATGTAGTACTACGATATAACGTATAACGTTATGTAGTATTACGTTATAACGTATAACTTTATATAGTACAACGTTATAACGTATAACGTTATGTAGTATTACGTTATAAGGTCTAAAGTTATATAGTACTACGATATAACGTATAACGTTATGTAGTATTACGTTATAACGTATAACTTTATATACTACAACGTTATAACGTATAACATTATATAGTACTATGTAATAACGTATAACGTTATGTAGTATTACGTTATAACGTATAACATTATATAGTACTATGTAATAACGTATAACGTTATGTAGTATAACGTTATAACGTATAACGTAATATAATATTCCGTTACAAGGTATAACGTTATGTAGTAATACGTCCAACGTCAAACGTTTTATATTACTACGTTATAACGTATAACGTTATATAGTACTACGATATAACGTATAACGTTATGTAGTACTACGTTATAGCGTATAACGTTATACAATATTACGTTATAACGTATAACGTTATATAATACTACGTTATAACGTATAACGTTATGTAGTATTTCGTAATGACGTATAACGTTATATAGTATCACGTTATAACGTATAACATTATATAGTACTATGTAATAACGTATAACATTATGTAGTGTTACGTTATAACGTATAACGTTATGTAGTATTACGTTATAAGGTCTAAAGTTATATAGTACTACGATATAACGTATAACGTTATGTAGTATTACGTTATAACGTATAACTTTATATAGTATAACGTTATAACGTATAACGTTATGTAGTATTGTGTTATAACGTATGACGTTATATAGTACTCAGATATAACGTATAACGTTATGTAGTATTACGATATAACGTATAACGTTATATAGTATTGTGTTATAACGTATAATGTTATGTAATATTACGTTATAACGTATAACGTTATATAGTATTGTGTTATAGCGTATAACGTTATGTAGTATTACGTTATAAGGTCTAAAGTTATATAGTACTACGATATAACGTATAACGTTAAGTAGTATTACGTTATAACGTATAACGTTATGTAAAATACGTTACAACGTGTAACGTTATATAGTATTACGTTATAACGTATAACGTTATATAGTATTGTGTTATAACGTATAACGTTGTGTAGTATTACGTTATAAGGTCTAAAGTTATATAGTACTACGATATAACGTATAACGTTATGTAGTATTACGATATAACGTATAACGCTATATAGTATTGTGTTATAACGTATAACGTTATGTAGTATTACGTTATAACGTATAACATTATATAGTACTATGTAATACCGTATAACGTTATGTAGTATTACGCAATAACGTATAACGTTATATAGTACTCGGATATAACGTATAACGTTATGTAGTATTACGCAATAACGTATAACGTTATATAGTACTCGGATATAACGTATAACGTTATGTAGTGTTACGTTATAACGTATAACGTTATGTAGTATTACGTAATAACGTATAACGTTATATAGTATCACGTTATAACGTATAACATTATATAGTACTATATAATAACGTATAACGTTAAGTAGTATTACGTTATAACGTATAACGTTATGTAGTATTACGATATAACGTATAACGTTATATAGTATTGTGTTATAACGTATAACGTTATGTAGTATTACGTTATAACGTCAAACGTTATATAGTATTGTGTTATAACGTATAACGTTATGTAGTATTACGTTATAAGGTCTAAAGTTATATAGTATTACGATATAACGTATAACGTTATATAGTACTCAGATATAACGTATAACGTTATGTAGTATTACGATATAACGTATAACGTTATATAGTATTGTGTTATAACGTATAACGTTATGTAATATTACGTTATAACGTATAACGTTATATGGTATTGTGTTATAGCGTATAACGTTATGTAGTATTACGTTATAAGGTCTAAAGTTATATAGTACTACGATATAACGTATAACGTTATGTAAAATACGTTACAACGTGTAACGTTATATAGTATTCCGTTATAACGTATAACGTTATATAGTATTGTGTTATAACGTATAACGTTATGTAGTATTACGTTATAAGGTCTAAAGTTATATAGTACTACGATATAACGTATAACGTTATGTAGTATTACGATATAACGTATAACGCTATATAGTATTGTGTTATAACGTATAACGTTATGTAGTATTACGTTATAACGTATAACATTATATAGTACTATGTAATACCGTATAACGTTATGTAGTATTGCGCAATAACGTATAACGTTATATAGTACTCGGATATAACGTATAACGTTATGTAGTGTTACGTTATAACGTATAACGTTATGTAGTATTACGTAATAACGTATAACGTTATATAGTATCACGTTATAACGTATAACATTATATAGTACTATGTATTAAGGATAAACGTTATGTAAAATACGTTATAACGTGTAACGTTATATAGTATTGTGTTATAACGTATAACGTTATGTAGTATTACGTTATAACGTATAACGTTATATAATATTACGCTATAACGTATAACGTTATGTAGTATTACGTAATGACGTATAACGTTATATAGTATCACGCTATAACGTATAACATTATTTAGTATTACGTTATAACGTATAACGTTATACAATATTACGTTATAACGTATGACGTTATGTAGTATTACGTAAAGACGTATAACGTTTTATGGTATCACGTTATAACGTATAACATTATATAGTACTATGTAATAACGTATAACGTTATATAATATTACGTTATAACGTATAACGTTATATAATATTACGTTATAACTTATAACGTTATGTAGTATTACGTAATGACGTATATCGTTATATAGTATTACGATATAACGTATAACGTTATATAGTACTCGGATATAACGTATAACGTTATGTAGTATTACGTTATAACGTATAACGCTATATAGTATTGTGTTATAACGTATAACGTTATATAGTATCACGTTATAACGTATAACATTATATAGTACTATGTAATAACGTATAACGTTATGTAGTATTACGTTATAACGTATAACGTTATGTAAAATACGTTATAACGTGTAACATTATGTAGTATTACGTTATAACGTATAACGTTATATAGTATTACGTTATAACGTATAACATTATATAGTACTATGTAATTACGTATAACGTTATGTAGTATTACGTTATAACGCATAACGTTATATAATATTACGTTATAACGTATAGTGTTATATAATATTACATTATAACGTATAACGTTATGTAGTATTACGTTATAACGTATAACGTTATGTAGTATTACGTTATAAGGTCTAAAGTTATATAGTACTACGATATAACGTATAACGTTATGTAGTATTACGTTATAACGAATAACGTTATGTAGTATTACGTTATAACGTATAACGTTATATAATATTACGTTATACCGTATAACGTTATGTAGTATTACGTTATAACGTATAACGTTATGTAGTATTACGTAATAACGTATAACGTTATATAGTATCACGTTATAACGTATGACGTTATATAGTACTACGATATAACGTATAACGTTATGTAGTACTACGTTATAGCGTATAACGTTATACAATATTACGTTATAACGTATAACGTTATATAATATTACGTTATAACGTATAACGTTATGTAGTATTTCGTAATGACTTATAACGTTATATAGTATCACGTTATAACGTATAACATTATATAGTACTATGTAATAACGTATAACATTATGTAGTGTTACGTTATAACGTATAACGTTATATAATATTACGTTATACCGTATAACGTTATGTAGTATTACGTTATAACGTATAACGTTATGTAGTATTACGTTATAGCGTATAACGTTATGTAGTATTACGTTATAAGGTCTAAAGTTATATAGTACTACGATATAACGTATAACGTTATGTAGTATTACGTTATAACGTATAACTTTATATAGTACAACGTTATAACGTATAACGTTATGTAGTATTACGTTATAAGGTCTAAAGTTATATAGTACTACGATATAACGTATAACGTTATGTAGTATTACGTTATAACGTATAACTTTATATAGTACAACGTTATAACGTATAACATTATATAGTACTATGTAATAACGTATAA